>CM060108.1:51241180-51878680 GCA_030522415.1 Channallabes apus | reverse complement strand
GTCTATCTATCTATCTATCTATCTATCTATCTATCTATCTATCTATCTATCTATCTATCTATGTGTCTCTGTCTGTCTATCTATCTATCTGTCTGTCTCTCTGTCTGTCTGTCTATTTATCTATTTATGTATCTGTCTGTCTGTCTATCTGTCTATCTATCTGTCTGTCTGTCTATCTGTCTATTTATCTATCTATCTATCTAGTCATACTGCAAATAGTTTGGTCCTCTCCTTACTCTTTAGTCCAGCAGGTGGCAGCATTACTCCCACTAATAAACTTTACTACGAAGAAGTAAAAGTAGTAGAAGAAGTGAAGAACCAACAACAGAAACGTGTAGCTGCTGAGGTTCAGGTAAACTTTTACATTTTTTCTCCCTAATGATATAAATGTGCAAAAGAAATAAAGCCTAGTTAGCTACACTTAAAACAAATACAAAAATAAATGAATAAAGCTAAAAATAATGACAGAAACATGTTGAAGGAGGCCCAGGTTGAGCAGACAGTGACTCTGTTGGTGGTTTCTGTAAGAGATTAGAATATAGCTGTTTGTCTCTGGAGCAGCCCAACCTCAGACTGAACAATGATCTGCCTATCAGGAATATTTATTATCAGGATGTCCCTTCTAGGCCTGCTTCAAGAGGAGGATATTACAATCTGAAAAATTCAGGAAACTATTCTTAGTCATCATAATGACAGCAAAGTTTGGTGCATTAATTTTATTATAAAGCTTTGAGTGCCTGATTACTTCTGATTTACGTTTTGATCTAATACCAAATAATACTAAAGCTACAGGTAGTGCCACTGGGATCGATACAGATACATTAAAAAGCCTCCTCAGGTACACAAGAACAGGAATAAACACACTAACACATTGTACCCAAAAGCTTTGACATTTGTATGAAAAACTGATAAAAATCTTTATATTGTTATTGTTCATAAGAGCAATTGAAAAACACAGGTTCATGAATGTGAAAGTATCAGAACGATTGATGCTGATGAACAGTGGAAAGTATAGACTACACTGTTTGTTGTTGTTATATATTGTATTAAACATTTTACGTAACAGAATAATACACTAAATAAGCCAAATGTTAAACACATGTTAAGACACATGTTAAACCCTCCATTGTTGTTGAATTAAAACAATTCTGCAAGAAAGCGTGGGCCAGAATTCCTCCACAGCAATGTGAAAGACTTATTGCCAGTTATTGCAAAAGCTTGATTGCAGTTGTTGCAGTCAAAACTAATAACATCTGGTTATTTGCTTTTTGTGGGCTATTATTTTTTCACATAGGGCCCGGGATCTTTGGACAGCTTTTTTCTCTTAATATAAATGAAATAATCTTTGTGTAATATTAAAATTTGCTCGATTCGAATCATTTAAATATGATACATATACAAAAACATGAAAAATCAGGAAAGGAGCAAATACTTTTTCATGGCACTGTATAAGAGGGTGGTGAAGATGCAGAAATATGTGATGTTTTAACAAAAGAGAGGGAAAACTAAAGTAAATTGTAGAATAGAAATGTCCACCAAAAAACATCAAACTTGATCAGTGTGTGAGGACAAATTGCCTTGGTTAGCTCACTGTCTTTGTTTTTGTTCTGCTAAATATCAGCATGGTTGTAATGTAGTCAAAGGCATGTGGTGGCAACAAGTTTGATGTTGTTTTTATGCAAGAGTTTAAACGCAAACACCAGGAGATCGCTGGTTCGATCCCCGGGTGATGCTGTGACTTCTCACAGCCGAAGGTCTAGAGAGAGCTGGTTGTCCGAGCTGACGTCACGCGGTTCGGAGGGAACACGTGATAGTCTTCGCCCTCCCGACTGAATGGTAGCCTTTATGTGGGAGCCCCCCTAGTGATGGGGAGGAATTGGCCACGACTAAATTAGGGAGAAAATCGGGAAAAAAATATGATAATAATAATAAAAAAAAAAAAAAAACACCATTATCAACAGATTGATTTATTTCTTTATTTAACAAGTTATTTTGCTGTAATTCCTTTGAAAGTAGTTTTAAATTCTTACTGGTACTATGTAGCAAAAAGATGAGTAGAATAAACCATGAAGGTGGTCTACAGTCCTGAGAAACTTACGAGATTTACTTTATATTTCCACTTATTCCGCTTTAGAACATCAGCTCCGTTAACCTCTGGGTTCCAGAGTTGGATGTAGTGTGTTAGAAACTAATGTGTTAGAAGCTAGTTGGCTTTGTAGGCGTAAGTTAAATAAACATCGAAGATTCTGATGCAATTCATAACAAGTTGATAGTGTTATGTCCCGGTCTATATTGGGCTGCTACAGGAAAGAAAAGGGAAAAAAAGGTGATAAATAAAAGACCACTAGTAAGTTTGCTTAGTGTTTGTTACACAGTGAATTTCAAAATCCCTAAAAGTGGTTGTGAGCTTCGGAAGCTGTCAAGGCCAAAATGATAAATAACAATTCTGCTTAACTAGTCCCAAAGGGAAATGCCTACAGCTACCCCAAAAAAGAAGAAACAAAAATACAGCACACTAACCTTACTACCTTACTAACCAAAACTAGGAGAAAATGAAGTACAAATCAAATGGCACCCACAGAACCACTATTTATATAGACAAATGTAAAATGTATTTACAAAAAATTTATTTACAAAAGGCAGCAAAGTAATTAAAATCAGAAAGGGCAAATCAAAACCATTGTCAAAAGACAAGAATGGTCATACACAGAAAATCTATTAAAATACCAAGCCGCTGCCATAGGGGGGAAAAAAATCACATAAATGGTCACAAAAGGTAAAAAAGGGGTCACACAGTATCTTAACAACAGTCAAACGATAATCAACAACAGTCAGCGGCGCTGTAGACAGAAGGGGCTTAAATTGGCTTCCTGGTCACCTGTTTAACCAGTCATCAAGCCCATCCAATCAACATCTAATCGATTGCAGGAAGGAACCAGCTTGCTAGAGTGGGCTGAACAAAATACGAGATACAAGAGAATAAACACGAGATACAAGTACATTTTCCCCACGCTTCTCTCTCACACTCCTTCCAGGTTCCATTTCTATTCTCTGCATTTGTCTCTCCTCTTAGAGTAATTCACCGCCTTGCAGAGCCTTCTGAACTAATTCATAACATTTAGACATTTCAACATTTTCCTGATAACCATATGGCTATGGAACAAAAATCCTGCCAAAAGTATTTGAAATAAAAAGCCTGTTGAATTCCACAAATTGAAAAAAAAAACAGCACTGCAATTAACAGTGCTTGCATTTTAATGCATTGTATTTTCATGCTTGCATTTTAACATGGTTAAAATTCGCTTCCGAAAATTCAGTGGTTCAAATACGACAGAAGAAATTCGCTTCCAAAAATTCAGTGGTCAAATACGACACATCAAATACGACTGCACATCCGGGAACTGCAGGAAAAGCAGTAGATTACCGATCCAAGAAGATTTCTGCTGTTAGACGTCCTCACTAGCAGGTGGTGCTTTGAGTATGAACATGTTCATCAACAGGCCTTTGCACTAAAATAATAAACACTGCCTTGTGCAAAGTGAAAGTGAGTTGCGCGTGCGGCTTTTTGATCAACGCTGAACCCATACACGAAAAGAACATAATGATAATCATCGTGATTTTAGCTGTTTATGTCCAGCATTGAATTAATATTTAATTATTAATAATTAAAGCTGCTCACATCGCGCACGCTTTCACTTTTTTTTTTTTTTAAATGATGTGTTTAATCATCAGGTATATGTCGCCTCTCTTTATGATTGATAAATATTATGAATGAAGCCAGGGGTGGACTGGGACCAAAAAGTGGCCATAGACTTCCTGGCCCACATCAGCCCACATCATAATACATTGGTTAATTAACGTAGAAATAAATTTTTAACACCAATTGCTTGTATAAAAATATAATTCAATACAGAAATCAATGCTTTTTAAACATATTATTTGAAGTATCACTGAACATATATTGGGCCATTACAGTAAAACAAAGAAACAAAGGAAAGAACATCAAGACAAACAACAATTAAATCTATAAAGACAATATTTTAAAAAGAATGGCAATAAAACTGAACAGGTAAGCTGAAATAAAACCAGTAGCAGCCTTAGCTTACGCTAGTAAACTAGTTACTTATTTTAATTATTATGGTAGTCAATATTAATTCGAAATAATGCTGAGAAAAAAGGGCAAATTTTTCTTTTCCTCATAGGTGAAATTCCACCCAAGTGTGACAAATATGCAAAGACAAAAAATCAGAAAGGGGCAAAAACTTTTTCATGGCACTGTCAGATTGTTCCACTGGGATGAAACTGTGGAGTTATAGCACTTTCAAAATCATACTAACTTTGCACTGATCTGAATAACTTTGAATGATGAATAGCTTTTTAACACCCTCGTGACTCAATAAGAGACAATGCAAAGAATATTTTCTAACAGTCTGTAAATGATGCATTTTGGCAGTATTGCCTTGTATCTTTTGAAATAAATAAAAAATTATATATATATATATATATATATATATATATATATATATATATATATATATATCTCACAATACTGCCAAAATGTCTCATTCTGCTGTATATACTTTTTGACGTTTCTGTATTGTTATATTTTGATATTAGTATGATTTATCTCCACTTTAATGAGCCAGTGTATTATGATGTGGGATGTGCTGGGCTTCTGGATCCAGCCTCGCTGTCCCTTATAGGCAGAATCTGTTCATTTGAAGCATTTCACAGCATTTACCTCTAAAGCTTTCTTCTTCTTTTCGCGTATCTTTCAGCTCCAACTTTTTTTCTTCATTCATGGAAATTCTTGTTAATTTGCTCAGAGAAATTCGCTGCATCGAGAAAGCATCAATATCTCTCCTTCCGTAAATCAAAAGTGAAGAGGTGTGTCTGTGTGTGTGAGGGAGGGCAATACATCCGCATGCGTGGTAACATAAACACACGCTCTTTGTCGGCGCCACCCATGCGATTGACACATTAGTCCATATGCGTAGAAAAAGAGATGAGATGCGATATTATGGCTTCCGTCATTTTTTATATATTTGCGTAGTGACTGGGCCGCCCCACATTGGCCAGCGGCCCACCGGGAAAACTCCCGGTGCTCCAGATGGCCAGTACGCCACTGAATGAAGCAAAGCTGCTCGTGTCGGCTCATATCCGGAGCATTTTGATCAAAGGGGAGATGAAAAGTGAAAGTGTGTACCAACAACACAGTACAATGCATGTGTGTGAATGGCTGTAATGTGGTTGTGAATAAATCTTTTATTGAATGTAAAATGTTCGCGTGAACCCGCGGCGCACATGCGCTATTTCACTTTGCCAAGTTTTTATCAGGGCTTTAGAGGGGAACAACGAAATAGGAGGCTGTGAGAGTGCTTGTGATACGCACGGGAAGACCTTCCCGTAGGGGCGTGGCGTGGCGCATCCTGTACACAAAGCAGTGTCTTCCCACCTGGGAGTTTCTCCAGCATACTGTATATCAGATTGATGGACATGAGTTCTCATCGGTTACAGTTTTGGTGACATTATTTTCAGCACACATTTAATCAATAATATTTTTTAAAAGTTTGATCCGGCATCATAATTCTCCTCTTTAATTTCCTACATAGTCTAATCAGTGCTCAACCGCACCCATAAAGTTTTCGAGAGCCCAGAGGAATTTAGTTGTACTAAATAATATTTATGCAGTATAATCAGGGCCTGTTATTTCTATTTACTTTAGGTTGTTGTTCTTGCAGTTTTACTGTGTGTGCTTTGCAATGTCAGACAAATGCAAATAATACACCCTCCCCAGATGTGAATCAGCTGTTCTCCCCTTTACACTCTGAGAATCTAAAATGCACGAAAATTCAGCAAACTGGGGAGGATCTTGGATCTTGCTTCAGGCCTCTTCTTAAATTTGTGTTAATTTTACATTTTCTGGATTCTACATTCTAAAATTGACATTGTTAATTCAATTCAATTCAATTCAATTTTATTTATATAGCGCTTTTAACAATGGTCATTGTCTCAAAGCAGCTTCACAAAAATTAAAGAAATTTAACAAAAAAAATAAATAATAATAATAATAAACAAAAATAAATAATAATAATAATAATTATAGAAAAGAAAATAATTGGAAGTGTGGATGTGTGAGAAAAATGCAGATAATAATAATGAGACGAATGAATGAAATTTCTCTGATGAGCAAGCCAAGGGTGGCGGCGACGGTGGCAAGGAAAAACTCCCTGAGATGGCATTAGGAAGAAACCTTGAGAGGAACCAGACTCAACAAGGAACCCATCCTCATTTGGGCGATAACAGATAGAAATGATATAACATCTTGTGTGTTGTGCAGGTGAAAATTCAATATGACAGAAATTATTTAAATTGACATGAAGACCAGCAGTTCAGCATAGGGACGAGTCAGTAGGTGCAGAGGGCAGATGAGGTCTGGATCACTGGAAGCACAGGAGCAGCATGTGTAGCTCCAACCATCATAAAGCTGAATCCAGCTGGAGCTGGTCCTTCTCTGGACACCTCAGGAACCTCGCAGGGTCGGCCTTTGTCTACTGAAGCTGGCAAAATCTCCCGATGCCTCGGGATGGGTAGAGAAATACAGAACAGATGGGGAGAATTAGCGTAGTTGCCATTCGGTATAGGTGTACTGGAGTATGAGATTATGGGATGAGTTATGTGTATGCCAGATTAAAAAGATGCGTCTTGAGTCTACTTTTAAACTGAGAAACCGTGTCTGCTCCCCGAACACTGTCTGGAAGGCTATTCCAAAGCTTTGGAGCTAAATATGAAAAAGCCCTACCCCCTTTTGTAGATTTTGAAATTCTCGGAACTACCAGAAGTCCGGAGATTTGTGATCTTAAGGCGCGTGGTGGATTGTAGCGTATCAGAAGACTGGTTAGGTATGTGGGAGCTAAACCATTTAAGGCCTTGTATGTAAGTAATACTATTTTGTAATTTATTCTAAACTGAACAGGTAGCCAGTGCAGGGATGATAATATTGGGGTTATCATCCTTTTTGATGATATCATTGGGGTTATTATCGCAATAATCTAGTGAGAACCCTGGCAGCTGCATTTTGGATTAACTGAAGCTTGTTTATTGAGGATGCAGGACAACCACCTAGTAATGCATTACAATAGTCCAGTCTGGAGGTCATGAATGCATGAACTAGTTTTTCTGCATCAGATACGGATAAGATGTTCCTAAGTTTAGCAATATTTCGAAGATGGAAAAAGGCTGTTTTTGTGATATTTGAAATGTGATTTTCAAAAGACAAGTTACTGTCTAATATTACGCCCAGGTCTTTTACTGCTGAGCTGGTAGTAACAGTACATCCTTCTAAGCGCAGGCTGAATTGTGAAAGCTGTTGTGTGCTGGTTTTTGGGCCAATAAGTAATATCTCTGTCTTATCTGAATTTAATAAAAGAAAGTTATTGGTCATCCAATCTTTTATGTCCTGGACACACTCAGTTAATCTAGTCAACTTAGTTATTTCGTCTGGTTTAGTTGAGATATATAATTGGGTATCATCAGCATAACAATGGAAACTAATCCCATGTCTTCTTATGATGTTACCCAAGGGAAGCATGTATATTGAGAACAACAGAGGTCCTAAAACTGACCCTTGTGGGACCCCATATTTCACTGGCATTACACCAGACGGTTCTCCATTTAGATCTACAAAATGGTAGCGATCAGACAGGTAAGATCTAAACCATTTTAATGCCTGTCCCTGAATACCTATATAATTGTGTAAGCGATCTATGAGAATATTATGATCTATTGTGTCGAATGCAGCACTAAGATCGAGCAGGACTAGCAATGAGATGCAGCCTTGGTCTGAAGCTAAAAACAAGTCGTTTGTAATCTTAACTAGTGCAGTTTCTGTGCTATGATGGGGCCTGAAAACTGACTGAAATTCTTCAAGGATGTTGTTATCCTGCAAGAATGTGCAAATTTGAGCTGATACTACTTTTTCTAGTATTTTTGATATGAACGGAAGGTTTGAAATCGGTCTGTAATTTGTTATTTCATTCGCGTCCAAATTTGATTTTTTAAGAAGCGGCTTAATAACTGCTAACTTGAAAGGTTTAGGGACGTGACCTAGATGTAATGAAGAATTAATAATGTTTAGAAGTGGTTCTCCAACCGTAAGCATCACTTCTTTTAAAAATCTGGTTGGGATTGGGTCTAACAGGCACGTTGTTGATTTAGCCGAGGTGATGAGTTTATACAGCTCTTCCTGTCCTATACCTGTAAAGCACTGAAAATCTAAATGTGAAGCTATAGGCTGAACTGGATCGTGAGATACTATTAGAGGCTGAACCTCCATTATTTTCTTCCTGATATTATTGATTTTTTCATTAAAGAAGTCCATAAAGTCTTCACTTCTAAACTGTGATGGGATACTCTCTGCGGGCATCTTAGGTTTTGTTAGGCGAGCCACTGTACTAAATAAGAACCTGGGATTGTTTTGGTTTCTTGCTATCAGTTGGCTAAGATGCTCAGTCCTAGCAGTTTTTAGAGCCTGTCTATAGTTGCACATACTGTCTTTATACGCAATTCGAAAAACTTCTAATTTAGTTTTCCTCCATTTTCGCTCGAGGTTACGGGTTGCTCTCTTTAGGGCGCGAGTATGACTGTTGTACCACGGTGCAAATGTTTTATCTCTGACTTTTTTTAATCTGATGGGAGCAACAGTGTCTAATGTACTGGTAAGAATAGTGCCCATGCTGCTAGTCACTTCATCTAGATCATCTGCATTTAGGGGTCTAATAAGAAATTGGGACAGATCCGGCAGATTACTTGTGAATCTGTCTTTAGTAGTGGGATTCATATTTCTAACAGATTGATAACGTGGGGAGACACAGCTAATCTGTTCTACGGGTAGAGTATATGTCAGGAGGTGATGATCTGTGATATCATCACTTTGAGGTATGATCTCTACATTAGAGACATCTATACCATGGGATATAATTAAATCTAGCGTATGATTAAAGCGGTGAGTTGCTCCAATTATATTTTGCTTAACCCCAAAGGAATTTAGTAAATCCATAAATGTGAGTGCTAAAGCGTCGTTAGCATCATCTACATGAATGTTAAAGTCTCCTACTATCAACACTTTGTCAGAGTTAACCAATAGGTCTGATAGCAGATGTCCAAATTCTTTAAGAAAATCGCCATATGGCCCCGGGGTCTGTACACGGTGGCCAGGGTAAAATATAGCAAGGGTTTATTACGTATTTCATTTAGTGCAACATTAATGGTAAGCACTTCAAATGAATTAAACCTGGGCCTTATTTTCTGGGTAACAGTGAGTACATCATTGTAGATAGTGGCGACACCACCACCGCGACCAATTAGACGGGGCTCGTGCTTATAGAAATATCCTGACGGAGTAGACTCATTCAGACCAAAATATTCATTTTCAAAACATTGTTACTGTTTTTAATCCCTGGAATGCATTTTTTCTTATCATAACATGCATTGTATTGTTATTAATCACTCTACAATGTTTTAATTTTAGATTTGATTTTTAAATAAATAAATAAACCAAATAAAATTATTCCATTTGTATTTACCCTTGTAAAATGATGGGTTGTGTATTGAGCAATTAAAATCAATACACCCACACCCCAGCCACTGGATACAGTGCCGGTCCCAAGCCCGGATAAAATGGGAGGGTTGCGTCAGGAAGGGCATCCGGCGTAAAACCTGTGCCAAGTTGTAGTGCGGACTGGATATTCCGCTGTGGCGACCCCTTGCCGGGATCCTAATAAGATTTAATTTAATTTAAATTCTACATTTGTACTGTAATTTTAATACTGTGATTATGAATTTGTTTAACTACTGAGATAAGAACTAAGATCAAAAGGCTGATAAACGCGTGCGCAGATATGAGCAGATTTATCGATAAAACTACAGACATGAAATGCAACAAACACAAAAATAATATTAGTACTGAAGTAGTACACTAAAAGAATGCTGGGTTTCTGTAAACACATCGTTGGGTTGTTTATGCTGGGTCAAAAAAAAATTGTGGTATTTAATAGCATTCACTGGTTTTAATAATATACTCAGCAAAAAAAGAAACGCCCTCTGACTGTCAACTGTTTTTACTTTCAGTAAACTTAATGTGTAAATATTTGTATGAACACTAAAAGTTGACCCTTAAGACCATAAGACATAAACTATAAATGTTTCACAATGTGTCCCTGAATGAAGGGAGGCTCAAAATCAAAAGTACCAGTCTGTATCTGGTGGCCACCAGTTGCTTGAAGTACTGCAGTGCATCTCCTCCTCATGGACTGGACCAGATTTGTCAGTTCTTGCTGTGAGATGGAGGGATTGTGTGTTCCTGGTGTGACTTGGGCAGTTGTTGTGGCCATCCTGTACCTGTCACGCAGGTGTGATATTCGGATGTACCCATCCTGTGGAGGTGTTGTTACACGTGGTCTTCGACTGCGAGGATGATCAGCTGTCCTTCCTGTCTCCCTGTAGCGCCGTCTTAGGCGTCTCACAGTGCGGACATGGCGATTTATTGCCCTATAGCCACATCAGCAGTCCTCATGCCTCCCTGCATGCCTAATGCACGTTCACGCAGATGAGCAGCGACCCTGGGCAACTTTCTTTGGGTGTTTTTCACAGTCGGTAGACGAGTCTCTTTAGTGTCCTGCGTTTTTACAACTGTGACCTTAAATGCCGACTTTCTGTAAGCTGTTAAGGTCTTGACCATTCCACAGGTGCATGTTAATTAATTGATTAAGGTTAATTGAACATGCATGAACAACATTGTTTAAACCCTTTACAATGAAGATCTGTAAAGTTATTTGAATTTTTACAACATTCTTGTTGAAATACACAGTCCTGAAAAAGGGGTGTTTCTTTTTTGCTGAGTGTATATAGTAGTTATTCAGTTACCGATTTTTCTACTGACTATTTGACATACTGACTTGATTTACTTTATTTTCAAATAAATAGAGTCGTCGGCATTATCATACCTAGCATATGTGTTTAGCCACTCTTCATCTCTGCCACACCTCCTGTGCCAATTGTTGTTGGCATTCGTTAAGGGAATAGAAAGGTTGTTGGGGGTCTAAAACTAGGTATTGATGTATCAGACTCTCCAAAGGATGTCTCAGATCTGGGGTCGCTGCCATTGGTGAGAGGGATGTATAATTTCATTAATGATATAGCTGTCTTCCCAGAGCCATCTCAGCGGGAGTTTACCCAGTGGTCTCATGCTTGGTGGTGTTTATGGCGAATCGAAATTCTGTTCCCATTCCTCGTGTTGTTCTCCCACATACAAAGCCATCAGTGTCTGGATCACATTCTCTTGGATAGTAACTCATGGCTAGTTTTTGTAACACACCCGATCTTCTATAGAAGCTGGTGAGAAGCTGGGTGGCGAACTAGGGCCCCTGTTCTGAGACGCTAAATCTTGGCATACCCCATCTAGTTAAGATCTCATCCTTTAATATCTGACAAAATCGGTTGGTTTTACTGTGTCATAAAGGGAATAGCTCTACGCTCTCTAATCTGTTACCAGCAAATAGACATTTCTCTTTTTGCTCCATGTCAGTGGTCTCATAAAATCCAATCCCAGCATCTATCCTGCTTCTGTTATCTGTAGGTACTCACATGGCTTTTGGTTGCTTGGCTTATATTGCAGACACATAGCACTATATCTGACATCTGTCCATACGTCTTTTCAGACTATCGGCAACAAAGCCATTTCTCGACTGGCAGCAATGTCTTCAGCCCCCCCAAATGGCCACCATGAGGGCTGAAAATATTGAATGAAGACCAGAGTCATATCCTTTGGCACTATGAGCCAAAATCTTAGTCCCTGGGCTTTGAAAGGTATTGTCATAAAGAGGACATTTTGCACCATTTACCTTCCAGTGCGTTCTGATCTGCTGGCTTCTGATCTTCTTTACCTCTACTGGATCCTTATTTCAGCCAGAGAGACCAGCAACTTGACTGAGTGGACTCTTATGATGGTAGCCAGCACCGGAAGTGATTCAGGCTCCATGGCTCAGGAAAATACATCCCAAACCATGTTCATACCATGAGCCATGTTCATTCAGGAAGATGTATATTCAGGGCAGAGTGCAAACAGGACCAATTATGACAGCATAACTAAAAGGGAGAGCCAGAAGGAATCACAGACATGAGGGCTCCCCGGAAAGTACCGCAACCAGTCACTCCACTGTCAACAATCCTGAGTGATCAATGAGCATGGGGAAGACTACATCCAAAGATACCATATCACCATTCTACTCTATGTCCATGAGTCCCTCAAATCTGCTCCTTTAACTAAGGCGAATCTATCCACAAAAATGCTTGGCTAAATAAATGGATTTTAAACACCTGAGCATTAATTGGAAGACCCTGGCACTGGTAGCAGGACCAAAACTTTGTCACCTGATTGCAAATGTGGCACAACATTTAATTTTTTTAATTAAAATGATACTTCATATGCGTTTGCGAAGAAGCAAAAGAACAATTTGCCAACTCACATGCTGCATGTAGGCATCATGAAAGGAACTAACAGCTTAAAACATTCCTAGTTGACTTTTTTTTTTTTTTTTTTTACAGAACACAGAGACAGATAGTACACAGAGAGTACCTCTTTTTGCAACACCTTAAGGGGACCACGAACAGAATGACCAAAATCTAATTCAGCAGGACTGAATCCAAGTGACTCCTGCATAACACGGATAGCAAATAGCACTAAGGGAATCCCGTCATCCCAATATTTTCCCTGGCCTATGCAGTGCATTTGGAGCATAGGCCTTTTAAGTTTTAATAAAAAAACACTCTTATGCACCTTGGCGATGCTAGAAACCTGGCGGCGATTTTCATTTGGTTCATAACCGAATTTGAACCTTGGTGTGAGGAAATATTTTGGCAAACCAAATTTAATGAGAGGTCAAATGATGGAACAAAATTCTATGCTACACAGAGGGACAATTTTAACTTAAGATATCTGCTCAAGTTAAGTTAAATTTGATGGTGATTTCTTTTGTGGACTGCAGTCTTCAAGTCATTCCCCCATTTTTTTAAATGGGGTTTAAGTCTGGCATCTGACTAGGCAATGCAAGGACATTTAAAACCTTCCACAGCAGATTTTCAAGAAGTTGATGGTATTTTGCCTCATTCATTTTCCTTCTGTGCTTACAAGTGCTGATCCATGGAGAGGCTGTGTTGTACGAAATACCTTCCACTTCTTAATAATAGACTTCACTGTGCTTTTAGGCAGTGATAAAGTCTTTGAAATGTTTTTGTATCCACTTTATCCCAATGATCATGTGACTGTATCTTGCCACACATAGTTGATTATTTGCTTAATTTGCATCAGGGACAGAACTGCTTTAGCTTTTCATGCTGAGCTAATAAAAATTACTACAGTTGAAAGTCAAATGGCTTTTGTGTCATTAAATTGGTTTTCAAGTTATTTTTAGGAGGCAGTGATTCTTTTTGAAATTGGTGATTTTCTTTATTCTTTTTCCCATAACACGTTGGTGTTAAATCTTTCACTAGGTTGTTAAATGTTACACTGAAAAAATACAACTGGATAAAACAAATACTGTCTCTCTTTTCATTTTAGGCTGCAAAACAAAATGTGATTTTATTTTAAGGAGGGTGAGTCTTTTCTATACCCACTTTAGGTATCCATCCCACTTTCCCTAAACATATGCAATATGTTTCCTATTATCAAAGCCAGCAGAACAGATGAGTCTGGCTATAGTACGCGTGATAACTATCGGCATGGGTGCAGATGCAGGTTAGAGTGCGCAAACAGGTGCAAGAGACATGGGTGCACTGGAAACGGGCCTAATCTTCAACACCAACTCCAGCTCATACTATTTTAGCCTTATCTCCTTCTTAGATTCCAGCTCCAAGGTTTGGAACTGTATATGTTGAACTTTATATTGCTGTTGACTTAACTCCAACTCCAGTTGTTGTAACTGTAACGTGAAATTTCTGCTATTGACAAAATACAAAACTCGATCTATGTGTGCGAGTTCCTTGGATTCAGCCAAATCACCTGGATCACACACACACACACACATATATATATATATATATATATATAAGACTGGTGCTTAATATGGGTTTTGACAGGCAGCTGCTCTCTCCCCAGTACTACGGACCATACAGACCTACTTTCACCCATTCTGTGATCGACAATCAGTGTAATAACTCTCATCCAATCAGATTACTCGATCAGAACTAACTGTTATATAATAATCATCAATTCGATTATTCAGTAGACACAGTAATGGTGATGATTACCCCATATTCTTATCCATTTTGTGCTTGGGTGATACAGATGGTGACATTGTGTGTGTATGTGTAAATATTTAGGATTATACTAAAGCAAATATTTTAATCTTATACACATTTTAGCAAGTTTACATTTTTTTTTCAGACTAAAAAAACCTAATGAAAGGATCTTTCAATAGAATGGGCACTTTATACATAAAACTTTGTAGAATATAATAACATTTCTAATAATTGTTTACTATGATTTACCTGTTTGAAGGGCACCTATTAAGCAGAATTTACAATGTTCTTTCAAATGGATGGTAAACAGTGTTTTATATTTTCTCTCCAGAGATAACCCAAACATAATGGCAACAACAGAGTTCAGTATCGAACAAAAGACTGACCTTCACCACTGCTCAGTTTGTGAAAAGAGTTTTATGAATCAGAGCATGCTCCAAACACACCTGTGTATTTCCCAATTCGATCATCTCCAGGATCACCAAAGTGTTAAAACAGGAGACAAGCCATTTATCTGCTTACAGTGTGGGAACAGATTTACTTACAAGGGTGCACTTAAAAAACACCAGCTCATTCATACTGGTGAGAAGCCATTTATCTGCTTAGAGTGTGGAAAGAGCTTCAGTCAACAGTACACTTTGAAACAACACCAGCTTATTCACACTGGGGAGAAGCCTTTTATCTGTTTACAGTGTGGGAGCAGATTTACTTATAAGAGTAATCTTAAGGTACATCAGGGCATTCACACTGGAGAGAAACTGTTTCAATGCTCACATTGTGGGAAGAGTTTTAGTAAACAGGTTATACTCCAACACCACCAGCGCATTCACACAGGAGAGAAACCATATCACTGCTCAGAGTGCGGAACCGGCTTCAATCGCCAGGATGCTCTCCATACTCACCAGCGCATTCACACTGGAGAGAAGCCATATCACTGCTCAGAGTGTGGGAAGCGCTTCACAAGACTGACTCATTTCCACGAACACCAAAATATTCACACAGGAGAGAAGCCATATCACTGCGCACAGTGCGTGAGGAGTTTTAGTAGACAGGATACTCTCCGGCAACATCAGCGGATTCACACAGGAGAGAAACCGTATCTGTGCTCAGAGTGTGGAAAGACCTTCACTCAGCAGAATTCTCTCCGGCAACACCAGCGCATCCACACCGGAGAGAGACCGTTTATCTGCTCACAGTGTGGGAGCAGGTTTACTTACAAGAGTACTCTCAAGGCACACCAGCGTATTCACACAGGGGAGAAACCATATCAGTGCTCCCACTGTGGGAAGAACTTTAGTAAACAGATTACACTCCAACAACATCAACGAATTCACACTGGAGAAAAACCTTATCACTGTTCAGTGTGTGGGAAGAGCTTCCGTCAGCAGAAGACTCTCCAGCACCACGAACGCATTCACACTGGGGAAAAACCATATGACTGCTCAGAGTGTGGGAAGAGCTTCAGTCGACAGGATGCTCTCCATAATCACCAACGCATTCACACTGGAGAGAAGCCATATCACTGCTCGGTGTGCGGGAAGAGCTTCACGCAATTGACTCATTTCCATGAACACCAAAACATTCACACAGGAGAAAAGCCGTATCACTGCAAACAGTGCGGAAAGCGCTTCGGTCAGCAGAATACTCTCCGCAAACACCAGCGGATTCACAAAGGAGAGAAACCGTATCAGTGCTCACATTGTGGAAAGAGTTTTAATCGACAGGATGCTCTCCGGAAACACCAGCGCGTTCATACAGGAGAGAAGCCGTATCAGTGCTCACATTGTGGAAAGAGTTTCAATCGTCAGGATGCTCTCCGGAAACACCATCGCATTCATACTGGAGAAAAACCGTTTATCTGCTCACAGTGTGGAAGCAAATTCACTCAAAATGGTCATCTCAAAGCACATCAGCGCATTCACACAGGAGAGAAGCCATATCAGTGCTCCCAGTGTGGAAAGAGTTTTAACCGACAGGACTCTCTCCAGCTACATCAGCGGATTCACACTGGAGACAAACCTTATCACTGCTTACAGTGTGCGAAAAGTTTTAGTAGTCAGGATAGTCTTCGGAAACACCAACGCATTCACACAGGAGAGAAGCCGTTTATCTGCTTACAATGTGGAAGCAAATTTACCCAAAAAAGTAATCTCAAATCACATCAACGCATTCATACTGGAGAAAAACCGTATCAGTGCTCCCAGTGTGGAAAGACCTTTAATCGACAAGACACTCTCCGAAAACACCAGTGCATTCACACTGAAAGCGAGACATATCACTAAAAAAGAGCTTTACTCAAGCAAATATTATACAATGTAGTAAAAAGTTTTGCACCCCTGACCACTACATTCTCTTTCTAAACATGTACTGTACAATAGATGGAACTTCACTCCTGGGTCTTCTTTCTTTTTATTTAATTTATGAAAATATTTATCTATATTATATAATGTATATGAAGATTTATGTGGTAGTTAATTCATTAGAAACTCATGAACAGGATAGAAGTGCTTTAATCACAAAATGAAAAATGAATTGATGTTTGTTTAGTAATTCCTGATCTCACCTAGGAAAAGTTGCACAGAAAGTTCTAATCTGTAACAAGTGTTATTCTGCAGAGACCCAAAGTAGACTTTTAAAATCACTCAATTTCATTATAAAGAATCATGATTCCCTTAGAATCACCAGGTTTCATTGCTTTCTCAGAAGTGGATGTCTACAGTACATATCGTCCCCATTTTAAGTCTCTTGTCTCCCACACTGCTATTGCTATTGACCTGAAATTTTTGTCTCCACCACAATGATGAATAAACAATCCACACCCATTTTCATGTCTCAGCTACACTCACTCTCAGCACTGGAGCCCCCCAGGGTTGTGTTCTGAGCCCCCTGCTGTACTCTTTGTACACCCACGACTGCATGGCCACTACCAACTCCACCTCCATCATCAAGTTTGCTGACGACACCGTCGTGGTCGGACTGATCACCAACAATGATGAGTCGGACTACCTAGAGGAGATTGGAAATCTGGAGAACTGGTGCCAGAGGAACAATCTCCTCCTAAACGTCAGTAAGACAAAGGAGCTGATAGTGGACTTTTGTACAAAGCAGAAGAGGAACTACCAGATCACCATCATCAACAGGAGCCCAGTGGAGAGAGTGGACAGCTTCAGATACCTCGGTGTTCACATCACTCAGGACCTGTCATGGTCCTGTCACATCAACACCGTGGTGAAAAAAGCCCGGCAGCGTCTGTACCACCTCAGACGCTTGAGAGACTTTAGACTGCCCTCCAAGGTGCTCAGGAACTTCTACTCCTGCACCATAGAGAGCATCCTGACGGGAAACATCACGACCTGGTTCGTGAACAGCACCATGCAGGACAGACGAGCTCTACAGAGGTTGGTGCAATCAGCTGAGCGCATCATCCGCACCAAGCTCCCTGACCTGCACTCGATCTACAGCAAGCGGTGCTGGACTAAGGCCAGGAAGATCGTGAAGGACCTCAGTCACCCCAGTAATGGACTGTTCTCTTTGTTGCGGTCTGGGAAGCGATTCCGCTCCCTAAAGGCCAACACAGAGAAACTGAGGAGGAGCTTCTTCCCGCAGGTGATAAGGTCTCTCAATCACACAATCACACCACAAACACAGGACTAATAACATCTTTTTAAGCTCACAACATTGACATTTACTGGACAATCATGGACACATTCATACACACTTGCACTAAATATTTATACATCTGGACAGTTGCACATGTCACTTTCACTAGTCACCTTTCATGCATATTTGCATAACCATTTGTCACTTTAAATTCTATATGTATATACTCCCCCCCCCCCCCCCCCTATATTTCTATATTTTGCAATATTTTATTATGCCCTTATTGTACAGTTTATTTTACTAGTTAAATTTATTTCTTTAGTATTTCCTTTTATTGATATTTATTTTACGTACAAGCTTTTATTTTCTTTTTAAGGTCACTGGCGGTCGTGTAAGCATTTCACTGCATATTATACTGTGTATGACTGCGTATGTGACAAATTAAATTTGAATTTGAATTAATTTGATTAAAATCATGTCAATCTTACATTCTAACAGCACAATGAAACCAATGAGGAAAATAACTGGAGGTAAGAAGAAGCCTGGTCCAGTCTTTATACCTTTTCATACTCTCAATCTCTTTTAGTCCTCCATGATATGTGCAGGTGTGAATGGGGCCAGAGAATGCTTTTCAGGTTTAAGGGTTGAGAAGTGTAAGCATGAAAGAAAACATGGTTGTATTCTTTCTAAACAAATTAGAGACAAATAAAGACCAAGTATTAATTAGCAGGATGCGAATAGGTCAGTAAACTTAATAGCAATCCATATTATAGGGAAACACTCAACTGACTAGTGTGAGCAGTGCCACGAGAAAGAGACAATAGAACATGTACTGTACCAATAAAGTGCAGGCAGTGCAAGCAAGAAAGAGGAGAGATAATGGCTCTATTAAGGGAATTTGGAAAAGTAAAGGTCACTGAAAAATGTTCTCGAGAATAGAGAAAGAGGCCAGAGAATAGTATTTGATGGGTTTCTTAAGGATGACAGGAAAGAAAAACAGAATATATATTGAAAGAAATATGAGGGAGATCAGGACCAGAAGGTGGCTGTAATTGAACATTATACAGTAGATGGCAAGCTCTGGTAAACACCAAGAAGAAGAAGAAGTAGTAGAAGAATAACAACAACAGATGCGTGCACTTGCTGAGGTCCAGGTAAGTTATGTTTTTTCTTCCTAATGATATGAACTTGCAAAAGAACCCAAGCCTTGTTAGCTACACTTAAAACAAGCTAACCGAAAATAAGCAACTAAGACGAAAAGTTTGACCGAAAAAAATGTTTAAGGATGTCCAGGTTGACCAGGCTGTGACTCTTGATGTTTTATCCTTTCTATATGATGATCTCTAGTGAAAAAGAAGATTTCAGGATTCCTAGCCGTTTGTCTCTGACAGTCCAACCTCAGACTGATCAAGGAGTTGGTCTCTTCTAGACCTGCTTCAGGATGAGAATATTCCAATTGGAAAATCATAAAACTAATATTAGTCATTATAATGGCAGCAAATTTTGGTAATGAATAATGAAATTAATTACATTCATTTAATGCATATAAAAATTGTACAAGAAACAAACAAGGTGTTTTTTGGGAACGTAACACTGTTGAACCTGGATGATTATAACGTTGCCTCAGGCTTGTACAGTAGACACTAGGCGGAATGGGTGCATCGCTATATCTGCTCTCTTCTTACACTGATGCCCCCATCCAACCACATTTCTTCCTCCAAGATGATTGGTCACCACTATCCTTCCAGGGTTTTAATGTGTTGGACAGTTCAAAAACTAATTATAGTAGTTTCAAAAATCTCCGCGGTTGTTTTCTTTGCAATAATTTGACCCTTCTGAAATGAGAGTAACATCTTTGCCACACTCACAGGATAGTTCTTCTAACATGGTTGTGTAAGAAACAAGAAGCTCATCACTGCATCAGTTAAAGTTAAATGACTGCAGCTGAACCGTAATTAACCAGTGGAAGGGTCTTAACTGTGTATATCAAATATTAAATCTGAGTAAAAAAATTTTAGATCAATAAATATTAACATATTTTTTGCATTTGTCAGAATCAAGTGACGGAGAATTTTTATGTATTTTTTTTTTAATCACTTTCATCAAAGTCAGAAGTATAAATAGTTTGTGTCTTTAATGCCTGATGATTTCGTTCTGAGCTTAAGAAGCTTCTTATAGGTTATTTGATTCCATTTGAGTTAATTGGTGGCACAATTAACTCAAATGGAGTCAAATAACCAATAAGCACAGAGCGTCTTACTTTGACATCATGGGAAAATCAAGAGAAATCAACCAAGACATCAGGAAAAGAATTGTGGACCTCCATGAGTGTGGCTCATTCTCAGTTGCAATTTACAGATGCCTGAAGGTCCCACGTTTATCTATTCAGACGATAATACTGTACATGAGTATAGAAACCATGGGAATGTACAACCATCATACAGCTCAGGAAGGAGAGACATTCTGAGTCCCAGAGAGGTGCGTTTTTTTGGTGCGAAATGTGAGAATCAACCCCAGGACATCAGCACAAGACCTTGTGAAGATGCTGGCTGAAACTAGTAAGACAAGTCTGGTACCACCATGAGCTGAAGGGTTACTATGGGAGGAGAAAGCCATTAATTCAAAACCATCATAAAAAAAGCCAGACTACAGTTTGGGGACAGAAATCTCAATTTCTGGAGACATGTCTTGTGGTTCAAACAAAAAATTTAATTGGTCGTCCCAATTGATAAAAGGTATATTTGGAGGAAAAAGAGGGAAACTTTGAAGCCTCAGGACACCATCCCAACTGTGAAGTATGGGGGTGGTAGTATAATGTTGCACTTTACAAAATAGATGGTATCATGAAATTACGTTGATGTATTGAAGCAACATCTGAAGGCATCAGCCAGAAAGTTGGATCTTCCAAATGGACAATGACCACAAGCATATCGCCAAACTAGTTACAAAGTGGCTTAAGGACAACAAAGTCAAGGTATTGGAGCAGTCATCACAAAGCCCTGATTTCAATCCCATAGAAAATTTGTGGGCAGCACTAAAAAGGCGAGTGCGACCAAGAAGGCCTACAAACCTGTTCTAATTACACCAGTTGTCAAGAGGAGTGGGACAAAATTCTAGCAAACTATTGTAGAAAGCTTGTGGAAGGATACCCGAAACCTTTGGCAAAAGTGAAACAGTTTCAGACCAATTCTACGAAATACTAAGGAAGTGTATGTAAATTTTTGACTAATAAAAGTAATTAAAAATTATTCCAAAAAATTCCCCCCACACTTGCAAAAAATATGTTAATATTTATTGATCTAAAACAGAAAAAGTTTACTCTGATTTAATGTTTGACTGTAAAGAAGAAAAAAAAGGTTTTGTGTTTTTTTTCTGAAGTTTATGTAAATATGTGGTTTTAACTGTACAGTATATATATATATATATATATATATATATATATATATATATATATATATATATATACTTTGATTCATACACATTCACATTCCATGCAAACTTAAATAATTCTTTTGATTGTGTAAAGCTGTTTTGAGACAATGTCAATTGTTAAAAGCGCTATACAAATAAAACTGAATATATAGTGTATATAAAGATGTCATGACTGTGTATGGGATTAATATTCTTACATTTGCTTTGTTATATAACAAGCTCAGTTACAAGGTCCAATACCTTGACTTTGTTGTCCTTAAGCCACTTTGTAACTAGTTTGGAGATATGCTTGGGGTCATTGTCCACTTGGAAAACCCATTTATGCCCAAGCTTTAACATCCTGGCTGATGTCTTCAGAGTTGCTTCAATATATCCACGTAATTTTCTTTTTATATAACAAAGCAAATGTACGAATATTAATCCTATACATAGTCATGACGTTATCTTCTACAAATCAGTTCTACAAATTTTGCGTAGGAGGCACCCTTTAAACAGTTCAATTATATTAAACACAATTATTTTTAGATACATTATTATATTTAAACTGAAATGGAAATGTATTTATTTCCATTTTTCATGTGACTGAATTTTATATTTTCTCTCCAGAGATAAACTGAACATAATGGGAACAAAAGAATCCAGTCCAGTACTGAACAAACGACTGACCTTCACTGGTGCTCAGTATGTGAAAAGAGTCTTATGCTACGAACACACCTGTATTTCCCAATCGAATGATCTCCAGGATCACCAGAGTGTTAAAACAGGAGAGAAGCTATTTACCTGCGTACAGTGTGGGAGCGCATTTACTTACAAAAGTAATCTCAAAGCGCACCAGCGCATTCATACTGGCGAGAAGCCATATCAGTGCTCCCAGTGTGGAAAGAGCTTCCATCATCAGGATACTTTCCAGCAACACCAGCGCATTCACACTGGAGAGAAACCTTATCACTGCTCAGTGTGTGTGAGGAGTTTTAGTAGACAGGATTCTCTCCGGAATCACCAGCGCATTCACACAGGAGAGAAACCGTATCAATGCTTACAGTGCGGAAAGAGCTTCCGTCATCAGAACACTCTCCAGCAACACCAACGCATTCACACCGGAGAGAAGCCGTATCACTGCTCACAGTGCGGCAAAAGGTTCAGTCAACTGTACCCTCTGACACACCACCAGTTTATTCACAATGTAGCAAAGCCGTTTATCTGTTCTGCATGTGGGAGCAGATTTACTTATAAGGGCAATCTCAAAGCACATCAGCGCATTCACACAGGAGAGAAATGGTATCAGTGCTCACAGTGTGGAAAGAGGTTTAATCGACAGAACGCCCTCCAAAACCACCAATGCAGTCACTAAAAAGAAGACATCAACGATGAAAGTGCTTCACTACACCATGTAGTCAAAAGGTTTTGCACTCCTGAGCATTTTATTCTTTATGTGAACATATAGTAGATGGAACTGGGTCTTCTTTGTTTTTATTTATGTCTTTTATATAATATATGATCTATGTGGTAGTTAGTTCATTAGATTTAGAATAGATTTGTATGTATGTTTATATTTCATTTTGTGTGCTTTAATTACAAATTCTAAAATGAATAAATCCTTAAGTCTTTAGCAAGTTAAAAGTTGCTTGGTTATGGTGAATGACCTGGAGTTAGTTACGCAAATGTCTAATCTGTAACAAATTTTAATTAGCAGTAGCACAATATTGCGACATATTTTTATTATAAAGAATAAAAATTGCCTTTAAATCAATGACTTCTTCAGCTCCTCAAAAGTAGATCTAAATCCATTTGTCCAAATTTAATGTCTATTGTTTCCAACACTGCTATTGCTATTGACCTAAAATGTTGTCACAACCACAATGACGAATAAACAATTCACACACCGATTTTGGTAACTTTATTTATTCTATTACAATTATGTACATTTTTTCATTCTAACAGCACAATGAAACAAGTGTAACAACCAAACTTATAATACATATTCGGAATTATCGAATTTCGTTGCAAACTGATTTTGAAAGATTTGATTTTGGCTTTGGAATCTGATTGCCTGTTTTTATTTTTTCACTCACCGCTAACAATACCCGCAGTCACCGAGGATATGTTAATGCCAGGTGTAAACGGATGAGGGAGCGAGACCTGCGGCTTGATGCTTGCAAATATGAAAGGAAACATGGGCGTTAATATTCTAGATGAAATATCTCTTAAATAACAGTCAGTAAGCAGAGTTCAGAAGTCAAACGACAAAAGTGTCTCAAGAATATTGGGATTAGAATGAGACAAGAACACAACTACAGTACATGTACTGTATATACTGTAATATTCATAAAGTGTGGGATTAGAAAAAGTTTAGGCAGCACCCTAAGCCATTAAGCATGTATTATCCAGCATTCCGATTGGGATCACAGGGTTTAATCAAACCTTTCATACAATAGGAAAACACTCAGAATATGTATGCCTTGCATTCAAATGTGAAATGGGAATGTGCGGAAGGGAAGTGATTGTCCAAAGTTACCGCAAGATTGCATGCAGTGACTGAAGGAGTTATCCGATTGTTGTCTAGGGATATCACAAGGTTTTGATTGAGATAAATCACCTGGGATGAACAGTAGACATTTAGCCGATGAGCTGTCGTCCAGGATGAGATGTCTTCCAGACATGCTGAGATCTGGGTGGAATCCTAAGTGTCTAAGTGAGGAAAGGACAGAATGAGTTGTGTCATTTGCATAAGAATGCAATGCCGTGCTGGGATATGACCTCAACAATAGACCGGGTATAGAGGGAGAACAGAAGAGGACCAAGTACTAAGCCTTGTGACTCACACCAGTAGAGAGTCTGCCTTGAGCAGATGTGGATGTCACCTCATATGACTGATCTAGGTACTGTAGGAAGCAACCATTGCCATGCTGGGCTGCATATTCAGACGTTTGTAAGGATAGACAAGAGATTCTTGTGGTTCACCATGTCAAATGCAGCTGAGAGGTCCAGGAGGAAGAAAACATATGACAGATTAGCTGATCTTATACAACTGCAGTATGCTTGCAGTATTTCATGTAGTGGGTCATGATGGCATGCTGATTTTGCCTTTGAAAGAATAAGAGTCAGCACTGGCCACTATAAGTCTACATAATCCACAATCATCCTCATACTGTACATCAGGGCCTGTCTCTTACACTGTCGTCTGGTATGGAGGTCACCAATCACCCACTTAAATAGCAACAAGCTTCTCTACTTCGCTAATATGTTTTACATTTACAGTTACAGACTCCTAGTAAACTGTTACAAAGAAATCTCTGTGCCTTTCAACCTGACTTGGGTCTCATTATCATCAGCAATTTCCTGAAAATATGATTGCATGAAAAAAGTGGTCTTTAACCAGGACACTTATGAATATGTATTAAGACTGAAACACTGGACCAGGCTTCTTTTCACCAGCAGTTTTTTTTTCTTGGTTGGTTTTATTGTGCTGTTAGAATGGAAGATTTACATGCTTTTAATAAAAGAAATGAAGCTTTGGAAACAAAAATGGGTATACAATTTATTTGTCAATGTGTGGTTGACATGAAAATTCAGGTTGATAGTAATAGCAGCATAGAATAAAACAGACAAAATTGACACGGCGTGCAGAGATCCACTTCTGAGGAAGCGATGAAACTTGACGATTCTAATCATGGTTCTAATAAAAATGCGCAGTTTTACAAGTCCTGTGACATTGCAAAATAAGACTCATTAGAGATTAAAACTGTGTAACTCAGATTCATTCACCATAACCAAGCAACTTTTTGTAGAGAGATCAGGAATGAGCATGAATTCCTTTTTCAGTTTGTGATTAAAGCACTAAGAGACATGCATAAAACGTCTGTCTATCTAACACATGACTATCTACCATGAAAATGTTCACATATCAAATATGATATTACAGAAATATTTATTTTCAGAAATAAACTAAAAAGCAAGAAGACCCAGGAGTGAAGTTCCGTCTATATGTTCTAAGAGAGAATGTAGTGGTCCGGGGTACAACGCTTTTGATTACTTGGTTGAGTAAAGTTACTGTATTTCTTTTGTGAAAAGTCTCCTTTTCAAAGTGCTTCCTGTTTGAAAAAAAAACTATATTTCTAGTATTTCCACACTATGATCATTGATGCGGTTTCTCTCCAGTGTGAATGTGCTGGTGTTTTCGGAGCGCATCCCGTCTACTAAAACATTTCCCACATTGTTCGCAGTGATACGGCTTCTCTCCTGTGTGAAGATTTTGATGTTCATGGAAGTGAGTCAGTCGTGTGAAACTCTTCCCACACTCCGAGCAGTGATACGGCTTCTCTCCGGTGTGAATGCGCTGGTGATTATGGAGAACTTCCTGTCGATTGAAGCTCTTACCGCACTCTGAGCAGTGATACGGCTTCTCTCCGGTGTGAATGAGCTGATGTTTTTTAAGCGCACTCTTATAATTAAACCTTCTCCCACACTGTAAGCAGAGAAAAGGCTTCTCTTCACTGTGAATGAGCTGGTGTTTTTTAAGCGCACTCTTGTAAGTAAACCTGCTCCCACACTCTAAGCAGATGAATGGCTTCTCTCCAGTGTGAATGCGTTGGTGTTGTTTTAGAGTGTAATGTTGACCGAAGCTCTTTCCACACTGTGAGCAGCAATACGGCTTTTCTCCGGTGTGAATGCGCTGGTGTTGCCAGAGATTATTCTGCTGAGGGAAGCTCTTTCCACAGTGGGAGCACTGATATGGCTTCTCTCCGGTGTGAATACGCTGATGTGCTTTGAGATTACCCTTGTAGGTAAATCTGCTCCCACACTGTAAGCAGATAAACGGCTTCTCTCCTGTGTGAATGCGCATGTGCTGCTGGAGATTATTCGGCTGACTGAAGCTCTTTCCGCACTGAGAGCAGTAATACGGTTTTTCCCCGGTGTGAATGCGCTGGTGTTGCTGGAGAGCATTCTGCTGACGGAAGCTCTTTTCACACTGGGAGCACTGATATGGCTTCTCTCCAGTGTGAATGCGCTGGTGCGCTTTGAGATTACTCTTGTAAGTAAATCTTCTTCCACACTGTAAGCAGATGAACAGCTTCTCTCTTGTTTTAACACTCTTGTGATTCTGGAGATGATCATACTGGGTAATACACAGGTGTGTTTGGAGCATGTTGCCATTCATAAAACTCTTTTCACAAACTGAGCAGTGGTGAAGGTCAGCCTTTTGTTGGATACTGGACTCTCTTGTTGCCATTATGTTCGTTCTGGAGAGAAAATATAAAATTCAGTCACATGAAAAATGCAAATAAAAACACTTTGCAACATTGGTTTTCAAGAATGCTGTAGAATAATATAATGTATCTAATAGTAATTATATTTAATATAATTGAACTGTTTAAAGGGAATCTATTATGCAACATTCACTCATTTTAAAGTGGATTTCATTCATTTGAAACTTTTTTTTTGTCTAAAAGAAATGCTTAAAATTTCACGCTTAACTTAAACTCCTTAAATTTGTATCTGTCTGGGTTCAATATTCTTACATTTCCTTTGTTATAATCAATTAAAAATTTATACACATACACAATATGATGAAATGAAATGCTTACACGACTGCTCATGACCTAAAAGAAGGATCCGGCCCACCACAACGGTGGTCACAAACTTGATGTTGGTGGTGGAGTTTTTAGTGGCCACGCAGTCATATGCACTCCACAAATCTGGTCTTTATGGAAGAGTAGCAAGAAGAAAACAGTTTTCAGTTTGCGACATCCATGTGGAACAGCAAACTGGACTTATTTTGGCTTGCTTTCAACAACGGCTTTCATCTATAAAGGCCAGATTTGTACACGACTAATAGTTGTCATGTGGACAGATTCTCCCACCTGAGCTCTGGATCTCTCCAGCTCCTCCAGAGTTACCATGGGCCTCTTGGCTGCTTGTCTTGGTAGGTTTGCATTTGTGGCATACTCTTTCCCTTTTTGGATGATGGATTGAACCATGCTCCATAAGTTTAAAGCTGTTTAAAGATATTTTTTTATAATCTAACCCTGTTTTAAACTTGCAGGTGGACTCTATTTACTAATTAGATGACTTCTGAAGGCAATAGTTTTGACTGGATTTTAGTTAGAGGTATTAGAGTAAAGGGGGCTGAATACAAATGCATGCCAAAATTTTCAGATTTTTATTTGTAAGGAAAATTTAAAACCATCCATCTTTCCCCTCTATTTTACTATTATGCGCCACGTTATGTTGATCTCATCACATAAAATCCCAACATTTACATTTTTAATGTGAAAAAATGTGGCAAAGTGCAAGGTCTATGAACACTTGTGAAAGGCATTGCTTACACACCTCCTAGACAAAACAAAATCTGTTAAAAAAACAAACAAAACAGTGATTAATGTGGTGCAGTGGCAGAAGTTATTTAAACCTAACTGATGCAGTGAGGAGTTTTGCATTTCTTAAACAACCATGTCAGAACACCTATCCTGTGTTCATGGCAAAGATGTAACCTGTAGTAAACCAGGTGAACCATCACTGGCGGGGAAGAAAAGCGTTCGAAAAAAACATTGCGTCTTTGTGAGCCGAATGACTGTGATGAGACATCACTTAAACACTTACTGAAATTCTAGTGCTTAGCATTTCCACCCGCACAGTACGAAGAGAACTCAAGGGACTAAACAGCTGTGAGAAGCAGTAAGAAAAAAACTTATCAGTGAGGCTAATCTTAAAAAATGTTTCAATTTGCTAGGGACTGTGGAGCATTGGGGAAAAGTCATGTGGTCTGATGAGCCCAGATTTACCCTGTTATTGAGTGATGGACATATGAGGGTAAGAAGAGAGGGAGGTGAGGCGATGCACCCATCATGTCTAGTACCTACTATACAAGCCTCTGGAGGTAGTGTTATGATCTGGGGTTCCTTCAGTTGCTCAAGTCTAGGCTCAGCAACATTATGTTGTATTTGTTTGCTTCTTGCATAATCTAGGCACTAGCTGCTGTAATATTTCAATTTCTCTTTGGTTTTAAAAAATATAACTCTAAATGACTTTTGGTGTGTTATACCATAACTCAGTTACTGATTAGAGTATTCTTATGAATAGAAATCATCATAACATTATTATGATTAGAGTGACTTCAAAATCTTCATTGAATAATATTCATACTCATTTTCCTCTTTAATAATAATAGTAATAAGAAGAATGTATCAGAACTTATGCAAGTTCCTCGTTAAGGTGATTAAATGTTGAAAATGGTTAAAGAAAATTGGCTTATTTAGAATATTAAACCTGCTTCCCCTTTACATGTATGAACCTGACTTGAACCCATGTTTCCAATTGCTCTTATTTGAAAAAAAAAAGACAAAATAAAGATCTTTATTAGTTTTTCATACTAATGTCAAAGATTTCAAGCATAATGTTTGATGTTTATTCCTGTGTACCTAAGAAGACATTTTAATGCATCTCTATCGATAAGATGATGCTAGATTTAGGATTACTTGGTATCAGATCAAAAAGGAAATCTGTCCACACAGACATACAAGAAGTAATCAGGCACTCATACACTGTAGGTTCATAATAAAATTAATAAAGCAAAATTTTCTGCCATTATTATGATTCCAGATTTTTCAGATTGTAATGTTCCCCTCTTCAAGCAGGCCTAGAAGAGACATCGTAAATAAAGTCCTGATTTTTCAATGAGGCCAGATCATTAATCAGTCTGAAGTTAGACTGCCACAGAGACAAACAGATAGGAATCCTGAAATCCCCTTTTTCACTAGAGATCATATTACAGAAAAGAGTCAATAATCAACAGCCTGCTCAATCTCGGCCTTCTTAAACATGTGTTCAGTCCATCTTTTAGTTTTATTCCATAAGTTGTTTCTTTCTTGGTTTGTGTGTCTCTAACTAGGTTGTGTTTCTTGTGCATATCTATATCATTAAGTAGAAAATATATGAAAATTTACCTGAACCTCAGCAGCTGGTCGAATCTGTTGTTGTTCTTGTTCTTCTTCTTTTTCCTCCCTAAGTGTATTAATGGTCTAGTGTTGCCCCCTACTGGACTAAAGTGTGGGGCAGAAGGATTGGATGGATGGATAGATAGATAGATATTTAGATAGATAGATAGATAGATAGATAGATAGATAGATAGATAGATAGATAAGTACTTTATTAATCACTAAAGGAAATTGTATGAATGGATAGAGGCTTGTACAGTGGCCACTATGTGTGATGGCTTCATCGCTTCATGCACTTCCATTCTTACCCTGACACGCCCATCGTTCTGGAATAACCTCAATCTGATCTCTTCAGATCACGTGACCTTATTCCATCACTCCAAAGACTTTATTCTTCCTTTTGTTTAGACCTCATGACCAAGTGCTTTTCCTGTGGACGCACAGCTGGTAGCAGGGAAAGGGGTAACTCAAGGGGTTAAGGATGGCTCCAGCTGAAACACATTAATAGCTACAGTAATTACCCAGTCAAGGGCTTCTAAGGATTTATTTTTATTTACTTTATTTAAATATAAAGGGCCAGGCAATGTATACAGTGGTACAGGAGAGAATTTTAAAGGGAGGGCAAACTTTCTGGTCTGAAATTTTAGTTATACAACTTCTGAAAGAGCTTCTGAGAGGCCTCAAACGTGTTCCTCAGTTGTTTGGGATAGGTGAGGTTTAGTGCATATGTTTAGTGCATATCCCAATCAAGTCATGACTTGCACACCCTCCAAGACGAAGTCCTCGTGGTCATCCTTCTTGCAGACGGCACTTTTCATTATTGTATATGCTGCAGTCGACTTTACTGCACATCCTCATTGTCACACTGTAAAACAAACAACATATTTTATTATGAAGATCTCTTATTTATGCAGTTAATTCATGAAAGATGTTCAAACAAGTTTTTCCTCATAAGAACTTAAAATGCAGATACATCAAAGAAGTACAGTAAAGCATTTCCAGGTTCATATCTTGTAACATTGTAAAACACTAACTCCCCAACACTTGTTTCAGTGAACTGTGGAGTCTGACACTAAAACAGACTCAAGTATACTGTGGCTAAGAAATGTTCACAATGTTTAATTTTTTTCATTTATATTGCTGAAACTAGTGCATGAAAGGAGCTTATTTAAGGAATCAAAATAAAATGTCAAAATTAGTAAGGGGCTTAACTTACCTCTTAACATTTTACACTGTTCGTCTGCTCCGTCAAAATGCCGTCTGATCACTGCTGTTGTTGAGATTCAAATGAAGATGACTTAATCAAACTCGGATAATTGGACAAATTCGTTAAAATAAATATTTTAAGTCTTTTTTCCTCATAATTTTAGCCTAAATTCAATTCAATTCAATTCAGTTTTATTTGTATAGCGCTTTTAGCAATTGACATCGTCTCAAAACAGCTTTACACAATCAAAAGAATTATTTAGGGCGACAGTGGCAAGGAAAAACTCCGTGAGATGGTAATAGGAAGAAACCTTGAGAGGAACCAGACTCAACAGGGAACACATCCTCATCTGGGTGAAACAGATAGCAGGAAATTATCTGCATTTATACAGTGTTAAGTGTTAGGTTCAGGTATAATAGTTGATGTTAATTGATGTTAAAATGGAGTCCAGTAGTTATTGGAGACTTAGATAGACTTGTAGAAAGTTCCAGTCCTGAACTATCGAATTGTCAAGTCCTCAGAGAAACAGCTGACAACACCAGTCGAGGACAGAACCATTTTCTAAGTAGAGAGAATCATCCCCAGACACCAGACGCATCCCAAAGAGACACACAGGGCATCCATGCGACGAGACCTCCAACCAGAAACGGGGCACCAGAATGGATCAGACAGGTCCGGAGGGCAGACGGAGTCTGGATCACTGGCGGCTCAGGAATGACATGTGTAGCTCGACAGAGAAAGAGTGACAGGGGGAGAGAGGAAAGAGAAAGAGGGGGAGAAAGGAAAAAGAGGAGAGATGGCAATTAGGTATGGTCACAGTCACAATGTATAATGTGAATGTATATTTACTGTAGAGTGCAAGCAGGGACTCCGGCAGGACTAACTATGACATCATAACTAAAAGGGAGAGCCAGAAGGAAACACAAACATGAGGGCTCCCTGAGATGTAAAGCAAACAATCACCTCACAGTCAACAAACCTGAGTGATCAAATGAGAGTGAGGAAGACAGCATCTAAACATACCAGTTCACCATAATACTCTACGTCCATGAGTCCCCCAGATCTGCTCCTTTACCTATGGCAAATCTATTTATAAAAATGCTTGGCTAAATAAATAGGTTTTTAGCCTAGACTTAAACACTGAGACTGTGTCTGAGTCCCGAACACTATTTGGAAGACTATTCCATAATTTTGTGGCTTTGTGAGAAAAAGCTCTGCCCCCAGCTGTAGTTTTCATAATACGCAGTACTGACAAGCAGCCTGCATCCTTTGACCGAAGTAGGCGTGGCGGATCGTAAGACACTAGCAGTTCGCTCAGATACTGCGGCGCGAGACCATTTAACGCTTTATATGTCAAGAGTAGTATTTTAAAATCAATGCGAAATTTCACAGGGAGCCAATGTAGTGAAGATAGGATAGGGGTGATGTGCTCACATCTTCTGGTTCTAGTGAGGACTCTCGCTGCTGCATTCTGGACTAGCTGAAGCTTGTATGTAAGCCTAAATGGTTCCTCAAATTACGCCTAAAAATTGCACTAATTTACTTGCAATTGTCTATGCAAAAAAATAGGTAAAATGTATTTCTTAATTTTATTAGTGCAATGTTCTCAATATATACACTGAATAGCTTTTTTTTTTAATTAAATATGCACATTATTTAAAAAATTTAAATTACAAGCCCCATGATTAATTTTTTACAGTGCAGGACAGTGTAAAAATTCAGTTCGCAATAAAATTATTTTCATATGAAAAGGTGTTAGGGGTTAAGACTGATACACTGGACCAGCCTTCTCCTCACCTCCAGTTTTACCATATTAATTTCAATGTGCTGTTAGAATGGAGGATTTACAGAAGGGGTAGCTGCACCTTCTGTCCTATAATGGCGCCGTCGAATCCTACGCCTTTTTCGCGCAGGTAGAGCTAGCCGCCGACCTCGCGGGCTGGTCCCCGGCAGAAACCGCGGTCAGAGTAGCCCTCTCTCTGAAGAGCTGGTGGTCCGCGAGCGGCGTGCTTCAGAGCCACTGGGCGCGTTCACCATCGACTTAAGATGCCTTCGGGCTATCCCGAATTTGAGCACGAAAAGCAGGAAGAGCTAGCTCATCGTACCTTTCTCAGAGGGCTCTGACCTCCGCGGCTCCCTGTTTCCCAGTTTCCCTTTCCGAGGCGCTGCGCGAGGCTGAGCGCGCTGAACCCATAATGGCAGAACGTCACGGTGAAAGAGCCGAGCGACCTCCCGCAGCTAGGGGGCGCTCGGTAGGCGAACCTAGCCGCGGACAGGGCTATCCGTCACGGCTAGGCAATGAGCAAGCCTTCGAGGTTTCGCGGCGACGCCGAGGCCCGGGACTGCCGGACTACGACTGCAACATTCTCAGGTCCGAGGACAACATACCCCAGCAGCGGTTAAACTAGGTCCAGGAGGCACTGAGGGGAAGCCGCCTGGTTTCCCCAACTCGTCAATTCAATTTCCGGTCGGGACGTGTAGGACATTTACGCTGGGGTTTACGTGGCCTGTGTGCTGGACGGCATCCTGCTGCAAGCGCTCGTGGACACCGGCTCCACTGTTTTGCTGCTGCGCGTCGGGATGTTGGGACCAGGCGAGCGCGTTGGCAGACTATCTGACCCAGCCTCTAGCATTCGTACCGTGTCTGCGAGCTACCTGGAGATACGGGCTTGTCACACGGTGCGAGTCAAACTAGGTGAGCGCCTTTATTTCCATGACTTCTTGGTGGGAGACATTGAGGATGAGTGCATATTGGGGATGGACATTTTAGAAAGGTGGGGTGCGGTGCTTAATCTAACGGACGGGACTCTGCGTGGTAACTTCGGGGTAGCTAGGTTGCTAACAGCTAAGCCACAGCAGCACGCATTAGTGGCAAACACCCTGGGGGTGAAACTTCCGGAGGTCGCGCCATACCAACATCCAGTACATGACCGAGCGAGTATACTAGGCGAGCTTCTGCAGTGTAACAGCGCGGGGTTGAGTCCAACGCAGACCGACCGATACTTTAAGGTCGTTCCTTCACGAATTTACGGATATTTTCGCGGTAGATGAGCGCGAATGCACCCTTACCAATTTGGTGCAAATTGATACGGTAAACGCAGCTCCTGTTCGGTTGCATCCGAGACGACTTACATTAGCTAAACGGGCTGTCGCCAAGCAGAAGCTGCGTGAGATGGCCGACTCAGGCGTCATTGAGCCAGTGTCTGAACCGTGGTCGTCACCGGTTGTGCTCGTGCGTAAAACGGACGATTCTTGGAGGTTTTGTGTTGATTACCGGCGGTTAAACTACAGGATGGCGCCGCGGATGGCTGCCTTAGTGTGGAGCTCTCCATTTGTCTTACTGTTTTTGTTAGTTTGTCCTGTTTTTTGTTTCTCAAACGTAATAACTTATACCAGGGATGAACTGCTGAACGTTCAGCAGGACACATCACTGTATAATACCACAGATTTCAGATATTTATGTAACTTATTTAAAAGTATCTCACACCGTACTCCGTGTGATGTCAACCATTTTTTTTGTGTGTCATGCTGCTTTTGTCTTGTCATTTGTATTTTTTGTTCTGGAAGCACCGTCACTAAAACAAATTCCTTGTACGTGCAAGCGTACTTGGCAATAAAACTCTTTCTGATTCTGATTCTGATTAAACGAGGTAACTCGGAAGGATTCTTATCCGTTGCCGCGGATAGATGATGCGCTGGAACATGTTGCAGGCTCGGCTTGGTTTAGCTCGTTAGATCTCCGTAGTGGGTATTGGCAAGTAGAGCTCGCCCCGGAAGACCGACCTAAAACCACATTCTCGATCGCGCAAGGGCTATGGCAATGTCGGCGTATGCCCTTCGGTCTTTGTAATGCTCTGACCACGTTTGAACGGTTGATGGAGAAGTTGCTGGTAGATATTCCTCGCAACCATTGTGTCGTCTACCTGGACGATTTACTGGTGCGCGGCAAGGAGTTTGAGGTTGCGCTAGCTAACCTACGGGAGGTATTTCTGGCTATCTGGCATGCTAATTTGTGGCTCAATCCCAAAAAGTGCCAGCTGTTGCGGCAAGAGACCATTTTTCTGGGTCACATAATTAGTGCCCAAGGGATTGCTACCGATCCAGCTAAAATTGCTGCTGTAGAGAATTGGCCAGAACCAATAAATGTGTCACAGCTATGCACCTTCCTAGGTTTAGCCTCTTACTACCGCTGGTTCGTAAAAATCTTTGCCACGATCGCAAGCCCGCTGCACGGGTTAACAAAAAAAACGCAGCCGTTTCGCTGGGACGTTGTAAATGCGCGTGCTTTCGCTCAGTTGCGTGAAGCTTTGGTCACATGCCGTCATGCAGCCGAGTTACTGCGTCGCCTAGAGTGCCAAGCGTAGTTTTGCCTGTGCCACAGCTGGACCGTGATCAACTCATTGTCGAGCAGGAGAAAGGCCCCACCCAGTGTTCGCGGGCACCGCTGCAGGACTTTCGGGTGGGGGCACCTATGGAGCATATGGGCGTGGACACTCACAGCCGGTGGCGAGACTTTGCTACTGGAGAGCAGGTATGGGTGTATTCCTCTCGGCCAAGCTTGTGTCCCACTGGGTGTGCCCCTGTACGGTAATTGCTCAGTTCTCTGATATCGTCTACCGGGTGCGGCCGGCGTGGCGGGCGCGAGTTGTGCTTCACCGAGACCGTCTTGCTCTTTACCAGTCGCACACTGGTGAAACAGCGAACTCTGCGGAGGCCGGACCACCTCCGGACAATGTTTGCACTCCTCCCTCCCCCACAAAATGACTCCAGAGTTCACAACGCCAGCGCCAACCGCCTTCACGCCTCCCAGACTGAGAGAGTCATGGTGACCGGGGATGGTCACAGCTCACGTAGGGGCAGTGTGGCGTGGGCGGGATGGCGGGTGACGACCGTCATGCTTTGCGGGGGGTTGCTGTGTGTTCACCCTGTTGGGGAAAGGTGTTTGGGTTAATGGCTTCGGCCAAGTTTGGGTGTGTTGGATGTATGTGTCTGTGACCTGTTGAATGTACTGTACAGACATACAAGAAATCAGGCACTCATAGGTTCATAAAAAAATAATGAACCAAATTTTTCTGCCATTATTATGATTCCAAATTTTTCAGATTGTAATGTTCCCCTCTAGAAGGCGTAGAAGAGACCATATTACAGAAAAGAGTCAATAATCAACAGCCTGCTCAATCTCTGCCTTCTTAAACATGTTGTCAGTCCATCTTTTAGTTTTATTCCATAAGTTGTTTTTTTCTTGGTTTGTGTGTCTCTAACTAGGTTTGTGTTTCTCTTGCATATTTATATCATTAGGGAGAAAATATATGAAAATTTACCTGAACTGAGCCGCTGCACGAATCTTGTTGTTGTTCTTCTTTTTCCTCCCTAAGTTTATTATTGGTCTAGAGTTACCACCTACTTGACTAAAGTGTGGAGCAGAAGATTGATTGATGGATAGATGGATGGATGCATGGATGCATGCATGATGGATGCCACTATGCATGATGGGTTCATCGCTTCATTCAATTCAAGATTCAAAGAACTTTATTAATCCCAGAGGGAAATTGCTCAAAATTGCTCATGGGCTTCAATTCTTTCCCTGACGTGCCAATTGCGCTGGAATAAGCTCAATCACATGACCTTTTTCCATCGCTCCAAAGACCAATCTTTATTCTTCCTTTTGTTTAGACCAGTGGTTCTCAAACTTTTTTTTGCAGTCGGCCGAGTTATGTCCAAGTTCAAGTCTCATGGGCCGCATATTATTTACATATGACGTCATCAACGCTCAATAACCAGATATTAGGCATCTAAAATTATTACAATTAGATGTATTATTATCATTTGAGAGTATAATTCTACTTACCATTAATGGGACACCTGATGTTGTCGGGAGCCGACCAATTTGGTGAAATTCTGCTCAAATGGAGTAACAGCACAATGAAGTTGTGAGTCTGTAAGACGCGCACGGAAACGTGACTTGATGTGCGTCATTGCAGAAAATGTGTGTTCGCAAATGTATGTGGATCCAAATATGGAAAGCACTTTTGAACTTAATAATCTGAGGTTTTGTCCAGAGATGTTTCACCACATTTCTGCAACTGAGGATGACTGCTGCGCGGTTTGGCTGTGTCCTCTTGCCCGAACATCCATCAGTTCAAACCGAAAGTTGCAGCCAAATCCTTGATTTTTTCAACAGGGAAAGTGAATGGCTCGCTGATGAAATGTCCTGCATATTTTATTTTCTCAAAATCAGAAAAACGAGAGACGAATTTTTCTTGCATTTGACTGACATGGTGATACTGATGACTGTTTTAAATCTGTCAGAGTGCGCGCGCTTGTAATTGTGTTCGTGTTAACTGTGTAATTGCATCAGTTCATAGATGCGTCAGTTCTGCGCATATATGAAAACATGATCACCAAAATGATTTTATGTGACAAAAATATAGTTCAAAGGTTGTTTAATAATTTTTTTAAATGAATTGTAAAACCATTTATTATTATTTTATTTATTTATTAATTTTTTTACGTGGCATTGCGGGCCGCTTTTGCATTTGTGACGGGCATGCGGCCCGCAGGTTGAGATCCACTGGTTTAGACCATGAACAAGTGCTTTTCTTATGGACACACAGCTGTTAGCAGGGAAAGGGGTAACTCAAGGGGGTTAAGGATGGTTCCAGCTGAAACACATTAATAGCTACAGTAATTATCCAGTCAAGGGCTTCTAGGGATTTACTTATTTAAATATAAAGGGCCAAGCAATATATACAGGGGTAGAATAGAGATTTTTAAAGGTAGGGCAAACTTTCTGGTCTGACATTTTAGAGTTATACAACTATGCTTGCTTCATATAGTGTGTCATGATGGCATACTGACTTTGAGAGGGAGAGGGAGCGCTTCTCCTCACCTCCAGTTTTACCCTATTTGTTTCATTGTGCTGTTAGAATGGAGGATTTACATTCTTTTAACTCTCATGTTGTGTTCGTTTTTGGCTCACACTCATAATGTTATCGGTCACTTGAAAGTGACGACAGTGATCATTTTATTTCATTATAAATCCACAATAATACATATATTATCACCTAATGTTGTGTTAGATCTTTTTATCAACTTCAACTCCTGTGAACATTACATGAACTTGTATTTGCTGTGTTCATCCTGCAGGCCTTATTTCCCTATGCACATACCACTCATTGAATAAATAATATAAAAATATGTTATACAGAAATTATTTTAAGTATAACAAATATTTAGATGAAACATATTGTACTGTTTATCTCACAGTATTTCTCTGAAATGTTTACAAAGTCACTTTTTTATTCTGTGGCACAAAATAACAAAACTGAGTAGTATGATTTATTTATTGAAAACAAAAGCCCAAATGTACACAGGGAAAACATATTACATGTATTACATCATTGAGACAATGACCATTGTTAAAAGTGCTATATGAATAAAATTGAATTGAATATATAATGATTGTTCATACAGGTATGGGTCATAATTTTAAAATAGCCCTGATGTCATTTCTAGGACCCCCCCCCCCCTCAACCCCCTATCTAGTACATAAATACTAGATATATCTAACCCAGTGGTCCAATAATGTCACCTGTGTTGTTCCCATTCTCCCCAATAGGCGTCAACACGTCTCTGCATTCACTCTACTGGCTGACCAATGTCTTAAGTTTGTGTGTGCATGTCAGGAAGTATCACCACTTCCCAGGTTTAAACAACGTGTACAAGGACAGGAACAATGACTAAATAATGTGTAAGAAAATGCAATGCATTCAGAGAATGAGACGAAGAAACAGCAACTTGTCTGTAGAAAGTCGGTAGTTATGGAGTCAGAAGTTATGGGTTCTGACATTGCTGAGAGCAGTGTCATCTGGTTCATTTAATCTGATCACACCATAATCATGGGGAAGATGAAGATGATGTGGATCATGAAGATTATGAAGAAGATGAAAATGATGAACAGCTGAGCCACAGTAACCAGGTGACAGTGACCAGACGGTGTTTTGAGGTGAATGATGATGAGAAAGATGCAGAGCCACCTGATATAAAAGACAGTCTGAGACAATGTGCACTTTCTTTTGATGCATTCATTTTCATCCACCTTGCTGAAAGAAAACTTGGTGGTACTAGGTGTTTAATTTGTAGTTTATTATCATAATGTTTACATATATATTCTTAGTTTGTAATAATTTTATCAAATTTGCAAATTAATTTCTGGAGATATAAATGTGTTTTCTTATTATTGGCGATAATGAAAAGAGTTTAATTTACAATTTCCAACCTTGCCATTATCTACTGAACCAAGGTTGTGCCAAACTTGTGATTACAGTATGTGCACGGATTCGGTTTTTCTCCAGTGTGAATGCGCTGATGTGCTTTGAGATGACTCTTATGATTAAATTTGCTTCCGCACTCTGAGCAGTGATACAGTTTCTCTCCAGTGTGAATGCGCTGTTGTTTCCGGAGGGTATCCTGCCTACTAAAGCTCCTCACACACTTTGAGCAGTGATACAGCACGGTTTCTCTCTAGTGTGATTATTTTGGTGTTTGTTTAAATGACTCAGTTGCGTGAAGCTCTTCCCGCACTGTAAGCAGTGATACGGCTTCTCTCCAGTGTGAATGCGCTGGTGTACTTTGAGAGAACTTTTTTGTGTAAATTTGCGTCCACACTGTAAACAGTGATATGGCTTTTCTCCATCGTGAGCGCGCTGGTGTTGTTTCATTGTGATCTGGTGACTGAAGCTCTTTCCACACTGCGAGCAGCAATAAGGCTTCTCTCCAGTGTGAATGCGTTGGTGATTATAAAGAGTTTGTGGTCGACTGAAGCTCTTCCCACACTCTGAGCAGTGATATGGCTTCTCTCCAGTGTGAATGCGTTGGTGATGAGAAAGATTTTGTGGTCGACTGAAGCTCTTCTCACACTCTGAGCAGTGATACAGCTTCTCTCCAGTGTGAATGCGTTGGTGATTAGAAAGACTTGCTGGTCGACTGAAGCTCTTCTCACACTCTAAGCAGTGATACGGTTTTTCTCCAGTGTGAATGCGCTGATGTAAATTGAGAGCCCTCTGTTCACAAAAACTCTTTCCACACTGTAAACAGTGAAATGGCTTCTCTCCGCTGTGAATGAGTTGGTGTTTTTTAAGCGCACTTTCGTGAATAAATCTTCTTCCACACTCTATGCAGACAAACGGCTTCTCTCCTTTGTGAAAGCGTAGGTGTTTTTTCAGAGTGTTCAGGTGACTGAAGCTCTTCCCGCACTGTGAGCAGTAATACGGCTTCTCTCCAGTGTGAATGCGCTGGTGTACTTTCAGAGTGGAATAGCTACTGAAGCTCGTTCCACACTGTGAGCAGTAATACGGCTTCTCTCCAGTGTGAATGCGCTGGTGTTCTTTCAGAGTGGAATAGCTACTGAAGCTCGTTCCACACTGTGAGCAGTAATACAGCTTCTCTCCAGTGTGAATGCGCTGGTGTGTCTTAAGGTTACTTTTTTGAGTAAATTCTTTTCCGCACTGTAAGCAGTGATACGGCTTCTCTCCAGTGTGAATGCGCTGGTGTGCATTGAGAGAACTTTTATGTGTAAATTTGCTTCCACACTGTAAACAGTGATATGGCTTTTCTCCATCGTGAACGCGCTGGTGTTGTGTCAATGTGTTCTGGTGACTGAAGCTCTTTCCACACTGCGAGCAGTAATAAGGCTTCTCTCCAGTGTGAATGCGTTGGTGATTGTAGAGAATTTCTGGTCGACTGAAGCTCTTCTCACACTCTGAGCAGTGATACGGTTTTTCTCCAGTGTGAATGCGCTGGTGTGCTTTGAGAGTACCTTTTTGTCTAAATTTGCTTCCACACAGTAAACAGTGATATGGCTTTTCTCCAGTGTGAATGCGCTGGTGTTCTTTGAGAGTAGCTTTTTGTCTAAATTTGCTTCCACACTGTGAGCAGTGATACAGTTTCTCTTCAGTGTGAATGCGCTGGTGTTTGTTAAGGTTACGTTTTTGAGTAAATTCTTTTCCGCACAGTGAGCAGGAATACGGCTTTTCTCCAGTGTGAATGCGCTGGTGTGCTTTGAGAGTACTTTCTTGAGTAAATTCTTTTCCACACTGTGAGCAGTGATACGGTTTCTCTCCTTGGCGAATGCTTTGGTCATCCTGGAGATGATCAGACTGGGAAATACACCGGTGTGTTTGGAGCATGCTCTGGTTCATAAAACTCTTTTCACAAACTGAGCAGCAGTGAACGTCAGCCTTTTGTTGGATACTGGACTCTCTTGTTGGCATTATGCTCTCTGGAGAGAAAATATAAAGTTCAGTCACATGAAATAAAAAAAAAAACACTTAAATGTGTCAGTTTGAAATTATATATATATATATATATATATATATATATATATATATATATATATATATATATATACAGTGGTGTGAAAAACTATTTGCCCCCCTCCTGATTTCTTATTCTTTTGCATGTTTGTCACACAAAATATTTCCGATCATCAAACACATTTAACTATTAGTCAAAGATAACACAAGTAAACACAAAATGCAGTTTTTAAATGAGGGGTTTTATTATTTAGGGAGAAAAAAAATCCAACCCTAAATGGCACTGTGTGAAAAAGTGATTGCCCCCCTTGTTAAAAAATAACTTAACTGTGGTTTATCACACCTGAGTTCAATTTCTGTAGTCACCCCCAGGCCTGATTACTGCCACACCTGTTTCAATCAAGAAATCACTTAAATAGGAGCTACCTGACACAGAGAAGTAGACCAAAAGCACCTCAAAAGCTAGACATCATGCCAAGATCCAAAGAAATTCAGGAACAAATGAGAACAAAAGTAATTGAGATCTATCAGTCTGGTAAAGGTTATAAAGCCATTTCTAAAGCTTTGGGACTCCAGTGAACCACAGTGAGAGCCATTATCCACAAATGGCAAAAACATGGAACAGTGGTGAACCTTCCCAGGAGTGGCCAGCCGACCAAAATTACCCCAAGAGCGCAGAGACGACTCATCCGAGAGGCCACAAAAGACCCCAGGACAACATCTAAAGAACTGCAGGCCTCACTTGCCTCAATTAAGGTCAGTGTTCACGACTCCACCATAAGAAAGAGACTGGGCAAAAACGGCCTGCATGGCAGATTTCCAAGGCGCAAACCACTTTTAAGCAAAAAGAACATTAAGGCTCGTCTCAATTTTGCTAAAAAAACATCTCAATGATTGCCAAGACTTTTGGGAAAATACCTTGTGGACCGACGAGACAAAAGTTGAACTTTTTGGAAGGTGCGTGTCCCGTTACATCTGGCGTAAAAGTAACACAGCATTTCAGAAAAAGAACATCATACCAACAGTAAAATATGGTGGTGGTAGTGTGATGGTCTGGGGTTGTTTTGCTGCTTCAGGACCTGGAACGCTTGCTGTGATGGATGGAACCATGAATTCTACTGTCTACCAAAAAATCCTGAAGGAGAATGTCCGGCCATCTGTTCGTCAACTCAAGCTGAAGCGATCTTGGGTGCTGCAGCAGGACAATGACCCAAAACACACCAGCAAATCCACCTCTGAATGGCTGAAGAAAAACAAAATGAAGACTTTGGAGTGGCCTAGTCAAAGTCCTGACCTGAATCCTATTGAGATGTTGTGGCATGACCTTAAAAAGGTGGTTCATGCTAGAAAACCCTCAAATAAAGCTGAATTACAACAATTCTGCAAAGATGAGCGGGCCAAAATTCCTCCAGAGCGCTGTAAAAGACTCGTTGCAAGTTATCGCAAACGCTTGATTGCAGTTATTGCTGCTAAGGGTGGCCCAACCAGTTATTAGGTTCAGGGGGCAATTACTTTTTCACACAGGGCCATGTAGGTTTGGATTTTTTTTCTCCCTAAATAATAAAACCCCTCATTTAAAAACTGCATTTTGTGTTTACTTGTGTTATCTTTGACTAATAGTTAAATGTGTTTGATGATCAGAAACATTTTGTGTGACAAACATGCAAAAGAATAAGAAATCAGGAGGGGGGCAAATAGTTTTTCACACCACTGTATATATAAAAATAAAATGTCCCGAATGAGTGTTATGGGAGATCTCTTAAATGCCAAGTTAAATCTATTTGTAGAAAAAACAATCAAGTAGATCCAGTAGAACTCACGTTATGTTTAATAGTGAAAGTAAAACCATTTTCACATGCACAATGCAAAGAAAACTCTTGGGATTGGGATTAAACAGCTGTGTAGCCTAAAGAAATAGTGAGACTAATCGGAGTCCAGACCTTAACCCCTTTGAGAATCTTCTTTTTAAAAAATATTTCCTGTCACATGGTCACTTTGGATACCATCAACAAAAGTACTTGAATGTTACACCTGTCTGACATTTTAAGAAGTTGACTTAACTAAAATAATTCCCCAAATTATTTATCATTCCAAAAACATTGGTGCTTCCTTACTTAATTTCATTACATGATTTATTATTAAATATATCTAGAGTTAGATTATGCCAAATTATTGAATTGGGTGTTTTGTTAGGAATGTCACCTTTTCCAAAGTAAAAAGGAAAATTGCTTTTAACTAATCATACTAATTACATATAATTAATTATTTTTTTATGGTGATACCACACTGATTTTTATATATATGTTTTATTTATGTCCTAAACATTCTATCAAAATTGATTAAAGCAGATCATTTTAGATTAGGTCCACAGAGAACAAATATGTACAAGTGATAAAAAAAAAAACAGTTCGAATTGTTTGCATGCATTTAAAAATATTATAACATTTCAGTGCATTGTAGACTAATGATTACAGAGCCCTGTTGCCTTGACATTGGTGAACATTCTGAAGCGATTCAGGCATTAACATGGGCAACCATCGCCATTTGGCTAGCCATTAATATTACTGTCATTCGTACAAATAATTAAAAAACAGTTAGTCACATTGATATAACAGCATAGCCATGAGTGTGATATTCCTTAATTATCTTAGATACATACTGTAAGTAATCTCTTTCTCATGAACAAAAACCAAATATACACACAGAGCTAGCTGAGGGAATTCACCCTCACACACTGATACACATTTTGGTGGACTTTTCTATTCTGTAATTTTTCCATAAAACACTTATTTCTGAATTTGCTCATAGCTCTCATATATTTTCTTCGTTCCACTTTCTATTCCTGCCGTTCATGACTGCTGGATTCCTTAAAATACACAGTTGCAGTGCTAAACGTTGGAAGAATTTTGTTGTGTTGTGTTAATGGTGGCATGTTCGTGTCAATATAAACAGTGAGATATAATGTTCGTGTAGGATTAAATTCAATGCAGATTTTAAGGTCACTCTTAATATTCAGGTGTATTTTCCTCAGAAGCTGTTCGTGTTCCTCATTAACGTGATTAAAAGAAGTTCCAAATGCATTTCAAAATATTTGGCTTATTTAGAATATATATATCAAATATTTAATCCAATATATAACACCAATAAACAGTGTAGTTGTTACTTTCCTCACCATATCCGTTCATTAGCATCAGTTGTTCTGCTACTAATTTCACATTCTTGGACCCGTGTTTTCAATTGCTCTCATTAAAAATGAATATGGAACAAAGTTCTTTATTAGTTTTCCATATTAATGTCAAAGATTTCCAGGATAATGTTTGATGTTTATTCCGTTTCTTGTGTATCCAAGAAGACTTTTTTTGAGTAAAACCTCAACAGATTCACAGCCTGCTCAATCTCGGCCTTCTTAAACATGTTTTCAGTCCATCTTTTAGTTTTGTTCCATAAGATGCTTCTTTGTTAGTTTCTGTGAATCTAAGCAGGTTGTGTTTCTTTTACATATTTATATCATTAGGTAGAAAATATACTGTATGTAAAATTTACCTGAAGCTCAGCAGCTGCACGAATCCTTTGTTCTTGTTCTTCTTCTTCTTCTTTTTCCTCCCTAAGTGTATTAGTGGTCTAGTGTTGCCCCCTACTGGACTAAAGTGTGGAGCAGAAGATTGAATGAAATGAAGGATGGATCGATCAATACGTTATTAATCCCAAAAGGAAATTGCATGAGGACAAAGATAAAAATGGGGTTCATCACTAAATTCTCTCTATTAAGCCAGTGTTCCGAGTCCATCCATATCTTTTCACTTGCTAGCTGCTGATGGGCTTGTTCTGCAATAGAATAGGAGCAAATACAGATTGGTTGCCACAAGACAACAAGGGTAAAGTGTGTGAGAACAGACAGGTGTCTGTGCTTGAATTTTGTAACAATGCTGTATGACAATGTTTTCAACGTTGTTAGCGACGACAGGGTCAAAACACAAAACTCTCTCTCTCTCACACACACACTTACAGCAGTCCCAGACAGGAGGAAGACAGAGTGAACGTACAGTACACAGGACCTACATTTTTTTACACTTTTATTAGTCCCGGGTCCAGTGGACTCAAACATCATCTATGTAATATAAATGTGTAGCGGGGTGAACAGGGTGTGGTCACTGAAAATGTTTTCACATTTTAAAACCAGGTGAACCATCACTGGCGGGGAAGAAAAGCCGTCGAAAAAAACATTGCGTCTTTGTGAGCCGAATGACTGTGATGAGACATCACTTAAACACTTACTGAAGTTCTAGTGCTTAGCATTTCCACCTGCACAGTATGAAGAGAACTCAAGGGACTAAACAGCTGTGAGAAGCAGTAATAAAACCACTTATCAGTGAGGCTAATCTTAAAATTTTTTTCAATTTGCTAGGGACTGTGGAGCATTGGGAAAAAGTCATGTGGTCTGATGAGCCCAGATTTACCCTGTTATTGAGTGATGGACATATGAGGGTAAGAAGAGAGGGAGGTGAGGCGATGCACCCATCATGTCTAGTACCTACTATACAAGCCTCTGGAGGTAGTGTTATGATCTGGGGTTCCTTCAGTTGCTCAAGTCTAGGCTCAGCAACATTATGTTGTATTTGTTTGCTTCTTGCATAATCTAGGCACTAGCTGCTGTAATATTTCAATTTCTCTTTGGTTTTAAAAATATAACTCTAAATGACTTTTGGTGTGTTATACCATAACTCAGTTACTCATTAGAGTATTCTTATGAATAGAAATCATCATAACATTATTATGATTAGAGTGACTTCAAAATCTTCATTGAATAATATTCATACTCATTTTCCTCTTTAATAATAATAATAATAATAAGATGAAGAAGAATGTATCAGAACTTATGCAAGTTCCTCGTTAAGGTGATTAAATGTTGAAAATGGTTAAAGAAAATTGGCTTATTTAGAATATTAAACCTGCTTCCCCTTTACATGTATGAACCTGACTTGAACCCATGTTTCCAATTGCTCTTATTTGAAAAAAAAAGACAAAATAAAGATCTTTATTAGTTTTTCATACTAATGTCAAAGATTTCAAGGATAATGTTTGATGTTTATTCCTGTTTATTCCTGTGTACCTAAGAAGACATTTTAATGCATCTCTATCGATAAGATGATGCTAGATTTAGGATTACTTGGTATCAGATCAAAAAGGAAATCTGTCCACACAGACATACAAGAAGTAATCAGGCACTCATACACTGTAGGTTCATAATAAAATTAATAAAGCAAAATTTTCTGCCATTATTATGATTCCAGATTTTTCAGATTGTAATGTTCCCCTCTTCAAGCAGGCCTAGAAGAGACATCGTAAATAAATTCCTGATTTTTCAATGAGGCCAGATCATTAATCAGTCTGAAGTTAGACTGCCACAGAGACAAACAGATAGGAATCCTGAAATCCCCTTTTTCACTAGAGATCATATTACAGAAAAGAGTCAATAATCAACAGCCTGCTCAATCTCGGCCTTCTTAAACATGTGTTCAGTCCATCTTTTAGTTTTATTCCATAAGTTGTTTCTTTCTTGGTTTGTGTGTCTCTAAGTAGTATGGAACGATATCGCGGACAATATTCAAATGCAATTGCAAATAGCATTTGCAATTGCGTTTCCCATATGTGGACGCACAAACTGTGCCATAATTCAAATGCAATTGCAAACTTTGCATTACCGTTTGCTGATTCGCCTTCGCGACCGCACACTGACTGCCAAATTTCAAATGAAAAAACAAAGTCCATTTGCATTTGTATTTCCCAGGTCTTACACGTCATGAACCTGTCATATTTAAATAGCAAAATCAATCACCACGTTTGCTTTTTCACTTTCTCTGCGCCGCGCGTCAAGCCGGCCAAAATTCAAACGCAATCGCTAATCCATTTGCAATTGCATTTCCAACACGTTACACAGAAACCTGTCAATCAGCGTCAGGGGCGGGTCTATACTGTGGGGCGGGATTGTATGGGGAGTGACGTCACTCGCACTCGCCGACCAAGAGGGGGATATTTGAGCACTGGAGGTGAACCGAGATTATCTCAATTGTTTATCAAGAAATAAACACACAAAAATGACAAATCGCATATTTTCTTGCTCCGGAGTGGACAGAGAAGTTTTTACAAATAAAAATATTTTTAGATCTTCTCCTGTTACAGCCTGCTGGAGCTAAATCTTTCAGAAACGCTGCGTACCGGTGTTATGCGCTAAAATGCCTCCCTGCCACTGATTGCACCCCCACAAAATCTCTGTCAAATATATGAGGACATCACAATCAAATATTCATATTATTATTATCAAATATAATATATGAGTATTATCACGAAGCGATTTTTATTATAAATAAGAAATATAAAAATATACATGTACAACCCCTGGCAAAAATTCTGGAATCACCCTCTCAGAAGATGTTCATTCAAATGTTTAATTGTGTAGAAAAAAAACAAGCACATACATGCCACAAAACTATTTTCACTCAACAATCCAAACTTCTGGCTGTATAAAACACTTAAAAAAAAAAAACAAAGAAAGATAACTATAGTCAACGACAACTGTTTTAACAGCTCAAACAGAGGGAAAAAATATGGATTCACCAAATAAAAACACTACTTGTACTTTGTTGCAGCACCTCTGGCTTTTATAACAGCTTGAATTCTCTGAGGCCTGGATTTAACTAATGTCCAACAGTATACTTCATCAGTCTGTCTCCAGCTTTGTCTTATTGCAGTTGCCAGATCAGCTTTGCAGGTTGGAGCCTTGTCCTGGACCATTTTCTTTCATTTCCACCACAGATTTTCAATTGGATTAAGGTCCGGACTATTTGCAGGCCATGCCATTGACATTATATGTATTTCCTGTAGGAATGTTTTCACAGATTTTGCCCTATGGCACGATGCATTATCATCCTGAAAAATGATGCTACCATCACCAAACATCCTTTCAATTGATGGAATAAGAAAAGTGTCCAAAATCTCAACATAAACTTGTGCATTTATAGAAGATGTAATGACTGTCATGTCTCCCATACCTTTACCTGACATACAACCCCATATCAATAATGATTGTGGAAATTTGCATGTTTTCTTCAGGCAGTTGTCTTTATTAATTTCATTGGAACGGCACCAAACAAAAGTTCCAGCATCATCACCCTGCCCAATGCAGATTCGTGATTCATCACTGAATATAACTCTCATCCAGTCATCCGCAGTCCAAGATTGTCTTTCTTTAGCCCACTGAACCCTTGTTTTTTTCTGTTTAGATGTTAATGATGGTTTTCTTTTGGCTTTTCTGTATGTAAATCCCATTTCTTTTAGGCGATTTCTTACTGTCCGGTCACAGACATTGACTCCACTTTCTGCCCATTTGTTCCTCATTTGTTTTGTTGTGCATTTTATGTTTTCAAGTCATATTGCTTTAAGTTTTCTGTCTTGGTGCTTTGATGTCTTTCTTGGTCTACCAGTACGCTTCCCTTTTACAACCTTTCCATTTGATTTGTACTTGGCCCAGATTTTAGACACAGCTGACTGGGAACAACCAAGAAGTTTGATAATTCTCTCCTTTGTTTCAACTGACATCTCTCGTGTTGGAGCTATGAGTTATGTCAATCATCTTGGTTCAACACATCCCTAATGTGTGCAAGCACTCTTTTTTAACTGTAGACTAATTAGCAGTTGTAGAAATGCAAAGTGCATGGTGATTCCATATTTTTTTCCTCTGTTTGAGTTGTTAAAACAGTTGTCGTTGACTATAGTTATCTTTCTTTGTTTTTTTTAAGTGTTTTATACAGCCAGAAGTTTGGATTGTTGAGTGAAAATAGTTTTGTGGCATGTATGTGCTTGTTTTTTTTTCTACACAATTAAACATTTGAATGAACATCTTCTGAGAGGGTGATTCCAGAATTTTTGCCAGGGGTTGTACATGTATATTTTTATATTTCTTATTTATAATAAAAATCGCTTCGTGATAATACTCATATATTATATTTGATAATAATAATATGAATATTTGATTGTGATGTCCTCATATATTTGACAGAGATTTTGTGGGGGTGCAATCAGTGGCAGGGAGGCATTTTAGCGCATAACACCGGTACGCAGCGTTTCTGAAAGATTTAGCTCCAGCAGGCTGTAACAGGAGAAGATCTAAAAATATTTTTATTTGTAAAAACTTCTCTGTCCACTCCGGAGCAAGAAAATATGCGATTTGTCATTTTTGTGTGTTTATTTCTTGATAAACAAATGAGATAATCTCGGTTCACCTCCAGTGCTCAAATATCCCCCTCTTGGTCGGCGAGTGCGAGTGACGTCACTCCCCATACAATCCCGCCCCACAGTATAGACCCGCCCCTGACGCTGATTGACAGGTTTCTGTGTAACGTGTTGGAAATGCAATTGCAAATGGATTAGCGATTGCGTTTGAATTTTGGCCGGCTTGACGCGCGGCGCAGAGAAAGTGAAAAAGCAAACGTGGTGATTGATTTTGCTATTTAAATATGACAGGTTCATGACGTGTAAGACCTGGGAAATACAAATGCAAATGGACTTTGTTTTTTCATTTGAAATTTGGCAGTCAGTGTGCGCTCGCAAAGGCGAATCAGCAAACGGTAATGCAAAGTTTGCAATTGCATTTGAATTATGGCATACTTTGTGCGTCCACATATGGGAAACGCAATTGCAAATGCTATTTGCAATTGCATTTGAATATTGTCCGCGATATCGTTCCATAAAGTAGGTTGTGTTTCTTGTGCATATTCATATCATTAAGTAGAAAATATATGAAAATTTACCTGAACCTCAGCAGCTGGTCAAGATGCGTCAAGATGGCGCCGAGTATGGCTGCCTCGTCGCGAGCTCCCTCAAGCAATAGTGGTTTTTTGTATCTAATTCTATTTTTATTTTATTTTATTACTAGTAACACGTTATGTCTTCTTGTGTATGATCGCCAAACCTTACTGGATATAAGAGCAGGACTTTCTTACCGTTTCCCGGAGTTCAAGTTTTGGAACACAGATCCTCCATTCATAAACCCCCCATTCATCTCGTCCGAGACGCCTTTGTCCTGGATCCCTGGAACTCGCAAACGCCGGCGTAGAGGCAGAAGATCTGGCGTTTTGGTTCGACTGAGACGGCGCAGTAACCAGAGGTGTCAAGTAACGAAGTACAAATACTTCGTTACCTTACTTAAGTAGAAATTTTGGGTATCTATACTTTACTGGAGTAATTATTTTTCAGCCGACTTTTTACTTCTACTCCTTACATTTTTAAGCAATTATCTGTACTTTCTACTCCTTACTTTTTAAAAACAGCCTCGTTACTCTATTTTTATGATCAGAACGCGCAACCCCTCCGGTCGCATGACAAGAACGCCCACAACGCCGCCCCCCCCCCCCCGTCACATGATCAGAACGCGCACAACGCCCCCCCCCCGTCACATGATCAGAACGCGCACAACGCCCCCCCCCCCTCGTCACATGATCAGAACGTGCACAACGCCCCCCCCCCCTCGTCACTTGATCAGAACGTGCACAACGCCGCCCCCCCCCCCCCCCCCCGTTGCATGATCAGAAAGCGAGACCTTAATGCTTTTTTTCCCCCTCACGGTACTTTAACTTTTATACTTTAAGTAGTTTTGAAACCAGTACTTTTAAACTTTTACTTAAGTAAAAAGCTTGGGGTGATACTTCAACTTCTAAAGAAGTATTTCTGAACCCTAGTATCTATACTTCTACTCAAGTAATGAATGTGAATACTTTTGACACCACTGGCAGTAACAGACCACCGCTCCCCAGCTTACTACTAGCTAATGTGCAGTCTCTAGAGAACAAGCTTTGCGAACTTCGGGCACGAATCTCATTCCAGCGAGAGATGCGGGACTGCTGCGTGATCTGCCTTACAGAAACCTGGTTGTCGGACAAGATACCGGACTCCGCGATTCAGCTACCAGGATTCTCCGTGCACCGCGCAGACAGGTCGCGGGAGATAACTGGAAAAAGCAAAGGCGGCGGCGTGTGCTTCATGATCAACAACAGCTGGTATGATTATGCAAACGTGCACCCGATAAAGTCATTTTGCTCACCGGACCTGGAGTTTCTAATGCTTATGTGTCGGCCATTCTGGCTACCGAGAGAATTTTCAGCAGTCATTATTACGGCTGTTTATATTCCCCCGCAAGCCAACACTGACCGAGCACACGGGGAACTGTACAGCGCGATTAGTAGCCAGGAAACCGCGCACCCAGAGGCGGTGTTTATCACGACTGGAGACTTTAACAAAGCCAACTTAAGGAAGGTTTTACCGAAACTGCATCAACACATTCAATTCAACACACGAGGAGAGCGGCTGCTCGACCACTGCTACACTTCCTTCCGGAATGCGTACAAAGCCCTCCCCCGTGCCCCATTCGGCCAATCAGATCACCGCTCCATTCTGCTTCTGCCTGTCTATAGGCAGAAGTTGAAACAGGAAGCTCCAGCTCTAAGGGAGGTGCACTGTTGGTCGGACCAATCAGATTCCATGTTACAGGACTGTTTTGATCACGTGGACTGGGAAATGTTTCGTATAGCTGCAGACAACATTGATGAATACGCAGATTCAGTCTGCGGATTTATCAGGAAATGTGTAGATGATGTTGTACCATCCAAAACAGTGAAAATTTATCCAAACCAGAAACCATGGATAAACAGTGATGTTCGCATGGCACTGGCAGCACGGAACTCTGCCTTTGCCTCCGCTAACACATTGGAATATAAACACGCCACCTACCAACTCCGGAAGACTATTAAATCTGCGAAACGTGAGTACAGGGACAAAGTGGAACAACAATTTGATGATCCTCGAAGAATGTGGCAGGGACTGAATACAATCGCGGACTTCAGAGGGAAAACCAGCACACCGCAGACCACGGCCTCTCTGTGTGAGGATCTAAACGTATTTTACGCTAGATTCGACACAGCGAACACCACGAAACTGGACAGCGAACTTCGCATCATGGATGACGTCAGTGCGCACACAGTGTCTGAAGAAGATGTAAGGAAGTGCTTCAGACAGGTGAACGCACGCAAAGCCGCTGGTCCTGACGGAATCCCCGGCCGTGTCCTTAAATCATGCGCGGCTCAGCTGGCTGGAGTGTTCATGAACATCTTCAACCTCTCCCTCTCTCTGTCTGTAGTTCCAGCCTGCTTCAAAACGGCCACCATAGTCCCTGTACCCAAATCTTCCACCATCACATCCCTGAACGACTGGCGACCAGTAGCCCTGACCCCCATCGTGAGCAAATGCTTGGAGAGACTGGTTAGGAACTTCATCTGCTCTGCGCTGCCAGACTCACTGGACCCTCTACAATTCGCATACCGCCACAACAGGTCCACTGATGACGCCATAGCCCTGACTCTACATACTGCCCTCACCCACCTGGAGAAGAAGGATACGTATGTGAGAATGCTGCTTGTAGACTATAGCTCCGCATTCAACACCATCGTTCCCTCGAAGCTGGACAGGAAACTACAAGATCTAGGATTGAGCAGCTCTCTCTGCAGCTGGATTCTCAACTTCCTGTCCGACAGACGCCAGATGGTCAGACTGGGCAGTATCACCTCATCCTCTGTCACAATGAACACTGGTGCTCCACAGGGGTGTGTACTGAGCCCTCTACTGTACTCACTCTACACTTACGACTGCATGGCCACTAGCAGCTCCAACATCGTTGTGAAGTTTGCGGACGACACAACAGTGGTGGGTCTTATCACCAACGGCGATGAGACGGCATACAGGGAGGAGGTCAGTGCCCTGACACATTGGTGCCAGGAGAATCATCTCTCCCTCAATGTCGGAAAGACCAAAGAGCTGATAGTGGACTTCCGGAGGTGTAGAGATGCACATTCCCCCATCATCATCAACGGCGCTGCTGTGGAGAGAGTGAGCAGCTTCCGTTTCCTGGGTGTTCACATAGCAGAGGATCTCACATGGTCAGTTCATATTAACAAAACAGTGAAGAAGGCGCAGCAGCGACTCTTCTTTCTCAGAAGACTGAAGAGATTTGGCATGAGCCCCCGCATCCTCAGGACCTTCTACCGCTGTGCCATCGAGAGCATCCTCACTGGATCAATCACGACCTGGTATGGCAATAGCACCGCCTACAACCGCAAAGCTCTGCAGAGAGTGGTGCGGTGTTCCGAGAGGATAATTGGAGGTGAGCTTCCCTCCCTCCAGGACATCTACAGGAAGCGGTGCCTGAGGAAAGCGAGGAGGATCATCAAAGACTCCAGTCACCCCAGCAACAACATATTTAAACTGCTCCCGTCAGGCAGGAGGTATGGCAGTATCCGGTCCCGAACCAGCAGGCTGAGGGACAGCTTCTATCATCAGGCCATCAGACTGCTGAACACTGACCAATAGGTCTTCATTGACACTACACGGTCACTTTACACTGTCACTTTATAGTCACTAAGCCACTTTCCACTCCTTACTGCACATAATTGCCTTTTTGCACAACATTCATTGCGGACACTCTTATACATTATACACAAGTAGACATACTCTCACAAACGTGTGTGTATGTGTATATACATGTATGCATATATGTGTATATGTAGATGTATGTATGTATATATAGATATATGTAGATGTATATATAGGTGTATATATATATATATATATATATATATATATATATATATATATGTGTATACTTGCATTCACAATTTTTATATTTTTTTATTTATATTATTTTACTTTATACTATTCTTATACTGTACTATTCATATGCATATGTATTTATTCTTAAAATTACACCACTATTGCTTGTGTAGCTTGCACATAAGAATTTCACTCACGTGTACTGTACCAGAGTACCAGTAACGTGACGTGACAATAAAAGTGATTTGATTTGATTTGATTTGGTCGAATCTGTTGTTGTTCTTCTTCTTTTTCCTCCCTAAGTGTATTAATGGTCTAGTGTTGCCCCCTACTGGACTAAAGTGTGGGGCAGAAGGATTGGATGGATGGATAGATAGATATTTAGATAGATAGATAGATAGATAGATAGATAGATAGATAGATAGATAGATAGATAGATAAGTACTTTATTAATCACTAAAGGAAATTGTATGAATGGATAGAGGCTTGTACAGTGGCCACTATGTGTGATGGCTTCATCGCTTCATGCACTTCCATTCTTACCCTGACACGCCCATCGTTCTGGAATAACCTCAATCTGATCTCTTCAGATCACGTGACCTTATTCCATCACTCCAAAGACTTTATTCTTCCTTTTGTTTAGACCTCATGACCAAGTGCTTTTCCTGTGGACGCACAGCTGGTAGCAGGGAAAGGGGTAACTCAAGGGGTTAAGGATGGCTCCAGCTGAAACACATTAATAGCTACAGTAATTACCCAGTCAAGGGCTTCTAAGGATTTATTTTTATTTACTTTATTTTAATATAAAGGGCCAGGCAATGTATACAGTGGTACAGGAGAGAATTTTAAAGGGAGGGCAAACTTTCTGGTCTGAAATTTTAGTTATACAACTTCTGAAAGAGCTTCTGAGAGGCCTCAAACGTGTTCCTCAGTTGTTTGGGATAGGTGAGGTTTAGTGCATATGTTTAGTGCATATCCCAATCAAGTCATGACTTGCACACCCTCCAAGACGAAGTCCTCGTGGTCATCCTTCTTGCAGACGGCACTTTTCATTACTGTATATGCTGCAGTCGACTTTACTGCACATCCTCATTGTCACACTGTAAAACAAACAACGTATTTTATTATGAAGATCTGTTATTTATGCAGTTAATTCATGAAAGATGTTCAAACAAGATTTTCCTCATAAGAACTTAAAATGCAGATACATCAAAGAAGTACAGTAAAGCATTTCCAGGTTCATATCTTGTAACATTGTAAAACACTAACTCCCCAACACTTGTTTCAGTGAACTGTGGAGTCTGACACTACAACAGACTCAAGTATACTGTGGCTAAGAAATGTTCACAATGTTTAATTATTGCTGAAACTAGTGCATGAAAGGAGCTTATTTAAGGAATCAAAATAAAATGTCAAAATTAGTAAGAGGCTTAACTTACCTCTTAACATTTTACACTGTTCGTCTGCTCCGTCAAAATGCCGTCTGATCTCTGCTGTTGTTGAGATTCAAATGAAGATGACTTAATCAAACTCGGATAATTGGACAAATTCGTTAAAATAAATATTTTAAGTCTTTTTTCCTCATAATTTTAGCCTAAATTCAATTCAATTCAATTCAGTTTTATTTGTATAGCGCTTTTAGCAATTGACATCGTCTCAAAACAGCTTTACACAATCAAAAGAATTATTTAGGGCGACAGTGGCAAGGAAAAACTCCGTGAGATGGTAATAGGAAGAAACCTTGAGAGGAACCAGACTCAACAGGGAACCCATCCTCATCTGGGTGAAACAGATAGCAGGAAATTATCTGCATTTATACAGTGTTAAGTGTTAGGTTCAGCTATAATAGTTGATGTTAATTGATGTTAAAATGGAGTCCAGTAGTTATTGGAGACTTAGATAGACTTGTAGAAAGTTCCAGTCCTGAACTATCGAATTGTCAAGTCCTCAGAGAAACAGCTGACAACACCAGTCGAGGACAGAACCATTTTCTAAGTAGAGAGAATCATCCCCAGACACCAGACGCATCCCAAAGAGACACACAGGGCATCCATGCGACGAGACCTCCAACCAGAAACGGGGCACCAGGATGGATCAGACAGGTCCGGAGGGCAGAGGGAGTCTGGATCACTGGCGGCTCAGGAATGACATGTGTAGCTCGACAGAGAAAGAGTGACGGGGGAGAGAGGAAAGAGAAAGAGGGGGAGAAAGGAAAAAGAGGAGAGATGGCAATTAGGTATGGTCACAGTCACAATGTATAATGTGAATGTATATTTACTGTAGAGTGCAAGCAGGGACTCCGGCAGGACTAACTATGACATCATAACTAAAAGGGAGAGCCAGAAGGAAACACAAACATGAGGGCTCCCTGAGATGTAAAGCAAACAATCACCTCACAGTCAACAAACCTGAGTGATCAAATGAGAGTGAGGAAGACAGCATCTAAACATACCAGTTCACCATAATACTCTACGTCCATGAGTCCCCCAGATCTGCTCCTTTACCTATGGCAAATCTATTTATAAAAATGCTTGGCTAAATAAATAGGTTTTTAGCCTAGACTTAAACACTGAGACTGTGTCTGAGTCCTGAACACTATTTGGAAGACTATTCCATAATTTTGGGGCTTTGTGAGAAAAAGCTCTGCCCCCAGCTGTAGTTTTCATAATACGCAGTACTGACAAGCAGCCTGCATCCTTTGACCGAAGTAGGCGTGGCGGATCGTAAGACACTAGCAGTTCGCTCAGATACTGCGGCGCGAGACCATTTAACGCTTTATATGTCAAGAGTAGTATTTTAAAATCAATGCGAAATTTCACAGGGAGCCAATGTAGTGAAGATAGGATAGGGGTGATGTGCTCACATCTTCTGGTTCTAGTGAGGACTCTCGCTGCTGCATTCTGGACTAGCTGAAGCTTGTATGTAAGCCTAAATGGTTCCTCAAATTACGCCTAAAAATTGCACTAATTTACTTGCAATTGTCTATGCAAAAAAATAGGTAAAATGTATTTCTTAATTTTATTAGTGAAATGTTCTCAATATATACACTGAAAAGCTTTTTTTTTTAATTAAATATGCACATTATTTAAAAAATTTAAATTACAAGCCCCATGATTAATTTTTTACAGTGCTGGACAGTGTAAAAATTCAGTTCGCAATAAAATTATTTTCATATGAAAAGGTGTTAGGGGTTAAGACTGATACACTGGACCAGCCTTCTCCTCACCTCCAGTTTTACCATATTAATTTCAATGTGCTGTTAGAATGGAGGATTTACAGAAGGGGTAGCTGCACCTTCTGTCCTATAATGGCGCCGTCGAATCCTACGCCTTTTTCGCGCAGGTAGAGCTAGCCGCCGACCTCGCGGGCTGGTCCCCGGCAGAAACCGCGGTCAGAGTAACCCTCTCTCTGAAGAGCTGGTGGTCCGCGAGCGGCGCGCTTCAGAGCCACTGGGCGCGTTCACCATCGACTTAAGATGCCTTCGGGCTATCCCGAATTTGAGCACGAAAAGCAGGAAGAGCTAGCTCATCGTACCTTTCTCAGAGGGCTCTGACCTCCGCGGCTCCCTGTTTCCCAGTTTCCCTTTCCGAGGCGCTGCGCGAGGCTGAGCGCGCTGAACCCATAATGGCAGAACGTCACGGTGAAAGAGCCGAGCGACCTCCCGCAGCTAGGGGGCGCTCGGTAGGCGAACCTAGCCGCGGACAGGGCTATCCGTCACGGCTAGGCAATGAGCAAGCCTTCGAGGTTTCGCGGCGACGCCGAGGCCCGGGACTGCCGGACTACGACTGCAACATTCTCAGGTCCGAGGACAACATACCCCAGCAGCGGTTAAACTAGGTCCAGGAGGCACTGAGGGGAAGCCGCCTGGTTTCCCCAACTCGTCAATTCAATTTCCGGTCGGGACGTGTAGGACATTTACGCTGGGGTTTACGTGGCCTGTGTGCTGGACGGCATCCTGCTGCAAGCGCTCGTGGACACCGGCTCCACTGTTTTGCTGCTGCGCGTCGGGATGTTGGGACCAGGCGAGCGCGTTGGCAGACTATCTGACCCAGCCTCTAGCATTCGTACCGTGTCTGCGAGCTACCTGGAGATACGGGCTTGTCACACGGTGCGAGTCAAACTAGGTGAGCGCCTTTATTTCCATGACTTCTTGGTGGGAGACATTGAGGATGAGTGCATATTGGGGATGGACATTTTAGAAAGGTGGGGTGCGGTGCTTAATCTAACGGACGGGACTCTGCGTGGTAACTTCGGGGTAGCTAGGTTGCTAACAGCTAAGCCACAGCAGCACGCATTAGTGGCAAACACCCTGGGGGTGGAACTTCCGGAGGTCGCGCCATACCAACATCCAGTACATGACCGAGCGAGTATACTAGGCGAGCTTCTGCAGTGTAACAGCGCGGGGTTGAGTCCAACGCAGACCGACCGATACTTTAAGGTCGTTCCTTCACGAATTTACGGATATTTTCGCGGTAGATGAGCGCGAATGCACCCTTACCAATTTGGTGCAAATTGATACGGTAAACGCAGCTCCTGTTCGGTTGCATCCGAGACGACTTACATTAGCTAAACGGGCTGTCGCCAAGCAGAAGCTGCGTGAGATGGCCGACTCAGGCGTCATTGAGCCAGTGTCTGAACCGTGGTCGTCACCGGTTGTGCTCGTGAGTAAAACGGACGATTCTTGGAGGTTTTGTGTTGATTACCGGCGGTTAAACTACAGGATGGCGCCGCGGATGGCTGCCTTAGTGTGGAGCTCTCCATTTGTCTTTGTTTTTGTTAGTTTGTCCTGTTTTTTGTTTCTCAAACGTAATTCAATTCAATTCAATTCAATTCAATTTTATTTATATAGCGCTTTTAACAATGGTCATTGTCTCAAAGCAGCTTCACAAAAATTAAAGAAATTTAACCAAAAAAAAAAAAAAAAAAAAAATTTATATTTATTATATATAAAATAATTATATATAAAATAATAAATAAATAAATATTATAATAGAAAATAAATAAATAAAAACAAATAATAATAATAATTATAGAAAAGAAAATAATTGGAAGTGTGGATGTGTGAGAAAAATGTGCAAATAATAATGAGACGAATGAATGAAATTTCTCTGATGAGCAAGCCAAGGGTGACGGCGACGGTGGCAAGGAAAAACTCCCTGAGATGGCATTAGGAAGAAACCTTGAGAGGAACCAGACTCAACAGGGAACCCATCCTCATTTGGGCGATAACAGATAGAAATGATATAACATCTTGTGTGTTGTGCAGGTGAAAATTCAATATGACAGAAATTATTTAAATTGACATGAAGACCAGTTCAGCATAGGGACGAGTCAGTAGGTGCAGAGGGCAGATGAGGTCTGGATCACTGGAAGCACAGGAGCAGCATGTGTAGCTCCGACCATCATAAAGCTGAATCCAGCTGGAGCTGGTCCTTCTCTGGATGCCTCAGGAACCTCGCAGGGTCGGCCTTTGTCTACTGAAGCTGGCAAAATCTCCCGATGCCTCGGGATGGGTAGAGAAATACAGAACAGATGGGGAGAATTAGCGTAGTTGCCATTCGGTATAGGTGTACTGGAGTATGAGTACTGGGATGAGTTATGTGTATGCCAGATTAAAAAGATGCGTCTTGAGTCTACTTTTGAACTGAGAAACCGTGTCTGCTCCCCGAACACTGTCTGGAAGGCTATTCCAAAGCTTTGGAGCTAAATATGAAAAAGCCCTACCCCCTTTTGTAGATTTTGAAATTCTGGGAACTACCAGAAGTCCGGAGTTTTGTGATCTTAAAGTGGACATACAGTCTCAATTTTTGCATAGGTTAATATGATTCTTTAGGGTCCTAATGAAAAGTTTGTAATATACTTTAATTAAAAAATCTCAATTGTTGTGTAAAAAAAACATTACTTTTACCTGGTAAAAAGTAGCTCTGTTCTCAGCCACCTGTTTCAGTACATGCTCCTTTAAATGTTAATGACCTCTACTGAACCCGCCCCCCCCAGTTCTGTGGGGCGTGTCTTCACAATACAAGTGGGGTATAGCTTTGACAACAGTTAAAAATATTTAAAAAACAGTTAAAAATAATTTTACATGATGTTAGAATTATTTTATATATAAAGGAGTTATTTCTACTCTCTTGCTCTCTTCCTCATAGATCTAATATTAACGTGTTAAATCTTCCCTGCTGCTATCTTCCTGTCTCCTCTTGCATCTGTTCATTCATGCTCACCTTCCCATACTCTGTCTCTCTCTCCCTCTCTCTCTCTCTCTGTCTCTCTTCCTCTCCTTTGATTCAAATTCTAATTTTATTTGTCACATACACAGTCATACACAGTATGATATGCAGTGAAATGCTTATACGACAGTCAGTGACCTTAAAAATTAAATAAATGAGTAAGGAATAAATATCAATAAAAAGAAATACTAAAGAAAATAAATTCAACTAGTAAAATAGTTGTACAAATATACAATGTACAAATGAGGGCATAATAAAAATCTTACAAAATATAGGGGATATATAAATATTATTATTATTATTATTTTTATTATATATATATATATATATATATATATATATATGGTAAGATTTTTATTATGCACTCATATTTTTATATATATATATATATATATATATATATAGTTATATATGTATATAAAATTTTACATGTGAATCTGGTTGTAAAACTTTTTTGACTTCCCAGACCGGGAATCGAACTCGAGTTGCTGCGCTGAGAGCACCATATCCTAACCACTAGACCACGGAGGATTAATGGCTGCCGCTTGGAAATGCCGGCTATTCAACCCGCGACCTTATACACGCGAAGCATTGTTTTTTCGGGATCTCACCAGGACATTTACAATGGTTAATTTGTAGTAACATATGTCTATAGCACAGGCGTTTAGTCAAACATATTTATACCGATCTTTTGCTGTTAATAAACAGAGACCTTTCTGACAAACAACGTGTGTGTGTGTGTCTCTGACTGTCATATAGATGCCGGGAATAGGACATCATACACGCGAAGCATTGTGTGTGTGTGTGTGTGTGAGTCTCTCCTTATGTCAGAAAAGCTTACCGAAGCATAGCGCACTCGCCTCGTTACTAAACGAACTTTTAGAAAAACTTTATAAATATGTAGTGCAAAAAGCATGTGCCTTGAGGTGGAATCGAACCCGGGGCTACCGCGTTAGAGCGCAGCATCCTAGCCACTACACCACGAAGGTTTAACGGTTACCATCGCTGAAATGCCGGCTATTCAACCCGCGACCTTATACACGCGAAGCATTGTTTTTTTTTCGGGATCTCACCAGGACATTTACATGGTTAATTTGTAGTAACATATGTCTATAGCACAGGCGTTTAGTCAAACATATTCATACCGATCTTTTGCTGTTAATAAACAGAGACCTTTCTGACAAACAACGTGTGTGTGTGTGTGTGTGTCTGTGTGTGTGAATGAGGCATATAGATGTCGGGAATAGGACAACATACACGCGAAGCATTGTGTGTGTGTGTGTGTGTGACTGAGTCTCTCCTTATGTCAGAAAAGCTTATCGAAGCATAGCGCACTCGCCTCGTTACTAAACGAACATTAGAAAAACTTTATAAATATGTAGTGCAAAAAAAGCATGTACCTTAAGCAGGAATCGAACCCGGGTCTCCCACGTGAAAGCGCCAAATCCTAACCACTAGACCACCACACTACTGCAAGGCTGCTGCAACAAACAGCACACCACACTCATGTAGGTGCCATTTTGCTCCCGTGTAGAATAACAATGGCCGACGGCTCTTTTTTTCACTCGGGGCGGGTCTTTGCTAAAACACCAGTGTCAATCAACTGTAGTAGGAGCGGCCTCTGTCGGTGTGAGTTCACAGCGACAGGCTTTTGAAAACGGGTTGATTTCAGAAGGGGCATCTTATATTATTAAATTAAAAGAAAATCGCTGGGCGGCTCTTTATCACTGTAGAGTGGTTGTGTACACCCTCTCCTAACACACAATGCAGTCCAAACAGCTTGAAAAAGTCCATGTAGCACTGTAGGTGCCCTTTAAGGCGCGTGGTTGATTGTAGCGTATCAGAAGACTGGTTAGGTATGTGGGAGCTAAACCATTTAAGGCCTTGTATGTAAGTAATACTATTTTGTAATTTATTCTAAACTGAACAGGTAGCCAGTGCAGGGATGATAATATTGGGGTTATATGATCATATTTTCTGGATCTAGTGAGAACCCTGGCAGCTGCATTTTGGATTAACTGAAGCTTGTTTATTGAGGATGCAGGACAACCACCTAGTAATGCATTACAATAGTCCAGTCTGGAGGTCATGAATGCATGAACTAGTTTTTCTGCATCAGATACGGATAAGATGTTCCTAAGTTTAGCAATATTTCGAAGATGGAAAAAGGCTGTTTTTGTGATATTTGAAATGTGATTTTCAAAAGACAAGTTACTGTCTAATATTACTCCCAGATCTTTTACTGCTGAGCTGGTAATAACAGTACATCCTTCTAAGCGCAAGCTGAATTGTGAAAGCTGTTGTGTGCTGGTTTTTTGGGCCAATAAGTAATATCTCTGTCTTATCTGAATTTAATAAAAGAAAGTTATTGGTCATCCAATCTTTTATGTCCTGGACACACTCAGTTAATCTAGACAACTTAGGTATTTCGTCTGGTTTAGTTGAGATATATAATTGGGTATCATCAGCATAACAATGGAAACTAATCCCATGTCTTCTAATGATGTTACCCAAGGGAAGCATGTATATTGAGAACAACAGAGGTCCTAAAACTGACCCTTGTGGGACCCCATATTTCACTGGCATTACACCAGACGGTTCTCCATTTAGATCTACAAAATGGTAGTGATCAGACAGGTAAGATCTAAACCATTTTAATGCCTGTCCCTGAATACCTATATAATTTTGTAAGCGATCTATGAGAATATTATGATCTATAGTGTCGAATGCAGCACTAAGATCAAGCAGGACTAGCAATGAGATGCAGCCTTGGTCTGAAGCTAAAAACAAGTCATTTGTAATCTTAACTAGTGCAGTTTCTGTGCTATGATGGGGCCTGAAACCTGACTGAAATTCTTCAAGGATGTTGTTATCCTGCAAGAATGTGCAAATTTGAACTGATACTACTTTTTCTAGTATTTTTGATATGAACGGGAGGTTTGAAATCGGTCTGTAATTTTTTATTTCATTCGCGTCCAAATTAGATTTTTTAAGAAGCGGCTTAATAACTGCTAACTTGAAAGGTTTAGGGACGTGACCTAGATGTAATGAAGAATTAATAATGTTTAGGAGTGGCTCTCCAACCGTAAGCATCACTTCTTTTAAAAATCTGGTTGGGATCGGGTCTAACAGGCACGTTGTTGATTTAGCCGAGGTGATGAGTTTATACAGCTCTTCCTGTCCTATACCTGTAAAGCAGTGAAAATCTAAATGTGAAGCTATAGGCTGGACTGGATCGTGAGATACTATTAGAGGTTGAACCTCCATTATTTTCGTCCTGATATTATTGATTTTTTCATTAAAGAAGTCCATAAAGTCTTCACTTCTAAACTGTGATGGGATACTCTCTGCGGGCATCAGGTTTTGTTAGGCAAGCCACTGTACTAAATAAGAACCTGGGATTGTTTTGGTTTCTTGCTATCAGTTGGCTAAGATGCTCGGTCCTAGCAGTTTTTAGAGCCTGTCTATAGCTGCACATACTGTCTTTATACGCAATTCGAAAAACTTCTAATTTAGTTTTCCTCCATTTTCGCTCGAGGTTACGGGTTGCTCTCTTTAGGGCGCGAGTATGACTGTTGTACCACGGTGCAAATGTTTTATCTCTGACTTTTTTTAATCTGATGGGAGCAACAGTGTCTAATGTACTGGTAAAAATAGTGCCCATGCTGCTAGTCACTTCATCTAGATCATCTGCATTTAGGGGTCTAATAAGAAATTGGGACAGATCCGGCAGATTACTTGTGAATCTGTCTTTAGTAGTGGGATTCATATTTCTAACAGATTGATAACGTGGGGAGACACAGCTAATCTGTTCTACGGGTAGAGTATATGTCAGGAGGTGATGATCTGTGATATCATCAATTTGAGGTATGATCTCTATATTAGAGACATCTATACCATGGGATACAATTAAATCTAGCGTATGATTAAAGCGGTGAGTTGCTCCAATTATATTTTGCTTAACCCCAAAGGAATTTAGTAAATCCATAAATGTGAGTGCTAAAGCGTCGTTAGCATCATCTACACGAATGTTAAAGTCTCCTACTATCAACACTTTGTCAGCGTTAACCAATAGGTCTGATAGCAGATGTCCAAATTCTTTAAGAAAATCGCCATATGGCCCCGGGGGTCTGTACACGGTGGCCAGGGTAAAGTATAGCAAGGGTTTATTACGTATTTCATTTAGTGCAACATTAATGATAAGCACTTCAAATGAATTAAACCTGGGCCTTATTTTCTGGGTAACAGTGAGTACATCATTGTAGATAGTGGCGACACCACCACCGCGACCAATTAGACGGGGCTCGTGCTTATAGAAATATCCTGACGGAGTAGACTCATTCAGACCAAAATATTCATTTGGTTTAAGCCAGGTTTCAGTGAGACAGAGTGCGTCAAGGCAATAATCTGAGATAATTTCATTAACAATAAGTGCTTTAGGCGCAAGGGATCTAATGTTGAGTAGTCCAAACTTTAGAGGTGGATTTTGACTACTTCTTTTGCCTTTTTCTGGTTTTATGGTTATCAGATTGTTTCGGGCAAATTTAACAAATTTATTCTTTTTTCTCAGTATTCGGGGAACAGACACAGTTTCTATAGGACAAGCTATGTGTGTGCATCTATCACTACGGTGAGTTGTGATGTGGCTAATATGTTTGGAATCTACAGTATGACTTACCGCCAGTCAGATGGTTCTTAGTGTCCTGGAGATGTTGTCAGAGACGACCGCTGCTCCAGCTCTGCTACGGTGTAGGCCATCGGTGTGATAGAGCCTAGGACGCTCCCAGAAAAAATTCCAGTTATCAACAAAGCGTAATTTCTGTTGTTGACACCAAGATTGTAACCATTCATTAAAAGCAAATAATCTACTGAACTTCTCGATTCCTCGCTGAAATGTGGGAAGCGGTCCAGATACGATGATCCTTGTCGTGGGTGATGTGCTGCGGACCTTCTCGACCAGGCTCCTGAAGTCCTTCTTTAGGATCTCCGTCTGCCTCAGCCTGGTGTCGTTCGTGCCGGCATGAAGGACCACAGCTCCAATGTTCCTCCTCAGGGCAGCAGGCACCTGTGCAGCAACATCAAGAACACGTGCACCAGGTAAACAGCGTGTGTGCACCTTACCTTTAGCCGTGGTAGCACGCACGTGACGAACGATGGAGTCTCCGATGACCAGGACGTCGTGTGCCGTCTCGCGGAGAGGAGCGAAGCGGTTTTGGGTCGAGATGTCGAAGACGGGTGGTGGTGGTGGAGGGGGAGAGGTCCTCGCCCGGGGCTTGGCGTGCTTCTTCCGCCGCTGCTGTATCCAGGGTCCGTGGTGTCCCGGCGCCGGGGTGTAGAAAAACTGGGCGGGCTGCGTCCTTGGTGTGTTGGACCTGGGCAGAGAAACACGCGGGGTTGAGGTTGTAGGAGAATTCTCACGCCGAGAATTTACCTGGGACAGGTGAGCGTCGGTCTGCCTCGATTCCAGCGTGGCTTTCCGCTGCTGTAACCGGGCCAGCTTCACCTGTAGCTCACGGATCAGCTTCTCCACGGCCTCCACCTCCAAATCCACCGAGTGCAGCTCCAATGTCTCCTCACCTGCACTCAGAGGCAGAATCACAACCGACATGGTGTCTAAACACGGAAAATAATCGGTGTGAGGAAGCGAAAACAAACTTTACAAACAAACAAACAAACGTGATAGCCGGGCTAGCGATGCTAATGCTAATTAGCGATGCTAATGCCGGCTAAAAGCGGTATGCTGCAAAACAATTAAAACTTAACGATATAACACGCGTTTCGAGTAAATATATTATAAGATACTTATCCGTTTTATGTACACTCTTCGTAAGGGGACGAAAGAGTTTAAAAGTTGGTCAGTATGGTGGAGCTCGGAAAAAAGCAGCGTCTCAGCGTCCTCGTACGGAGGAAGTGACGTCAGCCTACGGAGGAAGTGACGTCAGTATAATAACTTATACCAGGGATGAACTGCTGAACGTTCAGCAGGACACATCACTGTATAATACCACAGATTTCAGATATTTATGTAACTTATTTAAAAGTATCTCACACCGTACTCCGTGTGATGTCAACCATTTTTTTTGTGTGTCATGCTGCTTTTGTCTTGTCATTTGTATTTTTTGTTCTGGAAGCACCGTCACTAAAACAAATTCCTTGTACGTGCAAGCGTACTTGGCAATAAAACTCTTTCTGATTCTGATTCTGATTAAACGAGGTAACTCGGAAGGATTCTTATCCGTTGCCGCGGATAGATGATGCGCTGGAACATGTTGCAGGCTCGGCTTGGTTTAGCTCGTTAGATCTCCGTAGTGGGTATTGGCAAGTAGAGCTCGCCCCGGAAGACCGACCTAGAACCACATTCTCGATCGGGCAAGGGCTATGGCAATGTTGGCGTATGCCCTTCGGTCTTTGTAATGCTCCGGCCACGTTTGAACGGTTGATGGAGAAGGTGCTGGTAGATATTCCTCTCAACCATTGTGTCGTCTACCTGGACGATTTACTGGTGCGCGGCAAGGAGTTTGAGGTTGCGCTAGCTAACCTACGGGAGGTATTTCTGGCTATCTGGCATGCTAATTTGTGGCTCAATCCCAAAAAGTGCCAGCTGTTGCGGCAAGAGCCCATTTTTCTGGGTCACATAATTAGTGCCCAAGGGATTGCTACCGATCCAGCTAAAATTGCTGCTGTAGAGAATTGGCCAGAACCAGTAAATGTGTCACAGCTATGCACCTTCCTAGGTTTAGCCTCTTACTACCGCTGGTTCGTAAAAATCTTTGCCATGATCGCAAGCCCGCTGCACGGGTTAACAAAAAAAACGCAGCCGTTTCGCTGGGACGTTGTAAATGCGCGTGCTTTCGCTCAGTTGCGTGAAGCTTTGGTCACATGCCGTCATGCAGCCGAGTTACTGCGTCGCCTAGAGTGCCAAGCGTAGTTTTGCCTGTGCCACAGCTGGACCGTGATCAACTCATTGTCGAGCAGGAGAAAGGCCCCACCCAGTGTTCGCGGGCACCGCTGCAGGACTTTCGGGTGGGGGCACCTATGGAGCATATGGGCGTGGACACTCACAGCCGGGGGCGAGACTTTGCTACTGGAGAGCAGGTATGGGTGTATTCCTCTCGGCCAAGCTTCTGTCCCACTGGGTGTGCCCCTGTACGGTAATTGCTCAGTTCTCTGATATCGTCTACCGGGTGCGGCCGGCGTGGCAGGCGCGAGTTGTGCTCCACCGAGACCGTCTTGCTCTTTACCAGTCGCACACTGGTGAAACAGCGAACTCTGCGGAGGCCGGACCACCTCCGGACAATGTTTGCACTCCTCCCTCCCCCACAAAATGACTCCAGAGTTCACAACGCCAGCGCCAACCGCCTTCACGCCTCCCAGACTGAGAGAGTCATGGTGACCGGGGATGGTCACAGCTCGCGTAGGGGCAGTGTGGCGTGGGCGGGATGGCGGGTGACGACCGTCATGCTTTGCGGGGGGTTGCTGTGTGTTCACCCTGTTGGGGAAAGGTGTTTGGGTTAATGGCTTCGGCCAAGTTTGGGTGTGTTGGATGTATGTGTCTATGACCTGTTGAATGTACTGTACAGACATACAAGAAATCAGGCACTCATAGGTTAATAAAAAAATAATGAACCAAATTTTTCTGCCATTATTATGATTCCAAATTTTTCAGATTGTAATGTTCCCCTCTTCAACCAGGCGTAGAAGAGACCATATTACAGAATAGAGTCAATAATCAACAGCCTGCTCAATCTCTGCCGTCTTAAACATGTTTTCAGTCCATCTTTTAGTTTTATTCCATAAGTTGTTTTTTTCTTGGTTTGTGTGTCTCTAACTAGGTTGGGTTTCTCTTGCATATTTATATCATTAGGGAGAAAATATATGAAAATTTACCTGAACTGAGCCGCTGCACGAATCTTGTTGTTCTTCTTCTTTTTCCTCCCTAAGTTTATTATTGGTCTAGAGTTACCACCTACTGGACTAAAGTGTGGAGCAGAAGATTGATTGATGGATTGATGGATGGATAGATGGATGGATGCATGGATGCATGCATGATGGATGCCACTATGCATGATGGGTTCATCGCTTCATTCAATTCAAGATTCAAACAACTTTATTAATCCCAGAGGGAAATTGCTCAAAATTGCTCATGGGCTTCAATTCTTACCCTGACGTGCCAATTGCGCTGGAATAAGCTCAATCACATGACCTTTTTCCATCGCTCCAAAGACCAATCTTTATTCTTCCTTTTGTTTAGACCAGTGGTTCTCAAACTTTTTTTTGCAGTCGGCCGAGTTATGTCCAAGTTCAAGTCTCATGGGCCGCATATTATTTACATATGACGTCATCAACGCTCAATAACCAGATATTAGGCATCTAAAATTATTACAATTAGATGTATTATTATCATTTGAGAGTATAATTCTACTTACCATTAATGGGACACCTGATGTTGTCGGGAGCCGACCAATTTGGTGAAATTCTGCTCAAATGGAGTAACAGCACAATGAAGTTGTGAGTCTGTAAGACGCGCACGGAAACGTGACTTGATGTGCGTCATTGCAGAAAATGTGTGTTCGCAAATGTATGTGGATCCAAATATGGAAAGCACTTTTGACCTTAATAATCTGAGGTTTTGTCCAGAGATGTTTCACCACATTTCTGCAACTGAGGATGACTGCTGCGCGGTTTGGCTGTGTCCTCTTGCCCGAACATCCATCAGTTCAAACCGAAAGTTGCAGCCAAATCCTTGATTTTTTCAACAGGGAAAGTGAATGGCTCGCTGATGAAATGTCCTGCATATTTTATTTTCTCAAAATCAGAAAAACGAGAGACGAATTTTTCTTGCATTTGACTGACATGGTGATACTGATGACTGTTTTAAATCTGTCAGAGTGCGCGCGCTTGTAATTGTGTTCGTGTTAACTGTGTAATTGCATCAGTTCATAGATGCGTCAGTTCTGCGCATATATGAAAACATGATCACCAAAATGATTTTATGTGACAAAAATATAGTTCAAAGGTTGTTTAATAATTTTTTTAAATGAATTGTAAAACCATTTATTATTATTTTATTTATTTATTAATTTTTTTACGTGGCATTGCGGGCCGCTTTTGCATTTGTGACGGGCATGCGGCCCGCAGGTTGAGATCCACTGGTTTAGACCATGAACAAGTGCTTTTCTTATGGACACACAGCTGTTAGCAGGGAAAGGGGTAACTCAAGGGGGTTAAGGATGGTTCCAGCTGAAACACATTAATAGCTACAGTAATTATCCAGTCAAGGGCTTCTAGGGATTTACTTATTTAAATATAAAGGGCCAAGCAATATATACAGGGGTAGAATAGAGATTTTTAAAGGTAGGGCAAACTTTCTGGTCTGACATTTTAGAGTTATACAACTATGCTTGCTTCATATAGTGTGTCATGATGGCATACTGACTTTGAGAGGGAGAGGGAGCGCTTCTCCTCACCTCCAGTTTTACCCTATTTGTTTCATTGTGCTGTTAGAATGGAGGATTTACATTCTTTTAACTCTCATGTTGTGTTCGTTTTTGGCTCACACTCATAATGTTATCGGTCACTTGAAAGTGACGACAGTGATCATTTTATTTCATTATAAATCCACAATAATACATATATTATCACCTAATGTTGTGTTAGATCTTTTTATCAACTTCAACTCCTGTGAACATTACATGAACTTGTATTTGCTGTGTTCATCCTGCAGGCCTTATTTCCCTATGCACATACCACTCATTGAATAAATAATATAAAAATATGTTATACAGAAATTATTTTAAGTATAACAAATATTTAGATGAAACATATTGTACTGTTTATCTCACAGTATTTCTCTGAAATGTTTACAAAGTCACTTTTTTATTCTGTGGCACAAAATAACAAAACTGAGTAGTATGATTTATTTATTGAAAACAAAAGCCCAAATGTACACAGGGAAAACATATTACATGTATTACATCATTGAGACAATGACCATTGTTAAAAGTGCTATATGAATAAAATTGAATTGAATATATAATGATTGTTCATACAGGTATGGGTCATAATTTTAAAATAGCCCTGATGTCATTTCTAGGACCCCCCCCCCCTCAACCCCCTATCTAGTACATAAATACTAGATATATCTAACCCAGTGGTCCAATAATGTCACCTGTGTTGTTCCCATTCTCCCCAATAGGCGTCAACACGTCTCTGCATTCACTCTACTGGCTGACCAATGTCTTAAGTTTGTGTGTGCATGTCAGGAAGTATCACCACTTCCCAGGTTTAAACAACGTGTACAAGGACAGGAACAATGACTAAATAATGTGTAAGAAAATGCAATGCATTCAGAGAATGAGACGAAGAAACAGCAACTTGTCTGTAGAAAGTCGGTAGTTATGGAGTCAGAAGTTATGGGTTCTGACATTGCTGAGAGCAGTGTCATCTGGTTCATTTAATCTGATCACACCATAATCATGGGGAAGATGAAGATGATGTGGATCATGAAGATTATGAAGAAGATGAAAATGATGAACAGCTGAGCCACAGTAACCAGGTGACAGTGACCAGACGGTGTTTTGAGGTGAATGATGATGAGAAAGATGCAGAGCCACCTGATATAAAAGACAGTCTGAGACAATGTGCACTTTCTTTTGATGCATTCATTTTCATCCACCTTGCTGAAAGAAAACTTGGTGGTACTAGGTGTTTAATTTGTAGTTTATTATCATAATGTTTACATATATATTCTTAGTTTGTAATAATTTTATCAAATTTGCAAATTAATTTCTGGAGATATAAATGTGTTTTCTTATTATTGGCGATAATGAAAAGAGTTTAATTTACAATTTCCAACCTTGCCATTATCTACTGAACCAAGGTTGTGCCAACCTTGTGATTACAGTATGTGCACGGATTCGGTTTTTCTCCAGTGTGAATGCGCTGATGTGCTTTGAGATGACTCTTATGATTAAATTTGCTTCCGCACTCTGAGCAGTGATACAGTTTCTCTCCAGTGTGAATGCGCTGTTGTTTCCGGAGGGTATCCTGCCTACTAAAGCGCCTCACACACTTTGAGCAGTGATACAGCACGGTTTCTATCTAGTGTGATTATTTTGGTGTTTGTTTAAATGACTCAGTTGGGTGAAGCTCTTCCCGCACTGTAAGCAGTGATACGGCTTCTCTCCAGTGTGAATGCGCTGGTGTACTTTGAGAGAACTTTTTTGTGTAAATTTGCGTCCACACTGTAAACAGTGATATGGCTTTTCTCCATCGTGAGCGCGCTGGTGTTGTTTCATTGTGATCTGGTGACTGAAGCTCTTTCCACACTGCGAGCAGCAATAAGGCTTCTCTCCAGTGTGAATGCGTTGGTGATTATAAAGAGTTTGTGGTCGACTGAAGCTCTTCCCACACTCTGAGCAGTGATATGGCTTCTCTCCAGTGTGAATGCGTTGGTGATGAGAAAGATTTTGTGGTCGACTGAAGCTCTTCTCACACTCTGAGCAGTGATACAGCTTCTCTCCAGTGTGAATGCGTTGGTGATTAGAAAGACTTGCTGGTCGACTGAAGCTCTTCTCACACTCTAAGCAGTGATACGGTTTTTCTCCAGTGTGCATGCGCTGATGTAAATTGAGAGCCCTCTGTTCACAAAAACTCTTTCCACACTGTAAACAGTGAAATGGCTTCTCTCCGCTGTGAATGAGTTGGTGTTTTTTAAGCGCACTTTCGTGAGTAAATCTTCTTCCACACTCTATGCAGACAAACGGCTTCTCTCCTTTGTGAAAGCGTAGGTGTTTTTTCAGAGTGGTCTGTTGACTGAAGCTCTTCCCGCACTGTGAGCAGTAATACGGCTTCTCTCCAGTGTGAATGCGTTGGTGTACTTTCAGAGTGGAATAGCTACTGAAGCTCGTTCCACACTGTGAGCAGTAATACAGCTTCTCTCCAGTGTGAATGCGCTGGTGTGTCTTAAGGTTACTTTTTTGAGTAAATTCTTTTCCGCACTGTAAGCAGTGATACGGCTTCTCTCCAGTGTGAATGCGCTGGTGTGCATTGAGAGAACTTTTATGTGTAAATTTGCTTCCACACTGTAAACAGTGATATGGCTTTTCTCCATCGTGAACGCGCTGGTGTTGTGTCAATGTGTTCTGGTGACTGAAGCTCTTTCCACACTGCGAGCAGTAATAAGGCTTCTCTCCAGTGTGAATGCGTTGGTGATTGTAGAGAATTTCTGGTCGACTGAAGCTCTTCTCACACTCTGAGCAGTGATACGGTTTTTCTCCAGTGTGAATGCGCTGGTGTGCTTTGAGAGTACCTTTTTGTCTAAATTTGCTTCCACACAGTAAACAGTGATATGGCTTTTCTCCAGTGTGAATGCGCTGGTGTTCTTTGAGAGTAGCTTTTTGTCTAAATTTGCTTCCACACTGTGAGCAGTGATACAGTTTCTCTTCAGTGTGAATGCGCTGGTGTTCGTTAAGGTTACGTTTTTGAGTAAATTCTTTTCCGCACAGTGAGCAGGAATACGGCTTTTCTCCAGTGTGAATGCGCTGGTGTGCTTTGAGAGTACTTTCTTGAGTAAATTCTTTTCCACACTGTGAGCAGTGATACGGTTTCTCTCCTTGGCGAATGCTTTGGTCATCCTGGAGATGATCAGACTGGGAAATACACCGGTGTGTTTGGAGCATGCTCTGGTTCATAAAACTCTTTTCACAAACTGAGCAGCAGTGAACGTCAGCCTTTTGTTGGATACTGGACTCTCTTGTTGGCATTAGGCTCTCTGGAGAGAAAATATAAAGTTCAGTCACATGAAATAAAAAATAAAAAACACTTAAATGTGTCAGTTTGAAATATATATATATATAAATAAAACGTCCCGAATGAGTGTTATGGGAGATCACTTAAATGCCAAGTTAAATCTATTTGTAGAAAAAACAATCAAGTAGATCCAGTAGAACTCACGTTATGTTTAATAGTGAAAGTAAAACCATTTTCACATGCACAATGCAAAGAAAACTCTTGGGATTGGGATTAAACAGCTGTGTAGCCTAAAGAAATAGTGAGACTAATCGGAGTCCAGACATTAACCCCTTTGAGAATCTTCTTTTAAAAAAATATTTCCTGTCACATGGTCACTTTGGATACCATCAACAAAAGTACTTGAATGTTACACCTGTCTGACATTTTAAGAAGTTGACTTAACTAAAATAATTCCCCAAATTATTTATCATTCCAAAAACATTGGTGCTTCCTTACTTAATTTCATTACATGATTTATTATGAAATATATCTAGAGTTAGATTATGCCAAATTATTGAATTGGGTGTTTTGTTAGGAATGTCACATTTTCCAAAGTAAAAAGGAAAATTGCTTTTAACTAATCATACTAATTACATATAATTAATAATTTTTTTATGGTGATACCACACTGATTTTTATATATATGTTTTATTTATGTCCTAAACATTCTATCAAAATTGATTAAAGCAGATTATTTTAGATTAGGTCCACAGAGAACAAATATGGACAAGTGATTAAAAAAAAAAAAAAAAAAAACAGTTCGAATTGTTTGCATGCATTTAAAAATATTATAACATTTCAGTGCATTGTAGACTAATGATTACAGAGCCCTGTTGCCTTGACATTGGTGAACATTCTGAAGCGATTCAGGCATTAACATGTGCAACCATCTCCATTTGGCTAGCCATTAATATTACTGTCATTCGTACAAATAATTAAAAAACAGTTAGTCACATTGATATAACAGCATAGCCATGAGTGTGATATTATCTTAGATACATACTGTAAGTAATCTCTTTCTCATGAACAAAAACCAAATATACACACAGAGCTAGCTGAGGGAATTCACCCTCACACACTGATACACATTTTGGTGGACTTTTCTATTCTGTAATTTTTCCATAAAACACTTATTTCTGAATTTGCTCATAGCTCTCATATATTTTCTTCGGGTTCAAAAATACTTCTTTAGAAGTTGAAGTATAAACCCAAGCTTTTAACTTAAGTAAAAGTTTAAAAGTACTGGTTTCAAAACTACTTAAAGTATAAAAGTAAAAGTACCGTGAGGGGCGACAAAAGGTCTCGCTTTCTGATCATGCGACGAGGTGGGGGGGGAGGGGGATGTTGTGCGCGTTCTGATCATGTGACGGGGGGGAGGGGGGAATGTTGTGCGCGTTCTTATCATGCGACCGGGGGGGGGGGTGCGCGTTCTGATCATAAAAATAGAGTAACGAGGCTATTTTTAAAATGTTAGGAGTAGAAAGTACAGATAATTGCTTAAAAATGTAAGGAGTAGAAGTAAAAAGTCGGCTGAAAAATAATTACTCCAGTAAAGTATAGATACCCAAAATTTCTACTTAAGTAAGGTAACGAAGTATTTGTACTTCGTTACTTGACACCTCTGCTACTTTCACATTCTTGGACCCGTTTTCAATTGCTCTCATAAAAAAAAAAACAGAACAAAGATCTTTATTAGTTTTCCATATTAATGTCAAAGATTTCCAGGATAATGTTTGATGTTTATTCCGTTTCTTGTGTACCCAAGAAGACTTTTTTTTGAGTAAAACCTCAACAGATTCACAGCCTGCTCAATCTCGGCCTTCTTAAACATGTTTTCAGTCCATCTTTTAGTTTTGTTCCATAAGATGCTTCTTTGTTAGTTTCTGTGAATCTAAGCAGGTTGTGTTTCTTTTACATATTTATATCATTAGGTAGAAAATATACTGTATGTAAAATTTACCTGAACCTCAGCAGCTGCACGAATCCTTTGTTCTTCTTCTTCTTCTTCTTTTTCCTCCCTAAGTGTATTAGTGGTCTAGTGTTGCCCCCTACTGGACTAAAGTGTGGAGCAGAAGATTGAATGAAATGAAGGATGGATCGATCAATATGTTATTAATCCCAAAAGGAAATTGCATGAGGACAAAGATAAAAATGGGGTTCATCACTAAATTCTCTCTATTAAGCCAGTGTTCCGAGTCCACCCATATCTTTTCACTTGCTAGCTGCTGATGGGCTTGTTCTGCAATAGAATAGGAGCAAATACAGATTGGTTGCCACAAGACAACATGGGTAAAGTGTGTGAGAACAGACAGGTGTCTGTGCTTGAATTTTGTAACAATGCTGTATGACAATGTTTTCAACGTTGTTAGCGACGACAGGGTCAAAACACAAAACTCTCTCTCTCTCTCTCTCTCTCTCTCTCTCACACACACACACACACACACACACACACACACACACACACACACACACACACACACACACACACACACACTTACAGCAGTCCCAGACAGGAGGAAGACAGAGTGAACGTACAGTACACAGGACCTACATTTTTCACACTTTTATTAGTCCCGGGTCCAGTGGACTCAAACATCATCTATGTAATATAAATGTGTAGCGGGGTGAACAGGGTGTAGTCACTGAAAATGTTTTCACATTTTAAAACCAGGTGAACCATCATTGGCGGGGAAGAAAAGCCGTCGAAAAAAACATTGCTTCTTTGTGAGCCGAATGACTGTGATGAGACATCACTTAAACACTTACTGAAATTCTAGTGCTTAGCATTTCCACCTGCACAGTATGAAGAGAACTCAAGGGACTAAACAGCTGTGAGAAGCAGTAAGAAAACCACTTATCAGTGAGGCTAATCTTAAAAAATGTTTCAATTTGCTAGGGACTGTGGAGCATTGGGGAAAAGTCATGTGGTCTGATGAGCCCAGATTTACCCTGTTGTTGAGTGATGGACATATGAGGGTAAGAAGAGAGGGAGGTGAGGCGATGCACCCATCATGTCTATTACCTACTATACAAGCCTCTGGAGGTAGTGTTATGATCTGGGGTTCCTTCAGTTGCTCAAGTCTAGGCTCAGCAACATTATGTTGCATTTGTTTGCTTCTTGCATAATCTAGGCACTAGCTGCTGTAATATTTCAATTTCTCTTTGGTTTAAAAAAATATATAACTCTAAATGACTTTTGGTGTGTTATACCATAACTCAGTTACTCATTAGAGTATTCTTATGAATAGAAATCATCATAACATTATTATGTTTAGAGTGACTTCAAAATCTTCATTGAATAATATTCATACTCATTTTCCTCTTTAATAATAATAATAATAATAAGAATAAGAATATATCAGAACTTATGCAAGTTCTTCATTAAGGTGATTAAAGGTTGAAAATGGTTTTCAAAAAAATGTGGCTTATTTAGAATATTAAACCTGCTTCCCCTTTACATGTATGAACCTGACTTGAACCCGTGTTTTCAATTGCTCTTAATTAAAAAAATATTACAGAATAAAGAGTATACCGAAGAATACTTTTTTAGGATTACTTGGTATCAGATCAAAAAGGAAATCAGTCCACACAGACATACAAGAAGTAATCAGGCACTCATACACTGTAGGTTCATAATAAAATTAATGAAGCAAAATTTTCTGCCATTATTATGATTCCAGATTTTTCAGATTGTAATATTGCCCACTTCAAGCAGGCCTATTCCTGATTTTTCAATGAGGCCAGGGCCCGGTTTCTCGATAATGCACACTATTCGCGCGCTAAGAAGACTCTTAAGATATATCTTATGTTAAGTGATAACTTTTAAGTTAAGTGTATTTCTCGAACTGTCTCTTAAGAGTCTTCTTAAGTTGCTGCCTCTTACGCCCGACATTAAGCGGCGCTGTCTACAGTGAAGGTCCTGAATTAGCGGACATCGGTGGCTCAGGAATCGATTTTTGAGTCCTTTTTCATGACAGCGTTAAGAAAGACGGCACTTTCTATGCAAATTAAACATTGCACTAAATTCTTTTAATAGCGTTTATTTCGACATGGGTTAACTTATCAATAACATGCCATAATAGACAAATATATAAATTAAATCACCAAATTGTCGCTAATATTTTCATGTAACCTGCGGCGGTGAAACGAACCAATTATAGTTGATGGACAAACAGCTGATAACACTCTTCACCAGCTTCAGAAACATTGTGAAACATGTCAGTTGTTGGGGTTGTATAGCGCACTTACAGTATGGAATGAATACGATGAGATGAGAGAGTGGAGGTTTAATACCCCTATCTCACCTACGCGGGGCCGTAAGTGCGGTTCATCATGATTCAGCGCGAGTTTTGGTGCCATGGTTAAGTTTCCATTTTACCACGCAAAAAAAAAAAAAACATATTCAACATGTGGAAGCTCGCGGACCTTGCAGATGTTCGCGGACCGTCGGGAGGCCACTCAAGGCGGATCACAGTGCCTAAAACCCCTCTCTCACCTGTGAGCTGCCGCGATTGCCTGCGACGTTACTTTAACATTCCGCAAAGTTCTGCAAGGTCTGCAAGTTTCTGCGAGGACCAGCAAAAAATTAAACGTTAAATTTTTCACGCGGAAACTTGGAAACGTAATCACAGCGCAAAACTCGGGGTGAATCATGATCAAGCCTACGGCCACAGCGCGAGACCGTGCAGGTGAGATAGGGGTATAACACACCGCATCTCACACCGAGTCAAACCGCATAAGTGAATACTGTAGCGGTATTACACATTACAATCACACAGAAACATGAATGGATGCGGGGTTTGAAACTCCCAAGGTTATTTTCTCATTTAACGAAATCAAAGTTCATAAAAATAAAACGTGTCAAAAGAAAAACCCATAAAGTTATGGATAATGGATAATGATCAATGAAACCTATTTTAAACAGAAAGCAGCGAGCAGCTGGACATCGGGACGGGGAGTGTACAGTAAGTACGACGCGTTGGCCTGGCACGCGCAGGTCTGAACAGCTCAAGAAGCTGCATAATCTGTTGCCTTGGAAGGCAAAACTTTTATTTATTTATTTTTTAATAACGACCACGGGGAAAATATGAAAAGGGCTGAAGTTTTGTCTAAAGGAAAAATTCAAATGACCCACACGGCTCCACGGACCGCGCCGTCTTCAGTTTAACACAACACCACGCTGTATCGCTGCCTAATTGTTCGCCACCTGTTTAATATTAATAGTGATTGCCAATTTTAATGCGTTAGTCACATTATGAAATAGGCTAATTAAAAGTCACTCTATTAGTACTGATAGCAAATAAAATAACATTCTTAAACAGGTCTACAGTATATTCCATCATTAATACGACTTTGATAACGTGCCATAATGTGTTTGCATACACCGCTGGTTTATAAAGACTGCTGCTCAGTGGCGGCGACTAGCGTCTTGAGCTGAAACTACTCTAAGTATGAGTTAAGGTTGGTTGAGACCAACCTTACGCACGTGTGATGTAGCTAAGAGATACTTAGCGTAAGAACGTTTCGGGAAATGCGCCATAACGTTAAGAGAGAGGTTAAGGTACAACTTAAGAACTACTTAGCGATAAGAAGCTTTCGAGAAACCGGGCCCAGATCATTAATCAGTCTGAGGTTAGACTGCCACAGAGACAAACAGATAGGAATCCTGAAATCCCCTTTTTCACTAGAGATTATATTACAGAAGAGTCAATAATCTGCATGAACCTGTTGTTGTTCTTCTTCTTCTTTTTCATCTCTAAAGTAAGTGTATTATTGGTCCAGTGTTGCCCCCTACTGGACTAAAGTGTGGAGCAGAAGATTGAAAGGATGGATGGATGGATGGATGGATAGATAAGTACTTTGTTAATCACTAAAGGAAATTGTATGAGGACATGTGAAATAGATAGAGTCTCCAGAGGCTTGTACATTGGCCACTATGCATGATGGGATCATAGCTTCATGGGCTTCCATTCTTACCCTGACTTTTTCTCTGGAATAAGCTCAATCATATGAGCTTTTTCCATCGCTCCAAAGACCAATCTTCATTCTTCCGTTTGTTTCGACCATGAACAAGTGCTTTTCTTATGGACACACAGCTGGTAGCAGGGAAAGGGGTAACGTACAGGGTTAAGGATGGCTCCAGCTGAAACACCTAAATAACTACAGTAATCATCCAGTCAAAGGCTTCTAAGGATTTACTTATTTAAATATAAAGGGCCAAGCAATGTATACAGGGGTAGAGGAGAGATTTTTAAAGGGAGGGCAAACTTTCTGGTCTGACATTTTAGAGTTATACAATGATGCTTGCTTCATATAGTGTGTCATGATGGCATACTGACTTTTTCTTTGGACAAATGAGAGTGAGCGCTGGTCACCACACGCCTACTGTACATGATCAACAATCATCCTCATATATCATGATCCACCTCTTACACTGTCGTCTGGTATGGAGGTCATCAATCACCCACTTAAATAGCAACAAGCTTTTAATCATTAAAGTTTTAATGATTTGGCCTATAGCTCCACTCTGTGATCTCATTCAGCCTGACTTGGGTCTCATTATCATCAGGAATTGTCTGAAAATATAATTCCATGAGTAATAAGTGAAAGGTTGTCTTTAACCAGGACAGTGTAAAAATTCAGTTTACAATACAATTTTTTATATATGAAAAGGTGTTAGGGGTTAAGACTGATGCACTAGGCCAGCCTTCTCCTCACCTCCAGTTTTACCCTATTAATTTCATTGTGCTGTTAGAACGGAGGATTTACATTCTTTTAACCCTCATGTTGTGTTCGTTTTTGATTCACACTCATAATGTTCGTGGTCACTTTTGACAGTGATCATTTTATTTCATTATAAATCCACAATAATACATATATTATCACCTAATGTTGTGTTAAATCTTTTTATCAACTTACTTTTTATCAAATTACATGAACGTGTATTTGCTGTGTTCATCCTGCAGGCCTTATTTCCCTATGCACATATGTACCACTCATTAAATAAATAATATAAAAATATATTATACAGATATTATTTTAAGTATAACAAATACTTAGATGAAACATATTGTACTGTTTATCTCATAGTATTTCACAGAAATGTTTACAAAGTCATTTTTTTATTCTGTGGCATAAAATAACAATTTTTGTCTTGCCGGTCAAAACAGACTAGTATGATTTATTTATTGAAAAAAAAAGGCCAAATGTACACAAGGAAAACTTAACTATATTACATATATAACGATTGACCCATACCTGTATGAACATATTTAAAATAGCCCTGATGTCATTTCTAGGACACCCCCCGCCCCCCCCCCCCACACACACACTTCCCCTGATTTTTATCAGCCTGTTTGCCTGTATGTTCTAGGCATAAGATGTCTTCACATCACATGCTGCCCATATATTTATAGCATACTTAGGTTGTAACTACTCTGTTGGCACGGCAAACTTTTGGTACTTTTGTCAGTGCACTGACATCAGGCCAACTTGGCTGGGCCAACATTAGCACATGTACTGCTTTAGCCAGTATAGCAGCCTCTCTCAATGATTCCATATGAGGGTCGTTAATAATCTAGTACATAAATACAGTACTAGATATATCTAACCCAGTGGATACCGCCGTTGGTCCAACAATGTCACCTGTGTTGCTCCCATTCTCCCCAATAAGCAGCGACACTTCTCTGCATTCACTCTACTGGCTGACCAAAGTTTTAAGTCAGGTACAGAGGACCTTACTTAAGTAGAAATTTGGGGTATCTTTACTTTACTGGAGTAATTATTTTTCAGATGACTTTTTACTTCTACTCCTTACATTTTCACGCAATTATCTGTACTTTCTACTCCTTACATTTTCACGCAATTATCTGTACTTTCTACTCCTTACATTTTAAAAATAGCCTCGTTACTCATATTTTATTTCTGCGTGTCATTTAAAAAACAAACAAACAAAAAAAACATTCGGATAAATCGCGCCATCCAGATGGAGCAAATTTGATTGTGGTTGGATGAGAAGTATAAACATACCATTCCAACACACTATTGGTTGGTACGCGATCCATCGCACCTGCACATGATGTCACGTCACACAGTCCAGCAAGGACGTTGGAATAAATTAGCATTTTCGGTTTATAACGTTGTGATAAGTAGACGAAGATGTCCGCGAAATGTCACAACCAAGCACGAGCGAGGAGGTAGCCAGGAAGACCAGCCAAGTCTTCTACATCCCTGGCCATACCTGGAAGAATTTTTCGAAATGGTTGGATGCAAAAACAGCTCCTGCAAGCTCTGTGCACCCAAGTACCACGAGCTAATTGCTTTCAAAAACTTGCCGTATAATATATATAAAATAATTTTTTTTGGAATAATCACTTGTAGATAACCATACAAGGGTAATTGTTACTAAGCCTGCCCTGGATACACAAATTTCCTTGTATGTTGCCCTCACAGATTCCTGCCGCTAAGCTTGGATGTACATTTACATTACAGCATGGATGTACATGATGACATGTCTCTGAAGTTTGACTTTTTGCACCATTAAAATACTTATAGGCAACTAGTTATCATACAGGGCCCAGGGGTAGCTCAGTGGTTAAGGTATTGGACTATGTTTCGGAAGGTCCCAGGTTCAAACCCCACAACCACCAAGTTGCCACTGTTGGGCCCTTGAGCAAGGCCCTTAACCCTCAACTGCTCAGATGTATAATGAGATAAACATGTAAGTCGCTCTGGATAAGAGCGTCTGCCAAATGCCTAAATGTAAATACTGTATCTTCCTCTCCATGAAACATGTTAATGCTCAGTAGTACACATATATGGTTCTTTAATGTATTTTCATTGTGGTAAAATGCATTCTTTTTCAATTGCCATATACAGTATCCCAAATCACTATGACCGTTAAAAAAATACAACAAAAAAAAAAACAACAAGGACAGGAACAATGACTAAATAATGTGTAAGGATATGCAATAGTCAGTACTTATGGGGTCAGAAGTTATGGATGCAGACATTGCTGAGAGCAGTGTCATCTGATTCATTTAACCTGATCACACCATAATCATGGGGAAGATGATGTGGATCATGAAGATTATGAAGAAGATGAAAATGATGAACAGCTGAGCCACAGTGTCCAGGTGACAGTGACCAGACGGTGTTTTGAGGTGAATGATGATGAGAAAGATGCAGAGTCACCTGATATAAAAGACAATTGGTACTTTGTTTTCAAGCATTTATTTTCATCCACCTTGCTAAGAGTCCTAGGTGTTTATTTTGTAGTTTATTATCATAACGGTTACATATATTTTCTTAGTTTCTAATAATTTTATCATATTTGCAAATTAATTTCTGGAGATATAAATGTGTTTTCTTATTATTGCCAATAATGAAAAGAGTTTAATGTAATTTACAATTTCCAACGTTGCCATTATCTACTAACTAAGGTTGTGCCAATCTTGTGATTATGTGCACCGATTCGTTTTTCCTCCAGTGTGAATGCGCTGGTGTTTCCGGAGGGTATCCTGCCTACTAACACACACTGTGAGCAGTGATACAGTACGGTTTCTCTCCTGTGTGAATATTTTGGTGTTTGTGGAATTGAGTCAGATGGGTGAAGCTCTTCTCACACTCTGAGCAGTGATACGGCTTCTCTCCAGTGTGAATGCGTTGGTGATTATGGAGACTTTCTGGTCGACTGAAGCTCTTCTCACACTCTAAGCAGTGATACGGTTTTTCTCCAGTGTGCATGCGCTGATGTAAATTGAGAGCCTTCTGATGACTAAAACTCTTTCCACACTGTAAACAGTGAAACGGCTTCTCTCCGCTGTGAATGAGTTGGTGTTTTTTGAGCACATTTGCCTGAGTAAATCTTCTTCCACACTCTAAGCAGACAAACGGCTTCTCTCCTTTGTGAATGCGCTGGTGTTCTTTCAGAGTGTTCAGGTGACTGAAGCTCTTCCCGCACTGTGAGCAGTAATACGGCTTCTCTCCAGTGTGAATGCGCTGGTGTGTCTTAAGGTTACTTTTTTTAGTAAATTCTTTTCCGCACTGTGAGCAGTAATACGGCTTCTCTCCAGTGTGAATGCGCTGGTGTTGCCATAGATTACTCTGCTGACAGAAGCTCTTTCCGCACTCTGAGCAGTAATACGGCTTCTCTCCAGTGTGAATGCGCTCATGTGCTTTGAGATGACTTTTTTGTGTAAATTTGCTTCCACACTGTGAGCAGTGATACAGTTTCTCTCCAGTGTGAACGCGCTGGTGTTGTTTCAGAGTGTAATGTCTACTGAAGCTCTTTCCACACTGCGCGCAGCAATACGGCTTCTCTCCTGTATGAATGCGCTGGTGTTGCCAGAGATTATTGTGCAGTGTGAAGCTCTTTCCGCACTGCGAGCAGGAATACGGCTTCTCTCCTGTGTGAATGCGCTTGTGATGCCAGAGATTATTCTGCTGACGGAAGCTCTTTCCGCACTGTAAACAGTGATGTGGTTTTTCTCCAGTGTGAATGCGCTGGTGTTGTTTCAGAGTGTAATGTCTACTGAAGCTCTTTCCACACTGCGAGCAGCAATACGGCTTCTCTCCTGTGTGATTGCGCTGGTGTTTCCTGAGATAATTCTGCTGACGGAAGCTCTTTCCGCACTGTGAGCAGTGATACGGTTTCTCTCCTTGGTGAATGCTTTGGTCATCCTGGAGATGATCAGACTGGGAAATACACAGGTGTGTTTGGAGCATGCTCTGGTTCATAAAACTCTTTTTACAAACTGAGCAGCAGTGAACGTCAGCCTTTTGTTGGATACTGGACTTTCTTGTTGGCATTATGCTCTCTGGAGAGAAAATATAAAGTTCAGTCACATGAAATTAAAAAAAAAAAAACACTTAAATGTGTCAGTTTGAAATTATATATATATATATATATATATATATATATATATATATATATATATATATATATAATTTATAATCGGCTGACACCGAGGATATCTAAACAGCATATATCTAAACTCATTAAAAAAAAAAAAAAAAAAAAGATCTTTATTAGTTTTTCATACTAATGTCAAAGATTTCCAGGATAATGTTCGATGTTTATTCCATTTCTTGTGCACCCAAGAAGACTTTTGAATGTATCTGTATATGGTGATGTTAGCCTTAGGATTACTTGGTATCAGATCAAAAAGGAAATCAGTCCACACAGACATACAAGAAGTAATCAGGCAGAAAAGAGTAAAACCTCAACAGATTCACAGCCTGCTCTATCTCGGCCTTCTTAAACATGTTTTCAGTCCATCTTTTAGTTTTGTTCCATAAGATGCTTCTTTGTTAGTTTCTGTGAATCTAAGCAGGTTGTGTTTCTTTTACATATTTATATCATTAGGTAGAAAATATACTGTATGTAAAATTTACCTGAACCTCAGCAGCTGCACGAATCTGTTGTTGTTCTTTTTCTTCTTCTTTTTCCTCCCTAAGTGTATTAGTGGTCTAGTGTTGCCCCCTACTGGACTAAAGTGTGGAGCAGAAGATTGAATGAAATGGATGGATGGATCGATCAATACGTTATTAATCCCGTAGGTTTTTATCACTAAATTTTCTCTATTAACTTTGCATGGAGAATTTTTGTTGTGTGTTCCGGGTCTGGTGGACCAGCTGCATTTAAATTTTTTTAATTCAACACAATTTTATGTTTAACAGATGTTTACTTCATCCTGATTACAAGGATGGAGTTAATGGTTAATTTGCCCTTTACTTTTGTTAAATCATTGTTGCATGGAAATGTTCTCTGCCACTTTCTATATCCTACCAGGATTCTGTGGATTCCCCTTTGGACCTGAAACTCCAGCAAGGATAAGAACCCCAACGAGGGCATGTCCATCTGGGTTTGGTCCAACTCCTTTCCCCTCGTTCCAAAAAAACACACCTTCTTTCTAAATTATTGCAATCCAGAATAATTTTCTGGATTGAATCTGGGACAAAAAGCTTAAACGAATACTTGATGTCCTGCAGATGAGTAACTGCCTTCTTATAATATTGGCAGCCATGCAGGGTTTCTCATTTCATGGGCAAGAAGACATCCATATCTTTTCACTTGCTAGCTGCTGATGGCCTTGATCTGGTCCTGGAGCTGGCTGCTGATGTGCTAATTCTGCGATAAAATGCGATAGAATAGGAGCAAATAAAGATTGGTTGCCACAAGACAACAAGGGTAAAGTCTGCGGGCGGGAATGTGAGAGCAGACAGGTGTCTGTGCTTGAATTTTGCAACAATGCTGTATGACAATGATTGCAACCTTGTGCGGGACAACAAGGACAAAACACAAAAGTCTCTCTCTCTCTCTCTCTCTCTCTCTCTCTCACACACACTTACAGCAGTCCCAGACAGGAAAGAAAAGCGGTTGAAGAGAACTCAAGGGACTAAACAGCTGTAAGAAGCTGTGAGAAGCAGTAAGAAAACCACTTATCAGTGAGGCTAATCTTAAAAAATATTTCAATTTGCTAGGGATTGTGGAGCATTGGGAAAAAGTCATGTGGTCTGATGAGCCCAGAGGAGGAAGTGGTCAGTGCCAACGTCAGCGGCTCTATAGCTGCGCACATCAAGGAGGATGACCGCCAGCGCTTTGAGATACAGACGTAGTATGCCTTGAGTGCCGGGAGCTTTCCACGTCGCCTTGTGGATCTTTTTATGCGCAAAGGTGTTGCCGTTGTCCTTAGTTGCTGCCGCCGAACCATGTGGGCCGATTACATGCTCAAATATTCTCCTCTCAGGGCTGATTTGAGCGTTGAAATCACCAGCGAGGATGACAAGGTCGTGCCATGGGGTACGGTGACGCTCGGTTGCCAGGTCATCGTAGAAGGAGACCTTATCCGCGTCTGCCGCATCGTCCGTTGGAGCATAAGCTTGGACGAATGTCAACTTCGCATGTGGACCTTGTAGTCGCGAAGAGACAATTCTGTCGGGAAACGGGACACCAGCCAAGTAGGGACGGACGCTGCTTGGCGTGAAAGCATAATGCCAACCCCATGGACATGGTCGGTGGCGTGTCCGGAGTAGACAAAGGTCTTGTCGTCAATAGTCATCTTTCCACTGTCTGTCCATCGGGTCTCGCTGACACCGAGGATATCTAAACAGCATCGGTCGAATTCATTCACCAGTTCATAAAAAAATAATGAAGCAAAATTTTCTGCCATTATTATAATTTCAGATTGTAATATTCCCCTCTTCAAGCTGTCCTAGAAGAGACATCGTAAATAAATTGCTGATTTTTCAATGAGGCTAGATCATTAATCAGTCTGAGTTTGGACTGCCACATAGAGACAAAAAAATAGGAATACTGAAATCTACTTTTTCACTAGAGACCATATTACAGAAATATAATCAACAGCCTGCTCAATCTCCGCCTTCTTAAACATGTGTTCAGTCCGTCTTTTAGTTTTATTCCATAAGTTGTTTCTTTCTTGGTTTGTGTGTCTCTAACTAGGTTGTGTTTCTCTGGCATATTCATATCATTAGGAAGAAAATATATGAAAATTTACCTGAACCTGAATCGAGCAGCTGCACAAATCTGTTGTTGTTCTTGTTCTTCTTCTTTTTCCTCCCTAAGTGTATTATTGGTCCAGTGTTGCCCAATACTGGACTAAAGAATTAAATAATTATTTTGATTGTGTAAAGCTTTTTTGAGACAATGTCAATTGTTAAAAGCGCTATACAAATAAAACTGAATTGAATTGAATTAAAGTGTGGAGCAGAAGATTGAATGAATGAATGAATGTATGTATGTATCCCACTAAACATTGGACGTCGGATAGATGTGCAGATCATGTCCATATTGGGTCCGTCGGTCCATGACCAGTTCTGGATGTCTATTCGACGTCCAAACTAGATCCACTATTTGGACGTCCAACAAAGACCCAACTTGGACATAATTTTGACGTTCAACATTTGACCTAATCTGACTTAGACCAAAGACATTTCCCCAAGAGGGTGAAGTAACCCGCTGCAAAGCATGTCGGTCGTCAGCCGCTGCCCCGCCCACGCCACTATATATATCTTGATTATAGGCTTCAAATAAAATAAAAACTGTTAAAGGGAAACAGGAAAATGTAAAAAAGAAAAACATATTGGGGCGTGGGCGGGGCAGCGGCTGACGACCATCATGCTTTGCGGCGGGTTGCTGTGGTCACCGTGATGAGGAAATGTGTTTGGGTTAATGGCTTCGGCCAAGTTTAGGTGTGTTGAGTATATGTGTGTGAGAGACCTGTTGAATGTGTTCCGGTTCATGCTAAGGCTGATGTCCAGGTGATGCTCCAAAAATAGTATGGGCTTTATAGATAATTGGAAGACCTTTGAGGGCAAAGCTGGCCTGTTAGGGCGGGACGGTGTCCATCCCACTCGGGAAGGTGCTGCTCTCATTTCCTGTAGTATAGCTCATAGTCTCAGTAGAGGTCTAGTTAATCGGTGACAATCCAGAGCCCAGGCCAGGGAGCAGACAGACAGGCTAAACCAACCATCTGCTAGCTGCATAGAGTCGTCACTCAGGGTTCACCATATTGAGACTGTGTCTGTTCCCCGATCTAAGCAAAAATGTAGAAAGACGCAGAAAGTCTGTTTCAATAATCTAATTAACATAAAGACCACAAACTCCGATCACACTGAATGCGCAGCTGCACCTCTGATCTGAAGCTAGGATTGTTAAATATTAGATCTGTCACATCAAAAGCAGTTATTGTTAATGAAATTATCACAGATCAGGCGTTTGATATACTCTGTTTAACTGAAACATGGGTTAAACAGGACGAGTATGTAGCTCTAAATGAAACTAGTCCCCCTGGATACAGCTACATACACCAGCCTCGGTTAACTGGTAGAGGAGGAGGCGTCGCAGTTATTTACAGTACAATGATAATCTGTCTATCGTACAAAAACACGGACACAAATTTAACTCATTTGAAATTCTTTATAGTAACATAAGTGTACTTAAGTGTATTAAGTCAGCTCAGTCGATTCCACTAATTATAATTTACAGACCTCCAGGGCCGTATTCTGAATTTCTTAGTGAATTTGCAGATTTCATCTCAGACCTGGTCGTTTCTGTAGACAAAGTGTTAATTGCCGGAGATTTTAACATTCATTTTGAGAATCCAGAAGACCCTCTGAGAACAGCATTTATGTCCATACTGGACTCCGTAGGCGTAAATCAGTGTGTAGTAGGACCCACTCATAAAGCAGGTCACACTTTAGACTTAATAATATTTTTTGGATTAAGTATAAGAAATGTATTCACAAGTTCAGAGATCCTGAACTATAGGAAAGCTCTTCGTGTAGCTAGATCAACGTATCTCTCCACTCTTATAGAAGAAAATAAAAATAATCCTAGATTTTTATTTAATACCGTAGCCAAATTAACCAGAAATAAGACCACTACAGAAATCTCCACAACAACATCATGCAATAGTGAGGACTTCATGAACTTTTTTAATAATAAAATTGTAAATATCAGGCATAAAATTGAGGCTTTGAAACCGAACAATGTAATTGATACAGATGTTAACCTAGCCATGTCAGATTCAAACCTAGAATACTTTACTTCTCTTGAAGAGAATGAACTAATTTCACTCATCTCTTCTGTAAATTCATCAACCTGTATATTAGATCCTATACCGACACATTTTCTTAAACAGATAGTACCAGTAATAACAGAACCGCTGTTGAGAATAATTAATTTCTCACTCAGCATTGGTTATGTTCCAAAATCTTTTAAATTAGCAGTTATCAAACCAATAATTAAGAAACCTGACCTCGACCCCTGTCAGCTGTCCAATTACAGGCCAATATCAAACCTCCCCTTTATCTCTAAGATTCTGGAAAAGATAGTAGCGGAGCAGCTATGCTCATATCTACATAGAAATGGCATACATGAACTGTATCAGTCAGGATTTAGGCCTCATCACAGCACAGAAACAGCACTCGTTAAAGTAGTAAATGACCTCCTATTGGCCTCTGATCAGGGTTGTGTAACTATGCTTGTATTACTCGACCTCAGTGCAGCTTTTGACACCATTGATCATGCTATTCTTCTTCACAGATTAGAAAATGTAGTAGGAATTAAGGGTACAGCCCTCTCCTGGCTTAGATCCTATTTGACTGATCGTTATCAGTATGTAGACTTAAATGGTGATTATTCTGCATGTTCTCTAGTGGAGTTTGGCGTTCCGCAGGGTTCAGTTTTAGGCCCACTGCTTTTCTCCCTTTACATGCTTCCTCTGGGCAACATAATCCGTAAGCATGGTATTAGTTTTCATTGTTATGCTGACGACACACAGCTATACGTCTCAACAAAACCTGATGAGAAAAACCAGCTTACTAAAGTTGAGCAATGTGTTCAGGACATAAGAAATTGGATGCTAATTAACTTCCTTCTGTTTAATCCGGATAAGACAGAAGTTCTAGTAATAAGACCACATACAGCTAGAAGTAAAATCTTAGATCACACCGTAACTTTAGATGGCCTTTCTTGTTCCATCAAGTGCAACAGTAAAAGACCTCGGCATGATTATAGACTCCAGCCTTTCATTTGAAGCTCATGTAGATAATATCACCAGGATAGCATTCTTTCACCTCAGAAATATTGCCAAGATAAGACATAAATTGTCGCTAAACGATGCAGAAAAACTAGTTAATGCTTTTATCACTTCTAGGTTGGACTATTGTAATGCCTTACTGTCTGGTTGTTCTGTCAGGTACATAAACAAGTTTCAGCTAGTCCAGAATGCAGCAGCGAGAGTCCTCACTAGAACCAGAAGATACGAGCTCATGACCCCTATCCTATCTTAACTACATTCCCAGATAGCAAGGTGACATTGATTCAATGTTGAAATTTCATCAGAATCATCATTTTGGTTGAGGTTGATTTTTCAATGGTAAATAATGTTGAATCAATGTTGATAATTCAATGCTTTTCTGTGTTGAAAAGACAAACATTGAATCAATGTTGATTTTTGGTTTTGGAACCCATCCTCATTCAACAATGTAAGGCAAATTAAATTAACTAAGTGCATTTCTATAAAAATGTGTATGCATGTGTGTATGTGTTTCAAACAGGTTAAAAAATTGACTACGAGAGATTTGCCATGGTGCTTAAAAAAAAAAAAAAAAGATATATATATATATATATATATATATTAGTTATTGAGGAAAAAAAATAATTTGACGGTCAGTTTTGTGTATTTACCTTGCTGTCTAGTTTACTCACTTGAGAGCTTAATTACTGTTTGCCGTTCAAAAGTACTCAATTTTCGGCTTGCATTTAACATCGGAGGGTGTTTTTACACTGTCGCCACGTCATTATAATACACTCTACAGGCATGAGAATTCAATATGTTGTAGTCTGGAAGTTCCTGCCACTCACGGTGAAAGAATTTTGGCAATGCGACCTACGGTATTCTGTTGGGAAGCATTAGTTCCTGATTCCCGTTGTCTGTGTCTGACCCAGAGCAGTGTGCGTGCCCCACATCGAAAGAACCTATATGAGGATTTTTGCGCATATACGAAACCTATATGCAGTATATATGCACATATAACCGCACCTATATGGGGCCAGGGGTAGCTCAGTAGTTAAGGCATTGGACTATGGTTCGGAAGATCCCAGGTTCAAACCCCACAACCACCAAGTTGCCACTGTTGGGCCCTTGAGCAAGGCACTTAACCCTCAACTGCTCAGATGTATAATGAGATAAAAATGTAAGTCACTCTGGATAAGAGCGTCTGCCAAATGCCTAAATGTAAATATGAGGATATATGCGCATATATGAAACCTATATGCAGTATATATGCATGTATATGATAATATATATGCTGCATATATGCATATATATGCCACATGTAGGCAACATTGAGGTGCATATATGTGCATATACAGGCCATTTAGGTCTCCTGTATTGCTTCTTTATATCCACATATAAGCCCTATATGTACATACAAGATATGTCTCCTATGGCAGGATCTGGTCATTTTAGCTCATATCTCACTTTGGCAACTGTCATACATGATGCCTAGCTCATATTTTCTATTATCAAGGCAATAACTAAGAACTAACAAAAAAAATGCAAAAAACTAATCCTAATTGGCCACATACAGTATATGAGGATATATGCACATATATGAAACCTCAGTCTCCGTGAAAATCTTTTTGAAACATGTCACTAAAATTAACTGAAATGAGAAATATATCTATATAAAGCTTAAAGTGTCTACTTTTAAATGATGCAAGTCACATTGAAAACAAATATCCTCAGTTTATGTAATCTATATAAACCAAGGAGAGGCACAGAACTTCTGTCACACTTATATGCTAATGACCCGAGGCAGGACACGCCCACGCGCCAATCACACGGAAATCAGTCCGGGTAATTTACATACTAGACCACGCCCCCGGACACCGGCATGAAAAACGAACACAGAGAGACAGGTTTGAAAATACTCCGATTCAGTGAGTTTTCTGCACGTTTTGGAAGATGGCACGCGCTTACACATCCGAGGAAACTCTTCAGAAGAATGTTCTGGAAAGTTGGAGGAGTTTACATTTACCTCAGAAGAAGACTGTGTGACTCCGACGCCGAACAGGAGCATTTTGAACAGAGAATAGACCCATGCTACACTGGGTAAGTTATTAAGTCTTATATAACTCTTATTCTGATAATATTAAACTAATATTAGTAAATATTTTCCTCACTACAGCTAGCTCTTGTCAGCTTGTGTGACACATTGGCTTTCAATGCCATTTATATAGTTTAGGTAAATCATGCTAACATGCTGCCTCATGTAGCACAAACATGATATTTCCCGGTGGCTAAGCTAATGCCTTATGGAGTTTACAGATGTTTATATTCACCTTGTTTTGGATAGCTTTAGATTATGGTTGCTAATGGGTATTTGGCTCCATTTTGGTTAGCTTATAACACTGCTATCGGTAATGTTATTTAGCACAAACAAGCTAGTTCCAGGTGGCTAAAATACTGCCTTATGTAGCTAAGTGATGCTTATGAATATTTCTTTGGTGTAAATGTATATAATCCCTTTTGTTTAGCGTGTATTTACAAATACCTGATAAGATGTAATTGTTTAGAATGTGTTCAATATATGTGTAATGTCCAATGGATGGTGTTTTTTAAACTCAAATTGAATTATGGCAGCAATGTGTAGTATTATCTATCACCATCATTGATGCTGTCATGTGACCTACAGAAGAGAGGTGTATATTTTTCATGTTGAAGTGTGGATACATTTTTGGTCATCTCTGTACTGTATATATTGTGCATCCATATTAATTGCACATCCATTTACTCTGAACAGTATAGGCTAACATTTTTTTATTTATTTGTTTTTAGGAATGTGTCTGCATCACCCTTGCCTTCACCAGCCCCTCACATCAGGACACGCAAGCTCCGTTCAGATGGACCTCTTGTATTTGTGAAGTGGATGGACACACGAGAAGTATCTACCTGTTCTACCATCCATTCTGCTTTACAGTAGACGCAGTGAAGATGAGGGTGAAATTACAAGGTACATGGACTACAAAGACATTTCCATGTCCTGTGACTGCATACAACCAGCACATGGGGAGTTGATCACTCTGATCAGCTATTACAATACTATACTACACAGCACAAAACAATGAAGTCGTACAGAAATATTTCTCTACACTGCTTGGACATTGCTCCCACCAATGCTTACCCTGCATGTATGTTTTGTAATTTTTTTTTTTATCTTGCACTGTTTTACTCTGAATGTCCGTCTTTTTTCAGTTTTTATTTTGTACTGTTCCTGTTGCAGTTTTACCCTGCATGTAAACAAATGTCCAGAATGTCCAGATTATCATTAATCTGCATTTATACATAAAATCCTATTAACTATTGGGAAGCTAAACATAAGAATCAGTATGAAACATGAAAAGTTTCTAAAAGTTGCCAATTAATTAATATTGTGATGTGAAATAATTTTTCAGATTGAAGTTATAAAGGGCTCTGGGGTGTTTTGCCAGGCAGAAGCATGGAGAGCAGCCCGCCTTGCCACCTCTGCTACTGCCATGGTACGGAATCTGCTGCTGGGCACCTTCGACTTGGAGACTTGACCAAATTAAAAAGGTAGCCATTATTGGTGAGTAAATGCATAATGCGTTGAGAAGGGAAAACAAAACATTTAAGACTTTATAAGTTCACCACTTTAACCATAGCCTACTTGTATCAATGTTTATTAGCCATCAATGGAGACTGCATAAGGTAGGGCACCCATTATTGTTACTGTATCTGCTTGGGAGCTATGATACTAATTCATCACTTGCTCACTTCTTAATCCTACCTTTCCTCTTCTAAAGCCACATTATATTGCGCTGTAAGGCGCTGTAAGTCCTCTATTTTGTAGAACATATAGTGTTGCAAATAACCTCGTGGCACTAATTGTTCGGAAGCCTGTGTAATGATGTAGTTTCGACATCTATCGACTGAACAGCGTTTTTTCTACTTGTTTTCATGTTATTGTTGTTCAGCAACGGCATGAACGTGATGTTTTGGCAAAAGAAGGGTGGGATGGTGGTTGATGGTGACTGAAAGTGGTGACTGAGTAGATTGGACGTCACAGCAGCTCGTGAAAAGGCAGAGCTACTTTATGCAGGCTGTGTGCATTCTACTGTGGATTGACTGTTTTGAAACTTATATGGTAGTTACATAGCCCCTAGACCTCAGTTACCATGAAAAAAGCCATGAAATTTCAGTTTTGACCATATGGGATCTTAAACAAGGACGTCATCTTTTTTTAATTATTGTTTGTTCGGGGAGGAATTATAGACCACAATGTCAGCATGATCTTGGGTTGTTTCCTTATCACTTCTTGTGTGCGTTTGGCTGTAGCTTGCACACCAGACAGAGTTGTTGGCGATTCATCCTATTGTAAAGTCATGCAGTGTGTAATCTCCTGTCGCCAATTCATTGTGCAGTGTGAACACAGCAGCAACTACAGATGTCGCCCTTAAAACCCTGCGTGTTTTCCCGCGGGATGCCTCAATTTAGCGCGCGGCGTGCCGCGTCTTGCCGGAGGCAACATTCGGGAATTTTAAATAAATGTGTTGCGCTTCACTGAATATCTGCCAGATGGCGCATGGAAGGACTTGTACCAAGTACAACAATGAATGTAAGGACGCGGATGAACAGTGCTGAAGCGAACATGAATTTTATTTTGTTTTATAATAGATCTTTCATGATGAATGAGTGTATATGTGCTTCACATTATCAAACACAGGCAAAGGAGACAGAAATTATTGAGGGATCCACTGAAAAAAGTAAACCTAGTTTAATGTGTTTTTTTTTCTCATTCCATTAGTAAAAAAAATAATTTGCTCTTTTTAACTGAAGTGTCTAATTTATGCTTATGGGTGAATATTTTTTTTTATTTTTTTATTTTTTTAGTATAATGCTGTTTACAGCAGGAAACCAAAGTGAAATATTTCATTTTGATCAAGGTACTCTTATTAGGTTGAGTGTGATTTGCGCATGCGCAGTCTTTAGACCATAGTTTTGCCGGTATAATTTTATTTCCGCCTCAAACCGGAGCATGACGTTGAAACAAGTAAGGAAGGATATCAGAACCTGTATTTCAGTTACTGTTAGTTAAAGCCCCTGATTAAACTTAAATCTAATCCATTCACAAAGGACATTTCTGCTTCAAACCGTGTCTCATGACCTCATGACGCAGCATTTTCACGGACTGAATCACATGCGGGTGGAGATTCTCAAAGAAAACTCCTTTAAACCAGGTAAGAAAGCAAACTCATGTCATTTCTATGTTAAATGTATCTCTTCTATGAGCAAATTCATGATTTATGTCAGGAACAACTACTTTGTAGATTGAGTTTTGTGTCCGTATTTGCTACTGTAGCTAAAACCACCTATATTACCTGCATTAGCATTAGCTAACTAACGTGGTGATTTTCAAAAACACCGGAGTTTATACAGTAAGTCAGCGGCGCCGAAGAAAATAATTATATTTAAGTACCGTTGGTTAACGATGTAAAAATTAATAGGAAAGTGACGTAAACATAGAACAAGCTAATTTGGAGTGAGTGCTGTTTGTAGTGTACTGCTTTGTATACTTTATACACACTGTAATTAAGATTTGCTAACATAAGAACTTGAGCCAGTCCAATTTTTGTTTTTACCTTTTTTTTTTTTTTTTTTTAAAGATCAGTAATGAGTTTCTGAGAATTATATCTGCTCCACTTCAAGCAAGATTACTGGTTTCCTTGGACAAGCAACACTACAAACTAATTGAGATCATCAGAAACTAGGGAGGAACCCGTCAGAGAGAAGACCAGAGATATAATCTTCATCTTCAAGTTCTTGATCTGGTATGTATGGTACGGTTCAGGACCAGGGAGGGAGCCGGAGACAGCAGAAAAAAGAGATGATATTGCCAGCACCAGCACAGGGAGCACAGTTTTTAGTTTAGATCTCATGTTTACATTTTATTGTATGTTGATGGCTTGACTGTAAACAACAAACAATGCAATAAATGTATAAAAAATATATATATTTATTGTCTCTTTCCAGGACCAGGCATATCGTTCAATTATTTTTTGGCCAAATAGGCAGTCGTAACAAGAGGTGAGGGCGCGCGCGTCATCACATGTGCTTAGCCGACTCTGCGTTCACCGTAAACTTCAATATACATAGACGTTTATATTTTTGTTTATTTGTATATGTATGTTATTAATTTTACTTTTTTAGAGATTGTATGTGCGTGCACGGAGAGTATGTGTTGATAAGTTTATGTGGATAAGTTGATAAGTGTATCAGAAAGCATTAAAATGTTCATTTGAATTAAAATGACACACACACGTCTGTGTATACAGTATATCAATTACATATATATCAATTTCATTAGTTCGTTCATTCTATTTGAAGCTTCGGATGTTTATTTTTTTTGGTTTGGTTAGATTAGTTCTGAACTCGCTTCCTTGAAACTATCGCTAAAACAATGACACACACACATAGACACACAGACACACACACTCCCCTGAGCCCTCGGGAAACATCCAATCACCGTCGGTATACAAATGAGTCAAGACGCAGCCTAACGTGGTGTCGTGTCGGATTTCAGTGGTCACGGAGTGGGAAGACTTTGAAGAAGCTGCAGTGACAGTGAACAGCTGAACAACTTCACTTTTCCGTTTACCTCTGAGGAAAAAAAGCTGTATTTTGTTTGTTTATATCTAGAATTTTTATAGTAGTAAGAGAGAGTTATAGTTTGGTCTGTATTGTAGTTCGCACCCTTGTAGAGAATAAATAAATGAATAACACCTTCATATCCCCTCTCAAGAGTGTCATAGTCCATTGTTAGTTTTAATGATCTGGCTGAAACTAATTATCACTACATAAGTACCCTAACACCATTGATCATGAGTCTCAGCTGAACCTAATTCTATACTTGTAACAGAAAATGTAGATGCAGATTCCAAATGTGTATTTATATAATAGATAGATAGATAGATAGATAGATAGATAGATAGGTGTGTGTGTGTGTGTGTGTGTGTGTGTGTGTAGGCTCTACGCAGGGGCAAGAGAGGGCAGCGCACCCTTAAATGTCTGCACATGTTAATATATTCCTAAAATGTATATATTACAAGTTGATGAACTGACCTGCGGTAACGATGACGTCACAGTCCGACAGCTTTAGAATGATGTTTGATCAGGTCTACTGTATATTCTGAACATAGAACTGCAAAATGTCTGATACAATACTTTGGGGGAAACAAAGACTTAAACTGTTAAGTAATAACATCATTATTAATAACAAATATGTAATAGTTTTGATATTTGAAAATTTTTTATTTTAATGTAAAAGGACTATAGATAGAGACTTATAAGCAGCTGGTGTATCCGGGTTGTTTAATGAACTTTAAGCAAAAAGACAACATGTATTCATCTGTTTTATATAAATTACTGTTTTAACTTTGACTAGTTTTGGAAGAATAAATTGAATTGTTAAAGTCATGTTTTGCGTGTTTTAATTTTGGGGGATTGTTTGGGTATTTAAAAATTGTTTAGTTGAACCAACAACTTCAATGGGCAAAAAATGGGACACAACTTTGTTTTAAATAGTCAAAGAGTTGGGCTGAAAATAATAATAATAATAATTATTGATCATAGAAACAAATGAAACCAGTTAAACACTTGATTATATGTATTTGTGTTTGTGATTGTGACCCATAATAATTTTTTCTCAGTATAAATAAATGTTTTGGGTTTTAAGAACTCCAAAAGAGCAACGACAAACTTGGTATTCTCCATTGACGTTTCTCACCTTCCACTCCTGGTGTTAATTGCTCTGTGTGTGCGTGTGTGTTTTTGGCGGGGGGATGGGTGTGTGTGTGTTTTCGGCTGTTCAGCAGTTCTAAACACAAGCACAGTTTTTGTCCTTAACTAAAATACTTCAATACGTTAATAATGAATTTATTTTGTTGAATAAGGTAATAAGCGATATTTAAACCAAACCAGTAAGTTAAGTAAGTGTTCCATACATTAAAGTACTGTGTATAACCAAGTGCCCTAGCAAACACAGTTACAGTACAGTTTACAGTACAAACAGAGTGTGTGCGCTGGGGGGATTGGAAGGTGAGTGAGAATACTCATTTACAAGACAAAAGACGGTCAGAGGCAGCGCCGTTCTAGACCAGACAACACGGGGTGGGGGGAGGGGGGCATCATGTTCCAGCACTGTTTTTACCTGGCCTTACTGTATAGTAACAGTATTGTATTTGCTGAATTGTGTTGAGGCACGCAAACCCCCAGACCACAATAATATATAATTATATAATAAAATATCCTTAATCCAGATTTTATCAATGACATAACATTTATCTAAGCTGGATGGTCAAATTCTCAAAAACGTTTAACCTAAAGTAAGACTTAACACACTATAACTAAAATATTTACAAAACTGAAAGGTTGTCTTATGAATAATAAAAAATACAAACTAAATTAAAACAGATGGGCTGTTGAACAGATCATAATATGTTTTATGTTTTCTGATTATAAATGATATATGGGTTGATTTTAGAAAGGCTAAATCAAATAGCTAGTTTTGGTAATGTCAGTCCAGTAACTATACTATGTAAAAGTAATTATAATATGAATTAATTAAGGGCAGGACCTAACCTAATGTTAATAATTTACACCATGATAACATTAGTATTCATGTTTTTGTATTTTTGTATTAACATTTTAAATGTTCAAATGAACGTTTCAGAGTATATAATTTGTCGTGTCATCTGTGATTGAGACCCATGAGTTAAATTGAAATATTTTTTATAGGTAGTAAGCCAGGTTTTAGTAACCTGCTTTAGTAATGGGCTCTAAAAGACAATGGAACATTACAGAACGTGCGAGTTGACGCCCATGCACAGATTAAAATGTTCATTTGAATTAAAATGACACACGCATGTCTGTGTGTGTGTATATATATATATATATATATATATATATATATATATATATACCCTAAAAAATGCTGGGTTAAAAACAATCTGGGTTGTTTTTAACCCAGCTGCTGGGTAAATATAGGACTAACTAAATGCTGGGTTAATTTAACCCAGCAAGATGGGTTAAATATTCAATCCAAATGCTAGGTCATATTTAACTATAATGCTGGGTTAATTCTACCACATAAATGGTTCAAATGTTCTACCCATATGTTTGGGGTTTGTTGGTTCATTTTAACTGGAATGTTGGGTTAATTCTACCTCACAAATAGGTTATTATTATTTTCATGTTTTACAGTGAATCTGTAAAAAAAACACCCATGTCTATTAAACAGTTAAGTTATTTTGATATACTTGCCTATTACAAAAAAACATACATATATGCAATAAACACCATCCTATTACATGTTCTTAGAAAAAAATATTTATTTTTCAAAAGCACAAGAACAGATAATCAACAGCGACATCATTACTATACTATCATTGATAAGGGCGGGATGGAGTAATTGCACAAATAGACTGAGGCAGCTTCTACAGAGCAGGATCTCTCTGTGACTTCAGATATCTTTTCTGAAGAACAAAACTATCCAGCTATTTTTTTTTTTTTTTGGTTTGGTTAGATTAGTTCTGAACTCGCTTCCGTGAAACTATCGCTAAAACAATGTACTGAGCCCTCCTGAGGATATAAAGCTTTATTATTGTGTTTGAATAAATATTCAGATCTACCACAGCAGGTAATAAACTATGGTGTGTCATAAGCGAAGCAAACACCACGATTATGCCTCGTTTCGTTCGACGGGAACGTGGTTCACTTGGCCGCGGTGTATTATAAACCTGTGGAATGTTTCACTGTTTATGCTCACATAAGAGGAACAAAAGCTCAATGAGGACTAAACCAATGATTTCGGTAACTCCACTGAGTGTAACATCTGCATAGTGACACTGAACATCTTCACTTTTCCGTTTACCTCTGAAAAAAAAGCTGTATTTTGTACACATACTGTAGACACACACACACAGACACACACACACACACACACACACAGACACACACACTCCCCTGAGCCCTCGGGAAACATCCAATCACCGTCGGTATACAAATGAGTCAAGACGCAGCCTAACGTGGTGTCGTGTCGGATTTCAGTGGTCACGGAGTGGGAAGACTTTGAAGAAGCTGCAGTGACAGTGAACAGCTGAACAACTTCACTTTTCCGTTTACCTCTGAGGAAAAAAAGCTGTATTTTGTTTGTTTATGTCTAGAATTTTTATAGTAGTAAGAGAGAGTTATAGTTTGGTCTGTATTGTAGTTCGCACCCTTGTAGAGAATAAATAAATGAATAACACCTTCATATCCCCTCTCAAGAGTGTCATAGTCCATTGTTAGTTTTAATGATCTGGCTGAAACTAATTATCACTACACAAGTACCCTAACACCATTGATCATGAGTCTCAGCTGAACCTAATTCTATACTTGTAACAGAAAATGTAGATGCAGATTCCAAATGTGTACTTATATAATAGATAGATAGATAGATAGATGTGTGTGTGTGTGTGTGTGTGTGTGTAGGCTCTACGCAGGGGCAAGAGAGGGCAGCGCAACCTTAAATGTCTGCACATGTTAATATATTCCTAAAATGTATATATTACAAGTTGATAAACTGATCTGCGGTAGCGGAAAAATCCGCTGAAATAGGACAGGCACACTAACCCGCACACACACACATACACACGCGCGCGCACACACACACACAGACACACCTCCCTTGAGCCCTGCGTCTGTCGGATTTCAGCGGTCACGGGGTGGAAAGACTTTGAAGCAGTTTATATATGAATCTAAGCTTGAACTTATCAGCATTGTAAATATATAATACTTTTCAAATAAAATCACTATTACTTTGACCCTGAAGTTTAGTTTAGCACACACAAAAAACAGAAAAGTCATTTCTGGTAAATCAACGGAATGTGTAGTATTTACAGTAATTCATTAAAAAATGAATATACATTGTACAGTACACGGTAAACACGGGAAAGATTACAAAATGAAAAAACAAACAGTGTCTACTTTATAAACAGCTTAGTATGTGCGTCGAGATGCTGAAATCCCTTGCATGTTTTTGCTTCCAAGTGGAGAGATATTTGACCGATAGCCTAGAACAAAAGATCTATAGGTGTGATCACAACCCCCTCCGACCGACCGTGCCATCAATCACTGACCACCTCAGAAGTTCCCTCCAATGTATGGCTGCAATACTTGTTTTGCAAGTATTTTTAACACCATTCAAAGGCTTCAAAGGGGCAGTTATCGGCTATGACACGTTGAAGGAGAACTTAATAGTTCTCAAAAATAGTGTAAATGTCTGCAACAATCACTAACCATTAAAATGTTTTTTTTTTGTAATTAAACACGAAAATATTAATTATATTTCCATATATATACATACACACACACACACACACACAAGGGCGTAGGTTTGCTACCTATTACTCCTTATAATAATGTAAACATTGCTAATTTATGTTTTGGAAAGAAACTTAAGTAATTATTTCATCTATATCTTTCATAAATCACACAACTAAAATATAATTAAACAGTTTATTCACCAACATTACCAAATATTTGTGACATTCACAGTCTAGATCCAAGTTGTCTTTTTAATAAAAGTGCATTCAGCTAAATTTTGCATCCATAGAAAAAAACTGCACGGCACCAGGGCCTGAAATACTTGTTTTAAACAAAATTGTGTAAAATAATAAATAAATAAAATACAGCATTCATTTAGAAATAAAATTCAGCAGAAAATACTTTAAACAAACTGTAGAATAAACGTTAAAACGTAATAGCCCTCTGAAGCAGTGAAGTTGCAACTTTCAAATCAGCACTCTGGACTAGTGCACTTAAAAGTATGCCATTGAAACCTTAATGCATGAAAACATTTTAAGCTTGAACATGTAAACACAACATGTAAACACTTGTAGTCAAGCCAAATCAAATGTTTTAAGATGATAACTTCATCTTTAAAGCTTGCACTTTTGGTGATAGCTTAATCCCATCAAATTCTAGAAGAACTTTCTGAAAATAGCCTCTCCTTCAAGGATTATGGATACACCAACCGGTTCTTCCCCTTCAACAGCACGGACGACAAGGATTTTAAGAAGGTGTCACTTCGTCTGTCCCCCTGCATAAAATTTACAAGAAAATAAATCATTTATTTTGAGAAGCAAAAAAATCTGAATTGCTTCAACCTGTGCTGACTTCATTGAGAAAAAAATAATAATAAAAATAAATGATAATAAAAAAATGACCATCACTTCATATTGTTAAACTTGGGTTAAATTGCTTTATCTTGCATCAGTAAAACATGGCATGAGATGGCTTTACAGTGTCAGGAAATCCTATGATGAATGCTGAGTTTGTATTTAAAGGGTTAGTCCAAACATGAAAATTCGTTCAATAATTACTCATTTATATATACATTTGCATTTATATGCTTCTGTCCAATACAACAAACACTATATTCAAGGTATTAATAAATTGTATAATTAATAAGAAAACAATGCTTTACCAGGCAATCATCAAAGAGATCCTCTTCAGATTCACGTCTCATCTTTACACTTTGTTTCTGTGAAAATATTTACATTGTATCATTACATAATCTTTTATTCGTACAACTACATTCAGGCATTTCTTCATCTTTTGTAAGTTTGCCTTTATCCAAAGCAAATTACAAAAGAGGAAGGCGTCAAGCAGTGCTACTAACACAAAGTTTCTGACACCGTTAGAAAATACAAGATAGAACAGTGAGGGATTAAGGAAAAAGTGAGAAGCAAGAATCATGTGTGAAAAGATTAAGCATGTAGGGTCACAGGATGACTCGACTTATTTTTATTGTCTGCAATGCGATTTAGACAAATTAGAACTGCGGTAAAGCCAGCCGCGGTTCAGAAGAACACGGTCAAGCTAGCCGCGATTGATTTTAGTGTGCGCACATATTACAGTGATTACGGTAGTTTCAGGACCGACACAGAGACAACGCGCTTTCAGAGCGCTTTTCATTTAGACGCCCAGGACTGAGAGATAATACAACATGCTCGTCAATTTTTACTTGCTTATTTATTTGCATTTCTGCTTTAATATCCGTGTTATTTATTGGTGACTTTGACGGTTGTCTGTTACAATATTTTTCTTAAATATTCACCATTCAAATAATTGTTTTATGTAGATAAGTTACAGCAGAATTCGTAGAAAACAGACAAAATAATGTATTTAGTCTTTCTAAATACCAGAATTGATTTTTTTCTTTCAACAATATTTTTATTGATTTTAACAGGGATAAAACAGGGTAAACATGTAATATTTTAATGCAGGTTTTATAATCCCCTTATAAACCCTATAGCTCCCACCCCGTCCCTCCCCGACTCCAAGCCAGTTTTACAAGCATATGAAAGGCTAAACGCCAGGCATTGAGAGAAACCAAAAAAGAAAAAAGAATATGGAGCTGGAAGTTTTTTGGTTCTACGTGCAAAAAATAAATAAATAAAGAGGAATAAAAAGGGGAAAGAAAGCAAACAAACAAGTAATTAAATAAGACAGGAATCAAACTATAAATGTATATGAAAAAAGTGAAGGAAGGGCCCCCACACCTGTTGAAATTTAAAGTCTGGGTAATGAATTGAATAGTGAATCTTCTCCAGGGACAGACAGGACATGATATCTCTGAGCCACTGGGCGTGGGTAGGTGACGAGGCATCCTTCCACTTGAATAAAAGAGAACGCCTGGCCAGGAGTGTCGCAAAAGATAACAATCTCTTTTTGGCTGGACTTAGACTCTTACCCTCTTCTCCAGTGACACCAAAAAGAGCAATCAGAGGGTCTGGTTCAAGATTGCAATTCAATATGAAGGACAGGGTCTTAAAAACATCCCTCCAGAATTTTTCCAAATTCGGGCATGTCCAGTACATATGAATAAGAGACGCCTCTCCACTTTTACATTTATTACAGCAAGGATCAATGTCTGGGTAGAAACGGGAGAGTTTAAGTTTGGAGAAATGAGCCCTGTGTACAACCTTAAACTGTAATAAAGAGTGGCGGGCACATAAGGAGGTTGAGTTGATAAGTTTAAGAATTGAATTCCAAGTATCATCTGATAGTGACAAATTTAAATCCTTCTCCCAAGCAGTTTTAATTTTACACAGAGGGGTGTGACTCGAAGCCATCAATCCACCATAAATAGTGGATATTAGGCCTTTACGCAGCGGAGACAAACAGAGGAGGTTATCTAGAATGTTTGCAGCAGGAGCCTCAGGGAAATTTGGTATTAAAGAGCGAATGAAGTGTCTTACTTGCAGATATCTGAAAAAATGAGAATTGGGTAAGTTAAACCTCTCGGAAAGCTGTTCAAATGATGCAAACTTATGGTCAACGAACAGGTCTTTGCAAAGCTTGATGCCCTTATTGTACCATTCCTGAAACACTGAGTCATGTAAAGAAGGTTGGAAGAGATGGTTAGAGACGATAGGACTGGACAGAGAGAAGCCTAGAAGACCGCTGTGCTTTCTGAACTGAGCCCATACTCTCAAGGTATGCACCACTACTGAGTTATTGATTAATTTAATTGAGGGGATGGGGAGAGCAGATCCAAGGAGTGCAGAGACAGAGAGATTTTTGACAGACTTTATCTCCATTTCCACCCAGGCAGGCCGATTAGGTTGGTTATGAAAATATGACCAAAAGATGACAGATCGAATGTTTGCTGCCCAGTAGTAGAAACGAAAATTAGGTAGAGCCATGCCACCGTCTCTTTTAGATCTTTGAAGTAGGGACTTATTCAATCGTGGATGTTTACCTTTCCAAAGGTAAGAAGATATAATTGAGTCTAAAGCGCCAAAGTAAGATTTGGGAATAAAAACAGGTACAGACTGAAAGAGATATAAAAATTTAGGGAGAATACTCATTTTAATGGCATTAATGCGGCCCACCAGGCCAGAATTGATTTTTATTTTGTTTTACTGTTCAAAAGTAGCAGTTATTCTTCAATGAATGTTTTCTATAATGAGGATTAACGTCTGCTTTGGAAGAGAGGTCAAATAAACAAATGTTCACAATGGGGAAAAAAAGTTAAATAAAATGCCTTTATTTCACTTCAGAGACCTATGAAAAAATAAATTCTAGTAAGTATAAAACGCCATGGTCAGTTTTTATCCCATATAATGTACACACATTATATGATAAAAAAAAAAAGTAGAAAAAAACAATGATCAGTTCTTATTCAGGACGTCCCATACTATATACACACCACATATGAAACTATTTTACTGCAGCATTTTTGAGATATTGGACATTATTACACTTTAAAGGGGTATAAAGACCCCATTTCTAATAAGTAGAAAAAAACAATGATCAGTTCTTATTCAGGACGTCCCATACTCCCCTACGTCCCCCAAAAGGCTCTGCCTTTGCCAGGCCACAGTTGTAAATAAGAAACCTGTTCTTAATCTGTCTTGCCTGGTTAAATAAAGGTAAATAAAAAAATAAAAATAAAAATAAAAATACTATATACACACCACACATGAAACTATTTTACTGCAGCATTTTTCAGATATGGGGCATTCTCTCTGTGTTGTTCATGAAACTACCGTAATCGCTGTAATATGCGCGCGCACTAAAATCAATCGCGGCTGGCTTGACCGTGTTTTTCTGAACCGCGGCTGGCTTTACCGCAGTAAATTAGAGCTGCTGTCAATACTGTATGAACATATGTACAGGTTCTTTACTCGTAACTCATTAATAAAGTCCGGCTTCAGAAAAAAAATGTTTATTGCTAGTGCTCTTTTACCATTTAATGCTTTAACACACACGACTCAGTTTGTTCAGAAATGGCATCTAACTGGCGAGCCTTTGTCTGAACACGCCATTTTCACTCGGGTTGGGGGTAAGAAACACACATCTCGGTGTATTAATCCGCGCGCTCGGTTCGTTATTATTATATTTATTTATTTATTTATTTATTTACCACAGGACCCATGGGGGCTCCGTAGGTTCAGGTTTTTACACGAAAACGGTGTTTTGTGAATCTCCACACTATTAAAAACTGAAATTGCTAATTGTACGTCCTGAGATTAAGATGAACATTAATTGGGAGTCATGAAAGCGAGAATCACATCCAAAACAGAAAGCTAAACTTACCTCGAACACGACAAACTCCAGCTCCAGCCACACCGTGTTGTAACCTCCGTGATGATCCACAACCGACTGATCCACAGCGCCGGCACAGCGACTCCAAACACGCATGCGCAGTTTAATTTGCACACATTTTCGGCTTCAGTAGACACACAATACTTCAGACTGAAACACGACTGCCCCCTACAGGTAATGAAGGGCATGTTCACAGCTTCCCGCACGCAGCCGCGCAAAGCCGCGGCAAGTCACGGGATCCCTTTTCTCGAAACGCAGGTTTTTAATGGCGACATCTGTATCTTTGACTAATAGTTAAATGTGTTCGATGATCAGAAACATTTTGTGTGACAAACATCCAAAAGAATAAGAAATCAGGAGGGGGGCAAATAGTTTTTCACACCACTGTATTTGTAGATAATTTCAACATATGTTTGTGCACTCACTAGTAGTAGCTGCCATTTATTTTGGGAAGAAGGAATTTATTCACTGTTTTTGGTTTAGGGAGTCTGGGAACGTACCTGTATTTTTGTTTGTGTTTTGAATTTTGCAGGGAAGTGTTCTTCGTACGTCGCTAACTCAGTTAGCTGGATTTGATTGTTGTGGATTTGTCCTGATCTTGAATTGTTTCGTTCTTCGATGCTCATCTCGCACTTGTTGTCATAGCAACATGTCCGTAAGCTTGAACCTGCTCGGTAGCAGGTTTATTTCATGTAAACAGGATTAAGGCTGCGCTCCTGCCAGGTTATGATTGGTTGAAATGGTGAGGTCACATCTGATTGGTTAACGAGCGCTGACGTGAACTGACTCACGTGGGGAAAGAAAAGTATCTTGCATATATATATATATATATATATATATAATAAAAAAAATATTTTTTATAATGAAAAATTGGACAAAACTAATTATTATAAAGTAAACAATATAAACATAAGTTTTTGAAAAAAATATTCATATTTAAATTTTTCCATATACAACATTTTTTTCATATTTCTTATTTTATTTTATTATGTAATTTGTAAAACATATGTGCATATTATGTTCTAAAATAATATTTGTTTATGTGTCTGTGTGTGGGGGGGGGATCCATGGCAGGGATGCATTTCAGCGCATAACACGTGGGGGGGGGGGCATTTCAGCGCAGGTGTTACAAATAAAATTGAGCTTGTTCTTTTTGTCATTTCGTCAACCAATCAAAGGGCTTGTGATCAGTGTTTCTACTGTCGATGCATATCGCCTCTTAAACCAACACATGAACGCACAATAATCCTAGACAACTCAATCCGGCCATACTAATCATCAACAACAGGTGTGCTCGAAGAACCAACTTAGCTGGAGCGTAATTAGCACGATGATCTCATCTTAGATGTGTCAATGCATCCCGGATGTTTCAAGCGACGTACGATGAACACCCCCCAGGTAATCTAGCTACAAAATATACATACCATTTTGTTTATTATTTTGGCCTGGGTACACCCTGAATCTGATCCTCCTCCTATTGTGTGTGTGTGTGTGTGTGTATTTTTTTTGGTATATACAAACCTCATCAGTTAATGATTGGATCTAGTTCTTAGTGCCATATACCACCATTTCCATACAGTTATATATATTATAAATAGAACCCTGAACCATTCTTTTGCTGTATGACCCTAGACTGGGACGTAACACCATATTTAAGTGACCACTTTGATTTTCAAGTACAACAAAGACAACAGCTTTATTATGCAAAGGTGTTCCTTCAGTTAAAAACAACAAGCTTGAGATTTACATCTGCTCATTTTTTTTTAACTATGCTAGAATGCCTCATCCCCCTCCCGCTGTTAAAAAAATAAAAAAGTAACTCGGTAACTTTTACACTGAGTAAATTCTTTAATGAGCTACTTTTTACTTTTACTTGAGTAGATTTTTATAATGGTAACTTTACTTGTACTTAAGTACAATTTCACTGAAGTAACAGTACTTGTGTACAAAATTTTATTACTCTTTCCACCTCTGGTAAAAGATAAAGATTATGTTAAGTCAAGATGATTCTTTCACATGAACGAAATACTTTGGTTTAGGAGGCAAAAATTGTGTAATTTGGCCACATTTTGATGTGGGACCGATGTACACATTAAAATCAAGTAAATTCAAAGGGTTATTTTTTTCAGTGTTGATGACATACTGACTTTGGCTATGGAATGATAATCGTCAGGACTGTACACGCCTACATGATCAACAATCACCCTCACAACACTCAAACTAACAGTATATCAAACTCAAACCCAAATATGGATTGTGGAAAAGAAAAAAACTGCTGCACCAATAACTCAATATTTACAAAATTAAGACATACAAAAACATCTGCCAGATGAAAAAGACGATGTCGCATAGACGTCTCCGCAACGTGTGTGCGCGATCTGGGGAGGGATTTCATATAATACAACAATATATACAGTGGTGTGAAAAACTATTTGCCCCCCTCCTGATTTCTTATTCTTTTGCATGTTTGTCACACAAAATGTTTCTGATCATCAAGCACATTTAACTATTAGTCAAAGATAACACAAGTAAACACAAAGTGCAGTTTTTAAATGAGGGGTTTTATTATTTAGGGAGAAAAAAAATCCAAACCTACATGGCCATGTGTGAAAAAGTAATTGCCCCCCTGAACCTAATAACTGGTTGGGCCACCCTTAGCAGCAATAACTGCAATCAAGCGTTTGCGATGACTTGCAACGAGTCTTTTACAGCGCTCTGGAGGAATTTTGGCCGACTCATCTTTGCAGAATTGTTGTAATTCAGCTTTATTTGAGGGTTTTCTAGCATGAACCGCTTTTTTTAAGGTCATGCCACAACATCTCAATAGGATTCAGGTCAGGACTTTGACTAGGCCACTCCAAAGTCTTCATTTTGTTTTTCTTCAGCCATTCAGAGGTGGATTGGCTGGTGTGTTTTGGGTCATTGTCCTGCTGCAGCACCCAAGATCGCTTCAGCTTGAGTTGACGAACAGATGGCCGGACATTCTCCTTCAGGATTTTTTGGTAGACAGTAGAATTCATGGTTCCATCTATCACAGCAAGCCTTCCAGGTCCTGAAGCAGCAAAACAACCCCAGACCATCACACTACCACCACCATATTTTACTGTTGGTATGATGTTCTTTTTCTGAAATGCTGTGGTACTTTTCCGCCAGATGTAACGGGACACGCACCTTCCAAAAAGTTCAACTTTTGTCTCGTCGGTCCACAAGGTATTTTCCCAAAAGTCTTGGCAATCATTGAGATGTTTTTTAGCAAAATTGAGATGAGCCTTAATGTTCTTTTTGCTTAAAAGTGGTTTGCGCCTTGGAAATCTGCCATGCAGGCCGTTTTTGCCCAGTCTCTTTCTTATGGTGGAGTCGTGAACACTGACCTTAATTGAGGCAAGTGAGGCCTGCAGTTCTTTAGATGTTGTCCTGGGGTCTTTTGTGGCCTCTCGGATGAGTTGTCTCTGCGCTCTTGGGGTAATTTTGATCGGCCGGCCACTCCTGGGAAGGTTCACCACTGTTCCATGTTTTTGCCATTTGTGGATAATGGCTCTCACTGTGGTTCGCTGGAGTCCCAAAGCTTTAGAAATGGCTTTATAACCTTTACCAGACTGATAGATCTCAATTACTTTTGTTCTTATTTGTTCCTGAATTTCTTTGGATCTTGGCATGATGTCTAGCTTTTGAGGTGCTTTTGGTCTACTTCTCTGTGTCAGGTAGCTCCTATTCAAGTGATTTCTTGATTGAAACAGGTGTGGCAGTAATCAGGCCTGGGGGTGACTACAGAAATTGAACTCAGGTGTGATAAACCACAGTTAAGTTATTTTTTAACAAGGGGGGCAATCACTTTTTCACACAGGGCCATGTAGATTTGGAGTTTTTTTTCTCCCTTAATAACGTAAACCTTCATTTAAAAACTGCATTTTGTGTTCAATTATGTTATCTTTGACTAATAGTTAACGGTTTTTGATGAGCAGAAACATTTAAGTGTGACAAACATGCAAAAGAATAAGAAATCAGGAAGGGGGCAAATAGTTTTTCACACCACTGTATATGAAACAAAAAGCCGTGCTGCTGGTTGCGTCACGTCCGGGTTCTCATACTCTTCTAGGACAGCCCCATTGGTTCCCATGATAATCGCGGTTGCGCTGGAAACCATGATTGATGGGTGCGATGTCCAATCCCAGGACCTGAAAGACATAGGCAGCAAAATACGTGCGAAATGCCCGAAAATACTACGGGACGTAATATATATATATATATATATATATATATATATATATATATATACACAAAGCCAAATTATGCCAACACAAATAACATTTTCTATGTTCTGTATTTCTGTGTATTCTAACATTGCTCATGGCAATGCTTAAAATTATCAACAACCGTATCAACATGTTAACTATAATTGAGTCCAGTGAATTCCTAAACTTTACAATGATTTTTAAAGCTCAACTTAGTTTAACACCTCAAAGGCAAAAAGTTCAGATAAGATTTAGTTGTCCCTTTGCAGCTCAAGTAGAAATGATTGTATGATGATGCACGTCTTCCCTGATCTCTGAGAGATGGTGGGAGCAGCTGAGCAGTGGTGGAGAATCAGGGAGAACATGGTGTGGTGCTGGGTCTGATTAGAGCTGAGAGATAAGCAGGTGCTGGGCCTTCTTCTATGTGTGCAGGCAAGCGTCTGTTCAACAATTCATAGTTTTCAAGTCAGTCATTTGAATTTAATTTAAACCAAAGCAAAAAGGCCATAAAACAGTACTACAGTATGTCTGGAGGTCTACTTGTCTGTCTGAACTTCTTTCTCTCCCATATGGATGCGTTGGTGTGTTCTGAGATTACTCTGTTGAGTAAATCCTTTCCCACACTGTAAGCAAACGAATGGTTTTTCTCCTGTATGAATTCGATGGTGGTGTTGGACAGCACTACGCTGAGTAAAAATCTTCCCGCAGTCTGAGCAGTGATATGGCTTCTCTCCTGTATGAATGCGCTGGTGTTGTTGGAGAGTACTTGATTGTGCATAGCTCATTCCGCACTGCGAGCAGTAATATGGCTTCTCTCCAGTGTGAACGCCCTGGTGTAGCTGGAGATGACATCTCCGATTGAAACTCCTCCCACACTGCAAACAGTGATACGGCTTCTATCCAGTGTGAACGCGCTGGTGTGCTTGAAAATTCCCGTCTGTTAAAACCTTTTGCACACAGTGAGCAATAATAGCGCTTCTGTGCAGAGTGAACACGCTGATGTTCCTGGAGAGTTTTCCTGTATTTAAAGCTTTGCCCACTCTCGGAGCAGCGATATGGCGTCTCTCCAGTGTGAACAAGTTGGTGCTGTTGGAGGTTACCTCTCCGACTGAAACTCTTTCCACATTGTGAGCAGTAATGTGGCTTCTCCCCTGTGTGAATGTACTGGTGTAGCTGGTGATGAAATCTCCGATTAAAACTCTTCCCACATTCTGAGCAGTGATACGGCTTCTCTCCGGTGTGAATGCGCTGGTGCTGTTGGAGATGACTTGTCTGACTGAAACTGGCAGTTCCAACCTCAGCATCCTTCTACCGATATGCTCTCAACCTTGCCTAAGTTTCCCTGCAAAACATCTAAAAACATCTAACATGGGTGGTCTCTCTGATTGTCTCTCTGACTCATTCTTGATTCCACCCATCCTTGTCACTCCCAAAGAGAACCGTGGTCATTATACAGTAGGAGTGAAGCTCCGACTGTATGTTCACAGATAAAATGTAGTGGTCAGGGGTACACAAACCTTTGACTACATGGTGTTGTATTTGCTTGAGTAAATATCTTTCTTCAGTGATCCGTCTCCTTTTCAGTGTGAATGTGCTCGTGTTTTCGGAGAGTGTCCTGTCGATTAAAGCTCTTCCCGCACTGTGTACACTGATACGTTTTATCTCCAGTGTGAATGCGCTGGTGAGATTTGAGAGTACTTTTTTGAGTAAATTTTCTTCCACACTGTGAGCACTGATACGGTTTCTCTCCCGTGTGAATGCGCTGATGTTTCCGGAGATTACCCTGCTGACGAAAACTCTTTCCACACTCTGAGCAGTGATGAGGTTTCTCTCCCGTGTGAATGAGCTGGTGTTTACTGAGAGTATGGAGGCTACGAAAACTCCTCCCACAATATGAGCAGTGATACGGTTTCTCTCCTGTGTGAACGTGCTGGTGTTTTTGTAGAGTATTCTGCCGACTAAAACTCCTCCCACACTGTGAGCAGTAATAAGTTTTCTCTCCCGTGTGAATATTTTGGTGTTCATGGAACTGACTCAGTTGTGTGAAACTCTTCCCGCACTCTGAGCAGTGATACGGCTTCTCTCCGGTGTGAATGCGCTGGTGATTACAGAGAGTCTTTTGTTGACTGAAGCTCTTCCCGCACTCTGAGCAGTGATATGGCTTCTCTCCGGTGTGAATGCGCTGGTGACTACGGAGATTATTCTGTTGACTGAAGCTCTTCCCGCACTCTGAGCAGCAATACGGCTTCTCTCCGGTGTGAATGCGCTGGTGATTACGGAGAGTAATCTGATGACTGAAGTTCTTCCCGCACTCTGAGCAGTGATACGGCTTCTCTCCAGTGTGAATGCGCTGATGGACTTTGAGACTACCCTTATAAGTAAATGTCCTCCCACACTGTGAGCAGATAAACGGCTTCTTTTCTGTTTTAATGCTCTGGTCATCCTGAATGTGATCCGACTGGGAAATACACAGGTGTGTTTGGAGCATGCTCTGGTTCATGAAACTCTTTTCACAAACTGAGCAGCGGTGAATGTCATCCTTTTGTTGGACACTGGACTCTCTTGTTGCCATTATGTTTGGTTTATCTCTGGAGAGAAAATATACAATTTAATAACATGATAAATTTTATAAATAAATAAATAAATAAATAAAAAGTCATCCAGTCCCTGCTGTAGAGAAACACCCCCTAACAGGATATTACCCCACCATGCTGAACTGGACTTACACCAGACATATTATTTGGTCTTGTGAAAATAGTTACATTTTAGTCTTACTTGACCATAACACAGTTGCATTTTGCGAAGCCCAGTCGCTCAAGCTTTTTTCTTGCAACACTCCCATCGTTGCAGTGCTAAATATTAGATGAATTTTGTTGTCTTCTCTTTTATGGAGTAAGCAAACGGTTGAACGTTTTCATGAATATAAACAGTGAGATATAATGTTTCTGTAAAATTTTATTCAATGCAGATTTTAAAGTCACTGTAAATATTCACAGGTATTTTCCTCAGAACCTGTGTGTGTTCCTCATTAAGGTTAAAGTGCCAAAGAGACAAACAGCTAGGAATCCTGAAATCCCGTTTTTCAATAGAGATCTTCTTCTTTTCTGAACAGACGTCTGGCTGTTCCCTTTCAGGGGTCGCCACAGCAAATCATCTGCCTCCATCTAACCCTTTCCTCTGCATGACTTAGGGTCAACGGTCCAGAGCAAGGGAGAGTGTGGAAAGGAGGTGAAGAGGCGGGTACAGGCAGGTTGGAACGGGTGGAGAAAAATGTCAGGTGTGAGACCAGGACAGTGGTGAGACCAGCGATGCTCTACGGCTTAGAGACAGTGGCCCTGAAGAAACGAAAGGAGGCAGAGTTGGACGTAGCAGAGATGAAGATGCTGAGGTTCTCTTTGGGAGTGACGAAGATAGATAGAGTAGGATGAAGAATGAGTTCATCAGAGGGACAACCCATGTTAGATGTTTTGGAGATAAAGTCAGAGAGGCCACATTGAGGTGGTTTGGACATGTTCAGAGGAGATATGGGGAATATATCGGTAGAAGGATGCTGAGGTTGGAACTGCCAGGCAGGAGGTCTAGAGGAAGACCAAGGAGGAGATTTATGGATACAGTGAGAGAGAACATGAAGTTAGTTGGTGTGAGAGAAGAAGATGCAGAGGATAGGGTTATAGGGTTAAATGGAGGCAGATGATTCGCTGTGGCGACCCCTGAAAGGGAACAGCCGAAAGACAAAGAAGAAGAAGAAACGATATAACTTCGACGTGACTGAAAAAACCCCACTGCTTGTCGAAATGCGGATGAGTTAGTCTCATAGTGCAGCACCAGCCCACTAATGTGAATTCAGCCAGCGCTGTTCGCGCATGCGCAGTATAACAATGCTTTTGAAGTATGAGTAAATTAGTATATGAACTTATGCAATATTGAAAATAATTAATAATAAATCTCAAATGTAAATTTTAAATTAATCTCATTATTTAAAGGGCACCTACAGTGCTACATGGACTTTTTCAAGCTGTTTGGACTGCATTGTGTGTTAGGAGAGGGTGTACACAACCACTCTACAGTGATAAAGAGCCGCCCAGCGATTTTCTTTTAATTTAATAATATAAGATGCCCCTTCTGAAATCAGCCCGTTTTCAAAAGCCTGTCGGTGTGAACTCACACCGACAGAGGCCGCTCCTACTACAGTTGATTGACACTGGTGTTTTAGCAAAGACCCGCCCCGAGTGAAAAAAAGAGCCGTCGGCCATTGTTATTCTACACGGGAGCAAAATGGCACCTACATGAGTGTGGTGTGCTGTTTGTTGCAGAAGCCTTGCAGTAGTGTGGTGGTCTAGTGGTTAGGGTTCGGCGCTTTCACGTGGGAGACCCGGGTTCGATTCCTGCTTAAGGTAAATGCATTTTTTGCACTACATATTTATAAAGTTTTTCTAATGTTCGTTTAGTAACGAGGCGAGTGCGCTATGCTTCGATAAGCTTTTCTGACATAAGGAGAGACTCAGTCACACACACACACACACACAATGCTTCGCGTGTATGTTGTCCTATTCCCGACATCTATATGCCTCATTCACACACACAGACACACACACACACACACGTTGTTTGTCAGAAAGGTCTCTGTTTATTAACAGCAAAAGATCGGTATAAATATGTTTGACTAAACGCCTGTGCTATAGACATATGTTACTACAAATTAACCATTGTAAATGTCCTGGTGAGATCCCGAAAAAAACAATGCTTCGCGTGTATAAGGTCGCGGGTTGAATAGCCGGCATTTCCAAGCGGCAGCCATTAATCCTCCGTGGTCTCGCGGGTAGGATACAGCGCTCTCATCGCAGCAACTCGAGTTCGATTCCCGGTGTGGGAAGTCAAAAAAGTTTTACAACCAGATTCACATGTAAAATTTTATATACATATATAACTATATATATATATATATATATATATATATATATATATATATATATATGAGGGCATAATAAAAATCTTACAATATATATATATATATATATATATAATAAAAAAAAAATAATAGTAATAATATTTATATATCCCCTATATTTTGTAAGATTTTTATTATGCCCTCATTTGTACATTGTATATTTGTACAACTATTTTACTAGTTAAATTTATTTTCTTTAGTATTTCTTTTTATTGATATTTATTCCTTACTCATTTATTTAATTTTTAAGGTCACTGACTGTCGTATAAGCATTTCACTGCATATCATACTGTGTATGACTGTGTATGTGACAAATAAAATTAGAATTTGAATCAAAGGAGAGGAAGAGAGGTGGAAGGAGACAGAGAGAGAGAGGGAGAGAGAGAGACAGAGTATGGGAAGGTGAGCGTGAATGAACAGATGCAAGAGGAGACAGGAAGATAGCAGCAGGGAAGATTTAACACGTTAATATCAGATCTATGAGGAAGAGAGCAAGAGAGTAGAAATAACTCCTTTATATATAAAATAATTCTAACATCATGTAAAATTATTTTTAACTGTTTTTTAAATATTTTTAACTGTTGTCAAAGCTATACCCCACTTGTATTGTGAAGACACGCCCCACAGAACTGGGGGGCGGGTTCAGTAGAGGTCATTAACATTTAAAGGAGCATGTACTGAAACAGGTTGCTGAGAACAGAGCTACTTTTTACCAGGTAAAAGTCATGTTTTTTTTACACAACAATTGAGATTTTTTAATTAAAGTATATTACAAACTTTTCATTAGGACCCTAAAGAATCATATTAACCTATGCAAAAATTGAGACTGTATGTCCACTTTAAAGCTTGTGGAATGTGAATATAAGCACCCTTCACTATTCTTTCTATTTAATAACCTTTTTATATATATATATATATATATATATATATATATATATATATATATATATATATATATATATAAATAAAAAGACATACAGAAGAGCTATAAAGATGCCACTTGTATATACATTAAGAATATTTTCCTCTGCAATATATGCACAGTATATTCTTAACCAACAGATACAGTGGTGTGAAAAACTATTTGCCCCCTTCCTGATTTCTTATTCTTTTGCATGTTTGTCATCCTTAAATGTTTCTGCTCATCAAAAACCATTAACTATTAGTCAAAGATAACATAATTGAACACAAAATGCAGTTTTTAAATGAAGGTTTACGTTATTAAGGGAGAAAAAAAACTCCAAATCTACATGACCCTGTGTGAAAAAGTGATTGCCCCCCTTGTTAAAAAATAACTTAACTGTGGTTTATCACACCTGAGTTCAATTTCTGTAGTCACCCCCAGGCCTGATTACTGCCACACCTGTTTCAATCAAGAAATCACTTAAATAGGAGCTACCTGACACAGAGAAGTAGACCAAAAGCACCTCAAAAGCTAGACATCATGCCAAGATCCAAAGAAATTCAGGAACAAATGAGAACAAAAGTAATTGAGATCTATCAGTCTGGTGAAGGTTATAAAGCCATTTCTAAAGCTTTGGGACTCCAGCGAACCACAGTGAGAGCCATTATCCACAAATGGCAAAAACATGGAACAGTGGTGAACCTTCCCAGGAGTGGCCGGCCGACCAAAATTACCCCAAGAGCGCAGAGACGACTCATCCGAGAGGCCACAAAAGACCCCAGGACAACATCTAAAGAACTGCAGGCCTCACTTGCCTCAATTAAGATCAGTGTTCACGACTCCACCATAAGAAAGAGACTGGGCAAAAACGGCCTGCATGGCAGATTTCCAAAGCGCAAACGACTTTTAAGCAAAAAGAACATTAAGGCTCGTCTCAATTTTGCTAAAAAACATCTCAATGATTGCCAAGACTTTTGGGAAAATACCTTGTGGACCGACAAGACAAAAGTTGAACTTTTTGGAAGGTGCATGTCCCGTTACATCTGGCGTAAAAGTAACACAGCATTTCAGAAAAAGAACATCATACCAACAGTAAAATATGGTGGTGGTAGTGTGATGGTCTGGGGTTGTTTTGCTGCTTCAGGACCTGGAAGGCTTGCTGTGATAGATGGAACCATGAATTCTACTGTCTACCAAAAAATCCTGAAGAAGAATGTCCGGCCATCTGTTCGTCAACTCAAGCTGAAGCGATCTTGGGTGCTGCAGCAGGACAATGACCCAAAACACACCAGCAAATCCACCTCTGAATGGCTGAAGAAAAACAAAATGAAGACTTTGGAGTGGCCTAGTCAAAGTCCTGACCTGAATCGTATTGAGATGTTGTGGCATGACCTTAAAAAGGCGGTTCATGCTAGAAAACCCTCAAATAAAGCTGAATTACAACAATTCTGCAAAGATGAGTGGGCCAAAATTCCTCCAGAGCGCTTTAAAAGACTCGTTGCAAGTTATCGCAAACGCTTGATTGCAGTTATTGCTGCTAAGGGTGGCCCAACCAGTTATTAGGTTCAGGGGGGCAATTACTTTTTCACACAGGGCCATGTAGGTTTGGATTTTTTTTTCTCCCTAAATAATAAAACCCCTCATTTAAAAACTGCATTTTGTGTTTACTTGTGTTATCTTTGACTAATAGTTAAATGTGTTTGATGATCAGAAACATTTTGTGTGACAAACATGCAAAAGAATAAGAAATCAGGAGGGGGGCAAATAGTTTTTCACACCACTGTATGGACAAATGCCACTCAGTTACCATAATCTACCCTAGGGGTGGGCGATATACCGGTATACACGGTTAACCGGTAGAAATTTGTCAACCGATAGAGATTTTGGTCTATCATCTTAATCGCGGTTGAGATCACGTGACGTTGCACGTTACGTTACCACGCAATACACATTCACTTCTATGGGAAGCCAAACACATCTAAAGTGGGACGAAACCGTGGCACCCGATTGAGCCGGCGTGGGCAGAACAAATATCCAGACCCGGTGGATCGCGCAGCGCCGACCAACTTGAACAGCGCCACTCGAATCACAAACCTGAACGCTGCTGATAGAAATAGGCCGCGCCGACCATTAAAATACGTTTTACCCTGCTGGGATGCGCACAAACAAACCAGGCATGGCAAGGCGGAAACAATATTAAACAGTCCTGACATTTTAAATAAATTGTTTTTAAATAAAACAGTGCGTCGCGCAGGTTTGCGGTTCGAGATATTTGGTTCAATCGGGTGTAAAAACAATAAAAACGAGAGCACACAAAATCCTTATAAACTGTTTATTCTCCTTTATTCACAAAAACAAACTGAAACTCCAACACACGCGGCACTCTAGAGGAGGAAGTGCGCATGCGCCTTTTGCCCTTCTACGGCAAGCCCAGATGGGAAACAACCTCACACACACATATGCACCTCACGAACGCCTGTGCATCTAACATTAGCACAATATAACAAAATCAAATTAGGTTTGTTACACATCCAATCGAATATGGCCAAAGTTTTAAAAAAAAAATGCGGCAAACCTCAGCAATTCCCAGTTTAAATAAAATTACATTATGTAAAACAGTGTCTTTGTGTTTGAAATTTTATTTTTATGCATTTTCAGATACAAATTGCTATATGTGATATACTGTATATCGTTATCGAGGAAGAAAATTGCTTCTACCGTGATAGAAGATTTTGGTTATATCGTCCACCCCTAATCTACCCCCATCATCTACATCCTATAATTTTAGGGTCTATTCACTTTTTACACTTTTTTATTCTTTAAAAATTCAATAGTTTCTCAACCATAGGGCATCAACAACTGCCCCCCTTGTCTACATACTACACCCTTTTATTTTGGAATTCACTCATTCCCCCCCCCGCCCAAATTTTATATATTTTTAAATGTAATAACTTCTTAACCAAAGGAGATTGAGAAATGCCTCTTCTAGTACCATGGACAGTTCCCCTTCAGGAAAACGGTGCAGGGAGAGTGCATTCAGAGCAAGGCTCGCCCGCGAGAGATTACACGCTTATCACTGACCTTCTACAGAAAGCCAAAAGTGACAATGTTACCATTTTTTAATCCCTGAAATGAAAGAGACGGAGAATTTCACACGCCTTGAAAATGAAACTCATCATAACATGAATTGTATTTTTTATTTATTTTTTATCTCTGGTTCACACTACCCATGATTTATTTATGCTATTATACTAATGGACAATATTTTATATTTAATAAAAATGGACGACTACCAGTGCTGATCCTTTCATATGCAGTTTGAGTTTATTCAGATAGATGTGCGTTGACATCACGCGAATAAAATGCTAATTATCTCGCATTATTATTGTCTTGAGACAGTATCTGATGGGTCTCTATTCTTGCATTTTGTTAGTTTTGCTCCACTTTACTGAAAAGACATGTTTGAGAAGAAATATCAGTCAAAATCCCGCCAGTGTTACTGATGACGTGACTCCTGACCACATTGTGCTTTGTCACGGTAAGATACTGTTGCTACTGATATGATACACTTGTAGACTTTATACATGTCAGTAGTACCATGTTGACAGCTGCACATTATCCGATAACATGAATTCTTGCCACCAAGATGTGTTAGCATTGCGATCAGGGACATATTTAGAATGATCAACATCAGCTGAGTCACCTGTAGGCTGTAAACATGTCAGTATTACCATTTTGACATCTCTGGACACATCTGTATGTGAAAAGTAGAGGGGGAACCTCATCTGATAGCACAAACTCTTGCTAAGCATTAACACAATTTGTTTACAAATTATTAGCATTTTGTTTTAATTGAGTTATTAAAGCTCTGCATCATCTTGGGTTATTCTGATGTGTTGTGATGACGTCATTTCCTTTAAATATTCACTCTAACAATAGTTATATTTTGAATTTAGGAGAAATATTGTCTGATAAACTGATTATATATATATTTTTCCCAGAGCTGTTTAGAGGGAAAATATAAGGCTGTCTGTGTCTTTTCCGTTTCAGCGATTAAAAACGTTAACAATATAATTTTTGTCCTTTACCGCGCTCCGTAGAATCTCAGTGGTAAGCGCATGACCCCTCGCGCTTCTCCTGCGCTGTTTTCACGGGGGCGGGGCTAAGGAAACGCATCCCGATGGGGGAACCAACTTCGACACAACAATGCGGATATAAAACTAACTTTACCGCGGCCTCTGTACTTTATAAATATAAAATAAAAGCATATTAGCTGTTCATAAAAGCAAACTAGGTTTTATTTCTTTTGCACATTTATATAATTAGAGAGAAAACATTTTTACCTGGACTTCAGCAGCTACACGTTTATCGTGTTGGTTCTTCTTCTACGGTTTTTTCTTCTCCCCCTAAGTGTATTAGTCTTGTAGTGCTGCCACCTACTGGACTGATGTGTGGAGAAGAGTGGCACAACAAAGAATAAAGAGGGTGGGGTGGTACTAAATTCTCTCTATTAAACCAATTCTCTCTATTAAATAGAGAGAATTTAGTACCACCCCACCCTCTTTATTCATTTATAAATGTGATTAGGTGTCCATATACTCAATACATGCAATAATGTGATGTTGTGTCTCGCCTTTAATACTCAAAAGCACTACATCCACAGTCTCTAACTGCAGACACACTTAATCTGAGTGTTATCCTTTTATTTATTTATTTTACTGAACTCTTTGATTAAACCCTGTGACCCCCCCCCCCCCCCCCCCCATGACAAACCGAAATATTAAATTTTTAAAATAATTTTTATAATTTCCTCTGGGTACTGCCTAAACTATTTCCAATCCCAGTACATTATGAATATTATATATTCCTGTATCATTATTATCTCAACATTTTGAGACACTTTTTGTCTTTTGCTAGTTTTTGGACTCAGCTGTACATAACAGGACGTGCTTACTGACTGTGATTTTTGAGAACTCGACACCCATGTTTCCTTCTACATGACATGTGCATGACTCAAGCCTGAGAAGAGTTCTCTGTTCAATGCCACTATGCCTGAGGGATTTCATATAATGACTTCACTGAAAAAAAGGAACTTGGCTACGTGTTACATGTACTAAAATGTAATATGTGTTTTGTACATAATTTCATGTTTCCAAGATAAACATGAATAAATCATGTTGTATTTGCATGAAATTCAAGAAATTAGCATGTATTAGATTCAATCATGTTGAGATAAACCAAAGAGATCTTGTCACTATGAAAACTGGAAATAGAGCAAACATCGCGAGAAGATGTCGCGAGAAGAGAACACTGTTGAGAAGACAAACGTTTGGCGGCGTGTGGAAAATGTAAGCAGGAATTAATTCCCATTTTTCTAAATAGAAACGAAATACTGAACATAAATGTCACCTGCTGTTTAGCGATGTTTAGTCACGTTATTTTGGATTAAAGATATTTCTTGTATTTTTAATCACACTTAAAATACAGACGGATATATGCACGTGTTTAATCTGCGGTTTGGTTCGGTCTGTTCTCATGAGTTGTGAAGCGATAAAGTATAAATATTGTTCATTTGCTAAATTAAGTATCATGAATTTTAATTGAATATCTATCTCTGTATTTTTTCACAGCAGTTTGTGACTGAAAGTGTCGTGTCTGCATCTGACATCAGGAGTTTCCTGACCAACCGGATCTAACGGTCATATTTAAAAGTCATAACATACAGTTATAAAGTACAAAACGTTTCTGTTGGTGTTTAATTTTTTTTCCCTATGATTAATACTTATTTGTGGTGTTTTATGTTTTGTACATCTTTTCAAATTGAGACCTCATTTGTAAGTTGCTGCTGTAACGAATTACATTTACTCGCGTTACTGTAATTGAGTAGTAGTTTTGTGTGTTTCTACTTTTTAAAGTAGTTTTTAAAATCTGTAATTTTACTTTTTCTTAAGTACGTTTTGTGTGAAGTATTGTAATTCACTACTGAGTAAAAAAATAAATGAATGAAAATGCTAAAATAATAAAAATATTATGCTTTGTATAAATGCTTCGTTGCGCTCGCGTGTTTGCATCATGTCCTGGTCACGCGCCGCTCCAGACTCTTCTTTTCTGACTGTCCCCACATCGGCAGCTACCTGACCTTCCACACGGTCGCTTCCACCTGAGAGTGACGTCATCGACTAGCGCGACCATGCGCGTATATAAACCGGAGAGAGATGCGGAAAGAGGAAAGAGATTGTGATTTTGTCTTTTTGATATTTGGTTGTGTATTCCGGTTTTGACTTTGATTATTGCTTTGTCCCTTTGGTTTGGTTGGTCTCTGTATATACAGTGGTGTGAAAAACTATTTGCCCCCTTCCTGATTTCTTATTCTTTTGCATGTTTGTCACACTTAAATGTTTCTGCTCATCAAAAACCGTTAACTATTAGTCAAAGATAACATAATGGAACACAAAATGCAGTTTTTAAATGGTTTACATTATTAAGGGAGAAAAAAAACTCCAAATCTACATGGCCCTGTGTGAAAAAGTGATTGCCCCCCTTGTTAAAAAAATAACTTAACTGTGGTTTATCACACCTGAGTTAAATTTCTGTAGTCACCTGTAAGGATTTCTTGGTTTTTGGTAGACCCCCTTTTTTGTCTACTCAGTGCTCCGCCTGTATTCTGCTGTCCCGCCTGGATCCAGGGAACCCCTCAATGAATCACACAGACCAGTGCTCAGTGAGACGTTCAAAGTTTATTGTGGAAAACAGGAGTATATATATATATATATATATGCACATACACACAAAAGTATCAAAAGAAAGAGCAAGTGGTTATATCTGGTCCATAATGTTTATAAAAGATAATCATGGAGAAAAACAGGAGCTTGGGAGTTGTTCTTTGTTAGGAGCCTCCAACGGTTTTACGACCTGAACATAGATTATACTAAGGAATGTGTTTGCTGATAGTGCAGCGTGTCGAGGTCAAAGAAAGAAAGCACTCTGTTCTTGTGCACACATAATATGAACATGCTGCATAACATAACATGCTGCTCCTGTGCTTCCAGTGATCCAGACCTCATCTGCCCTCTGCACCTACTGACTCGTCCCTATGCTGAACTGGTCTTCATGACAAATTTAAATAATTTCTGTCATATTGAATTTTCACCTGCACAACACACAAGATGTTATATCATTTCTATCTGTTATCACCCAAATGAGGATGGGTTCCCTGTTGAGTCTGGTTCCTCTCAAGGTTTCTTCCTAATGCCATCTCAGGGAGTTTTTCCTTGCCACCGTCGCCGTCACCCTTGGCTTGCTCATCAGAGAAATTTCATTCATTCGTCTCATTATTATCTGCACATTTTTCTCACACATCCACACTTCCAATTATTTTCTTTTCTATAATTATTATTGTTTTTATTTATTTATTTTCTATTATAATTTTATTTATTTATTCATTATTTTATATATAATTATTCTATATATATAATTTTTTTTTTTTTTGTTAAATTTCTTTAATTTTTGTGAAGCTGCTTTGAGACAATGACCATTGTTAAAAGCGCTATATAAATAAAATTGAATTGAATTGAAATACACTAGAAATTAAATATTCCCTACAATTCCCCCCTTTTATTCATAAGAAACATTGTTGAATAAAACTCAGAGCTTTCCAGAAGTCCCCGGCGGATAATAGGTCGTCGGATGCATTTACACAGGAACATAACCTGAAACATACTTATACTGTACAAAAGATTTTGCACACCGTGAAGAATGCATGGACCAAAGTGACAACAGGTCTGACTCATAAATAACTACTAGTGGTGAACTATTGCCTTTCTTGACGCTACAGTGCTCAGAGTGCGGGCATGTCCAATCTGCACTCGTCCCACCTCACGAGGCGCTAATACACCACCAGGAATGATACACTAATGTGAAGTCGTCCCGTGGCAATTGAAGACGATTCCTTCCCTCTGTATCATGTCACGGGTTGGTCATCACTGCAGCATGTCTTCTAGTCTAGAAAACAAAAAATCTCAGAGAAAGAACGATAATAATACACAAGCATTTATTCATACTTTGATCTCACGCCGACGGGACATCTCTTCAGCCTAGTAGCATGGATCCACTGTGGAAAAAGATCAGTTAGGACAGCAGTACGAGTGATTGCGATTATTTCTGCTGGGCCGTCATATTTACAATCTCCCAGTTTTCTGGGAGTCAAAGATTTTACCAGAACAGTATCTCCCACATTAAAAGGATGTGTGGGTTTTGTTGAGGGTACTGGAGTCACATTAGCAATTTGTTCATAATGTTTGGTTAAAGTATCTATTAGAGCAGCAGAATATTCAGCAATATGTACATCAAGATCTGTTGTTCCTATCGTGGGTTTACCTTTCCTCCATGGCACGGGAAAAGGTCTGCCAAATATAATTTCATGTGGTGACATGTGCACGTCTTTTCTCTGCGTCATTCTCATTTCAGCTAGAACAGCAGGTAACAGATCAACCCAGGTTTTACTCCCCATAGTTTGCATTGCTTTAGTCAGTTTTTCTTTAAGTGTCCTATTTGTTCTTTCTACTATACCTGATGACTGTGGGTGATAAGGAACGTGAAAATACCAGGACAGTGAAAGATATTTACACAAATTCTGTGTTACCTGTGATGTAAAAGGTGTTCCTTTATCTGAGTCAATAGCATGAGGAACGCCATAACGAGGTATTATTTCTTTCGCTAAGACTCGGGTCACCACCTTTGCATTCTCTCGAGCACACGGGAAAGCTTCCACCCACCTTGAAAACTTGTCTACCAAAACCAGAAGATATTTGAATGGGCCACATGCAGGCATATGTGTAAAATCAATTTGCCACTCTGCAAACGGAGCAGTAGGTAACAGAAGACTTTCGTGTTTACCTAAACCCTTTGTCACATTATTCTGAGCACACACCAAACATCTAGATATTAATAAATCTATTGTTCCAAGCATGTTAGCTATGCAAAAGAGTTTTTTCATATCTTCCTTAACCCCCCTTCGTGTGCGAGATGTGTAACACCGTGGAACTCGCGCACGAGGAAGGGAAGACAATGAGACGGCAGGCACAAATGGCCATCAGCACAATACCATAAACCATCAGAAGCAACGTAGGCACCCTGAGCTTGCCAAAAAGAGGAATCATTCGGCGTGGCTGAAGCTTGCAAAGACAATAAATCTACATCGGGAATCAAAGAGCTAGCAAGAAAAGATGTATTGATCAAATCAGAACCAGAATCAGGAAAGAAAATCTGTTTTTGAGCTGCTTGTTTAGCAATACGATCAGCTAGCGAATTCCCTCGCACTTCCATAGAGTCACCAGAAGAATGAGCCTTAGTTTTTACAATAGCAAGAGTACCAGGTAGATGGCATGCGTCTATTAAATCCTGAACAAGAGAAGAATGAGAAATTAGCTTACCCTCAGCAGAATGAAAACCCCTGGATTGCCAGATGCGGCCAAAGTCATGAGCGATACCAAAAGCGTAACGAGAATCAGTGTATATAGTGACATCTTTTCCTTCAGAAAGAACACACGCACGAGTTAGAGCAAAAAGTTCAGCTGCCTGAGCAGATGAGAAAGGGAGAGAGTAAGCTTCAATGGTTATATCTGGCAGTGCACACACAGCATAACCACAGAGAAACTTCCCGTCATATGGTTTTGAACAGGAACCATCCACAAACAGAGTGTGACCAATTGTTAATGGAGTAGAAGATAGATCAGGACGTATACTAGTGGAGTGAATAATCTCTGAACAGCAGTCATGATCTATATCTACTAGCGTGTCGTCCTGTGCATTGATCAAGCGTGCCAGAGCATATCCGAGGGTGTCAGAAGAAGAGATGGATTTTATCTCTAAGTTACTTGTAGAACACAGGATAATCTCATACCCAGACCGTCTCTGAGCCGTCATGTGTTGTGTTTGAAAGTTCTGTAGCACCTGTTTAACCTGATGATGAGAATACAAAATTAAAGGATTAGAGAGAACAACCTTTTCAGCATCTTGTACCATCACTGCACAGGCGGCCACAGCCCTGAGACAGGCAGGCAAACCTTGTGCCACAGCATCTAAAGTTTTAGATAAGAAGGCACATGGTCTCATCCCCCCCCCCCCCCCCCCCGATGCTCACAGGCGTAGAGATGGAATGGTTTTTGATAGTTAGGCAGGCCCAGTGCTGGAGCGGAGCACAGGGCCTTTTTCAGTTCCTTGTATGCCTCAATCATGTCAGCAGTCCATGTCAGAGGCTGTTGGAGCGGATCTTTGTGTGAGATGGCTGTCCTGATGCGTTTGTCGTAGAATGAGCAGTCAGGAATCCACTGACGACAGTAGTTGATCAGTCCCAGGAAAGCCATGAGAGCATGTTTAGTGCTGGGACGTTTAGTGCAATAGGACAACAGAATCAGTGGGGAGAGTTAGATCAAGTGCATCTCTTACTACAGCCGAAAAAACAGCAGGCAAGTCAATAAAACCGCAAGACCAGGTGAACTGACGCCCCGTGTGTGTGTGAAGGCGAACAATGGCTGTGTCTGCTCTTCCACATGGACACTGAAGAAGGCAGAGCAAAGGTCAATAACAGAGAAATGCGAATGATGACAAGGTATAGAGGAGACGATGGACAGCACATAAGGCACAACAGGTGCTACAGGGATAATTATGTCATTTATTTTCCTCAAATCTTGTGTAAATCTCCACGTACCATCAGGTTTCGGTACAGGATTAACAGGTGTGTTGTAAGAACTTACACATGGTTTAATAACACCCTGCTTGAGCAGTGAGCTCAAAATTTCATTTATTCCTGAGACCTTGGCCTCGGAGAGTGGATATTGTATGATGTACACAGGTTGCGAATGTTTTAATTTAGCTTCATAGGGAATGCAGTGTACTAACCCCACCTCATCCTTATGTTCAGCCCACAGACTGCTCGGCACACATTCAAGGGCAGCAGGAAGAGAGCTGTTCTGTGAAGAAAGGAAGCAATTATTTACACGCATATTGGTGAGGTGAGAGAAAGGAACTGAATCAGGCACTTCAACAGTGAGTTTTGCTCCAGTAAAAGTCAAGGACATGTGTAGCCTGCTCATTAAATCGCGTCCTAGCAGATTAAAAGGACAATCAGGCATATAGACAAAACAGTGAGAGAAATGAATTCCATTATCTAAAGGACATGTTACAGTTAACTGAGGAGTGAAATAATTTTATTGAGCAACCCCTTCAATTCCCACAGAGCTGATACTTTTATTCGAGAGCGGTCCCTCATAATCACGACCCAAAGACGACATTGTAGCTCCCGTGTCCACCAAAACGGAGAATACAGAACCATCTATACACAATTCAATGAAGGGCAACTCATTAACCCCAAACTCCTGTTAACACCTATTTCTCTATCACAAAATATTGTTCCATCCACGTTCATTTTATATCCGGATTCTGTAGTGGCGCTTACTGTGGATCAATCCTAGTGGAACAAAGTTGTTTAACAGTGAAAGGAGTTAGAGGGTTAGAACTATACATCTTTCCACATTGATAAATTTAAATAGTGTAAATGTAATGCTCAAACTAACAAATTAGATTCTATTTCAGAAAAACAGATGCAGCAGCGAAGGCCGTGGCCAAACTTCCCCTTTCCTATAACCATAACATGTGTGTGTCTAATGCTCTCACCCCCACAGCTAACCTTGAAGAGCTTCAGAGCTACAGCCACTCCAGGAGAGGAAACACTCTGGAGAAAAGCGGGATGTGTTTTGACAGAAGGTGTTTGGTACGACCCTAATCACAAGCCGTGTCTGCCTATAAAGCTATTTCTTTTCTATGCTAAGTTGACACACGGGTAAGGACCATGTGTCAAAAGGGGGAATAAGCGATAGTATGTGCATTTGTGTTACTAATAACATACTGTACTGTACATAAAGGAATTAAGATGAAGCCAGAGCACACCAGTTAAAAGGACATTGTGAAGATGAAATGTTGTGTTATTGTGCAAAACTCTTTGAGGTTTTATTTTTAATACAGGCCCACTGACAGTGCTCCTAACACCACAAAAAGAAGTCAAAGTAGTGGAAACAGAGATGGGGGTACACGCCAGCTACCCCAAACATGTTCCAGAACCTAAGAGAAATCAACACAGAGGTCAACAAGGGTGAACAGTGATGTGCTAGTAACCTCTCCTGTAAACCCCAACAGACCCTCACCTGCACGTAAAGTGCATGGGTCAGAAGAACCAACTAGAGTGGACAGAAACAACGCAGAACCACAACTCTCCACTCAAATTCATCACAACAATAAGTACATTACATTTGTGGACAACACATGCGGAAATTGTAAGGTGTCAAAGTAGCAGTAGCACTGAGTAACATTGGTGACATATAAAAGTAATTAGAGTTAAAAGTAAGTGTTGTAACTACTGACAGGATAGAAGACTGTTTTAGAGGACGGAGAATATTAGTGACTGAGATTATTCACACTACAGACATTGAATTAGCTGGACTGGACCCTTGGTTACAAATGAGAAAACACCCCAAAGCAATTTGGGTAACTTTAGGAATAATAATAGTTATGGTTACCCTGATGTGTGCACTTATTGAGAATTCGGAGAGAAACGGCGATGGTAAAGTCTATTTAACAAACTCAAGCCACATGCATTTAACTAGAATAAAGAGAAGAGACAGCATGATAAAAAGGCATAATGCTAATCTCAATGGATGTGCAGGGAATTGGGAATGTGCCCTATCATTAGACATTGCTGATAATATAACAGACATGCATAACCTCTTGTGTTGTGTATGCCATGTCATGTCCTCGTGCTGGGTAGCACTGCCCCTAAATAATGTCACAAGCAAATGCAGACAGCAAATGCAGACAACACGTCTTGTATTATACCGATAACCACCATGGCCATCTTACAGGTATCAGCATAATACAAACAAACAGAGAGGTCAAACCCAGCAGTCCCTGAGTGTAATTATTCCAATAACCTATGTTTTGATGCCCCAGGGAGCTATTGCTTCCCATTGCCTGTTAAGAAATATGAAGACAATTCTACTTATATGGTCCCATAGCAAAAATGAGACACTTGCATTGTGCAAGATCAAAAGGAAAATGGGGAACCTGACTTAGGATGGTCTGAGTGCACCACTTACGTTCGTATAACCAATCGTTCAAAAGGTAGGTCACCTAAATGTAGTATAGATGGTAATTATTTTCCAAATGATGGTAGTTGTCCGTTCATAGAACTATTGTCAACAAACACAGTAATGTGGGTGTGTGGGTCAAACGCATATGTGACCTTACCTAGGTATTTCAATTGGACAGGCTCATGTTATCCTGCATATGTAACCCCTAGTACACACAGAAAATCCGTGGGGGCCACGGATGTCAGAGATTAGAAGAAAAAAAGATGTCCCTATTAAATTTCATGGTTACACTTTAGGAAACCCGTGGACTAGCCCAGGAGCAAATGTAGGCTGGTCACTCTTCCTCGGCGGAGGAACAGCTATAGCCCTAAACAAGGAAAATGGTTTAGCATACATGTTACTGATACTAAAAAAATGACACCGCGACTGCCTTTCAGTTAGTAAATGATGAACTTAAGCAGGTTAGAGGGACCACGATTCAAAATAGAATGGCTCTGGATATTTTACTGGCCGAGAGAGGTGGAGTATGTAAAGTTCTAAACACCTCTTGTTGTTTTTATATTCCTGACAATCATCAGAATATCAGCAACATCATAAACCACATGAAGAAGGCTTTGCAACCACCTCCCCAAGTAGAGTCTTGGATCTCGTGGTTAACGCAATTATGGGGAGGCTGGGGTTATTGGCTGGTTTATAGTGTTCTACCAATTCGGATTATAATCTTGTTAGGCCTCTGTATAACACCCTTTATTTGCAGATGTATACAGGGACTAGTTCTGATCACAGTAAATTATTAATTGTTAAGACAGACTGACAACATAAAAAACGGAAACAGAACTGGGACGACCCGACTTCTGAGTTCAAAATTCCGGTGACTATCAGTTTGAATGTTTAGATCATGATATGGAAGAAGACATAATGTAAATCTTTAGAGAAATATAAAGCATGTATATTTAAGTAGGTTGCAAATTTTTTTTATGCTTTTGTGTCAGGGGTCTATCCCCATAAAGACAGCTGTAGTGTCCTCTGTGTGCATTAGAGTGCTAGTGGTGATGTTTAAAAACCCAGGTGGGAGAGACAATATCAGATGAAATTTACCTAATGCATAGCTTATTAGTATTGTTTTGAATTGTAGAATTAAAATATTAAGATTGTCATAGAATGACAAAAGGGGGAAATTGTAATGGAAAAATCATATTTTAATTATATATTAATTTGATCCTTGTAGTAAGTGTGTCACGTAGACGTTAGAAGTTTGAACTTGTCTGTCGAAGCTTAGAGACACAAGGCCGAGAACAGAATAGAAACAACCTGATTGTGGTTGTCCCTGAATAAATGATAAGGTATGGACATCTAGTCTGGGGCAGATAAAGAGTCATGAGTTTGAATGTAGGAACTTCACGTACGGGGCGTTGATTATGTTAACAGAGATGTTTGTGTATAAAATAGGTCAGCTAGAGAAAGAGATCACCTTTCTCTATGCTGCAACTGTTTGCTGTATGAGACTGGTCCTTCTGCAGAAGTTTAAAATAAAACCTTTGTTACTTTGCTCTTACCCAGTGTATGGATTACTTGTCTTTATATTGGTTTCAGAATTTCCTCTGGTTTCAGAGTTTAGGTTTTTATTTCTTTTGCACATTTATATAATTAGAGAGAAAACATTTTTACCTGGACTTCAGCAGTTACACGTTTATGGTGTTGGTTCTTCTTCTACGGTTTTTTCTTCTCCGCCTAAGTGTATTAGTGTTGTAGTGCTGCCACCTACTGGACTGATGTGTGGAGAAGAGTGGCACAACAAAGAATAAAGAGGGTGGGGTGGTACTAAATTCTCTCTATTAAACCAGGTTCATTTATAAATGTGATTAGGTGTCCATATACTCAATACATGCAATAATGTGATGTTGTGTCTCGCCTTTAATACTCAAAAGCACTACATCCACAGTCTCTAACTGCAGACACACTTAATCTGAGTGTTATCCTTTTTTTTTTTTACTGAACTCTTTGATTAAACCCTGTGACCCCCCATGACAAACCCAAATATTAAATTATTAAAATAATTTTAATAATTTCCTCTGGGTACTGCCTAAACTATTTCCAATCCATTAGTACATTATGAATATTATATATTCCTGTATCATTATTATCTCAACATTTTGAGACACTTTTTGTCTTTTGCTAGTTTTTGGACTCAGCTGTACATAACAGGACGTGCTTACTGACTGTGATTTTTGAGAACTCGACACCCATGTTTCCTTCTACATGACATGTGCATGACTCAAGCCTGAGAAGAGTTCTCTGTTCAATGCCACTATGCCTGAGGGATTTCATATAATGACTTCACTGAAAAAAAGGAACTTGGCTACGTGTTACATGTACTAAAATGTAATATGTGTTTTGTACATAATAATTTCATGTTTCCAAGATAAACATGAATAAATCATGTTGTTTTTGCATGAAATTCAAGAAATTAGCATGTATTATATTCAATCATGTTGAGATAAATGAAGAGATCTTGTCACTATGAAAACTGGAAATAGAGCAAACATCGCGAGAAGATGTCGCGAGAAGAGAACACTGTTGAGAAGACAAACGTTTGGCGGCGTGTGGAAAAGCTAAGCAGGAATTAATTCCCATTTTTCTAAATAGAAACGAAATACTGAACATAAATGTCACCTGCTGTTTAGCGATGTTTAGTCACGTTATTTTGGTTTAAAGATATTTCTTGTATTTTTAATCACACTTAAAATACCGACGATTATATGCGCGTGTTTAATCTGCGGTTCGGTTCTGGTTTCGGTCTGTTCTAATGAGTTGTGAAGCGATAAAGTATAAATATTGTTCAGTTGCTAAATTAAGTTTCTTGAATTTTAATTGAATATCTATCTCTGTATTTTTTCACAGCAGTTTGTGACTGAAAGTGTCGTGTCTGACAATGTGTCAAACAATAACATTCATATCTCATAATACATTGTTGTTAATCCTCTTCCCTTTTTTTTTAAATGTATATGTTTGTGTGTGTGCATGTATAAATGTCCTGAAAGTTCAAATGTTCATATATTTCATCCTTGTAGCTGTCTAAAGTTAATGTCCAAGTCTAGTCTAAGTCAATTAAGTTGATCGATCATTAATATGCAATAAAGTCCAAGTCTAAGTCAAAAACAGTCAAAATCTAAATAAGTCAGTTGAGAGCTCTCAAAAGTAACTGTCAAATTAGTCTGTAGATTCTTCAGCTTCAAGAAGATGACAAATTTTTGTAATCGGTCTGGTCAGGCAAGTACTTCTTGTCTTGATTTTAACTTGTCGTACAAGGCCTTTCTTGTCTTGTGTCGTCTCAATGATCTTGCCCATGATCCATGAATTTCTAGGTGCATGATCATCCACCACCAATACAACATCTCCCAACTGAAAATTACGTGTCTTAACCCTCCACTTTTGCCGTTGTGGTAGAGATAGATATTCCTATTCATCTTTTCCAAAATATGTTAGACATGTATTGAATTTGTCACCATCTTCGACGGGTATACAAATCTTCTTTCACAAACAACCCAGGGGGCAATGCAAGTTCTGTCTTAAGTAGGAGGAGATGATTAGGTGTTAAAGCCTCCAAATCATTGGGATCCAAAGAAGTTCTGGTTATGGGTCGATTATTAAGTATAGATTCTACTTCACACAAGAATGTATAATGGCCCTCTTCATCCAAGTTTTGTCCTCGCAGAATGGAATTCAGAATCTTCTTTATTGATCTGATGAGCCTTTCCCAGATCCCTCCATGGTGAGAACCAGTTGGAGGGTTGAAGATCCATTTTATCTTCTTTTGAAGAAGAACATTGTTGATCTGCCTATGATTCCAATTTTGTATCGCTTCCTGTAAAACACGTTCACCACCAACAAAATTTGTGCCATTATCTGAACGTATTTCAGTCACTTGTCCTCGTCGAGCAATGAAACGCCTTAGTGCATGAATGAATGAATCTGTGTCTAATGATGCTGTCGTTTCAATATGAACGGCTTGAATGGCCAGACATGTAAAGATGACTCCTTAGCGCTTTATGATTGTTCTCCCTCGAGAACAATCAACACCAACACATGTGAACGGTGGTTTGTCTGGTGAAACTCGATCTTGAGGTAAATCAGCCATTTGCTGATGGCCAGGAATCTGTTCCATGGAATCTTCTACACACTACACATTTTGCAAGAATTCTTCTTATGGCTACTGTACACTAGCTCCAGGGATCCAATATCGTTGTCGAATGGCAGCCAGCATGTAATTCCGTCCATTATGTCCCACCTCTTCATGAATTTGATGGAGGATCAAATTAGAAATATGCCACTCTTTAGCCAATATGATCGGGTGTTTTGATTCTTCGGATATCAATGCTTTACCAAGACGTCCACCAACCTTGACAATATCGGATTGTAATACAGGATTAAGGCTATAGAACGGACTGTTTCGCTTAACTATTCCCTCCTGTCCAAGACTTGTCAGCTCCTCAGCAAATTCCTTCTTATGACAGAATCGAATGATTTCTATTTCAGCCTTTTTCAGTTCTTCCACTGAAAGCAAGTCTTTACACACAGAAGATTTAAACATCTGCATTTCCTTGTCAATAGTCATCTTCTGTAGATGTGGATCTATACAAGAAACAAGGGTAGCCTGCAGGCTCTTCCTTTCCTTGCTAATGTCCAACAAAATTTCTCTCAAACGTACTATCCATGCTACAGCTTTCTTTAGTCAGATCTAAGTAGAGAAATAATTGATGAGTTGTGATATAGAATCAAATTGTTCTTTGACATGAACCCTATTTATCAGAGCAATCCTTTTGATCTCGGGATCGTGAGACAACATCGAGTCTCTGTCCGTTGGATCCTTTGGCCACTCTTCTGCTGGTTGAACAAGGAATTTGTGACCAGGAATCCACAACTCATTCTTCAAAAATGTATCCACGTTCACTCCTCTAGAAGCCAAATCTGCAGGATTTTCTGAAGAACTCACATATCTCCACTGTTTTACATCTGAAACACTTAGAATTTCAGACACTCTGTTAGCCACATAGCACTTAAATCTTGAGGTCTTATTTCGAATATATTTAAGTACTAAAGTACTGTCCGTCCAAAAAACTGAATCCTGAAAGGGCATCAAGTTCTTTCATCCAGATTTTGTCAATGCGGCTAGCTAGAGTAGCAGCTGTAAGTTCCACACGAGGGATTGAAATGGGCTTTAAAGGTGTAACTCTTGCTTTGCTTACCAGATGAGTAGAATGTGCTAGGAATTGCTCATTATGCAGCAGCAAATAGGATACCACACCATATCCTTGCTCGCTAGCATCTGAGAAATGATGCATTTGAGCAGACATTACTACTCCAAACCCATCAGGCTTCACACATCTTCTGACCTCAAAACTCTCCAAATGATGAAGATCATCCAGCCATTTCGTCCAACGTTGAACGTAAACAGGAGGAATAACACTGTCCCATCCTATTCCTTCTCTACAGAGATCTTGCAATATCCTTTTGGCAGACAAAATCACAGGTGACAGAAATCCTAGAGGATCATAAATGGAACTACCCACTGAGAGAATTCCTCTCCTAGTAAGAGGTCTGTCTTTAACTACAACTTTAAACTGAAAGGCATCTGATTCAGCACACCAGTGCACTCCCAAGGCTCTTTCCAGAGGTAAAGCATCATAATCAAAATCCAGATCCCTTACCTTTGTCTCTCTGTCCCTTTCCGGTATAGCAGTCAATACAACACGGTTGTTACTCATCCATTTGGTCAATTTAAACCCTCCATTGGCACACATACTAGTTAGATCCTTGTATAAGCATCTGATTCTGAAGGAAGCGAAACAAGACAATCATCCACATAGAAATTATCAAAGACAACATCCAGTGTCTTGGAGTCGAATAGATTCCTTTGATCTGCCGCACATTTTCTCAAAGCAAAACTTGAACAACTTGGTGAGAATGTCGCACCAAACATATGGACCAACATTCTGTACTCGTCCAGACTGTAATTTGTGTTACCTTCTGGCCACCACAAAAATCTCAAGACATCACAGTCTTCTGGATGAACCCTAACTTGATGGAACATGGCTTCGATGTCAGCCATCATGGACAGGCTCAAGTCTAAATCGTACAAGGACACTTGAGAGTGAGTTGGTTAAGTCGGGACCTGGTAGGAGCATACTATTCAAGGTTACACACTGAAAGGAAGCTCCACAATCAAACACAACTCGAATTTTCTGTTTTTTGGGATGATATACCCCATGATGTGGTATATACCACAGACGTCCATCACATCTGTCCAATTCTGCCATGGGTACCTTTTCTGCATAACCCCTTTGAATAACATCCTCCATGTATAATCTGCATGAAAGGAACTATTCAACTTAAACCTTTTTTGAAGACTTAAGGCACGTTGTTCCGCAACTCTCCTATTCATTGGCATGACCACTTCAGCATTTCTGAATGGTAGACCAATGCTATAATGACCATTGATCAGTTTTGCTGAATGAGACATGAAGTCCATAAATTGATGGTCTTCTTTTGACATTGCTATCTGTTCCTCATGTACAGTCTCGGGAAAGTCAGCTTTAAACTGCTGTATCCATAATTCTTCCAACTTCAATACAGCAATCCTATTCACAGTTACAGGAAGTCTTTCCTCATTCTCATTATCAATATCTTCATTCATACTGACTCCCTTGAGAGGTCCATTAACTGTCCAGCCAAGCATTGTTCGTATGGCATATGGTCCATTATCTTGACTACGTATAACCTGCCAAGGCTCCAATGCTTATGGAACATTAGTTCCAATTAAAAGCTCAATGTCAGCATTTATTGTTGGCAAACATATGTGACTCAAATGTGGCCAATGCTCAAGATCATTCTGGGAAACAATGTTTGCTGTAGTCACTGGCATTGACTTTTGAGTGTACACCTCTGGCAAGGCACAGTAATACTCTTGCTTCAGCCCAGGAACTTCCAGGTCATTCAGAACATAGCTATCAACAGATTTATCCTGACTCATGGTCCTGAGCAGAATATTCACTTTCTTTCCAATAAGATTAAGCTTGTGCATCAAACTCTCCGTACAAAATGAGGCAGAACTCCCAGAGTCAAGAAATGCATATGTCTTCACAACATTGTTACCCCTTTTTGATTTAACACAGACTGGAACAATAGGCAATGCACAGATGTCTTTACCAGCCCCAGTAACACCACTAGATTGAAGAGAAACTACTGGTTTTAATTCAGACCTTTTCTTGTCTAAAGAGTCTTCCTTCATATAAGGATGAATGTGCAAAAGACTTGGGTGTTTGAGATTACATACATTACAAATGCTTCTCCTCTTGCAGTCTCTACTGATATGTCCCATATTCAAACAGCTAAAGCAAATTCCCTTTGCTTTCAAGAAATTCATCTTTTCTCTATGATTCCTCTTGATGAGTTTATAACATTCGTCCAACAAGTGTTCTCCATCACAAAAATGACAAATTCTGTTCGTAGATCTCCTACTGTGATCCTTTACCTCTGGTGTAGCAGTAATAGTGGTAGCAAAACTGCTTCTGGGTTTTGATGAAATCGTTCTGGTATTCACCTTCCTACCTCCAGCAGGTGAAGTTTCCTGAATGTTGCCAAACACCGGATCTGTGAGAATTTTCACTTGTCTCTCAACAAAAACTACAACATCAGAGAAGGTGATTTGATTGTGGCCTTGCTCCTTAAGATCATATGCAACAGCTCTCCATTTATTTTTTTATTTATAAGGAAGCTTTGAAAGGATAACTTGCATATTAGAAGTGAGATTCAACTCATTCATATAGTGAACATCAACCATAGCATTACAACAACTCCTTAAGAAAAGGCCATAATCTTGTAGAGCCTTAGCATCTTCAGATTTTATAACCTTCCAAGAAAGAGCCTTTTCCATATATGATGAAGCTATTTTCACCTCATTGCCAAAGTTTTCCTTAAGTAAGGTCTTAGCCCTTAGATAACCTTGCAAAGGGATCATGTGCTGGCAACTTATCACAAGTTCCTTTGGTTGTCCACGTGTATATTGCTCCAAGAAGTGAAGACAATCTCTTGGACTGCCTGCTCTCCTTTCAACAACTTCTTCAAATGAGCACATGAACTCATGAAAACGCAATGGGTCTCCTTCAAAATAGGGAATTTCTCTAGGTGGAAGAGAAGACAAATTATGTTGTTTTACCAGTAAAGTAGCTATTTCATTTTGCTTATCAATAAGCTTAAGTATATTCTGGCTCACATCATTTTGAACACTGGATCCAACACTCTGGTTAACCAATGATGGCACATTAAGTACTGCAGATTGTGAAACCTTTGTTTTAGGTCCTGTCGACCGTTGCTGTTGTACTGACTGGGATTGAGAATTATTTGAAATCCTTAGTGTGGGCAAAGACTGTGTTGCTGCTTGCACACTAGTTGAAAGGGCACACGATTCCACATCAGAATGGAGAGGGTTTGAAACAATATTGTTAACAGAAGCATGCGATTCTGTTTCCACATCTTGATAAACTTTTACTCTGGCCATTGACTCTGCCATTTTCATTTCCAACTCCAATCTTTCCTTCCTTCTCCTCAACTGTTCCTCTTGCTCTTCCAAGGTGTGTTTCATCTGCAGCATTTGGTGAGAGGCCCTTAAGGCAGCCAAGTCTGCCTCAGCGTTAAGACGAGTAGAAGAAATGGAAGATCGACTGACTCGAGATCCATGTTTTGACAACGACATTTTAGTAGATCCTTTGCTACTTATATTTGAAACACTGTCCATTGGTTGAACCTCATCTCCAAATTCCATTTCATTCTGTAGAAGTGCATCAGAAGGCCGGGAACTTAGTGTTGTGGACACAACTTCAACCAAGGGTGCAATATCAGAGTCACAAATATTCTGAGAGGTTACATTTGATTCCACAGTCCTAGAATTTTGAGAGTCCAAAGGTGCAGCACCAAGATTTTCATTATCATTTCCTTGAGCAGAATGTGCATCCATTATTTGAGCATTTAAAACACTTTCATCACACCTTTTCCCAGTTTCAGTTAACCAATCTTCAACATTTTTCACAAAGCCATTATAATGTTTGGAAATTGAATCAAACCATTCATTTTGTTTAGTTTGTTCCTCAGAAAGAAGCAAAGGTAATACATCTCTTTGAAACACATGTGCATCATCCATCAAAAGTTGTATTGTTTTCAACATTGAAGACACTTGAGACGCCTTGTCATCACATTTCATCAACTCTTTCATGGATACAATCATATTCTTTACTTTATTCACCTTACTCTTGCGATCCTTTTGTAAGGCTTCAATTTTAGCCGCCATGGCCTTTGCCGTGGGCTCATGCTCTCGTTTGCTGCTATCAGCAGCGTGCTCCATCTCCTCAGAGTTCATTCTTAAACCAACAACGCGTGAACTTAATTCCACATAACAATCCGCGCCCGCAGCGCCAACAATGAATGAATGAAAGAACTTAGCAGGGCAGCACACGAGGGCTCCTAACACGCAAGAGCAACTCACACGGCGTTTCAATCCAATGCCACAATACAGCGGCTATCACCAAAACTTCCTTAACAGCAATGCAGCTACAGTGGGAGCCATGCCAAATAGCTGCGACCGTGTGGCTGACGTGTGAATGGCGTGTGAATGGCCTATGCACGCCGTAATCCCCCCTCCCTTTTCTGCCAGAAAGGCGTGTCAAGATTTCACAGTAAACACGCCCATTCAAGCCATATTTATTCATTGACCTGGTGCCACCACTAGATGGCGCTTCGTTCTCAAGAACACGTTAAAACAAGCCAGCTGCGCTGAGTTGCAATCACGTGAATTTAACAACCCGCCTCCACCCCCGCCGAACTGACGCTACCAAACTACAGAGATGAAGATGGCGGCTTAACGGACTATTCGTGGTAAGTGATGTTTTATTTTATAAAATGTGTTTGGGGTAGTTTACAGTTTATTTCCCAGTTAATTTTTTTATTGGCCGTTTTAAATATCACTGGCAGCACCAGCAGCGGTCAGATATGACTTTAGAGAACTTAATGTTCTGTTTACCAAGTCTGGAGTTAATATTACAGCTTACTGTCAGTGACACACACTCACAATGTCACTCCACTTTAACTCAAAAAGATGCTCAAGCTTCGAAAATACTATTAATTTTCCTATTACAGAAGCTGCACTACCCGATGAAGAGTGTTTGTGTTCTCTGTAAATACTGAGAGAATCTGTTCAGCGGTTATTTATTCTCTGGTTAAGAGTTAATCTGCAGGTTATTTCTGTGACTGGAATATAATGTGATGCAGTTGATGAGGGACACAGACTGAGGATAGCTGTACAGGAGGTAGTAACGCTCATAACCGGGTTTATATTTTACACACTTTGGCCGTGACTTTCCGCGGTAGCGCGAGCGCTTAGTTAAAGAGCTGAATAACAACACTGAAGTGTTTATTAGTTAAGGAGTGGGTGAGGGGGTAGGTGTGTGTGGGGGGGGGAGGGGTATGAGGGGCTTCAGTAAGTTATAGTTTGGCTTCAGAGATGATCTAATGCTCATATACAGTACGAGTGTTATATCGCTTAACTTATTTGTATGAGAAGCGCATTAAGTAAATTCTCGATTAATTTAATTCAGACGATAATACAGACAGTCAGTGGTTAACACTAACACTGTTCACTGGTTAACATTAGCACAGGCAGTTTATTTACATTATTTATATGTTCTGTAAAGTTTATTTATCTTTGTCTTCACTAAATTCTCCTGTTGTCTTTAATCATAGCACCGCTGTGGAGGATTGGGGGGGTCAGACAGCTGACGGCTGGACTTTTGGAGCTACAGGACAGGAGGAGCTGTTGAGGGAGCTGTAGGAGGGATGACGTCACAGTCCGACAGCTTTAGAATGATGTTTGGTCAGGTCTACTGTATATTCTGAACATACAACTGCAAAATGTCTGATACAGTACTTTGGGGGAAACAAAGACTTAAACAAAGACTTTTTTCGTATCGTTGCCGCGAAAGTTTCGCAACGCGCGAGTTTCCTCGTCTAAGAACGGAATTCATCTCCAAACAACTAAAACTCCGACACAGAGGTACGTTATAATGTCTACCGTTCAGCTTGTTCAGTGTGTAGAGTGCAGGATGTTTAGACATTCTTCCTCCGTCATTAGTGATAACTTTATTTGTGATAGGTGTGTGTTAGTGAGCACTCTGACGGAGAAGATATCAGCGTTAGAGGAGCGCATCCAGACTTTAGAGAGGGTTAGACAGTGTGAGAGCAGTGTTATTCCCGTAGCGGACAGTCTGGGTGCCACAGGCAGAGATAATCAGCCCCCGACTCCGGCATTAGAGCCCTCACAGCGGGGCGAGTGGGTGACGACTCGGCGGCATACTCGTTCAGCCAAAGCTAACGCTAAGGCTAGCCCACCGGAGCACACCTCCTCTGCGCTTCACGTGTCCAACAGGTTTGCTCTCCTCAGTGATGCACCCGCTGAGAAACCTGAAAGAGCTCTGGTTATAGGAGACTCTATACTGAGGCACGTGACATTAGCTAGACCTTTAGGGGCGCCAGCGGCAGTGGTTAGGTGTATCCCGGGAGCCAGAGCACCGGACATAGAAGGTAATCTTAGGGCTCTAGGACAGCCCACGTTCTCTAAGATAGTGGTACATGCTGGAGCTAATGATATACGCCTTCGTCAGTCAGAGGTTAGTAAGAGTAACTTTACAGAGGTGTTTAAATTAGCGAAGGCAATGTCCGATGAAGTAATATGCTCTGGTCCCATCCCAATGAGACGTGGCGACATAGCTTACAGCAGGTTATGGTCGCTGAACCGCTGGATGTCCAGGTGGTGCTCCAAAAATAATGTGGGCTACATAGATAATTGGAAGACCTTTGAGGGCAAAGCTGGCCTGTTAGGGCGGGACGGTGTCCATCCCACTCGGGAAGGTGCTGCTCTCATTTCCTGTAGTATAGCTCATAGTCTCAGTAGAGGTCTAGTTAATCGGTGACAATCCAGAGCCCAGGCCAGGGAGCAGACAGACAGGCTAAACCAACCGTCTGCTAGCTGCATAGAGTCGTCACTCAGGGTTCACCTTATTGAGACTGTGTCTGTTCCCCGATCTAAGCAAAAATGTAGAAAGACTCAGAAAGTCTGTTTCAATAATTTAATTAACATAAAGACCACAAACTCCGATCATACTGAATGCGCAGCCGGCACCTCTGATCTGAAGATAGGATTGTTAAATATTAGTTCTCTCGCATCAAAAGCAGTTATTGTTAATGAAATTATCACAGATCAGGCGTTTAATATACTCTGTTTAACTGAAACATGGGTTAAACAGGATGAGTATGTAGCTCTAAATGAAGCTAGTCCTCCTGGATACAGCTACATACACCAGCCTCGGTTAACTGGTAGAGGAGGAGGCGTCGCAGTTATTCATAATGATAATCTGTCTATCGTACAAAAACAGGGACACAAATTTAACTCATTTGAAATTCTCTATAGTAACATAAGTCTATTTAAGTATATTAAATCAGCTCAGTCGATTCCACTAATTATAATTTACAGACCTCCAGGGCCGTATTCTGAATTTCTTAGTGAATTTGCAAATTTCATCTCAGACCTGGTCGTTTCTGTAGACAAAGTGTTAATTGCTGGAGATTTTAACATTCATTTTGAGAATCCAGAAGACCCTCTGAGAACAGCATTCATATCCATACTGGACTCCGTAGGCGTAAATCAGTGTATAGTAGGACCCACTCATGAAGCAGGTCACACTTTAGATTTAGTAATATTCTTCGGATTAATTATAAGAAATGTATTCACAATTCCACTGTCTGAAATTATCTCAGATCACAATCTTGTCTCCATTCATGTGTGTCACAGTGATAATGTACGCACAGCACCGCGCTACCGTATTAAACGTACATTCACATCGACTACCACACAGAGTTTTATCAGTAATCTCCCAGACTTACCAACTTCGATTAGGCCACCGTCTGACCCCACAGAACTCGATCAGGCGACTGAATATTTAGAGTCAACACTTCGTTGTACCTTAGACAATGTAGCTCCAGCTAAAAGAAAAATGATTAGAGATAAGAAACTCGCTCCCTGGTATAACGATCACACGCGCACTTTAAAACAGACTGCTCGGAAATTAGAGCGTAAATGGCGTCAAACTAAATTGTTGGTATTTCAAATAGCATGGAAAGAGAGCATCCTGAACTATAGGAAAGCTCTTAGTGTAGCTAGATCAACGTATCTCTCCACTCTTATAGAAGAAAATAAAAATAATCCTAGATTTTTATTTAATACCGTAGCCAAATTAACCAGAAATAAGACCACTACAGAAATCTCCAAAACAACATCATGCAATAGTGAGGACTTCATGAACTTTTTTAATAATAAAATTGTAAATATCAGGCATAAAATTGAGGCTTTGAAACCAAACAATGTAATTGATACAGATGTTAACCTAGCCATGTCAGATTCAAACCTAGAATACTTTACTCCTCTTGAAGAGAATGAACTAATTTCACTCATCTCCTCTGCAAATTCATCAACCTGTATATTAGATCCTATACCGACACATTTTCTTAAACAGATAGTATCAGTAATAACAGAACCGCTGTTGAGAATAATTAATTTCTCACTCAGCATTGGTTATGTTCCAAAATCTTTTAAAGTAGAAGTTATTAAACCAATAATTAAGAAACCTGACCTCGACCCCTGTCAGCTGTCCAATTACAGGCCAATATCAAACCTCCCCTTTATCTCTAAGATTCTGGAAAAGATAGTAGCGGAGCAGCTATGCTCATACCTACATAGAAATGGCATACATGAACTGCATCAGTCAGGATTTAGGCCTCATCACAGCACAGAAACAGCACTCGTTAAAGTAGTAAATGACCTCCTATTGGCCTCTGATCAGGGTTGTGTAACTATGATTGTATTACTTGACCTCAGTGCAGCTTTTGACACTATTGATCATGCTATTCTTCTTCACAGATTAGAAAATGTAGTAGGAATTAAGGGTACAGCCCTCTCCTGGCTTAGATCCTATTTGACTGATCGTTATCAGTATGTAGACTTAAATGGTGATTATTCTGCATGTTCTCTAGTGGAGTTTGGCGTTCCCCAGGGTTCAGTTTTAGGCCCACTGCTTTTTTCCCTTTACATGCTTCCTCTGGGCAACATAATCCGTAAGCATGGTATTAGTTTTCATTGTTATGCTGACGACACACAGCTATACATCTCAACAAAACCTGATGAGAAAAACCATCTTACTAAAGTTGAGCAATGTGTGCAGGACATAAGAAATTGGATGCTAATTAACTTCCTTCTGCTTAATCCGGATAAGACAGATGTTCTAATCATAGGACCGCATACAGTTAGAAGTAAAATCTTAGATCACACCGTAACTTTAGATGGCCTTTCTGTTCCGTCAAGTGAAACAGTAAAAGACCTCGGCGTGATTATAGATTCCAGCCTTTCATTTGAAGCTCATGTAGATAATATCACCAAAATAGCATTCTTTCACCTCAGAAATATCGCCAAAATAAGAAATATATTGTCGCTAAACGATGCAGAAAAACTAGTTCATGCGTTTATCACTTCTAGGTTGGACTATCGTAATGCCTTACTGTCTGGTTGTTCAGTTAGGTGCATAAACAAGCTTCAGATAGTCCAGAATGCAGCAGTGAGAGTCCTCACTAGAACCAGAAGATATGAGCACATCACCCCTATCCTATCTTCACTGCATTGGCTCCCTGTGAAATTTCGCATTGATTTTAAAATACTACTCTTGACATATAAGGCATTAAATGGTCTCGCCCCGCAGTATCTGAGCGAACTGCTAGTGTCTTACGATCCACCACGCCTACTTCGGTCAAAGGATGCAGGCTGCTTATCAGTACCGCGTATTATGAAAACTACAGCTGGGGGCAGAGCTTTTTCTTACAAAGCCCCAAAATTATGGAATAGTCTTCCAAATAGTGTTCGGGACTCAGACACAGTCTAAGTGTTTAAGTCTAGGCTCAAAACCTATTAATTTAGCCAAGCATTTTTATAAATAGATTTGCCATAAGGTAAAGGAGCAGATCTGGGGGACTCATGGACGTAGAGTATTATGGTGAACTGGTATGTTTAGATGCTGTCTTCCTCAGTCTCATTTGATCACTCAGGTTTGTTGACGGTGAGGTGATTGTTTGCTTTACATCTCAGGGAGCCCTCATGTTTGTGTTTCCTTCTGGCTCTCCCTTTTAGTTATGCTGTCATAGTTAGTCCTGCCGGAGTCCCTGCTTGCACTCTACAGTAAATATACATTCACATTAGACATTGTGACTGTGACCATACCTAATTGCAATCTCTCCTCCTCTTCTCTTCCTCCCCCTCTTTCTCTTTCCTCTCTCCCCCTGTCTCCCCCTTTCACTCTTTCTCTCTCTCTCTCTCTGTCGAGCTACACATGTGGTTCCTGAGCTGCCAGTGATCCAGACTCCCTCTGCCCTCCGGACCTGTCTGATCCATCCTGGTGCCCAGTTTCTGGTTGGAGGTCTCATCGCATGGATGCCCCGTGTGTCTCTTTAGGATGCGCCTGGTGTCTGGGGATTATTCTATCTACTTAGAAGACGGTTCTGGCCTCGACTGGTGTTAGCAGCTGTTTCTCTGAGGACTTGACAATTCGATAGTTCAGGACTGGAACTTTCTACAAGTCTATCTGAGTCTCCAATAACTACTGGACTCCATTTTAACATCAATTAACATCAACTATTATAGCTGAACCTAACACTTAACACTTTCCTGCTATCTGTTTCACCCAGATGAGGATGGGTTCCCTGTCGAGTCTGGTTCCTCTCAAGGTTTCTTCCTATTACCATCTCAGGGAGTTTTTCCTTGCCACTGTCGCCCTCGGGCTTGCTCACCAGGGAATATCTGAACATTTTGATTCATACACATTTACATTCCATACAACTTAAATAATTCTTTTGATTGTGTAAAGCTGTTTTGAGACAATGTCAATTGTTAAAAACGCTATACAAATAAAACTGAATTGAATTGAATTGAATTAAACTGTTCCATCTTTAATAGTTTTGATATTTGAAAAATTTATATTTTAATATAAAAGGCCTATAGATATAGACTTATAAGCAGCTGGTGTATCCGGGTAGTTTAATGAACTTTAAGCAAAAAGACAACATGTATTCATCTGTTTTATATAAATTACTGTTTTAACTTTGACTAGTTTTGGAAGAATAAATTGATTTGTTAAGGTCATGTTTGCGTGTTTTAATTTTGGGGGATTGTTTGGGTCTGTTTTTGTCCATAACTAAAATACTTCAATAAGTTAATAATTAATTTATTTTGCTGAATAAGGTAATAAGCTATATTTAAACCAAACCAGTAAGTTAAGTGTTCCATACATTAAAGTACTGTGTATGACCAAGTGCCCTAGCAAACACAGTTACAGTTTACAGTACAAACAAACAAAGAGTGTGTGCGCTGGGGGGATTGGAAGGTGACTGAGAATACTCATTTACAAGACAAAAGAGGCAGGGCCGTTCTAGACCAGACCATATGGGGGGGGGCAGTCAGAAATGTGAAGGGGGCATCATGTTCGAGCACTGTTTTTATAGGCTTTTATAGTAACAGTATTGTCCTTGCTGAATTGTGTTGAGGCACACAAACCCCCTGACCACAATAAGGTGGCAATCCCTCAGGGGGGAAACTAAAAAATAAAAATTAAAGGAATAAAATAAAATATCCTTAATCCAGATTTTATCAATCAATGACATAACATTTATCTAAGCTGGATGGTTAAATTCTCAAAAACGTTTAACCTAAAGTAAGACTTAACACACTATAACTAAAATATTTACAAAACTGAAAGGTTGTCTTATGAATAATAAAAAATACAAACTAAATTAAAACAGATGGGCTATTGAACAGATCATAATATGTTTTATGTTTTCTGATTATAAATGATAGATGGATTGATTTTGAAAGGCTAAATGAAATAGCTAGTTTTGGTAATGTCAGTCCAGTAACTATACTATGTAAAAGTAATTATAATATGAATTAATTAAGGGCAGGACCTAACCTAATGTTAATAATTTACACCATGATAACATTAGTATTTATGTTTGTATATATTTTTAAATGTTCAAATGAACGTTTCAGAGTATATAATTTGTTGTGTCATCTGTGATTGAGACCCATGAGTTAAATTTAAATAATTTTTATAGGTAGTAAGCCAGGTTTTAGTAACCTTGGACAAATCACCATGTAAGCCCTCTCTCGCGCACGCGCTCTCACGCTATCTCTCGCACTCACACACACACACAAGGACGCTGAGACGCTGCTTTTTTCCGAGCTCCGCCATACTGACAAATTTTTTTTACTTTTTCATCCCCTTACGAAGAGTGTACATAAAACGGATAAGTATCTTATACTATCTTATAATATATTTACTCGAAACGCGTGTTGTATCGTTAAGTTTTAAATTGTTTTGCAGCACACCGCTTTTAGCCGCCATTAGCATCGCTAGCCCGTTAGCCCGGCTATCATAAGTTTGTTTATGCTTCTTCACACAGATTATTTTCCGTATTTAGACACCATGTCGGTTGTGACTCTGCCTCTGAGTGCAGGTGAGGAGACATTGGAGCTGCACTCCGTGGATTTGGAGCTGGAGGCCGTGGAGAAGCTGATCCGTGAGCTACAGGTGAAGCTGACCCGGCTACAGCAGCGGAAAGCCACGCTGGAATCGTCACGGACCGACGCTCACCTGTCCCAGGTAAATTCTCGGCGAGAGAATTCTCCTACAACCTCAACCCCGCGGGTTTCTCTGCCCAGGCCCAACACATCAAGGACGCAGCCTGCCCAGGTTTCCTACACCCTGGCGCCGGGATACCACGGACCCTGGATACAGCAGCAGCGGAAGAAGCACGCCAAGCCCCGGGTGAGGACCTCTCCCCCTCCGCCACCACCCGTCTTCGACATCTCGACCCGAAACCGCTTCGCTCCTCTCCGCGAGACGGCACATGACACGCTGGTCATCGGAGACTCCATCGTCCGGCACGTGCGTGCTACCACGGCTAAAGGTAAGGTGCACACACGCTGTTAACCTGGTGTACGTGTTCTTGATGTTGCTGCACAGGTGCCTGCTGCACTGAGGAAGAACATCGGAGCTGTGGTTCTTCATGCTGGCACGAACGACACCAGGCTGAGGCAGACGGAGATCCTAAAGAAGGACTTCAGGAGCCTGGTCGAGAAATTCCGCAGCACATCACCCACGACAACGATCGTCGTATCTGGACCGCTTCCCACATTCCAGCGAGGAATCGAGAAGTTCAGTAGATTATTTGCCTTTATTGAATGGTTACAATCTTGGTATCGACAACAGAAATTTCCCTTAGTTGATAACTGGAATGTTTTCTGGGAGCGTCCTAGGCTCTACCACACCGATGGCCTGCACCCTACAGATGTCGCCATTAAAAACGCACATTTCGAGAAAAGGGATCCCGTGACTTGCCGCGGCTGCATGCGGGAAGCTGTGACCATGCCCTTCATTACCTGTAGGGGGCAGTCGTGTTTCAGTCTGAAGTATTGTGTGTCTACTGAAGCCGAAAATGTGTGCAAATTAAACCGCGCATGCGTGTTTGGAGACGCTGTGCCCGCGCTGTGGATCAGTCGGTTTGGAATCATCACGGAGGTACAACACGGCGTGGCTGGAGCTGGAGTTTGTCGTGTTCGAGGTAAGTTTAGCTTTCTTTTTTGGATGTGATTCTCGCTTTCATGAATCCCAATTAATGTTCATCTTAATCTCAGGACATACAATTAGCAATATTTCAGTTTTTAATAGTGTGGAGATTCACAAAACACTGTTTTCGTGTAAAAACCTGAACCTACGGAGCCCCCCAGGGGTCCTGTGGTAAATAAATAAATAAATAAATAATGAACCAAGCGTGCGGATTAATACACCGAGATGTGTGTCGCCAGTGAGATGCCATTCCTGAACAAACTGAGTCGTGTGTGTTAAAGCATTAAATGGTAAAAGAGCACTAGCAATAAACGTTTTTTTTTCTGAAGCCGAACTTTATTAATGAGTTACGAGTAAAGAACCTGTTCATACAGTATTGACAGCAGCTCTAATTTGTCTAAATCGCATTGCAGACAATAAAAATAAGTCGTCATCCTGTGACCTTGCATGCTTAATCTTTCCACACATGATTCTTGCTTCTCACTTTTTCCTTAATCCCTCGCTGATCTATCTTGTATCTTTCTAACGGTGTCAGAAACCTTGTGTTAGTATCACTGCTTGACATGCTTGATGCCTTCCTCTTTTGTAATTTGCTTTGGATAAAGGCAAACTTACAAAAGATGAAGAAATGCCTAAATGTAGTTGTACGAATAAAAGATTATGTAATGATACAATGTAAATATTTTCACAGAAACAAAGCGTAAAGATGAGACATGAATCTGAAGAGGATCTCTTTGATGATTGCCTGGTAAAGCATTGTTTTCTTATTAATTATACAATTTATTAATACCTTGAATATAGTGTTTGTTGTATTGGACAGAAGCATATAAATGCAAATGAATATATAAATCTGAGTAATTATTGAACGAATTTTCATGTTTGGACTAACCCTTTAAATACAAACTCAGCATTCATCATAGGATTTCCTGACACTGTAAAGGTGCAGAGTAATCTATGGAGTGTAGCCATCTCATGCCATGTTTTACAATGTTTTACTGATGCAAGATTATTGCTAAAGCAATTTAACCCAAGTTTAACAATCTGAAGTATATGAAGTGATGGTCATTTTTTATTATCAATTATTTTTATTATTATTTTTTTCTCTGTGAAATGAAGTCAGCACAGGTTGAAGCAATTCAGATTTTTTTTGTTTCTCAAAATAAATTATTTATTTTCTTGTACATTTTATGCAGGGGGACAGACGAAGTGATGCCAGTAAGCACCTTCTTAAAATCCTTGTCGTCCGTGCTGTTGAGGGGAAGAACCGGTTGGTGTATCCATAATCCTTGAAGGAGAGGAAATTTTGCAAGAATGTGGCAATAGCTCAGAGCACTGCGCTACACATTTGAGCTATTTTCAGAAAGTTCTTCTAGAACTTGATGGGATTAAGCTATCACCAAAAGTGCAAGCTTTAAAGATGAAGTTATCTTAAAACATTTGATTTGGCTTGACTACAAGTCTTTACATGTTGTGTTTACATGTTCAGCTTAAAATGTTTTAATGCGTTATGGTTTCAATGGCATACTTTTAAGTGCACTAGTCCAGAGTGCTGATTTGAGTGTTGCAACTTCACTGCTTCCGAGGGCTATTACGTTTTAACAATTTCATGTTACGCCCCGGCTAGGGTGAAGGCGCAACATGAACGAGTACAAGGACACAGAGGAGTTTCAAGGCAAATAAACAATAATTTAATAGAAAAACAATGATTCTTCACAAATGGAAGTGGGGGAATTGACTTCAGGAGCCGACCAGGCCAAAATAACAAACAAAGCAAATAATATTAAACCCTCTAAATTCCCTATTTTTCAAAAGAAAAGAAAATTAAATACTGTACAATAAAACTTCCCTAACTCCCTGTACATAAAACAATCAATAAATGGCTTCAACAAAAATGCCGTCGGTCTCCCTACCTCCCCAAAATTACAATATTTACAATCAGCAACCAAGTCCAAAGGGCAATCCAAAACTCAAAGTCAAACAGGCCGTAGTCAAAGTTACAATTAGTTGACAAAACACAAACAGGTAACAATCTCACACTCAACATGAATTCACACAAAATCTCAGTCTTACTAACAATCACACAGCAATAACACAGCAAATGAGCACAGAAAAGGCCGCAGCAGGAAGTGATGGTGGGACCTTTATAGGCAGCAGGAAGTCACCTGATCTAGCAGGGTGGAGCATGAGGTAGAGTACAGGAACCAATCAGACATCATCCTGCACAAAAACACAAATACAGCACTTCCCAAAAAAAACAGAACAAAGACAAAGAATATAGGGACGTAACACCCCCATACGCAAGAATAAACATGTTTATAAACAACTTCTTACGTTTGTTTATTCTACAGTTTAATGTATTTTCTGCTGTATTTTATTTCTAAATGAATGCTGTATTTTATTTATTTATTATTATTATTTTACACAATTTTGTTTAAAACAAGTATTTCAGGCCCTGATGCCATGCAGTTGTTTCTATGGATGCAAAATTTAGCTGAATGCACTTTTATTAAAAAGACAACTTGTATCTAGACTGTGAATGTCACAAATATTTGGTAATGTTGGTGAATAAACTGTTTAATTATATTTTAGTTGTGTGATTTATGAAATATATAGATGAAATAATTACTTAAGTTTCTTTCCAAAACATAAATTAGCAATGTTTACATTATTATAGGGAGTAATATAAATTGATAAAACCAAGTTAAGGGAAAATCTCACAAAACAAAATGATAGTAATTTCATAAAATTAAGGTTCCTGCTGATACAACAATGAATTAACTTTACTTGATTATTTTAAATAAATCTAATTTGTGCATTAAATATAATTATGTAACTTTTACTTTATTTCTTTTATTGTTAATTTAATTAAGTGAATTTTACCTGACAATTACCGGTGAGCTTTACTTAGGCTGAATCCCAATTCTATTTTCTACCCCTTCCCCTTGTCCCTTGAAACGAAGTGGAAAGGGGAAGGGTTTAAATATTTCCCCTAAGAAATGGGACACCACTACAACACTGTTATACGTCATCATACGTTGTCGCTGGTTCCTAATGTTACGTCAGAGGACATGCGCCGATGTTTATCACACATTCCAATAAGAGAGACATTACTCACTCCCAAAGGTTTTTTGCGCCGTATTTAGATTTTTAAAAAAGTTGCTCATTTTCACCATGAACACGGATGAGCCTTCGGGTTTCCTCAGCCGTCCATATACAGAATATAAATTACAAAACTGTGGTCACGTTGCAATAAGTAAGAATAGTGTAAGCACCGTTCATTTACATGTACACATATGGCCGTAAGCAAAACAAACAATGCGTTATCAAATGCTCGGCAAACTGCCGTGCTACTGAACTTTCATATTTGTTTGTAGCATGCAGTAAAGTGTATGTGACATAAAAATATATATTTGTAATATCGTGCATTGTGTGCTATCCGCTAGAAAACTTTAGCGATTTTTTTTGCAAACGTTTCTTTACAGAACATCACCATAAACACAAGATTAGAGGTAATATACATATAATGAAAACTTGTCATAAAAATCCTTATTAATGGCAAAAATTTACATTTATGGGTCTGCTTGCTCGAGTGAGCAGCCATGTGGAAAACTTCGCTTAGCCCTTCGTTTGAAGTGAGGTCCTGAAAAATCTTCGTTTGGAGGGCTATCTGGCCCTTCCCCCTCCCCCTACACCTCCAACCAAAAGAGAAATGAGACACCACTACCCCTGCACGTGAACGCGCCAAATGGAAGGGTAGGGGGAAGGGGTAGAATTGGGATCTATGTGTCCAAATTGTTACGAGGATTTTATCAAGTAAATCTTACAAGTTCTTTTTTTCAGTGCATGGGTGAACACAATGATTTAAGAATTTAATTAAACACGAATATATATATATATATATATATATATATATATATATATATATATATATATATCATATTGTGTCTGTGTGTGACCGGTGCAAGGGTCAACTCACACGTCCTATTCCATTGTCACTCATACTGCCGTAGTTTTTAGAGCCCTAAAAAAGCATTCGCTAGTAAGTAAGTAAATAAAAGACAAATGAATAAATAGTTTTAAATTATATATATACAGGGGCGTAGATTTAGGGTGGACGGAGGGGATGTGTCCCCACCAATATCCTCCGACCATTGAAATGTCCCCACCAATAATTGAATCCACTTTTTTTTTTTTAAATCGTTCTGTCAACATTAACCTAGACACGCAGAAAGGGATAAATCACGTTCTCTCCTTGAGTCCTCCCGCCCCCAAAACAAATATGAACATTTTGATTGGCTGTGCCTTTCCCTGCTATCATGTGATAGGCTATCGCTGCGTTCAGATACAAGCAGCGCCAAATGCAGTGGACTCACATTCATTACAGCAGGCCAGAATATAGTCTGTGAATACGGACTTAAAACTAACAGCAGATTAAACAGCTAAATGTAAAAGTATATATATGATCCCTGTCAGTCTCCTAATCTAATGACTGTTTGTCAGAAATCAGTATTATGAAAGAAATTGATAAGCTAATATACTAATATTGCCATATGGCTAGAATTTTGTTGACACCAAAAAGACAATCCACTTCACACAAATAGTTTTTAAAATGCATTCATTGACTTGGCGAACATTAATGATTTGATTCGAGGTTTGCACACTAAAGACTCACACTGAAGAAAAAGTGAAATAAAATCATTGCTGTTTAAATGGCATGTGTTTATCCTGTTTTGTCAGGTAACAGAACCTAAACACCTGTGCTGTATATCAGACAGCGATGGAGAGATTGTAGATTACACACAGGTGCTCACTATTTAGTCATTAGCACTCATCAGGCAATGTCTATGGGCAACTGACTGCACTCAGACCCAAGGGGGCTGAATAATTACACACACCCCACTTTTCAGTTATTTATTTGTAAAAAAAAATTTTTGAAATCATGTATGATTTTCGTTCCACTTCTCGCGTGTACACCACTTTGTATTGGTCTTTCACGTGGAATTCCAATAAAATTGATTCATGTTTGTGGCTGTAATGTGACAAAATGTGGAAAAATTCACAGGGGGTGGGGGGGGCAAATTCTTTTGCAAGCCACTGTAGTTGTCCTGAGATTTAACATTGTTACCAATAATAGGCTGAGGCATTCTCTGTCCATGCTCATAAGGAATCCCTCAATGTTTTTCAATTAGGGGACAGAAGCAGATCAGCCATGTTGTAGTTCAGGTGAAGAGGCGAGGTCACAGGAGGTCAATCTGAATGTTGATTATATATATAACATATAATATGTGTGCGTGTATTATACATGTTGATTATACTAATATTTAGCATTATGAGGAGTGATAGGCTGAGGATGTAAGTGATTCATTAGTGTTTTGGGCAAAAGTTTTGAACTGACATTTCACTTTTTTGTCACGCTATTTCATCAGGTGGCAATGCTGTCCGGTCCTAGTGCAGTCAAAGGGGAAGAGTTAGGGTCAAAGCCATTGTTCACCCCCAAAAAAACTTTACTCACTATTTACTCCTTAAGTGGTTCCAAACTTTACTGATTTTCTTTATTTTGTTGAATACAAAATAAGATATTGGGGGAAAAAGCTGAAAACATTGACTTCCGTAGCAGGAAAAACAAATACTATGTAAACATAAATCCAAGATGGCGCCGGTGAGGTCGGCTGCCGTCACGACTGCTCCGACCACCTTTTCTTTGTTTTTGTTCTTTAAGTTAGTTTTCAGTGTTTTAAAATCGGCAAAATCACCACCATTGAGTACATTAGGTATGATAGAGACACTCTTGTTTCTATTGGTATACAATGTACTCACAATTCGACGTTTTTAACTCCGGATCCGAGCTGGCTGAGTGAGATCCTGAGGGAGAACAATGGACGCGACGCGAAGCGGAGGCCTCGAGGGCGACGAGCTGGCGTGAGGAACCGGCTGAGAACCCGTTCACACCGCACAACTCTGCCTAGCATCCTGCTCGCCAACGTCCAGTCACTGGAAAACAAACTCGATGACCTCAGGGCCAGGATAAAGTTCCAGATAGACATTCGGGACTGCAATCTCCTCTGCTTCACCGAGACATGGCTGAACCCGGCGGTGCCAGACCACGCCATACAACCAGCCGAGTTCTTCTCGGTTCACTGCATGGACAAGACGCGGGACTCGGGGAAGTCAAGGGGAGGCGGCGTGTGCTTAATGGTGAACAACAGCTGGTGCAACAGCGCGAGCGTTGTTCCTCTTGGACGCTCCTGCACACCAAACCTGGAACTACTGTCCATCATGTGTCGTCCTTTTTATCTTCCATGGGAGTTCACATCAGTCATAATCAGTGCCGTTTACATTCCACCACAAGCAGACACTGACACTGCCTTATGCGAGCTGCATGAGGCGCTCACACAGCACCAGACACAACACCGGGACGCTGCGCTCATTGTGGCGGGGGATTTTAATAGTGCCAACCTCAAACGCGCAGCGCCGAACTTTTATCAGCACATCACCTGCCCCACCAGGGGCGAAAGGACACTGGACCATTGTTATACTACGGTCAAAGACGGTTACAAGGCACAATCTAGTCCAGCGTTTGGTAAATCCGACCACGCCGCCATCTTCCTCATGCCAAAATATAAACAAAGGCTGAAACAGGAAGTTCCGGTTCAGAGGGAGGTCGCTCGCTGGACGGACCAATCGGTGGCCGCGTTACAGGACGCACTCGATGACGCAGACTGGGACATGTTCAGAAACAGCTCCGATGATGACGTCAGCGTGTTTACGGAAGCGGTTGTGGGATTTATTGGGAAGCTGGTAGACGATACGGTGGAGAAAAAGACTATCAGAACGTTTCCCAACCAGAAGCCGTGGGTGGATAAAACCATCCGCGACGCTCTGAGATCTCGCACAGCTGCCTACAACACGGGACATGTAACCATACAAGGGTGCGTCATACAACGTCCGGAAGGCGGTGAAAGAGGTGAAGAAGCGCTACGGAAGAAAACTAGAGTCACAACTGCAACAGAGTGACTCTAGGAGCCTGTGGCAGGGATTAAGGACAATTACGGACTATAAAGCACCAACATCCGGTATGACAAACGCGGACCCGACTCTGGCAGACGAGCTGAACACCTTCTATGCTCGCTTCGAGGCTGCAGCTAAAGATGCTAGCGATGCTAACGGCGCTAACGGCTGCAGACAGGAAGGCCCTGCCAGCACCGGGAACGCGCACATCATCAGCGAGCACGACGTGAGGAGAGTCTTCAAGAGAGTGAACACCAGGAAAGCAGCAGGACCAGACGGCATCTCAGGCCGTATCCTCAGAGCCTGCCGCAGACCAGCTAGCACCTGTGTTCACTGAGATATTCAATATCTCTTTATCTAAGTCGGTGATCCCCACATGCTTCAAAGAGTCCATCATTGTTCCTGTCCCGAAGAAAATACATCCTGCTTCTCTCAATGACTATCGCCCTGTAGCCTTCACTTCAGTAGTGATGAAGTGCTTTGAACGCCTGGTCAAGGACGTCATAATTTCATCTCTACGAGACACTCTGGACCCTCTACAGTTCGCTTACCGTCCAAATCGTTCTACTGACGATGCCATCTCTCATCTCCTCCACACATCACTTACTCACTTGGACACTAGAAGGGGGAATTACGTTAAAATGCTCTTCATCGACTACAGCTCTGCATTCAATACCATAATTCCCTCCACACTCACCACCAAGCTGGAGCACCTGGGACTCAGCTCATCTCTGTGTCAGTGGATCTCCAACTTCCTAACTTCCAGACCACAGGCAGTAAGGACGGGCGGACATGTCTCAGCCTCCACAACTCTCAGCACTGGAGCCCCCCAGGAGTGTGTTCTGAGCCCCCTGCTGTACTCTTTGTACACAAATGACTGTGTGGCCACTACCAGCTCCACCACCATCATTAAGTTTGCTGACGACACCGTCGTGGTGGGTCTGATCTCTGATAACAACGAGACGGCCTACCTGAAGGAGATTAGGATCCTGGAGAACTGGTGCCAGAGGAACAACCTCCTTCTAACCGTCAGTAAGACAAAGGAGTTGATAGTGGACTTCAGCACTAAGCAGGAGAGGAACTACCAGACCCCCATCATCACTGACAGCCCAGTGGATAGAGTGGACAGCTTCAAATACCTCGGTGTTCACATCACACTGGACCTATCATGGTCCTGTCACATCAACACCATGGTGAAAAAGGCCCGACAGCGTCTCTACCACCTCAGGCGCTTGAGAGACTTCCGACTGCCCTCCAAGGTGCTCAGGAACTTTTACTCCTGCACCATAGAGAGCATGGAAACATCTCAACCTGGTTCTGGACAGACGAGCTCTACAGAGGTTGGTGCGATCAGCTGAGCACATCATCCGCACCGAGATCCCTGACCTGCACTCGATCTACAGCAGGAGGTGCTGGACCAAGGCCAGGAAGATCGTGAAGGACCTCAGCCATCCAAACAATAGACTGTTCTCTCTGTTGAGGTCAGGAAAGCGATTCCGCTCCCGGAAGGCCAACACAGAGAGACTGAGGAGGAGCTTCTTCCCGCAGGTGATACGGCCTCTCAATCACACCACCACACAGTTCTGACCCACACATATGGTTTTTACACACACTCTGGACACTCATTTACACTAGTGACCACTGCACAGCTACACTTCGTGGTCATCAAATCACTATCACAAGTCACTTTAAATAAATCACTTTAAGCATATTCGCACTGCACAAGACACTTTAAACATGTGGATTGCACAACCCTGGACATTACCATTCTTTTCCTACTCATACAGCTGCTCTTATTGTTCATATATTGTTCATATATTTTCTATATTGTGTATTGTTGTACAGTTATTTTATTTTAACTTTAATTTTTATATTTTATTTTATTCTTTCCTAGTTTAATTTACCCTCTATTTTATTTTTCATATTTATTTCCTATTCATAGTCTTTTATTTTAAGGTCACGAGCAGTTGTCTAAGCATTTCACTGCATATCGTACTGTGTATGACTGTGTATGTCACAAATAAAATTTGAATTTGTTTTAACTTATTTGAAGTGCTTATCATTAATGTTGCACTCAATGTAATACGTAATAAACCCTTGCTATATTTTACTCTGGCCACCCTGTGCAGACCCCCAGGGCCATATGCCGATTTTCTTAAAGAATTTGGACATCTGCTATCAGACCTATTGGTTAACTCTGACAAAGTGTTGATAGTAGGAGACTTTAACATTCATGTAGATGATGCTAACGACGCTTTAGCACTCGCATTTATGGACTTACTAAATTCTGTTGGGGTTAAACAAAATAATTGGAGCAACTCATCGCTTTAATCATACACTAGATTTAATTATATCCCATGGTATAGATGTCCCTAATATAGAGATCTTACCTCAAAGATCATCACCTCCTGATATATACTCTACCCGTAGAACAGATTAGCTGTGTCTCCCCACGTTATCAATTTGTTAGAAATATGAATCTGACTACTAAAGACAGATTCACAAGTAATCTGCCGGATCTGTCCCAATTTCTTATTAGACCCCTAAATGCAGATCATTGAGATGAAGTGACTAGTAGCATGGGCACTATTTTTTACCAGTACATTAGACACTGTTGCTCCCATCAGATTAAAAAAAGTCAGTGATAAAACACTTGCACCGTGGTACAACAGTCATAATCGCGCCCTAAAGAGAGCAACCCGTAACCTTGAGCGAAAATGGAGGAAAACTAAATTAGAAGTTCTTTGAATATAAAGACAGTATGTGCAGCTATAGACAAGCTCTAAAAACTGCTAGGACTGAGCATCTTAGCCAACTGATAGCAAGAAACCAAAACAATCCCAGGTTCTTATTTAGTACAGTGGCTCTCCTAACAAAACCTAAGATGCCCGCAGAGAGTATCCCATCACAGTTTAGAAGTGAAGACTTTATGGACTTCTTTAATGTAAAATCAACAATATCAGGAAGAAAATATCGGAGGTTAAACCTCTAATAGTATCCCATGATCCAGTTCAGCCTATAGCTTCACATTCACATTTAGATTTTCAGTGCTTTACAGATATAGGACAGGAAGAGCTGTATAAACTGTATAAACGTGCCTGTTAGACCCAATCCCAACCAGATTTTTAAAGGATGCGATGCTTACAGTTGGAGAACCACTTCTAAACATTATTAATTCTTCATTACATCTGACCATTCCATGGTCACATCCCTAAACCTTTCAAGTTGGCAGTTATTAAGCCGCTTCTAAAAAATCTAATTTGGATGCGAATGAAATAACAAATCATAAACCGATTTCAAACGTTCCGTTCATATCAAAAATATTAGAAAAAGTAGTATCAGCTCAAATATGCACATTCTTGCAGGAAAACAACATCCTTGAAGAATTTCAGTCATAGTACAGAAACTGCACTAGTTAAGATTGCAAATGACTTGATTTTAGCTTCGGACCAAGGCTGTATTTCAATACTAGTCTTACTTGATCTTAGTGCTGCATTCGACACTGTAGATCATGATATTCTCATAGATCGCTTACAAAATCACATAGGTATTCAGGGACAGTCATTAAAATGGTTTAGATCATACCTGTCTGATCGATACCATTTTGTAGATCTGAATGGAGAACCGTCTGGTGTAATGCCAGTGAAAATTGGCTCCCACAAGGGTCAGTTTTCGGACCTCTGCTGTTCTGACCTCTGCCTTATTTGTAGTTTATTTTAATAGTTACATTTATTTTCTTTAGTATTTCTTTTTATTCATATTTATTCCTTACGTACAAGTTTTTATTTTATTTCTTAAGGTCACTGGTGGTCGTATAAGCATTTCACTGCATTTCGTACTGTGTATGTGACAAATAAAATTTGAATTTGCATCCTCAATAAACAAGCTTCAGTTAGTCCAAAATGCAGCCGCCAGTGTTCCCACTAGATCCAGAAAATATGATTATATAACCGCAATATTATCATCCCTGCATTGGCTACCTGTTCAGTCTAGAATAAATTACAAAATAGTGTTACTTACATACAAAGCCTTAAATGGTTTAGCTCCAACATACAGTACCTAACCAGTCTTCTGATATGCTACAATCCACCACGCGCTCTAAGATCACAAAACTCCTGACTTCTGGTAGTTCCCAGAATTTCAAAATCTACAAAAGGGGGCGGGGCATTTTCATATTTAGCTCCAAAGCTTTGGAATAGCCTTCCAGACAGTGTTCGGGGAGCAGACACGGTTTCCCAGTTCAAAAGTAGACTCAAGATGCATCTTTTTAATCTGGCATACACGTAACTCATCCCATAACCTCATACTCTAGTCCACCAATACTGAATAGCAACTACGCTAATTCTCCCCATCTGTTCTGTATCCTTCTACCCATGCCGAGGCATCGGGAGATTGTGCCAGCTTAAGTAGACAAAGAACGACCCTGCGAGGTTCCTGAGGCATCCAGAGAAGGACCAGCTCCAGTTGGATTCTGCTTCATGATGGTTTGGAGCTACACGTGCTGCTCCTGTGCTTCCAGTGATCCAGACCCCATCTGCCCTCTGCACCTCATCTGTCCACTGGCTCATCCCTATGCTGAACGGGTCTTCATGTTAATTTAAATGATTTTCTGTCATATTGCACCTTCACCTGCACAACACACATGATGTTATATAATTTCTATCTGTTACCACCCAAATGAGGATGGGTCCCCTGTTGAGTCTGGTTCCTCTGAAGGTTTCTTCCTATTGCCATTTCAGGGAGTTTTTACTTGCCACCGTCGCCGTCACCCTTGGCTTGCTCATCAGACACATTTCATTCATCATTCATTCATCTCATTATTACCTAAACACATTTTTCTCAAACATACACACCTCCAAATATTTTCTTTTCTGACAAAATGTTTTTCATTTTTGCGAAGCTGCTTTGAGACAATGACCATTGTTAAAAGCGCTATATAAATAATACATTAAGATTAAGATATATTTTCCTCTGCAATATATGCACAGTATATTCTTAACCAACAGATATGGACAAATGCCACTCAGGTACCATAATCTACCCTAGGGGTGGGCGATATACCGGTATACACGGTTAACCGGTAGAAATTTGTCAACCGATAGAGATTTTGGTCTATCATCTTAATCGCGGTTGAGATCACGTGACGTTGCACGTTACATTACCACGCAATACACATTCACTTCTATGGAAAGCCAAACACATCTAAAATGGGACGAAACCGTGGCACCCGATTGAGCCGGCGTGGGCAGAACAAATATCCGGACCCGGTGGATCGCGCAGCGCCGACCAACTTGAGCAGCGCCGCTCGAATCACAAACCTGAACGCTGCTGATAGAAATAGACCGCGCCGACCATCAAAATACATTTTACCCTGCTGGGATGCGCACAAACAAACCAGGCATGGCAAGGCGGAAACAATATTAAACAGTCTGGACATTTTAAATAAATAGTTTTTGAATAAAACAGTGAGTCGCGCAGGTTTGCGATTAGAGATATTTGGTTCAATCGGGTGTAAAAACAATAAAAACGAGAGCACACAAAATCCTTATCAACTGTTTATTCTCCTTTATTCACAAAAACAAACTCAAACTCCAACACACGCGACACTCTAGAGGAGGAAGTGCGCAATGCGTCTTTTGCCCTTCTACGGCAAGCCCCAAGGGGAAAAAACCTCATGCACACATATGCACCTCACGAGCGCCTGTGCATCTAACATGAGCACAATATAACAAAATCAAATTAGGTTTGTTACACATCCAATCAAATATGGCCAAAGTAAAAAAATCCAGCAAACCTCAGCAATTCCCAGTTTAAATAAAATTACATTATGCAAAACAGTTTCTTTGCGTTAGAATTTTTATTTATGCATTTTCAGATACAAATTGCTATATTGTTATATATATCGTAATCGAGGTAGAAAATTGCTTCTACCGTGATAGAAGATTTTCGTTATATTGCCCACCCCTAATCTACCCCCATCATCTACATACTACACCCTATAATTTTAGGGTTTATTCACTTTTGCATAAATCATGTTGTATTTGCATGAAATTCAAGAACTTAACATGTATTAGTTTCAATCATGTTGAGATAAACCAAAGAGATCTTGTCACTATGAAAACTGGAAATAGAGCAAACATCACGAGAAGATGTCGCGAGAAGAGAACACTGTTGAGAAGACAAACGTTTGGCGGCGTGTGGAAAAGGTAAGCAGGAATTAATTCCCATTTTTCTAAATAGAAACGAAATACTGAACATAAATGTCACCTGCTGTTTAGCGATGTTTAGTCACGTTATTTTGGTTTAAAGATATTTCTTGTATTTTTAATCACACTTAAAATACCGACGGTTATATGCGCGTGTTTAATCTGCGGTTCGGTTCTGGTTTCGGTCTGTTCTCATGAGTTGTGAAGCGATAAAGTATAAATATTGTTCATTTGCTAATTTAAATATCATGAATTTTAATTTAATATCTATCTCTGTATTTTTTCACAGCAGTTTGTGACTGAAAGTGTCGTGTCTGCATCTGGAGACTTCAGGAGTTTCCTGACCAACCGGATCTAACAGTCATAACATACAGTTATAAAGTACAAAACGGTTCTGTTGGTGTTTAATTTTTTTTCCCTATGATTAATACTTTTTTGTGGTGTTTTATGTTTTGTACATCTTTTAAAATTGAGACCTCATTTGTAAGTTGCTGCTGGTGTAAAACAGGGTTTTTATTAAAGCCCCAAAATTATGGAATAGTCTTCCAAATAGTGTTTGGGACTCAGACACAGTATCAGTGTTTAAGTCTAGGCTAAAAACCTATTTATTTAGTCAAGCATTTTTATAAATAGATTTGCCATAAGGTAAAGGAGCAGATCTGGGGGACTCATGGACGTAGAGTATTATGGTGAACTGGTATGTTTAGATGCTGTCTTCCTCAGTCTCATTTGATCACTCAGGTTTGTTGACGGTGAGGTGATTGTTTGCTTTACATCTCAGGGAGCCCTCATGTTTGTGTTTCCTTCTGGCTCCTCCCTTTTAGTTATGCTGTCATAGTTAGTCCTGCCGGAGTCCCTGCTTGCACTCTACAGTAAATATACATTCACATTAGACATTGTGACTGTGACCATACCTAATTGCAATCTCTCCTCCTCTTCTCTTCCTCCCCCTCTTTCTCTTTCCTCTCTCCCCCTGTCTCCCCCTTTCACTCTTTCTCTCTCTCTCTCTCTGTCGAGCTACACATGTGGTTCCTGAGCTGCCAGTGATCCAGACTCCCTCTGCCCTCCGGACCTGTCTGATCCATCCTGGTGCCCGGTTTCTGGTTGGAGGTCTCATCGCATGGATGCCCGGTGTGTCTCTTTAGGATGCGCCTGGTGTCTGGGGATGATTCTATCTACTTAGAAGATGGTTCTGGCCTCGACTGGTGTTGTCAGCTGTTTCTCTGAGGACTTGACAATTCGATAGTTCAGGACTGGAACTTTCTACAAGTCTATCTGAGTCTCGAATAACTACTGGACTCCATTTTACATCAACTATTATAACATCAATTAACATCAACTATTATAGCTGAACCTAACACTTAACACTGTATAAATGCAGATAATTTCCTGCTAACTGTTTCACCCAGATGAGGATGGGTTCCCTGTCGAGTCTGGTTCCTCTCAAGGTTTCTTCCTATTACCATCTCAGGGAGTTTTTCCTTGCCACTGTCGCCCTCGGGCTTGCTCGCCAGGGAATATCTGAACATTTTATTCATACACATTCACATTCCATACAAATTTAAATAATTCTTTTGATTGTGTAAAGCTGTTTTGAGACAATGTCAATTGTTAAAAGCGCTATACAAATAAAACTGAATTGAATTGAATTATTAAGTATAAAATTAAAATCTCCATTTTATCCCATTTGTCTTCTGCTTCCTTCCTTCACAGACTTTTCAATGATAATGGAGTATCAGACATAATTAAATTACATTACAATTGCACCATCAATTGCTATTACAGTAAATGATAAAGATTATGTTAAGTCAACATGATGCTGTCACACTAGTTTAACATGAATTAAATACTTTGGTTTAGGAGGCAAAAATTGTGTAATTTGGCCACATTTTGATGATGTGGGACTGATGTACACATTAAAATCAAGTAAATTCAAAGGGTTATTTTTTTCAGTGTTGATGACATACTGACTTTGGAATGATAAGCGTCAGCACTGTACACGCCTACATGATCAACAATCACCCTCACAACACTCAAACTAACAGTATATCAAACCCAAACCCAAATATAGATTGTGGAAAGGAAAAAACTGCTGCACCAATAAACCAATATTTACAATATATAGACATACAAAGACATCTGCCAGATGAAAAAGACGACGTCGCATAGACGTCTCCGCAACGTATGTGCGCGATCTGGGGAGGTATTTCATGTAATACAACAATATTTATATATGAAGCAAAAAGCTGTTCCGCTGGCTGCATCACTTCCGGGTTCTTATACTCTTCTAGGACAGCCTCATTGGTTCCCACGGGAAACGCGGTCGCGCTGGAAACCATGATTGATGGGTGCGATGTCCAATCCCAGGACCTGAAAGACATAGGCAGCAAAATACGTGCGAAATGCCCGAAAATACTACGGGAAGTAATATATATATATATATACAGTGGTGTGAAAAACTATTTGCCCCCTTCCTGATTTCTTATTCTTTTGCATGTTTGTCACACTTAAATGTTTCTGCTCATCAAAAACCGTTAACTATTAGTTAAAGATAACATAATTGAACACAAAATGCAGTTTTTAAATGAAGGTTTACGTTATTAAGGGAGAAAAAAACTCCAAATCTACATGGCCCTGTGTGAAAAAGTGATTGCCCCCCCTTGTTATAAAATAACTTAACTGGTTTATCACACCTGAGTTCAATTTCTGTAGTCACCCCCAGGCCTGATTACTGCCACACCTGTTTCAATCAAGAAATCACTTAAATAGGAGCTACCTGACACAGAGAAGTAGACCAAAAGCACCTCAAAAGCTAGACATCATGCGAAGATCCAAAGAAATTCAGGAACAAATGAGAATAAAAGTAATTGAGATCTATCAGTCTGGTAAAGGTTATAAAGCCATTTCTAAAGCTTTGGGACTCCAGCGAACCACAGTGAGAGCCATTATCCACAAATGGCAAAAACATGGAACAGTGGTGAACCTTCCCAGGAGTGGCCGGCTGACCAAAATTACCCCAAGAGCACAGAGACAACTCATCCGAGAGGACACAAAAGACCCCAGGACAACATCTAAAGAACTGCAGGCCTCACTTGCCTCAATTAAGGTCAGTGTTCATGACTCCTCAATAAGAAAGAGACTGGGCAAAAACAGCCTGCATGGCAGATTTCCAAGGCGCAAACCACTTTTAAGCAAAAAGAACATTAAGGCTCGTCTCAATTTTGCTAAAAAAACATCTCAATGATTGCCAAGACTTTTGGGAAAATACCTTGTGGACCGACGAGACAAAAGTTGAACTTTTTGGAAGGTGCGTGTCCCGTTACATCTGGCGTAAAAGTAACACAGCATTTCAGAAAAAGAAATACCATACCAACAGTAAAATATGGTGGTGGTAGTGTGATGGTCTGGGGTTGTTTTGCTGCTTCAGGACCTGGAAGGCTTGCTGTGATAGATGGAACCATGAATTCTACTGTCTACCAAAAAATCCTGAAGGAGAATGTCCGGCCATCTGTTCGTCAACTCAAGCTGAAGCGATCTTGGGTGCTGCAGCAGGAGAATGACCCAAAACACACCAGCAAATCCACCTCTGAATGGCTGAAGAAAAACAAAATGAAGACTTTGGAGTGGCCTAGTCAAAGTCCTGACCTGAATCCTATTGAGATGTTGTGACATGACCTTAAAAAGGCAGTTCATGCTAGAAAACCCTCAAATAAAGCTGAATTACAACAATTCTGCAAAGATGAGTCGGCCAAAATTCCTCCAGAGCGCTGTAAAAGACTCGTTGCAAGTTATCGCAAACACTTGATTGCAGTTATTGCTGCTAAGGGTGGCCCAACCAGCTATTAGGTTCAGGGGGCAATTACTTTTTCACACAGGGCCATGTAGGTTTGGATTTTTTTTTCTCCCTAAATAATAAAACCCCTCATTTAAAAACTGCATTTTGTGTTTACTTGTGTTATCTTTGACTAATAGTTAAATGTGTTTGATGATCAGAAACATTTTGTGTGACAAACATGCAAAAGAATAAGAAATCAGGAGGGGGGCAAATAGTTTTTCACACGACTGTATATATATATATATATATAAAATACAAAGCCAAATTATGCCAACACAAATAACATTTTCTATGTTCTGTATTTCTGTGTATTCTAACATTGCTCATGGCAATGCTTAAAATTATCAACAACCGTATCAACATGTTAACTATAATTGAGTCCAGTGAATTCCTAAACTTTACAATGATTTTTAAAGCTCAACTTAGTTTAACACCTAAAAGGCAAATAGTTCAGATAAGATTTAATTGTCCCTTTGCAGCTCAAGTAGAAATGATTGTAGGGTAAATACATAAATTGCATTTATTCATAATATCATCATGCAGAGATAAATGTATGTGGAAAAACTCCACTGTAAAATGGATCTTTTTTTTTTTACATCTTCAGTTCTTCTTCAATGTAAGGTGCCTGAACAGAAAACAGCCTAGATGCACGTCTTCCCTGATCTCGGAGAGATGGTGGGAGCAGCTGAGTAGTGATGGAGAATCAGAGAGAACATGGTGTGGTGCTGGGTCTGATTAGAGCTGAGAGATAAGCAGGTGCTGGGCCTTCTTCTATCTGTGCAGGCAAGCGTCAGGGTTTTGAATTTGATGCATGAAGCTACATAAAGCCAAAGTTAACTTGTAAAACAATTAATAGTTTTCAAGTCAAACAGTCATTTGAATTTAATTTAAACCAAAGCAAAAAGGACATAAAAATGTACTACAGCATATCTGGAGGTCTACTTGTCTGTCTGAACTTCTTTCTATCCCATATAGATGCGTTGATGTGTTCTGAGATTACTCTGTTGAGTAAATCCTTTCCCACACTGTAAGCAAACAAATGGTTTTTCTCCTGTATGAATTCGATGGTGATGTTGAACAGCACTACGCTGATTAAAACTCTTCCCGCAGTCTGAGCAGTGATATGGCTTCTCTTCTGTATGAATGCCCTGGTGTTGTTGGAGAGTACTTGATTATGCAAAGCTCATTCCGCACTGCGAGCAGTAATATGGCTTTTCTCCAGTGTGAACGCGCTGGTGTAGCTGGAGATGACATCTCCGAATGAAACTCCTCCCACACTGCAAACAGTGATACGGCTTCTCTCCAGTGTGAACGCGCTGGTGTGCTTGGAAATCCCCCTGTCTGTTAAACCCTTTTGCACACAGTGAGCAATAATAGCGCTTCTGTCCAGAGTGAACACTCTGATTTTCCTGGAGAGTTTTCCTGTAATTAAAGCTTTGCCCACACTCTGAGCAGCGATATGGCGTCTCTCCAGTGTGAACAAGCTGGTGCTGTTGGAGGTTACCTCTCCGACTGAAACTCTTTCCACATTGTGAGCAGTAATGTGGCTTCTCCCCTATGTGAATGCGCTGGTGCTGTTGGAGATGACTTGTCTGACTGAAACTGGCAGTTCCAACCACAGCATCCTCCTACCGATATTCTCTCAACCTTGCCTGAGTTTTCCTCCAAAACATCTAAAAACATCTAACATTGTCTCTCTGATTCATTCTTGATTCCACCCATCCTTGTCACTCCCAAAGAGAACCATGGTCATTATACAGTAGGAGTGAAGCTCCATCTGTATGTTCACAGATAAAATGTAGTGGACAGGGGTACACAAACCTTTGACTACATGGTGTTGTATTTGCTTGAGTAAAGATCTTTCTTCAGTGATCCGTCTCCTTTTCAGTGTGAATGCGCTCGTGTTTTCGGAGAGTGTCCTGTCGATTAAAGCTCTTCCCGCACTGTGTACACTGATACGTTTTTTCTCCAGTGTGAATTCTCTGATGTAATTTGAGATGACTCTTTTGATGAAATTTGCTTCCACAATCTAAGCAGTGAAACGGTTTCTCTCCAGTGTGAATGCACTTGTGGGTTTTCAGATTACATTCATGAGTAAATTTTCTTCCACACTGTGAGCATTCATACGGCTTCTCTTTGGTGTGAATGCGCTGGTGTTTCCGGAGATTACCCTGCTGACGAAAACTCTTTCCGCACTCTGAGCAGAGATAAGGTTTCTCTCCCGTGTGAATGAGCTGGTGTTCACGGAGAGTATGGAGTCTACTGAAACTCCTCCCACAATGTGAGCAGTGATACGGTTTCTCTCCTGTGTGAATGCGCTGGTGTTTTTGTAGAGTATTCTGCCGACTAAAGCTCCTCCCACACTGTGAGCAGTAATAAGGTTTCTCTCCCGTGTGAATATTTTGGTGTTCATTTAAGTCAGTCAGTTGTTTGAAGCTCTTCCCGCACTCTGAGCAGTGATACGGCTTCTCTCCGGTGTGAATGCGCTGGTGGTTACGGAGAGTATTCTGTTGACTGAAGCTCTTCCCGCACTCTGAGCAGTGATATGGCTTCTCTCCGGTGTGAATGCGCTGGTGAATACGGAGAGTATTCTGTTGTCTGAAGCTCTTCCCACACTCTGAACAGTGATATGGTTTATCGCCAGTGTGAATACGCATGTGTTTTATTAGCATGTCATGTCTACGGAATCCCGTTCCGCACTGCAAGCAGCAATACGGCTTCTCTCCGGTGTGAATGCGCTGGTGATAACGGAGAGTATTCTGATGAATGAAGCTCTTCCCGCACTCTGAGCAGTGATACGGCTTCTCTCCGGTGTGAATGCGCTGATGGACTTTGAGATTACCCTTATAAGTAAATGTGCTCCCACACTGTGAGCAGATAAACGGCTTCTTTTCTGTTTTAATGCTCTGGTCATCCTGAATGTGATCCGACTGGGAAATACACAGGTGTGTTTGGAGCATGCTCTGGTTCATGAAATTATTTTCACAAACTGAGCAGCGGTGAATGTCAGCCTTTTGTTGGACACTGGACTCTCCTGTTGCCATTATGTTTGGTTTACCTTTGGAGAGAAAATATACAATTCAATAACATGAAAAATTTAATGAAGAAATAAATAAAAAGTCCTCCAGTCCCTGCTGTAGAGAAACACCCCCTAACAGGATATTACCCCACCATGCTGAACTGGACTTACACCAGACATATTATTTGGTCTTGTGAAAATAGTTACATTTTAGTCTTATTTGACCATAACACAGTTGCATTTTGCGAAGCCCAGTCGCTCAAGCTTTTTTTCTTGCAACCCTCCCATCGTTGCAGTGCTAAATATTAGATGAATTTTGTAGTCTTCTCTTCTATGGAGTAAGTAAACGGTTGAACGTTCTCATGAATATAAACAGTGAGATATAATGTTTCTGTAAAATTAAATTCAATGCAGATTTTATAGTCACTGTAAATATTCACAGGTATTTTCCTCAGAACCTGTGAGTGTTCCTCATTAAGGTTAAAGTGCCAAAGAGACAAACAGCTAGGAATCCTGAAATCCCATTTTTCATTAGATGTCAGGTGTGTTGTGTGATAAAAGAGTACCAGCGAGAATGAAAGGAAAGGTGTACAGGACAGTGGTGAGACCAGCGATGCTCTACGGCTTAGAGACAGTGGCACTGAAGAAACGACAGGAGGCAGAGCTAGAGGTAGCAGAGATGAAGACGCTAAGGTTCTCTTTGGGAGTGACGAAAATAGATCGAGTAGGATGAAGAATGAGTTCATCAGAGGGACAACCCATGTTAGATGTTTTGGAGGTAAAGTCAGAGAGGCCAGATTGAGGTGGTTTGGACATGTTCAGAGGAGAGATGGTGAGAGAGAACATGAAGTTAGTTGGTGTGAGAGAAGAAGATGCAGAGGATAGGGTTAGATGGAGGCAGATGATTCACTGTGTCAACCCCTGAAAGGGAACAGCCGAAAGACAAAGAAGAAGAGTTAGTCCTGCCGGAGTCCCTGCTTGCACTCTACAGTAAATATACATTCACATTATACATGTGACTGTGACCATACCTAATTGCCATCTCTCCTCCTCTTCTCTTTCTCCCCCTCTTTCTCTTTCCTCTCTCTCCCCGTCTCCCCCTTTCACTCTTTCTCTCTCTCTCTGTCGAGCTACACATGTCGTTCCTGAGCTGCCAGTGATCCAGACTCCCTCTGCCCTCCGGACCTGTCTGATCCATCCTGGTGCCCCGTTTCTGGTTGGAGGTCTCGTCGCATGGATGCCCCGTGTCTGTCTTTGGGATGCGTCTGGTGTCTGGGGATGATTCTATCTACTTAGTAGACGGTTCTGGCCTCGACTGGTGTTGTCAGCTGTTTCTCTGAGGACTTGACAATTCGATAGTTCAGGACTGGAACTTTCTACAAGTCTACCTGAGTCTCCAATAACTCCTGGACTCCATTTTAACATCAATTAACATCAACTATTATAGCTGAACCCAGATGTTTCACCCAGATGAGGATGGGTTCCCTGTTGAGTCTGGTTCCTCTCAAAGTTTCTGCCTATTACCATCTCAGGGAGTTTTTCCTTGCCACTGTCGCCCTCGGGCTTGCTCACCAGGGACTTGAACATTTGAATCTGAAACATCTGAACATTTTGATTCATACACATTCACATTCCATACAAACTTAAATAATTCTTTTGATTGTGTAAAGCTGTTTTGAGACAATGTCAATTGTTAAAAGCGCAATGCAAATAAAACTGAATTGAATTGAATTGAAGAAGAAACGATATAACTTCGACGTCACTGAAAAAACCCCACTGCTTTTCGAAATGCGGATGAGTTAGTCTCATAGTGCAGCACCAGCCCACTAATGTGAATTCAGCCAGCGCTGTTCGCGCATGCGCAGTATAACAATGCTTTTGAAGTTTGAGTAAATTAGTATATGAAGTCATGAAATATTGAAAATAATTAATAATAAATCTCAAATGTAAATTTCAAATAAATGTCATTATTTAAAGCTTGTGGAACGTGAATATAAGCACCCTTCACTATTCTTTCTATTTAATAACTTATCTATATATATAAATATAAAAGACATACTATAAAGATGCCACTTGTATATATACACATTAAGAATATTTTCCTCTGCAATATATGCACAGTATATTCTTAACCAACAGATATGGACAAATGCCACTCAGGTACCATAATCTACCCTAGGGTTGGGTGATATACCGGTATACACGGTTAACCGGTAGAAATTTGTCAACCGATAGAGATTTTGGTCTATCATCTTAATCGCGGTTGAGATCACGTGACGTTGCAAGTTACGTAACCACGCAATACACATTCACTTCTATGGGAAGCCAAACACATCTAAAGTGGGATGAAACCGTGGCACCTGATTGTGGGCAGAACAAATATCCAGACCCGGTGGATCGCGCAGCGCCGAACCAACTTGAGCAGCGCCGCTCGAATCACAAACCTGAACGCTGCTGATAGAAATAGACCGCGCCGACCATCAAAATACATTTTACCCTGCTGGGATGCGCACGTACAAACAGGCATGGCAAGGCGGAAACAATATTAAACAGTCCTGATATTTTTAATAAATTGTTTTTAAATAAAACAGTGAGTCGCGCAGGTTTGTGATTCGAGATATTGGGTCAATCGGGTGTAAAAACAATAAAAACGAGAGCACACCAAATCCTTATCAACTGTTTATTCTCCTTTATTCACAAAAACGAACTGAAACTCCAACACACGCGGCACTCTAGAGGAGGAAGTGCGCATGCGCCTTTTGCCCTTCTACGGCAAGCCCAGATGGGAAACAACCTCACACACACATACAGTATGCACCTCACGAGCGCCTGTGCATCTAACATTAGCACAATATAACAAAATCAAATTAGGTTTGTTACACATCCAATCGAATATGGCCAAAGTAAAAAAAAATGTCGCAATCCTCAGCAATTCCCAGTTTAAATACAATTACATTATGTAAAACAGTTTCTTTATGTTTGACTTTTTATTTTAATGCATTTTCAGATACAAATTGCTATATTGTGATTAGGGCTGCAACTAGCGATTATTTTGATAATCGATTAGTTGGTCGATTATTTTTTCTTCTTCTTTCGATTAATCGGATAGAGCTGAATGCTTTCATTTGATGTTTTGCTTAACTATATAAAACCATAAATCAAGGTATTATTTATGTATAAAAGTAAACTTTAAAAAATGCAAAAGCCACATATAGAGTTTAATGATCTTTAATTTTGACATTTAAACCTTATTTTATGTAAATCAACATTTTTGTTTTTAACAAAAATTGCAGACAGCAAGTTGACAGTAATATATCTATCTATCTATCTATCTATCTATCTATCTATCTATCTAGTTTTAAAAATACACTGACATATTCAGTTGTTAAGAATGACCTCAATTTTAAATTCTCTTAAATTAATTCAACTTAATAAGAAGAAGAATAGACTTCGGTTTATACATTATTTCGATCCTCTCGTGTATTTTATCCTTTTTTTGTTGTCTCAATAATAATTTAAAAAAGAATATATATAGAGACAGACCATTTTGCTACACTAGACATTAATCTTATTGTTTTTAAATATTCTCGTAATACGGCGACGTAGGGAGCGGAAAAAAAATGGCCGCTACTGGGTTCACTCTCTTTATTTTGCCTTTTTTCCGTATTTCCCTCTGTACAGCGTGTAGGATGATGGGATATATCCAGTCCTCCGAAGCATAAAATTAATGCGAAGAAAACTAACTAAAAGTGTTTTCCTTGCGTTCGTTGGGATTTGAACGGCAAGAAAAAGCTGCATGCAACATTTTTTTTTCTTTTGACACCGTATAACCGCGCAGCGGGACAAACGCACGTCACCAAAGCCCGTGTGAACTCTCTCATTGACTCCTTTTTTTTTTGTTTTTTTTGTCGTGGCCAATTCCTCCCCGTCGCTAGGGGCTCCCACATGTGTAGAAAACACTCGGCGCTTCATCCGCGCTCACCGGACACTACGAATGGCAGAAAACCACTCGATTTTAACGCCCGATAAGAGGTGTTTAATGTAAATTGCTCCCATACCTGAGAGGATTTGGGGCGCGCGCTTTATCCTGCAGACTCTGTAACCGCCATTGCGCGAGCGACTGTGTATCTGTGTGTATTTGTGCATCTTGTGGTCGCGCTTCTCAGTAACCTGAGCAGCCCAACTAATCGATAACGGCATTCGGTGACAATGAATTTCATTATCGATAATTATCGATTTTATCGATTAGTTGTTGCAGCCCTAATTGTGATATATATCGTTATCGAGGAAGAAAATTGCTTCTACCGTGATAGAAGATTTTGGTTATATCGTCCACCCCTAATCTACCCCCATCATCTACATACTACATCCTATAATTTTAGGCTCTATTCACTTTTTACACTTTCTTAGTCTTTAAAAATTCAATAGTTTCGCAACCATAGGGCATCAACAACTGCCCCCCTTGTCTACATACTACATTGGAATTCACTCATTTTTTCCCCCCTTAATTTGATATATTTTTAAATGTAATAGCTTCTTAACCAAAGGAGATTGAGAAATGCTTCTCCTAGTACCATGGACAGTTCCCCTTCAGGAAAACGGTGCAGGGAGAGTGCATTCAGAGCAAGGCTCGCCCGCGAGAGATTACACGCGTATCACTGACCTTCTACAGAGGGCCAAAAGTGACAATGTTACCATCTTTTAATCCCTGAAATGAAAGAGACGGAGAATTTCACTCGCCTTGATCTCTGGTTCACACTACCCATGATTTATTCATGCTATTGTACAAATGGACAATATTTTATATTTAGTAAAAATGGACGACTACCAGTGCTGATCCTTTCATATGCAGTTTGAGTTTATTCAGATAGATGTGAGCTGACATCACGCAAATAAAATGCTAATTATCTTGCATTATTATTATTGTCTTGAGACAGTATCTGATGGGTCTCTATTCTTGCATTATGTTAGTTTTGCTCCACTTTACTGAAAAGACATGTTTGAGAAGAAATATCAGTCAAAATCCCGCCAGTGTTACTGATGACGTGTCTCCTGACCACATTGTGCTTTGTCACGGTCAGATACTGTTGCTACTGATATGATTCACTTGTAGACTTTATACATGTCAGTAGTACAATGTTGACAGCTGCACATTATCCGATAACATGAATTCTTGCCACCAAGATGTGTTAGCATTGCTATCAGGGACATATTTAGAATGATCAACATCAGCTGAGTCACCTGTAGGCTGTAAACATGTCAGTATTACCATTTTGACATCTCTGGACACATCTGTATGTGAAAAGTAGAGGGGGATCCTCATCTGATAGCACAAACTCTTGCTAAGCATTAACACAATTTGTTTACAAATTATTAGCATTTTGTTTTAATTGAGTTATTAAAGCTCTGCATCATCTTGGGTTATTCTGATCTGTTGTGATGACGTCATTTCCTTTAAATATTCACTCTAACAATAGTTATATTTTGAATTTAGGAGAAATATTGTCTGATGAACTGATTATATATATTTTTTCCCAGAGCTGTTTAGAGGGAAAATATAAGGCTGTCTGTGTCTTTTCCGTTTCAGCGATTAAAAACGTTAACAATATCATTTTTGTCCTTTACCGCGCTCCGTAGAATCTCAGTGGTACGCGCATGACCCCTCGCGCGCTCCCCCTGCGCTGTTTTCACGGGGGCGGGGCTAAGGAAACGCATCCCGATGGGGGAACCAACTTCGACACAACAATGCGGATATAAAACTACCTTTACCGCGGCCTCTGTACTCTATGAACATAAAATAAAAGCATATTAGCTGTTCATTAATGCAAACTAGGTTTTATTTCTTTTGCACATTTATATAATTAGAGAGAAAACATTTTTACCTGGACTTCAGCAGCTACACGTTTATGGTGTTTGTTCTTCTTCTACGGTTTTTTCTTCTCCGCCTAAGTGTATTAGTGTTGTAGTGCTGCCACCTACTGGACTGATGTGTGGAGAAGAGTGGCACAACAAAGAATAAAGAGGGTGGGGTGGTACTAAATTCTCTCTATTAAATCAGGTTCATTTATAAATGTGATTAGGTGTCCATATACTCAATACATGCAATAATGTGATGTTGTGTCTCGCCTTTAATACTCAAAAGCACTACATCCACTGTCTCTAACTGCAGACACACTTAATCTGAGTGTTATCCTTTTATTTATTTATTTTACTGAACTCTTTGATTAAACCCTGTGACCCCCCATGACAAACCCAAATATTAAATTATTAAAATAATTTTAATAATTTCCTCTGGGTACTGCCTAAACTATTTCCAATCCCAGTACATTATGAATATTATATATTCCTGTCTCATTATTATCTCAACATTTTGAGACACTTTTTGTCTTTTGCTAGTTTTTGGACTCAGCTGTACATAACAGGACGTGCTTACTGACTGTGATTTTTGAGAACTCGACACCCATGTTTCCTTCTACATGACATGTCCATGACTCAAGCTTGAGAAGAGTTCTCTGTTCAATGCCACTATGCCTGAGGGATTTCATATAATGACTTCACTGAAAAAAAGGAACTTGGCTACGTGTTACATGTACTAAAATGTAATATGTGTTTTGTACATAATAATTTAATGTTTACAAGATAAACATGAATAAATCATGTTGTATTTGCATGAAATTCAAGAAATTATCATGTATTAGATTCAATCATGTTGAGATAAACCAAAGAGATCTTGTCACTATGAAAACTGGAAATAGAGCAAACATCGCGAGAAGATGTCGCGAGAAGAGAACACTGTTGAGAAGACAAACGTTTGGCGGCGTGTGGAAAAGGTAAGCAGGAATTAATTCCCATTTTTCTAAATAGAAACAAAATACTGAACATAAATGTCACCTGCTGTTTAGCGATGTTTAGTCACGTTATTTTGGTTTAAAGATATTTCTTGTATTTTTAATCACACTTAAAATACCGACGGTTATATGCGCGTGTTTAATCTGCGGTTCGGTTCTGGTTTCGGTCTGTTCTCATGAGTTGTGTAAGGATTTCTTGTTTTTGCTAGACCCCGTCTAGTCAGTGCTCAGCCTGTATTTTGCTTCCCACCTGGATCCAGGGAACCCCTCAATAATACACAAGTCCGTGCTCAGTGAGACGTTCCAAGTTTATTGTGGGAGAGAGGAGTATATATACGCACACGCACAAAGAACCAAAGAAAAGGGTGCAGAAGTGTTTACATTTGGTCAGGAATGTTTAGAAAAGATAAGGTAAAGAAGAACATAAAATTGGGAGTAGCTCTGCATTTACGAGCGTTTAACAGTTCTACGACCTTTAACATAAACTACTATAGGATGTGTTTATTGAAAGTGCAGCTTGTGTCGAGGTAAGAGAAAGAAGTAACATTCTGTTCTCACGCACACAGAATATCATAAAACATACTAAAAATCAAATATTCCCTACAGTTCCCCCCTTTTATTCATAAGAAACATCGTTGAATAAAACTCAGAACTTTCAAGAAGTCGCCGGCGGATAATAGGTCATCGGACACGGCGCAGGAACATAACCTGAAACATACTTATACAAAAGATTTTGCACACAGCAAAGAATGCATGGACCTAAAAGACACAACAGGTCTGAATCATTGGTATATCGCTTAGCGGTCCAATTAGCGAATCAAAAAACCATTATCATGTGGATGAGGTTGCACTATGTACAACAATCTCTCATTCAAGATTAAGAGGACAAAAAGAAACTTCATTCTAAGGCAGGAAAGGTTACCACCATACTCCAAGTGCTGTTCTATAAACTCTACAGAATGAAGTGTGACCAAAAGAATACACAGAAATATAACAGGTTGAGTGTAAACCTGTGTGTGTGAAAAATCTTGTTCGCAATGTCAAACATATAAATAACTACTAGTGGTGAACTATTGCCTTTCTTGACGCTACAGTGCTCAGAGTGCGGGCATGCCCAATCTGCACTCGTCCCACCTTACGAGGCGCTTAGACACCACCAGGAATGGTAAACTAATAGCAATAGTGAAGTCGTCCCGTGGCAACCCAAGACAATCCCTCTGTGTCACGTCACGGGTTGGTCATCACTGCAGCATGTCTTCAGTCTAGGAAACAACAAAATAATCACAGAGAAAGAAAGATAATAATACACAAACATTTATTCATCCTTTGATCTCACGCCGACAGGACATCTCTTCAGCCTAGTAGCATGGAGCCACTGTGGAAAAAGATCAGTTAGGACAGCAGTACGAGTAATTGCGATTATTTCTGCTGGTCCGTCATATTTACAATCTCCCAGTTTCCTGGGGGTCAAAGATTTTACCAGAACAGTATCTCCCACATTAAAAGGATGTGTGGGTTTTGTTGAGGGTACTGGAGTCACATTAGCAATTTGTTCATAATGTTTGTTCAGAGTATCTATTAGAGCAGCAGAATATTCAGCAATATGTACATCAAGATCAGTTGTTCCTATCGCGGGTTTGCCTTTCCTCCATGGCACGGGAAAAGGTCTGCCAAATATAATTTCATGCGGTGACATGTGCACATCTTTTCTTGGTGTCATTCTCATTTCAGCTAGAACAGCAGGTAACAGATCAACCCAGTTTTTACTCCCCATAGTTTGCATTGCTTTAGTCAGTTTTTCTTTCAGTGTCCTATTTGTTCTTTCTACTATACCTGATGACTGTGGGTGATAAGGAATGTGAAAATACCAGGACAGTGAAAGATATTTACACAAATTCTGTGTTACCTGTGATGTAAAAGGTGTTCCTTTATCCGAGTCAATAGCATGAGGAACGCCATAACGAGGTATTATTTCTTTCGCTAAGACTCGGGTCACCACCTTTGCATTCTCTCGAGCACACGGGAAAGCTTCCACCCACCTTGAAAACTTGTCGACCAAAACCAGAAGATATTTGAATGGGCCACATGCAGGCATATGTGTAAAATCTATTTGCCACTCTGCAAACGGAGCAGTAGGTAACAGAAGACTTTCGTGTTTACCTAAACCCTTTGTCACATTATTCTGAGCACACACCAAACATCTAGATATTAATAAATCTATTGTTCCAAGCATGTTAGCTATGCAAAAGAGTTTTTTCATATCTTCCTTAACCCCCCTTCGTGTGCGAGATGTGTAACACCGTGGAACTCGCGCACGAGGAAGGGAAGACAATGAGACGGCAGGCACAAATGGCCATCAGCACAATACCATAAACCATCAGAAGCAACGTAGGCACCCTGAGCTTGCCAAAAAGAGGAATCATTCGGCGTGGCTGAAGCTTGCAAAGACAATAAATCTACATCGGGAATCAAAGAGCTAGCAAGAAAAGATGTATTGATCAAATCAGAACCAGAATCAGGAAAGAAAATCTGTTTTTGAGCTGCTTGTTTAGCAATACGATCAGCTAGCGAATTCCCTCGCACTTCCATAGAGTCACCAGAAGAATGAGCCTTAGTTTTTACAATAGCAAGAGTACCAGGTAGATGGCATGCGTCTATTAAATCCTGAACAAGAGAAGAATGAGAAATTAGCTTACCCTCAGCAGAATGAAAACCCCTGGATTGCCAGATGCGGCCAAAGTCATGAGCGATACCAAAAGCGTAACGAGAATCAGTGTATATAGTGACATCTTTTCCTTCAGAAAGAACACACGCACGAGTTAGAGCAAAAAGTTCAGCTGCCTGAGCACATGAGAAAGGGAGAGAGTAAACTTCAATGGTTATATCTGGCAGTGCACACACAGCATAACCACAGAGAAATTTCCCATCATATGGTTTTGAACAGGAACCATCTACAAACAGAGTGTCACCAATTGTTAATGGAGTAGAAGATAGATCAGGACGTATACTAGTGGAGTGAATAATCTCTGAACAACAGTCATGATCTGTGTCTACTAGCGTGTCGTCCTGTGCATTGATCAAGCGTGCCAGAGCATATCCGAGGGTGTCAAAAGAAGTGGTGGTTTTTATCTCTAAGTTACTTGTAGAACACAGGATAATCTCATACCCAGACCGTCTCTGAGCCGTCATGTGTTGTGTTTGAATGTTTTGCAGCACTTGTTTAACCTGATGTGGAGAATACAAAATTAAAGGATTAGAGAGAACAATCTTTTCAGCATCTTGTTCCATCACCGCACAGGCGGCCACAGCCCTGAGACTGGTGGGCAAACCTTGTGCCACAGCATCTAAAGTTTTAGATAAGAAAGCACATAAGGCACAACAGGTGCTACAGGGATAATTATGTCATTTATTTTTCTCAAATCTTGTGTAAATCTCCACGTACCATCAGGTTTCGGTACAGGATTAACAGGTGTGTTGTAAGAACTTACACATGGTTTAATAACACCCTGCTTGAGCAATGAGCTTAAAATTTCATCTATTCCTGAGGCCTTGGCCTCGGAGAGTGGATATTGTTTGATGTACACAGGTTGCGAATGTTTTAATTTAGCTTCATAAGGAACACAGTGTACTAACCCCACCTCATCCTTATGTTCAGCCCACAGACTGCTCGGCACACATTGAAGGGCAGCAGGAAGAGAGCTGTTCTGCGAAGAAAGGAAACAATTATTTACACGCATATTTGTGAGGTGGGAAAAAGGAACTGAATCAGGCACTTCAACAGTGAGTTTTGCGCCAGAAAAAGTCAAGGACATGTGTAATCTGCTCATTAAATCGCGTCCTAGCAGATTAAAAGGACAATCAGGCATACAGACAAAACGATGAGAGAGATGAATTCCCTTATCTAAAGGACATGTTACAGTTACCTGAAGAGTGAAATAATTTCGTTGAGCAACCCCTTCAATTCCCACAGAGCTGATACTTTTATTCGAGAGCGGTCCCTCATAATCACGACCTAAAGACGACATTGTAGCTCCCGTATCCACCAAAAAAGAGAATACAGAACCATCTATACACAATTCTATAAAGGGCAACTCATTAACCTGAGGTGACTCGAAAGTACAAAGTAACATCGCGGGGCTGGAACTCTGCGGGCATCCCTATGCATCATATGCTCCTACCTGCATCCCTGAGAAGGGATTGGGTCTATATTGCTGCTGCTGTTGCTGTGGTTGTACTCGCTGTGGTGGCTGCTGTGAAGGATTAGGAGAAAACACCTTATTAGCATCATGACACTGATCATCATTCAATCGATTGTACACATTTTGTCCACTACGTCCCTCATCAAGGGCCTTCGTGCGACATTCACGAGCCCAATGACCTTCTTTATAACAACAATAACCAGATCTACGGGGTGCACTCTGACCCTGCAGACCTCCTCTACCCCCCTTTTTTCCACCTCTGTGTCCTTCTCTCTCCACAAACAAACATGCCACTTGTCTGTTTTCTAAAATACTGTCTCCTTCCAGTGTTCTCACACGCTCACCTAATTTTTTAATAGTTGTTGTAGAACGGTCTGACAATTGAAACTTTAAAATCTTCATGATTTCTGGTCGACAATTATTCAAGAAGGTGGTAAGGAAAAGTGGGTTAGGGTTATCTTCAGGGAGGGGCATACCACCCAAAAGGGTCCAGGTCTCTCGAAACCTCACTGGATGTGACAGTGCCTGGAAGCCTTTATCAGCATATCAACAAAATGCAAAGGTTTGTTGGGAGAAGGGAGCATCTTAATAATGTCCTTCAGCGTGCTTACGGATGGTGGAAGGATTTTTGGACCCTTTGGTCCCATAGAGAAAACAAACGCAGTGTTTTCTTGTCGAGGTTTGGGGCGCGACCTCTCATCCGGACCTTCATCGTCCGAGTTATCAAAATCCTCACCATCAGTATCCTCAGGATCATCCGAAAGAGGGCTGTCAGGAGTTCGTCCTGACACCTTCTTGGGAGTCTTTCCCTTTCCTGAGGCACACACTTCCGACGAAGGTGAGCACGGTTTTGTGGGTACGGGAGAGACAGGCACAGATGGGCAGCTCACAAAAGGATTAGTGGGATTCAAATTAGGATAAATTTTCTCAATTATTTGTTGGTTAGATGCTGATGTTACTATGTCAGCATGATATGGAGGAGGGATCGGAAAGGTTGAATGAACGGGCGGCTTGAATTTAGTTTCGGATGTGACCTTTGGAATCTTTTTCTTCTGTATCTTAGTTTCTTTTATGTCTAAGTATTTATCCCAAAGAGCTTTCATTTCTACCCATTTTTGATAACATGAACCCATGTAAGGATAATCCCTACCTGTGTCACCCATACCCTCATATATCTGAGAGTAAGCAGAGGCTAGATATTCAGGCTTAAAAGTACCTCCGCGTGGATAGGTTAAGAATTGAAATTGTGGTTCAGTCCACCCTGATAAATTATCAAGCCAAGGTGTGGTAAAATAAGTGAGTCCACACCTATTCATCCAGTCGCGCGGAACCTCTTCTGGGTCCGGCTTTGGATAAGTAGTTGTGTTCTTATTACCCATTTTATAAATGTGAATTAACCCGCGACAGAAAGAACCAATATCTTCAACAAAAAACACAGAATACAACAACAAAAGACAACAAAAAGAGCTCAACAAAGACAAAAAAAAAAAAGAGCGGGCAACAGAATACAGCTTCCACACTATGCTTCAGTTCAAGGAACTTTTCAGAAGCGAGCACGCGCTATACTGGCGTAAAAGCCACAAGACAATCCTCCCCCGTACTATATATGGTCCAGATACCAAAAACCAAGGAGCGTGCTTGCTCTATCCTTATAGAAAAAAATAAAAAAGCAGCACTCACCTGATTAGAGGTATCCCGGACAGAGCCCCCAAATTGTAAGGATTTCTTGTTTTTGCTAGACCCCGTCTAGTCAGTGCTCAGCCTGTATTTTGCTTCCCGCCTGGATCCAGGGAAACCCTCAATAATACACAAGTCCTTGCTCAGTGAGACGTTCCAAGTTTATTGTGGGAGAGAGGAGTATATATATACGAACACACACAAAGAACCAAAGAAAAGGGTGCAGAAGTGTTTACATTTGGTCAGGAATGTTTAGAAAAGATAAGGTAATGTAGAACATAAAATTGGGAGTAGCTCTGCATTTACGAGCGTTTAACAGTTTTACGACCTTTCACATAAACTACTATAGGATGTGTTTATTGAAAGTGCAGCTTGTGTCGAGGTAAGAGAAAGAAGTAACATTCTGTTCTCACGCACACAGAATATCATAAAACATACTAAAAATCAAATATTCCCTACAAGTTAAAAAGTATTAAAGAAGCGATAAAGTATAAATATTGTTCATTTGCTAAATTAAGTTTCATGAATTTTAATTGAATATCTATCTCTGTATTTGTTCACAGCAGTTTGTGACTGAAAGTGTGTCTGCATCTGACATCAGGAGTTTCCTGACCAACCGGATCTAACGGTCATATTTAAAAGTCATAACATACAGTTATAAAGTACAAAACGTTTCTGTTGGTGTTTAATTTTTTTTCCCTATGATTAATACTTATTTGTGGTGTTTTATGTTTTGTACATCTTTTCAAATTGAGACCTCATTTGTAAGTTGCTGCTGTAACGAATTACATTTACTCACGTTACTGTAATTGAGTAGTAGTTTTGTGTATTTCTACTTTTTAAAGTAGTTTTTAAAATCTGTAATTTTACTTTTACTCAAGTACGTTTTGTGTGAAGTATTGTAATTCGCTACTGAGTAAAAAATAAATGAATGAAAATGCTAAAATAATAAAAATATTATGCTTTGTATAAATGCTTCGTTGCGCTCGCGTGTTTGCATCATGTCCTGGTCACGCGCCGCTCCAGACTCTTCTTTTCTGACTGTCCCCACATCGGCAGCTACCTGACCTTCCACACGGTCGCTTCCACCTGAGAGTGACGTCATCGACTAGCGCGACCATGCGCGTATATAAACCGGAGAGAGATGCGGAAAGAGGAAAGAGATTGTGATTTTGTCTTTTTGATATTTGCTTGTGTATTCCGGTTTTGACTTTGATTATTGCTTTGTCCCTTTGGTTTGGTTGGTCTCTGTATATACAGTGGTGTGAAAAACTATTTGCCCCCTTCCTGATTTCTTATTCTTTTGCATGTTTGTCACACTTAAATGTTTCTGCTCATCAAAAACCATTAACTATTAGTCAAAGATAACATAATTGAACACAAAATGCAATTTTTAAATGAAGGTTTACGTTATTAAGGGAGAAAAAAAACTCCAAATCTACATGGCCCTGTGTGAAAAAGTGATTGCCCCCCTTGTTAAAAAATAACTTAACTGTGGTTTATCACACCTGAGTTCAATTTCTGTAGTCACCCCCAGGCCTGATTACTGCCACACCTGTTTCAATCAAGAAATCACTTAAATAGGAGCTACCTGACACAGAGAAGTAGACCAAAAGCCCCTCAAAAGCTAAACATCAATGCCAAGATCCAAAGAAATTCAGGAACAAATGAGAAAAAAAGTAATTGAGATCTATCAGTCTGGTAAAGGTTATAAAGCCATTTCTAAAGCTTTGGGACTCCAGCGAACCACAGTGAGAGCCATTATCCACAAATGGCAAAAACATGGAACAGTGGTGAACCTTCCCAGGAGTGGCCGGCCGACCAAAATTACCCCAAGAGCGCAGAGACAACTCATCCGAGAGGCCACAAAAGACCCCAGGACAACATCTAAAGAACTGCAGGCCTCACTTGCCTCAATTAAGGTCAGTGTTCACGACTCCACCATAAGAAAGAGACTGGGCAAAAACGGCCTGCATGGCAGATTTCCAAGGCACAAACCACTTTTAAGCAAAAAGAACATTAAGGCTCATCTCAATTTTGCTAAAAAACATCTCAATGATTGCCAAGACTTTTGGGAAAATACCTTGTCGACCGACGAGACAAAAGTTGAACTTTTTGGAAGGTGCGTGTCCCGTTACATCTGGCATAAAAGTAACACAGCATTTCAGAAAAAGAACATCATACCAACAGTAAAATATGGTGGTGGTAGTGTGATGGTCTGGGGTTGTTTTGCTGCTTCAGGACCTGGAAGGCTTGCTGTGACAGATGGAACCATGAATTCTACTGTCTACCAAAAAATCCCGAAGGAGAATGTCCGGCCATCTGTTCGTCAACTCGAGCTGAAGCGATCTTGGGTGCTGCAGCAGGACAATGACCCAAAACACACCAGCAAATCCACCTCTGAATGGCTGAAGAAAAACAAAATGAAGACTTTGGAGTGGCCTAGTCAAAGTCCTGACCTGAATCCTATTGAGATGTTGTGGCATGACCTTAAAAAGGTGGTTCATGCTAAAAAACCCTCAAATAAAGCTGAATTACAACAATTCTGCAAAGATGAGTGGGCCAAAATTCCTCCAGAGCGCTGTAAAAGACTCGTTGCAAGTTATCGCAAACGCTTGATTGCAGTTATTGCTGCTAAGGGTGGCCCAACCAGTTATTAGGTTCAGGGGGCAATTACTTTTTCACACAGGGCCACGTAGGTTTGGATTTTTTTTCTCCCTAAATAATAAAACCCCTCATTTAAAAACTGCATTTTGTGTTTATTTGTGTTATCTTTGACTAATAGTTAAATGTGTTTGATGATCAGGACCATTTTGTGTGACAAACATCCAAAAGAATAAGAAATCAGGAGGGGGGCAAATAGTTTTTCACACCACTGTATTTGTAGATAATTTCAATTTATGTTTGTGCACTCACTAGTAGTAGCTGCCATTTATTTTGGGAAGAGGGAATTTATTCACTGTTTTTGGTTTAGGGAGTCCTGGAAGGTACCTGTATTTTTGTTTGTGTGTTTTTTTTTTTTTGCTGGTAATCTAGCTACTAAATTACGGAAGCGCATTGCATTCACACAATAAAAAAAAAATCACGGGACTTATCTCATAATTATGACATCCTGATCTCATAATTATGACTTACTATCTCATAATTATGACTTATCACATATAATTATTAGGGTTCTGAGAAGACAGGGACAATGGAGCAAATATTGCCAAATTTAATTAGCTTTTATTTATTTCTTGGACTGAGACACTGGGAGATATTAATGTCATTGAGTAATCTGGATGCTATTATCATTAGTATGTCAACACTGCGCAGGTATCTAAAGTGCTTAGGACTGTTCAGGAGGAAAGCACATTCTATCCTTCTCGAAGTGGCTCTTCCTTCAGGAGCAGCTAAACCGGTAACGATGCGGGTCTTACGAGGGGCAGAACCACGCATAAATACTCTGCAATAGTCTGAATGGGCAGATCTGCAGAAAAGAAAGGCAGACAGACAGTGTGCTGTTCAGAGTCAGAGGCAAAGCCCTAGCCTTTGACGCCGGCGAGAGCGAGAGAGAAAGAGGGAGCGCGCGGCCCGCATCAGTCCAGCGTGCGCACTCAGATAAAGTACAAAAAGACACAAACCCCTCTCTCCCTCTCTTATAAATCCTCGGTAAGGGCGAACGCTCAGAGAGGATCTAAAGTTTATTTTTAGTTTCCCGAGCACCGTCCGCTCTCGCATAGACGGCGGAGCTCTGTTCATTTTGCGTTTTCAGTTTTAATTTTGTTTCCTTTTAAGTTCCTAATTAATAATGCCCCACTATCTCCAGAAAGGTCTTCCCGTGCGTATCATAAGCACTCTCACAACAACTCCTATTTCACTGACCCCCTCTAAAGCCCTGCGTTAGGTCTCTTTTACACATCATAAGACATCGTGGTGTGGCTCTCCATACCGCCCCACGTAACAAAACCAATATGGAGTGTTTCATAGATACAAAATCATGCATATGAAATGCATCCAAGCTGGTTTTGTGGTATCTCAGATAACTATCTGGCACCTGCTTAAAATTCTGGTTCCTCGCTTCCGAGCAAAAGGATGCAGTAACTTTCGTTTCTGATGTCATGTGCTAAAATGCCCCGTGCCACGAACTGCCTCTCCTTATCTCATAATTATGAGATAGTAAGTCATAATTATGAGATAAGGAAGTCATAATTATGAGATATTAAGTCATAATTAAGAGATAAGTCCAGTGATTTTTTTTTTGTGTGAATGCAATGCGCTTCCGTACTAAATATACATACCATTTTGTTTATTATTTTGGCCTGGGTACACCCTGAAACTGATCCTCCTCCTCCTGTTGTGTGTGTGTGTGTGTTTTTGTATATACAAACCTCATCAGTTAATGATTGGATCTAGTTCTATAGTGCCATATACCACCATTTCCATACAGTTATATATATGATAAATAGAACCCTGAACCATTCTTTTGCTGTATGACCCTAGACTGGGACGTAACACCATATTTAAGTGACCACTTTGATTTTCAAGCACAAGAAAGACAACAGCTTTATTATGTAAAGGTGTTCCTTCAGGTAAAAACAACAAGTTTGAGATTTACATCTGCTCATTTTTTTTGAACTATGCTAGAATGCCTCATCCCCACACCCCCCTCCCCCACCGTTGTTAACAAAATAAAAAAGTAACTCGGTAACTTTTACTCTGAGTAAATTCTTTAATGAGCTACTTTTTACTTTTACTTAAGTAGATTTTTATAATGGTAACTTTACTTGTACTTGAGTACAAAATTTTATTACTCTTTCCACCTCTGGTAAATGATAAAGATTATGTTAAGTCAAGATGATTCTTTCACACTAGTTTAACATGAATTAAATACATTGGTTTAGGAAGCAAAAATTGTGTAATTTGGCCACATTTTGATGTGGGACCGATGTAAACATTAAAATCAAGTAAATTCAAAGGGTTATTTTTTTCAGTGTTGATGACATACTGACTTTGGAATGATAAGCATCAGCACTGTACACGCCTACATGATCAACAATCACCCTCACAACACTCAAACTAACAGTATACCAAACCCAAATATGGATTGTGGAAAAGAAAAAAACTGCTGCACCAATAAACCAATATTTACAATATATAGACATACAAAGACATCTGCCAGATGAAAAAGACGACGTCGCATAGACGTCTCCGCAACGTGTGCGCGCGATCTGGGGAGGGATTTCATATAATACAACTAATATATATATATATATATATATATATATATATATATATATATATACACACGAAACAAAAAGCCGTGCCGTGTCGCTGCGTCACGTCCGGGTTCTTATACTCTTAGCCTCACGGGAATCGCGGTCACGCTGGAAACCATGATTGATGGGTGCGATGTCCAATCCCAGGACCTGAAAGACATGGGCACCAAAATACGTGCGAAATGCACGAAAATACTACGGGACGTTTTATTTATATATATAAAATACAAAGCCAAATTATGCCAACACAAATTACATTTTCTATGTTCTGTATTTCTGTGTATTCTAACATTGCTCATGGCAATGCTTAAAATTATCAACAACCGTATCAACATGTTAACTATAATTGAGTCCAGTGAATTCCTAAACTTTACAATGATTTTTAAAGCTCAACTTAGTTTAACACCTCAAAGGCAAATAGTTCAGATAAGATTTAATTGTCCCTTTGCAGCTCAAGTAGAAATGATTGTATGACGATGCACCTCTTCCCTGATCTCGGACAGATGGTGGGAGCAGCTGAGCAGTGGTGGAGAATCAGGGAGAACATGGTGTGGTGCTGGGTCTGATTAGAGCTGAGAGATAAGCAGGTGCTGGGCCTTCTTCTATCTGTGCAGGCAAGCGTCAGGGTTTTAAATTTGATGCATGAAGCTACATAAAGCCAAAGTTAACTTGTAAAACAATTAATAGTTTTCAAGTCAGTCATTTGAATTAAATTTAAACCAAAGCAAAAAGGCCATAAAACTGTACTACAGCATATCTGGAGGTCTACTTGTCTGTCTGAACTTCTTTCTCTCCCATATGGATGCGTTGGTGTGTTCTGAGATTACTCTGTTGAGTAAATCCTTTCCCACACTGTAAGCAAACAAATGGTTTTTCTCCTGTATGAATTCGATGGTGGTGTTGGACAGCACTACGCTGATTAAAACTCTTCCCGCAGTCTGAGCAGTGATATGGCTTCTCTTCTGTATGAATGCGCTGGTGTTGTTGGAGAGTACTTGATTGTGCAAAGCTCATTCCGCACTGCGAGCAGTAATATGGCTTCTCTCCAGTGTGAATGCGCTGGTGTAGCTGGAGATGACATCTCCGATTGAAACTCCTCCCACACTGCAAACAGTGATACGGCTTCTCTCCAGTGTGAACGCGCTGGTGTGCTTGAAAATCCCCGTCTGTTAAACCCTTTTGCACACAGTGAGCAATAATAGCGCTTCTGTCCAGAGTGAACACTCTGATGTTCCTGGAGAGTTTTCCTGTATTTAAAGCTTTGCCCACACTCTGAGCAGCGATATGGCGTCTCTCCAGTGTGAACAAGCTGGCGCTGCTGGAGGTTACCTCTCCGACTGAAACTCTTTCCACATTGTGAGCAGTAATGTGGCTTCTCCCCTGTGTGAATGTACTGGTGTAGCTGGAGATGAAATCTCCTATTAAAATTCTTCCCACATTCTGAGCAGTGATACGGCTTCTCTCCGGTGTGAATGCGCTGGTGCTGTTGGAGATGACTTGTCTGACTGAAACTGGCAGTTCCAACCTCAGCATCCTTCTACCGATATGCTCTCAACCTTGCCTAAGTTTCCCTGCAAAACATCTAAAAACATCTAACATTGTCTCTCTGATTGTCTCTCTGACTCATTCTTGATTCCACCCATCCTTGTCACTCCCAAAGAGAACCATGGTCATTATACAGTAGGAGTGAAGCTCCATCTGTATGTTCACAGATAAAATGTAGTGGTCAGGGGTACACAAACCTTTGACTACATGGTGTTGTATTTGCTTGAGTAAAGATCTTTCTTCAGTGATCCGTCTCCTTTTCAGTGTGAATGCGCTCGTGTTTTCGGAGAGTGTCCTGTCGATTAAAGCTCTTCCCGCACTGTGTACACTGATACGTTTTTTCTCCAGTGTGAATTCTCTGATGTAATTTGAGATGACTCTTTTGATGAAATTTGCTTCCACAATCTAAGCAGTGAGACGGTTTCTCTCCAGTGTGAATGCACTTGTGGGTTTTCAGATTACATTTAAGAGTAAATTTTCTTCCACAATGTGAGCAGTGATAAGGTTTCTCTCCCGTGTGAATGCGCTGGTGTTCACTGAGAGAATGCCATCTACTAAAACTCCTCCCACAATGTTAGCATTCATACGGTTTCTCTTTGGTGTGAATGCGCTGATGTTTCCGGAGATTACCCTGCTGACGAAAACTCTTTCCACACTCTGAGCAGTGATATGGTTTTTCGCCAGTGTGAATACGCATGTGTTTTTTTAGCATGTCATGTCTACGGAATCCCGTTCCGCACTGCAAGCAGCAATACGGCTTCTCTCCTGTGTGAACGCGCTGGTGTTTTCGTAGAGTATCCTGTTGACTGAAGCTCTTCCCGCACTCTGAGCAGTGATATGGCTGCTCTCCGGTGTGAATGCGCTGGTGATTACGGAGAGTATTCTGTTGACTGAAGCTCTTCCCACACTCTGAACAGTGATATGGTTTTTCACCAGTGTGAATACACATGTGTTTTTTTAGCATGTCATGTCTACTGAATCCCGTTCCGCACTGCAAGCAGCAATACGGCTTCTCTCCGGTGTGAATGCGCTGGTGATTCGAGAGGTGATTCGTTTGACTGAAGCTCTTTCCACACTGTGAGCAGTGATACGGCTTCTCTCCAGTGTGAATGCGCTGATGGACGTTGAGATTACTCTTATAAGTAAATGTCCTCCCACACTGTGAGCAGATAAACGGCTTCTTTTCTGTTTTAATGCTCTGGTCATCCTGAATGTGATCCGACTGGGAAATACACAGGTGTGTTTGGAGCATGCTCTGGTTCATGAAACTCTTTTCACAAACTGAGCAGCGGTGAATGTCATCCTTTTGTTGGACACTGGACTCTCTTGTTGCCATTATGTTTGGTTTACCTTTGGAGAGAAAAGATACAATTCAATAACATGAAAAATTTATTCATTCATTCATTCATTTTCTATACCGCTTAATCCTGTGTTCAGGGTCGCGGGGGGCCTGGAGCCTATCCCAGGAGACTTCGGGCACTAGGCGGGGTACACCCTGGACAGGGTGCCAATCCATCGCAGGGCACACACACACTCACACACACACTCACACACCCAATCACACACTACGGGCAATTTAGTAACGCCAATTAGCCTAACCTGCATATCTTTGGACTGTGGGAGGAAACCGGAGTACCCGGAGGAAACCCACCAAGCACGGGGAGAACATGCAAACTCCATGCACACAGAGATGGGAATCGAGCCTGGCCGGGGAATCGAACCCAGACCCTGGAGGTGCAAGGCGACAGTGCTAACCACTACACCACCGCGCCGCCATGAAAAATTTAATGAAGAAATAAATAAAAAGTCCTCCAGTCCCTGCTGTAGAGAAACACCCCCTAACAGGATATTACCCCACCATGCTGAACTGGACTTACACCAGACATATTATTTGGTCTTGTGAAAATAGTTACATTTTAGTCTTATTTGACCATAACACAGTTGCATTTTGCGAAGCCCAGTTGCTCAAGCTTTTTTCTTGCAACCCTCCCATCGTTGCAGTGCTAAATATTAGATGAATTTTGTTGTCTTCTCTTTTATGGAGTAAGTAAACGGTTGAACGTTTTCATGAATATAAACAGTGAGATATAATGTTTCTGTATAATTAAATTCAATGCAGATTTTATAGTCAGTGTAAAAATTCACAGGTATTTTCCTCAGAACCTGTGTGTGTTCCTCATTAAGGTTAAAGTGCCAAAGAGACAAACAGCTAGGAATCCTGAAATCCCGTTTTTCACTAGAGATCTTCTTCTTTTCTGAACAGGCTTCCAGCTGATCCCTTTCAGGGGTCGCCACAGCGAATCATCTGCCTCCATCTAACCCTTTCCTCTGCATGACTTAGGGTCAACAGTCCAAAGCAACGGAGAGTGTGGAAAGGAGGTGAAGAGGCGGGTACAGGCAGGTTGGAATGGGTGGAGAAAAATGTCAGGTGTGTTGTGTGATAAAAGAGTACCGGCGAGAGTGAAAGGAAAGGTGTACAGGACAGTGGTGAGACCAGCGATGCTCTACGGCTTAGAGACAGCGGCACTGAAGAAACGACAGGAGGCAGAGTTGGAGGTAGCAGAGATGAAGATGCTGAGGTTCTCTTTGGGAGTGACGAAGGTAGATAGAGTAGGATGAAGAATGAGTCCATCAGAGGGACAACCCATGTTAGATGTTTTGGAGATAAAGTCAGAGAGGCCAGATTGAGATGGTTTGGACATGTTCAGAGGAGAGATGGTGAATATATCGGTAGAAGGATGCTGAGGTTGGAACTGCCAGGCAGGAGGTCTAGAGGAAGACCAAGGAGGAGATTTATGGATACAGTGAGAGAGAACATGAAGTTAGTTGGTGTGAGAGAAGAAGATGCAGAGGATAGGGTTAGATGGAGGAATATGATTCGCTGTGGCGACCCCTGAAAGGGAACAGCCGAAAGACAAAGAAGAAGAAGAAATGATATAACTTCGACGTGACTGAAAAACCCCCATTGCTTTTCGAAACGCGGATGAGTTAGTCTCATAGTCCAGCACCAGACCACTAATGTGAATTCAGCCAGCTCTGTTCGTGCATGCGCAGTATAACAATGCTTTTGAAGTTTGAGTAAATTAGTATATGAACTCATGCAATATTGAAAATAATTAATAATAAATCTCAAATGTAAATTTCAAATAAATGTCATTATTTAAAGCTTGTGGAACGTGAATATAAGCACCCTTCACTATTCTTTCTATTTAATAACCTTTATATATATATATATATATATATATATATATATATATATATATATATATATATATATATATATATATATATTTAAAAGACATACAGAAGAGCTATAAAGATGCCACTTGTTTATACATTAAGAATATTTTCCTCTGCAATATATGCACAGTATATTCTTAACCAACAGATATGCAGAGGTGGAAAGAGTAATACAATTTTGTACTCAAGTACAAGTACTGTTACTTCAGTGAAATTTTACTCAAGTACAAGTCAAGTTACCATTATAAAAATCTACTCAAGTAAAAGTAAAAAGTAGCTCATTAAAAAATGTACTCAGAGTAAAAGTTACCGAGTTACTTTTTTTTTTTTTTTTTTTTTTAACATCGGGGGTGGGGTGAGGCATTCTAGCGTAGTTCAAAATAGATGAGCAGATATAAAATCTCATAATGCCCTTTGCATAATAACGCTGTTGTCTTTCTTGTGCTTGAAAATCAAAGTGGTCACTTAAATATGGTGTTACGTCCCAGTCTAGGGCCAAACAGCAAAAGACTGGTTCAGGATTCTATTTTAAACTGTATGGAAATGGTGGTATATGGCAGAAAGAACTAGATCCAATCATTAACTGATGAAAAAATGAGGTTTGTATACACACACACACACACACACACACACACACACACACACAACAGGAGGAGGATCAGATTCAGGATGGACCCAGGCCAAAATAATAAACAAAATGGTATTTATATTTAGTAGCTAGATTACCTGCAAAAAAAAAAAAAAAAACCTTCCCGGACTCCCTAAACCTATATAAACTATATAAAATATAAACCTAAGCTAAACTATATAAAATACCTGGCTTTGATAACCTTATATATATTATGTATATATAATTTTATCACCCCCCCATCATTCCGTACAATAAGGTAGTCAGCTATCTTCATTTTATTACCACATAACATCCTGAGCAAATAAATTCCCAAATAAATTCCCTCTTCCAAAAATAAATGGCAGCCACGCCCCTGCTACTAGTGAGTGCACAGACATACAGTGAAATTATCTACAAATATATACAAAGACCAACCAAACCAAAGGGACAAAGCAATAATCAAAGTCAATTGGAGGCAAAAAGTCAAAACCAGAATACACAACCAAATATCAAACGCCAAAATCACAACCTCTTTCATCTTTCCCGCGTCTCTCTCCAGTCGCGCTAGTCGATGAGGTCACTCAGGGCGGAAGCGACCATGTGGAAGGTCAGGTGATGCCGATGTCAGAAAACCTGGAGTGGAGTCTGGAGCGGTGCGCGACCAGGACATGATACACACACGCGGCGCAACGGAGCATTTATACAAAGCATAATATTTTTATTATTTTATCATTTTCATTCATTTATTTTTTACTCAGTAGCGAATATGATTTAAAATGTAGCGAATTACAATACTTCACACAAAACGTACTTAAGTAAAAGTAAAATTACAGATTTTTAAAACTACTTTAAAAAGTAGAAATACACAAAAAAGCTACTCAATTACAGTAACGCGAGGAAATGTAATTCGTTACTTTCCACCTCTGAAGATAAGGACAAATGCCACTCAGGTACCATAATCTACCCTAGGGGTGGGCGATATACCGGTTAACCGGTAGAAATTTGTCAACCGATAGAGATTTTGGTCTAACATCTTAATCGCGGTTGAGATCACGTGACGTTGCACATTACGTTACCACGCAATACACATTCACTTCTATTAGAAGCCAAACACATCTAAAGTGGGACGAAACCGTGGCACCCGATTGAGCCGGCGTGGGCAGAACAAATATCCAGACCCGGTGGATCGCGCAGCACCGACCAACTTGAGCAGCGCCGCTCGAATCACAAACCTGAACGCTGCTGATAGAAATAGACCGCGCCGACCATCAAAATACATTTTACCCTGCTGGGATGCGCACAAACAAACCAGGCATGGCAAGGCGGAAACAATATTAAACAGTCCTGACATTTTAAATAAATTGTTTTTAAATAACAGTGGGTCGCGCAGGTTTGCGATTCGAGATATTTGGTTCAATAGGGTGTAAAAACAATAAAAACGAGAGCACACCAAATCCTTATCAACTGTTTATTCTCCTTTATTCACAAAAACAAACTGAAACTCCAACACATGCGACACTCTAGAGGAGGAAGTGCGCATGCGCCTTTTGCCCTTCCCCGGCATGCCCCGAGGGGAAATAATCTCACACACACATATGCACCTCACGAGCGCCTGTGCATCTAACATTAGCACAATATAACAAAATCAAATTAGGTTTGTTACACATCCAATCGAATATGGCCAAAGTAAAAAAAAAAATGCGGCAAACTTCAGCAATTCCCAGTTTAAATAAAATTACACTATGTAAAACAGTTTCTTTGTGTTTGAATTTTTATTTTTATGCATTTTCAGATACAAATTGCTATGTTGTGATATATGTCGTTATCGAGGAAGAAAATTGCTTCTAGATTTTGGTTATATCGTCCACCCCTAATCTACACCCATCATCTACATACTACACCCTATAATTTTAGGGTCTATTCACTTTTTACACTTTTTTATTCTTTAAAAATTCAATAGTTTCTCAACCATAGGGCATCAACAACTGCCCCCCCTGTCTACATACTACACCCTTTTATTTTGGAATTCACTCATTTTTTCCCCCTTAATTTGATATATTTTTAAATGTAATACCTTCTTAACCAAAGGAGATTGAAAATGCCTCTTCTAGTACCATGGACAGTTCCCCTTCAGGAAAACGGTGCAGGGAGAGCGCATTCAGAGCAAGGCTCGCCCGCGAGAGATTACACGCGTATCACTGACCATCTACAGAGGGCCAAAAGTGACAATGTTCCATTTTTTAATCCCTGAAATGAAAGAGAGAGAATTTCACTCGCCCTGAAAATGAAACTCATCATAACATGAATTGTATTTTTTTTAAATCTCTGGATCACACTACCCATGATTTATTTATGCTATTGTACAAATGGACAATATTTTATATTTAATAAAAATGGACGACTACCAGTGCTGATCCTTTCATATGCAGTTTGAGTTTATTCAGATAGATGTGAGTTGACATCACGCAAATAAAATGCTAATTATCTTGCATTATTATTATTGTCTTGAGACAGTATCTGATGGGTCTCTATTCTTGCATTATGTTAGTTTTGCTCCACTTTACTGAAAAGACATGTTTGAGAAGAAATATCAGTCAAAATCCCGCCAGTGTTACTGATGACGTGACTCCTGACCACATTGTGCTTTGTCACGGTCAGATACTGTTGCTACTGATATGATTCACTTGTAGACTTTATACATGTCAGTAGTACCATGTTGACAGCTGTACATTATCCGATAACATGAATTCTTGCCACCAAGATGTGTTAGCATTGCTATCAGGGACATATTTAGAATGATCAACATCAGCTGAGTCACCTGTAGGCTGTAAACATGTCAGTATTACCATTTTGACATCTCTTGACACATCTGTATGTGAAAAGTAGAGGGGGATCCTCATCTGATAGCACAAACTCTTGCTATCACGATGTGTTTCTGCCAGGCCCGGACTGATTTCGCCTGCCGCCAGCGTTTTTTTGTAATAATGAATGTAAGTGCCATATCGTACTTGTTGTGAATTTGTTGTTGTGTTTATTTGTTTTATTTCATGCCATTTCACCTTACTCTAGTGATTAGTAAAGCATTAAGTTTGTTACATAAGCCATAAGCTTTAAATTTCTTAGCTATGCATTTCTTAGCAAGTTGGTCTGTGATGTCATTCCACTATGACATGTATTTGTATGACTATCGCATGAGAGAAAATTCAGTTTAGATCAGGAAGGCTACGGAAACACAAGCTTTTGACCGTAAGCTAGAATGTGAGATACAGCAACTAGGTTGTTGTAACCGTAAGCTCCCGTAAGTAGATATATACAACAAGAGTGTTGTTATATACGTAAGCTAAGAATGTAATTTATAAGATACAGCAAATAGGTTGTTGTAAAAGTCAGAGATTTGCAAGATGCAGCAACTGGTGTCTGTAACCACAGTGGATTTACTCAAGACAACTGTATGAAATGTTGATTCTTTGATGCTGACAAAATAAACTACAAGAGACAAAGAGATCGGACTTCTGTCGCGTGAGTGAAACTTTAAACCAAAGCTACGCGTCAAAACTGGTGAAATAATATGACCGCATCTAAATTAAAGTCAAAAGCTTTCCGCTGTTTGAACGAAAACAAGTGAACGCTTTAAGAGAATAGCGCGCCTTGAACTTCACCATGCCGAACAATGCCGAGGACAACGCTAGGGCTGCACGATATATCGAAAAAATATCGTTATCGCGATAATGGCATGCGCGATAACCATATCGCAAGAAGTTGCGATAAATACTTTATTTGCCAAGCATTTGTGTGTCCAAATTTGACCAATCAGATGGGCCCTTACTATGTTTATACCCGCTTATATCTTATATATAATTATATATAAATAATTTATAACTTTATACTTCATTCTGTCGCGAACTAACCCCGGATGATCAGAAGATTTAGCGATTAGCCGTTATCCGCGATTAGCCGTTAGCCGCGATTAGCCGTTAGCCGCGATTAGCCATTAGCCCTTTATAGACGGTAAACCCAAACGCGGAAGCAAGCGAGTAGGCAGGATAACCACGCGAATTAGCTTAAGGACTCTCACAGAAGGGGAGCAAGGGAAAAACACACATTTAACCCGCGTCCTATAAACACACACTCGAATCTGAACCGACATAGTGAACACAGTGACTAAGCTGCATGCACTAGTTTGTTTACTCCTCTTATACTTCCGGGTTCGCGCCCGCATTACTTCCGGGTCCTAGTGCCGGTCGCGGAGCGTGTGTGTGTGTGTGACAAATAGTATTTTTTTTATTTAATTTTTGTTTAATAATATTTATTTTTATTAAAAATATATTTTTTTTATTTTAATTTTGTTTAAACACTATTGATGAGTAAATAAAAAGTAATGTTTGAAAGTAATTCATATTGTGTTGGCAGGTTTATAGTAACAGCAAACCAGAAGTCAGAATATCTGCTGAGGGGTTTAAGTCATTCATAGTGTTTTGAAGTCTAAATATTTGCAACTTCCTTGACATATAGTTTCTTTTTAGCCTGAATTAGATTTAATTACATCAGATGAATATCTATTACCTGTTTATTTTAGTATGATCATTACATATAAATAAATAATAATAAAAAATAGGCAATAATAATAATAATAATAAATAAATGCATTTCTCTAGGGAAATGTTATATCGCAAGAAATATTGTTATCGCAGTATTCACCAACAATATCGCATATTTTCCTAATATCGTGCAGCCCTAGACAACGCTCCCAGGACTTGGCTGGAGAGCCTAACGGCGCTCTACGAGACGAACAGAAAGAACCTCAACAAGGCGCTGGAAGCAAGAAAAGGCAAGCAAATTCAACGGAACGCAATGTCTACTGCATTAACGACGCCTATGAACGATGCACGTAAGTTAGACATCGTTGAAACTGAGTACAGACCCGAATGCGGGAAGTTGAGAGAAGTGTAGCGAATAAAGGGGCTCCAGAGAGCAATCAACGGACCACAGTCCAGAGACCTTCTCCCAGCATGCATGTCGCCATCCCGATAAGCTTATCTGATTCGCGATCAGATATGAGCATCTGTGAGACGAAGCTGCAAGAACTTCACAAGGCCAGATGCTTTGAAGTAGACCACAAAACCAAGGGTGTAAATTGGTGATCCGGAGAACAAAGCAGAAGGTTTTACAGCTTCACCCCGAGCTGGGGGGAGAACGTCCATGTCACACCTAGACACTCTCTTGACCTCCAGAAGACATGCCTTTCAATGAACAAGGCGTACGGCATGGACACTATTTTAAACATCTTTAAAGTGTACCAGTAGGTCAAAACGTATTTACATATATTTACTCAGTACCTTTTATTCCTGTTTATAAGTTTGATTATTCTGCAGAACTTTAAAGGTGTAATCAGCATTTACAAACCCCTTTTATTAGATAAAGGAAGGAATGAGTGGGTAAGATATGTAATGTTTGGTGTCAATCTCAAGCTGGCTTTAATTCAAGAATGTTGGTGAACCTGGGAAATTGGTAGCATGAACAGAGCTCATGCAAAATTACTTTATAAAAAGTATTACAAACTCCAACCGGATGGGTCACACGTGACAGCCGAAACACCGGGCTAATTTATGCAGAACAGGAGGAACCACGTGAGGCGTGGCTAAGCCCCGCAACCACATCCGATTGGACCAATCACCCATGGGACGGACTGACCCCGAAGGGACAAAAACCCTAAGGAGTACGAGTTTAAAAAAAAAAAGAGAGGAGAAAAAACATCACGACTGGAACCTACAACATCTTCCAAGCAGCTCGGGCTTCCGCCCTTGCGGAGCTTCGCCACTGCTACTGGCGTCATCGCTCTTCAGGAACTCTCAACTAGACTTCGTGCCAGAAGTCCTGCAATGAAGAAACCCGCAGGAGAAGTTCCAGAGCGCAGCCATCGGTAGCCAGGCAACCAACACCTCACCGAAGGGCTTTCCCGAAAGACGTCATCTCTACAACAGCGCACCAACCAATCAGCAACACCGTGATTCCCTTCGCTGGAGGCGAACCCATAGATGAGAATGTAACGTAACACAAGTAAACAAACAAAGCTGCATACCTTGCTGAAGTTGGTGCTCGTTTCATAACTGAACCGTAAGATTTAACCCAAGACTCTGCTCTTGTGACTTTCGTTGATCTAGTAAACAGTACTAGAGTAACTTCATCCATTTTTTGCTTTCCAAACTGTTTGTATGTGTGTGTGTGTGTGTGTGTGTGTGTGTAAGTAGCGTAGTTTCATGTATCGTAGATTAGTCAAATAAATTCTCGTTTCTTTATAAAGAACTGTTGTCTTGGTCATGTATTTTAAAACCTAAACATTTGTCCAGATCTTGTTACTTTGCTCATAATCTGTAAATCTTGATTCAGTTAATCAAATTAACCCGAATCGTTAAAGATTCGATACAAATCTGACCCAGAGCTAAACATTACATATTAATGATGAAGGATGCGTTGGCATTGTGTCCACATTAAAATGTCTACATTTATTGGTGAACAATGCGACCTTCCTTCGTTTTCTTTATTATGTGTAAACCCTACAGAAGACTTTATGAGAAGTAACGTTGATGTGCTAGTGTACACTCAAAGACGAACACAAACGCGATCAGGTCGCCTGCGGCGCACCTGAGGCTCAAGGCCGCACAGAATTCATAGCTAAGGTGGATCGCTGGATAGCGGACACCAAGGGCCACTCTATGACGTCGCGAACACGCGAAGATGTCTCGCCAGGCGAGAGCGTGTCACAGATCACGGCAGCGTCCAAGAGTTCCTCCTCATCTCGCCGCAAAGAAGAAGCCGGCAGAGCAGCTCTGCTTGCAAAATAGAGGAAGCACAACTAAAGGCACGACTACATGCAAAAAGGGAAAGGCTGGAAATAAAAACGGCGCTCGCTATGCACAATACCAAATTAAGAGTGCTTCAACGTCAAGATCGCAAATACAACAGCCGATCGCCCAAGAGAAAGAGCGCACTCATTGAATCGAGCAGCACGCGTCCGAGTAGCACTCTCGCCATTCCAACTCAACATGCAACAGCCGAGCGCAGCCTGCGAGCGAGAGCCCAGTCACTGAATCGAGCAACGCGCACCTAAGCAGCACGCACTCTACAGACTTGGAACGCAATGAACTCGACAGGTGGAAGCTTCGCTCACACCAGCACTACGAGCTCCACGGAACAATAGCCAAGTTCGCCCAGCTGGTGGACGTCATCGATCAACAAGCCAGACTGTACTCCGACCCGTCCTTCGCTGACCTGGACGCCGCAACCAGCGACAGAAAATCTAGTCACACATCCCTTCAAGGACCCAAACAAAAGGGCCAAGGAAAACCCAGGGTCAGCGTTGCAACCGAGGGCAGACAGGTTGGTAGATATTACAAAGACTTGATTATAAAAGGGAACGCCAGAGCATTACCTGTCAGCGCCTTCACTAAACCGTGCGCACATTGCAAAGGGGAGCATATCTTAGACGACTGCTTCCAATTTAATGATAAGACACACAAAGACAAAGTTGAATTCTTAAAAGGGAATGGCTTCTGTTTCGGATGTTTAAGAAAGGGTCATTTATGGAAAGACTGTGCCAGAAAATTAACATGTTCATTGTGCTCAAAGCCACATCCTCGCATGCTACACACAGCAGTGCAAGACACGGCGCAGTTAGCCACAAGCGCCCACGGAAACGAAACTGAAGGTGAAACAAAAAAAATACACCACCTGCAGTGAGTCATGAATCAAATGCATCCTCAATAAACAAGCTTCAGTTAATCCAAAATGCAGCTGCCAGGGTTCTCACTAGATCCAGAAAATATGATCATATAACCCCAATATTATCATCCCTGCACTGGCTACCTGTTCAGTTTAGAATAAATTACAAAATAGTATTACTTACATACAAGGCCTTAAATGGTTTAGCTCCCACATACCTAACCAGTCTTCTGATACGCTACAATCCACCACGCGCCTTAAGATCACAAAACTCCGGACTTCTGGTAGTTCCCAGAATTTCAAAATCTACAAAAGGGGGTAGGGCTTTTTCATATTTAGCTCCAAAGCTTTGGAATAGCCTTCCAGACAGTGTTCGGGGAGCAGACACGGTTTCTCAGTTCAAAAGTAGACTCAAGACGCATCTTTTTAATCTGGCATACACATAACTCATCCCAGTACTCATACTCCAGTACACCTATACCGAATGGCAACTACGCTAATTCTCCCCATCTGTTCTGTATTTCTCTACCCATCCCGAGGCATCGGGAGATTTTGCCAGCTTCAGTAGACAAAGGCCGACCCTGCGAGGTTCCTGAGGCATCCAGAGAAGGACCAGCTCCAACTGGATTCAGCTTTATGATGGTTGGAGCTACACATGCTGCTCCTGTGCTTCCAGTGATCCAGACCTCATCTGCCCTCTGCACCTACTGACTCGTCCCTATGCTGAACTGGTCTTCATGACAATTTAAATAATTTCTGTCATATTGAATTTTCACCTGCACAACACACAAGATGTTATATCATTTCTATCTGTTATCGCCCAAATGAGGATGGGTTCCCTGTTGAGTCTGGTTCCTCTCAAGGTTTCTTCCTAATGCCATCTCAGGGAGTTTTTCCTTGCCACCGTCGCCGTCACCCTTGGCTTGCTCATCAGAGACATTTCATTCATTCATCTCATTATTATCTGCACATTTTTCTCACACATCCACACTTCCAATTATTTTCTTTTCTATAATTATTATTATTATTTGTTTTTATTTATTTATTTTCTATTATAATCTTATTTATTTATTACTTTATATATAATTATTCTTGGCGGCGCGGTGGTGTAGTGGTTAGCACTGTCGCCTTGCACCTCCAGGGTCTGGGTTCGATTCCCCGGCCAGGCTCGATTCCCGTCTCTGTGTGCATGGAGTTTGCATGTTCTCCCCGTGCTTGGTGGGTTTCCTCCGGGTACTCCGGTTTCCTCCCACAGTCCAAAGATATGCAGATTAGGCTAATTGGCATTCCTAAATTGCCCGTAGTGTGTGATTGGGTGTGTGAGTGTGTGTATGTGTGTGTGCCCTGCGATGGATTGGCACCCTGTCCAGGGTGTACCCCGCCTAGTGCCCGAAGTCTCCTGGGATAGGCTCCAGGTCCCCCGCGACCCTGAACACAGGATTAAGCGGTATAGAAAATGAATGAATGAATGAATAATTATTCTATATATATAATTTTTTTTTTTTTGTTTGTTTTTTTTTTTGTTAAATTTCTTAAATTTTTGTGAAGCTGCTTTGAGACAATGACCATTGTTAAAAGCGCTATATAAATAAAATTGAATTGAATTGAATTGAAAATGCGCTCACTGGGGCTGGAGATAATTGCATCCTCCCCATTGTACCTGTTAAAATAAAGTCCAAGAAAAAGGACACAATAGTAGAAGCCATGTACTATCACGTGAAAGTCCCCGAGAAGGACACAGATCTGCTGCGCTTCCTATGGTGGCCGAATGGAGATGTGAACCAAGATTTAGTCGAATACAAAATGGTAGTTCATCTGTACAGTGCAAAATCGTTGCCTAGTGTCGCTAACTTCGCCCTCAGAAAGACAGCAGAAGAAAATAGGTTGTTGTAAAAGTCAGAGATTTGCAAGATGCAGCAACTGGTTTCTGTAACCACAGTGGATTTACTCAAGATGACTGTATGAAGTGTTGATTCTTTGATGCTGACAAAATAAACTACAGAGACAGAGACTGGACTTCTGTCATGTGAGTGAAACTTTAAACCAAAGCTACGCATCAAAACTGGTGAAATAATATGACCGCATCTAAATAAAAAAATAAAATAAAAACAATATATATATATTAACCTGTTAATCTTAATAGATTAATCAATAAAATGCAGTCAGTTTCATCTGTAAATTAATATTTTTTTCTTTGCTATTTTTATTTTCATTTGAACTGCAAAAAAAATATTAGACTATCATCACTTAAAATACTATATACTAAAAGACATTAATATTATTTATTGTAAGGTTACATGAGTATTTTATTAGACATTCTTTTATATAGGTAGTAAGGGAGCTGGGAGACAGGAGCTCAGACAGGGCAGACATCTAAGACGTCTGAAGATATATAAATAAATAAATATTTATTCAGATTCTAAACAAACTAATTACAATGAGGTGGTTGTTTTGCACCAAAGTGAAGACAGTTCTGTTTGTAACACTCGAGCAGAAGAAGTTTCAGATACAAGGGGAAAAATACAGCTCTGGAAAAATATATATATAAGCGATCAGTGTAATCTACTCCAGTAAACTTTGGGAATGTCATCAGGATGAAGATGGAGGGTCACAAACCATCAAGTAAAGCTGATCTGCAGAAAGTGTGGTGTAAATTTACCCAACAGCAATGTGGGAATCTGGTGGAGAGACAAACACATGCTGTAACTGCAGAACCAGTTTATTATTCCACCAAATACTCATTTATTCATGTTATTTAGCCAAAGCATTAACACAATGTGTTTACAAATTATCAACATTTTGTTTTATTTGAGTTATTAAAGCTCTGCATCATATTGGCAGAGGTGGAAAGAGTAATAAAATTTTGTACTCAAGTACAAGTACTGTTACTTCAGTGAAATTTTACTTAAGTACAAGTAAAGTTACTCTTATAAAAATCTACTCAAATAAAAGTAAAAAGTAGCTCATTAAAAAATTTACTCAGAGTAAAAGTTACCGAGTTACTTTTTTATTTGAATTTTTTTAACAGTGGGGGTGATTCTTTTGCTGAATTGTTTTGCCCTTGGGTGTTTCCATGTTCACTCTTATATTAACAGATTGTTTGTTTTTAAATGTTTGCTGTGGGTGTCAATTGTATATTGATCTGGCTCTGCTTTTTTTTTTTTTTTTTGATATTTAACAAAAAAAAAAAAAAAAAAACACAGCGGGGGAGGGATGAGGCATTCTAGCATAGTTCAAAAAAGATGAACAGATATAAATCTCAAACTAGTTGTTTTTAACTGAAGGAACACCTTTGCATAATAAAGTGGTCACTTAAATATGGTGTTACGTCCCAGTCTAGGGCCGTACAGCAAAAGAATGGTTTAGAGTTCTATTTTAAACTGTATGGAAATGGTGGTATATGGCAGAAAGAACTAGATCCAATCATTAACTGATGAAATAATGAGGTTTGTATATACACACACAGCAGGAGGAGGATCAGATTCAGGCTGGACCCAGGCCAAAATAACAAACAAAAAGGTATTTATATTTAGTAGCTAGATTACCTGCAAAAAGAAACAACAAAAAAAAAAACAGAAACAAAAATACAGGTACCTTCCCGGACTCCCTAAACCAAAAACAGTGAAATTATCTACAAATATATACAAAGACCAACCAAACCAAAGGGACAAAGCAATAATCAAAGTCAATTGGAGGCAAAAAGTCAAAACCGGAATACACAACCAAATATCAAAACGCCAAAATCACAACCTCTTTCATCTTTCCCGCGTCTCTCTCCGGTTTATATTGTACATGGTCGCGCTAGTCGATGACGTCACCCAGGGCGGAAGCGACCGTGTGGAAGGTCAGGAAGATGCTGATGTGGGTTACACTGTCCCCGGGACAGTCAGAAAACCTGGAGTGGAGTCTGGAGCAGCGCGCGACCAGGACATGATACACACACGCGAGCGCAACGAAGCATTTATACAAAGCATAATATTTTCATTATTTTAGCATTTTTATTCATTTATTTTTTACTCAGTAGCGAATATGATTTAAAATGTAACGAATTACAATACTTCAAACTAAACGTACTTAAGTAAAAGTAAAATTACAGATTTTTAAAACTACTTTAAAAAGTAGAAATACACAAAAAAACTACTCAATTACAGTAACGCGAGGAAATGTAATTCGTTACTTTCCACCTCTGCATATTGGGTTGTTCTGATGTGTTGTGATGACGTCGTTTCCTTTAAAAATTCACTCTAACAATAGTTATATTTTGAATTTAGGAGAAATATTGTCTGATAAACTGATTATATATATTTTTCCCAGAGCTGTTTAGAGGGAAAATATAAGGCTGTCTGTGTCTTTTCCGTTTCAGCGATTAAAAACGTTAACAATATCATTTTTGTCCTTTACCGCGCTCCGTAGAATCTCAGTGGTACGCGCATGACCCCTCGCGCGCTCCCCCTGCGCTGTTTTCACGGGGGCGGGGCTAAGGAAACGCATCCCGATGGGGGAACCAACTTCGACACAACAATGCGAATATAAAACTAACTTTAACGCGGCCTCTGTACTTTATAAATATAAAATAAACGCATATTAGCTGTTCATAAAAGCAACTAGGTTTCATTTCTTTTGCACATTTATATAATTAGAGAGAAAACATATTTACCTGGACTTCAGCAGCTACACGTTTATGGTGTTGGTTCTTCTTCTACGGTTTTTTCTTCTCCCCCTAAGTGTATTAGTGTTGTAGTGCTGCCACCTACTGGACTGATGTGTGGAGAAGAGTGGCACAACAAAGAATAAAGAGGGTGGGGTGGTACTAAATTCTCTCTATTAAACCAGGTTCATTTATAAATGTGATTAGGTGTCCATATACTCAATACATTCAATAATGTGATGTTGTGTATCGCCTTTTATTATTAATTTTAATAATTTCCTCTGGGTACTGCCTAAACTATTTGCAATCCCAGTACATTATGAATATTATATATTCCTGTATCATTATTATCTCAACATTTTGAGACACTTTTTGTCTTTTGCTAGTTTTTGGACTCAGCTGTACATAACAGGACGTGCTTACTGACTGTGATTTTTGAGAACTCGACACCCATGTTTCCTTCTACATGACATGTGCATGACTCAAGCCTGAGAAGAGTTCTCTGTTCAATGCCACTATGCCTGAGGGATTTCATATAATGACTTCACTGAAAAAAAGGAACTTGGCTACGTGTTACATGTACTAAAGTGTAATATGTGTTTTGTACATAATAATTTCATGTTTCCAAGATAAACATGAATAAATCATGTTGTATTTGCATGAAATTCAAGAAATTAACATGTATTAGATTCAATCATGTTGAGATAAACCAAAGAGATCTTGGGGGTGTTCTTCGTACGTCGCTAACTCAGTTAGCTGGATTTGATTGTTGTGGATTTGTCCTGATCTTGGATTGTTTCGTTCTTCGATGCTCATCTCGCATTTGCTGTCATAGCAACATGTCCATAAGCTTGAACCTGCTCGGTAGCAGGTTTATTTCATGTAAACAGGATTAAGGCTGCGCCTTAATTATAAAAGCTATAATTGTATTATAAAATAAACAATATAAAAGTATACGTTTTTGAAAAAAATATTCATATTTCTATTATTCCATATACAACATATTTATTTTCATATTTCTTATTTTATTTTATTTTCTCATGTAATTTGTAAACCATATGTGCATATTATGTTCTAATATAATATTTGATAGCGATTATGTGTGTGTGGTAGGGAGGGGGGGATCCATGGCAGGGAAGCATTTCACGTGGGGGGGGGGGGCATTTCAGCGCATAACAGGTGTTACAAAAAAAATTGAGCTTGTTCTTTTGTCATTTCGTCAACCAATCAAAGGGCTTGTGATCAGTGTTTCTACTGTCGATGCATATCGCCTTTTAAACCAACGCACGAACGCGCAATAATCCTAGACAACTCAATCCGGCCAGACTAATCATCAACAACAGGTGTGCTGGAAGAACCGACTTAGCCAGGTCTTAATTAGCACGATGATCTCATCTTAGATGTGTCAATTCATCCCGGATGTTTCAAGCGACGTACGAAGAACTGACCCCCCTTGTCACTATGAAAACTGGAAATAGAGCAAACATCGCGAGAAGATGTCGCGAGAAGAGAACACTGTTGAGAAGACAAACGTTTGGCGGCGTGTGGAAAAGGTAAGCAGGAATTAATTCCCATTTTTCTAAATAGAAACGAAATACTGAACATAAATGTCACCTGCTGTTTAGCGATGTTTAGTCACGTTATTTTGGTTTAAAGATATTTCTTGTATTTTTAATCACACTTAAAATACCGACGGTTATATGCGCGTGTTTAATCTGCGGTTCGGTTCTGGTTTCGGTCTGTTCTCATGAGTTGTGAAGCGAGAGGAACAAAGTATAAATATTGTTCATTTGCTAAATTAAGTTTCATGAATTTTAATTTAATATCTCGCTCTGTATTCGTTCACAGCAGTTTGTGACTGAAAGTGTCGTGTCTGCATCTGACATCAGGAGTTTCCTGACCAACCGGATCTAACGGTCATATTTAAAAGTTCAAACGTACAGTTATAAAGTACAAAACGTTTCTGTTGGTGTTTAATTTTTTTTCCCTATGATTAATACTTATTTGTGGTGTTCTATGTTTTGTACATCTTTTCAAATTGAGACCTCATTTGTAAGTTGCTGCTGGTGTAAAACAGGGTTTTTATTAAATATTAAATAAAAATCTCCATTTTATCCCGTTTGTCTTCTGCTTCCTTCCTTCACAAACTTTTAAATGATAATGGAGTATCATAGACATAATTAAATTACATTACAACTAGGGTTGTTCCGATTCCAATACTGGTATCGGAAATGCTGCCGATACCACAAAAAAATCTGGCATCGGAATCGGCGAGTATTTGAGTTCACGTACCGATCTGATACCATTTTCCTAAACATAACCTATTTATGCCCGCTAGCTTAGCTTACTTAGAGTGCCACGGCGTGCGCCTGTGATAGGCGTGCACCCAAATTGATATCGCTCCTCGCTCACTAGTTAGGCGGCCTTCCCTCTCCTTAGGTATGTGAAGGAGCAGGGCCGCAGAATCAGGCAACGGCCCATGAGCTATCGCCGCTAATGATCCCGGCGCTATAAAACACAGCGGGGAGTGGAGCTCGGAGTCTGACTGTTGGGAAGCTGGACTTTGCGACACGGTGGATTTTATGAGAGACAGTGGCACAAGAGCGGGGCGATATACGTGCGAAATGCACAAATACTACGGGACGTTTTATATATATATATATATATATATATATATATATATATATATATATATATATATATATATATAAATAAATAAATACAAAGCCATGTTATCCCAACACAACAACACAAATAACTCTCACATTTTCTATGTTCTGTATTTCTGTGTATTCTAACACTGCGCATGGCAATGCTTAAAAATATCAACAACTGTATCAACATGTTAGCTATAATTGAGTCCAGTGATTTCCTAAACTTTACAATGATTTTTAAAGCTCAACTTAGTTTAACACCTCAAAGGCAAATAGTTCAGATAAGATTTAATTGTCCCTTTGCAGCTCAATGATTGTAGGGTAAATACATAAACTGCATTTCTTCATAATATCATCATGCAGAGATAAATGTATGTGGAAAAACTCCACTGTAAAATGGATCTTTAAATCTTCAGTTCTTCTTCAATGTAAGGTGCCTGAACAGAAAACAGCCTAGATGCACGTCTTCCCGGATCTCGGAGAGATGGTGGGAGCAGCTGAGCAGTGGTGGAGAATCAGGGAGAACATGGTGTGGTGCTGGGTCTGATTAGAGCTGAGAGATAAGCAGGTGCTGGGCCTTCTTCTATCTGTGCAGGCAAGCGTCAGGGTTTTAAATTTGATGCATGAAGCTACATAAAGCCAAAGTTAACTTGTAAAACAATTCATAGTTTCCAAGTCAAACAGTCATTTGAATTTAATTTAAACAAAAGCAAAAAGGCCATAAAACAGTACTACAGTATATCTGGACGTCTACTTGTCTGTCTGAACTTCTTTCTCTCTCATATGGATGCGTTGATGTGTTCTGAGATTACTCTGTTGAGTAAATACTTTCCCACACTGTAAGCAAACAAATGGTTTTTCTCCTGTATGAATTCGATGGTGGTGTTGGACAGCACTACGCTGAGTAAAACTTTTCCCGCAGTCTGAGCAGTGATATGGCTTCTCTCCTGTATGAATGCGCTGGTGTTGTGGGAGAGTACTTGATTGTGCAAAGCTCATTCCGCACTGCGAGCAAATCCCCCTGTCTGTTAAACCCTTTTGCACACAGTGAGCAATAATGGCGCATCTGTGCAGAATGACCACTATGATGTTCCTGGAGAGTTTTCCTGTATTTAAAGCTTTGCCCACACTCTGAGCAGCGATATGGCGTCTCTCCAGTGTGAACAAGCTGGTGCTGTTGGAGGTTACCTCTCCGACTGAAACTCTTTCCACATTGTGAGCAGTAATGTGGCTTCTCCCCTGTGTGAATGTCCTGGTGTAGCTGGAGATGACATCTCCGATTAAAACTCTTCCCACATTCTGAGCAGTGATACGGCTTCTCTCCGGTGTGAATGCGCTGGTGCTGTTGGAGATGACTTGTCTGACTGAAACTCTTTCCACACTGTGAGCAATGATAAGGCTTCTGTCCTGTGTGAGTGCGCTGATGCGTTTGTAAACGACTCTGGCAAGTAAAACTCTTCCCACAGTATGAGTAGTGGTGCAGGTCTTTGTGTATTCCTTCTTGATTGGTTATAGTACAAAGAGTATCAGCAGTTGATTGATCAGTACTGGAATCTCTTGCGAGTGCCATGTTCTTCTCCATCTCTAGAAAGGAAAATAAATATCCAAGTTAATTTACTGAATTAACCCACTCCACCAAAAGGAATATAAATTTTGTGATCTATTGATTTTCCCAACTACATGGGAGGTTTCACAATTGTAATAGGGCCAATACATGATGTTCTATTAGTGTACTGAAAAGTAGTGCTGATTTGGAGAGACCAAGCTGTGACAGTCCTATCTCCCTTTTTGTTTACACTCTACACCTCAGACTTCAGACACGGCTTACAGTTTTGCCATCTGCAGAAGTTCTCAGATGATTCTGCTGTCGCGGGCTGTATCAGGAGAGGCCAGGAGTACAGGAGTGTGGTCGACAGTTTTGTGGAGTGGTGTGGCCTAAATCACCTGCAGCTCAATTTTTCAAAAACGAAAGAGCTGGTGGTAGATTTTAGGAAGCAGAGGACTATCCTTAAGCCCATAAACATCATGGGCAGGTGGTGGACATTGTGGACAGCTACAAATATCTGGGTGTTCACACTGACAATAAACTGGACTGGTCAAAGAACAGTGATGCTACTGTATGTACAAAAAAGGTCAGAGTCGCCTGTACTTTCTCAGGAGACTTAGGTCCTTTAATGTATGTAGAACCATGTTTCAGATGTTCTACCATTCTGTGTTCTCCAGAATCATCTTCTCTACTGTACTGTTCTCTTCTTTTACAGATTAAAATAAGCTGATACGAACAGACTTAACAGGTCATCAAAAAAATGTGCCCTGTCATTAGGGTGGAGCTGGAGTCTCTGTTGAGGTATCTGAGAGGAGGATGCTGAAGAAACTTCTCAGTATCATGGACAATACATCACATCCCATACACGAGTCACTGATGTCATACAGGAGCATGTTCAGCCACAGACTGAGACTACCAAAGTTTAAAAACGCCACAGGACATCATTTATACCAGTGGCAAATAAACTCTATAACACCTCCCCCTTCATTTGGGGGCTGTCATGACAGAATTAATCATTATAACTTTATCATGCCCTTTATCATTGTCCTTTTTATCTACCTAGGGAGTTCACATCGGTCATAATCAGTGCCGTTTACATTCCACCACAAGAGGACACAGACACTGCATATATATATATATATATATATATATATATATATATCCGGTGTGCAATATCATTACTACCTCTATATGCAATATCAAATATTATGTGCAATATAATTCCTGGTTGCAATAACATACATATACATTACACAAAAGAGACAATTCTGCACCTTTCTGTACAGTCTGTAGTTTTTCAGTTTTTTCTATGTAGTATATTTTCTTTATTCTATTTATATAGATTTTTTTTTATCTTCTTATCCTATTGTATTTATATCTTTTAAATATGCAGTCACTGAAGAAACAATTTCCTTCGGGTTTAATAAAGACTGATCAGATCTCCCACCCCATTTGCCAAAATGCACTCCGAAACTGGCAAACAACCTCAAGCAGGCTTCATTGTTGCCTGCAGACCCTGTAACAGTCCTCCAGCAAACACTCTGTCTCCTGCTACAGCCAAATATTTCACATCTTATCTCATCAGTCCAGAGTGCCTGCTGCCAATTTTCTGCACCCCAGTTCTTGTGTTTATGTGGATAGCTGATTCACTTAGCCTTGTTTCCATTTCCAATTTTCCAGGGTGCACCTGGATCCCAGTAGTTTCTGCCAGTTCTTTGCTGATGGCACTGCTGGTGATTGATCTTCTGATGTAAAAGAGAAGTCTTGGTCATAAGATGTTTTTTGGCAACTGTGAGACAAACCTTTGTGTTCTTTATGGTCAGCAGTGTCTTTCACCTTGGAACTCTCCCACGGGTGCCATTTGTGCCCCGAGTCTCTCTCTCATTGTTGAATCATGAACGCTGACCTTAACTGAGGCAAGTGAGACCTGCAGTTCTACTCTAGGTTCTTTTATGAGCTCCTGGATGAGTCATTGTTGTGCTCTTGGGGTAATTTTTGTAGGCCGACTGCTCCTGGGAAGGTTCACTACTCTTTAAAGTTTTCTTTATTTGTGGATAATGGCTCACTGTAATTCCAAAGCCTTAAAAAATGGCTTTGTACCCTTTTCCAGACTGATACATGTCGCTTACTTTGTTTCTCACTTTAACTCACCTCCTCTCCAGGTGCTGTTATTATCACTAACAGTCTCTGAAGAAACATCTACATGTAGAGATGATTTCAGCTGAGATGGATAACCAGAGTCCATGCAGAACAAAACCAAGTTCTTCTTCTACTTTTGTCTTGTAGTGAGTTTTTTACTGCCACCTACTGGACTGTATGTTTGGCAAACATTAAATAGCTGCTCACATTGGCCACAGTGCATCTTGAAAAAAATGAGAGTAACAAAGTGAAACTCTCACACATTCTAAATTCATAAAATAAAATATTTTAAGTCATTTTGGTGTAATTTTGAATCATGAAAATCAAAGATCCAGCATGTAAAAATATTATAATATTTAAAGTATGAGTAAATTACTATTCATACATTATAAATACTGTGTCTCTCTTGGTCTAGTTCAGTACACACATGAGGAAGACCGCTGGCTTGAAAGTTGTCCAGAAGATGATCAACACCATCCACAAGGAATGTAAGCTACAGAAGTTGGTGTATTGAAACATATTAATGGAACACTGACTGGAAGGGAAAGGTGTGATAAGAAAAGATGCACAAGCAGCAGAGATGACTGCAACCTTAAGAAGGATGTCAAGCAAAGATGATTCAATAATTTGAGAGAGCTTGGCTTCAAAAGGCGTGGAGTGAGGCTGGAGTCAGTGCATCAAGAACCACCACACAGACATCTTCAGAAAATGGGCTGAGTGGAAATTCTTAGTTGAGGTTATTGCTGTCAGGGATGGGGGGTGTTATTATTTTAGGCAATAAAATATTTGTCAATGCTTGACATGGATGAAGATCAGATCACATTTTATGACAAAATAACCTTGACATTTCAAAAGGCAATCTCTTGCTACTGTACGTAACTCACAGATGTGTCTAATGATTACATTATTTAATTCCACAGAACTTAATTTTAGGCGGTACGGTGGTGTAGTGGTTAGCACTGTCGCCTCCAGGGTCTGGGTTTGATTCCCGGCCAGGCTCGATTCCCGTCTCTGTGTGCATGGAGTTTGCATGTTCTCCCTGTGCTTGGTTGGTTTCCTCTGGGTACTCCGGTTTCTTACCACAGTCCAAAGATATGTAAAATGAAAGTACATTCAGGTTAGGTTGATTGGCGTTCCCAAAATTGCCTGTAATTAGTGTGCGAGTGTGTGTGGGTATGTGCCCAGCGATGGATTGGCACCCTGTCCAAGTGTACCCTGCCTTATGCCCTAAGCCTCCAGGCTCCCCCGACCCTGAATACAGGATAAAGCGGTATAGAAGGTGAGTGAGTGAGAATTTTATTTTCACTCATGTTCAAGCATAGGTTATATGATACTAGGCTGTTATTGTAGGATTTAAGAACAAATAAATGATCCAATACATTCATCACAAATACACAGATGATGGAGCCTTAGAATGTTCTTTAGTTTATTCACAGAAAAGGAGGTATGTAAGTTCTATAGAGAAAGAGAGAAAAGAGAAGATGTGAAAGTTAACTCATTCATTCATTTTCTATACCGCTTAATCCTGTGTTCAGGGTCGCGGGGTACCTGGAGTCTATCCCAGGAGACTTCGGGCACTAGGCGGGGTACACCCTGGACAGGGTGCCAATCCATCGCAGGGCACACACACATACTCACACACCCAATCACACACTACGGGCAATTTAGGAACGCCAATTAGCCTAACCTGCATATCTTTGGACTGTGGGAGGAAACCGGAGTACCCGGAGGAAACCCACCAAGCACGGGGAGAACATGCAAACTCCATGCACACAGAGATGGGAATCGAGCCTGGCCGGGGAATCGAACCCAGACCCTGGAGGTGCAAGGCGACAGTGCTAACCACTACGCCGCCCTGAAAGTTAACACTGCTCAGGGAAAACAAAAAAATACTAATAGTAGTCATACGACACCTAATCAAAAATAAGTCTACCATAAGTCAATGTGTACTTTGACACTTTCTAAAGTGAAATCAACCCAACTCTTCTCCATTACAACCTTAGTGCAGCTAAACCAACTCATAATTCTAGTAGTATACTGTATATGCATGAACATCTGGAACTATTTCCATGAGACTAAATACAGTAAATAAACAGGGAGAGAGCTTCTGTGCCAACATTAAAACATGTAGTTTCATTTATCACTCTTTCAGGGATTTAGCCAGGACAAAAAAAGAAAAAAGAAAAAACTGAGGAGACATAATAAATTATGCACATTTACACAGCAACAGTGGTATTGTTTGAGTTTTAGCGTGTATTTATCTATGAAGAAATACTGTCAGGTACTGTCATATAAAGACTAAAATATACTGAATGATCAATTGTTCTTGTTCAATTTAAAATAAAATTCAATAATACTTTGAGTCTGACTCAGATTTTGTGAATTAATAGATAAACCTAAACTTAGATAGCTAGCGTGAGCTTTTACTGAGTTAGAAGCACACTTGTTATTTTTATGAATATTCTTCTCATTCATTGTGTACTTGTATAGTGAATTGATTTTTAACCAGGTGACATCATGTGGCCACTCTGACTGAAACTGGAACCACTGGTAGAAGAAACTTCTTAGTTTCTTAGCTATCATTATCTTCCAATGATGACTGAATACTGTCTGAGTCTGGCTGAGACATGAGAACTTACACTGCTCGACTCGTTCTCTGTATCAACAGCATCTGATGTGGGAGTGAGGAAAAAGTCAGATTTTTTGTACATGCTGTTTACTACTCTTGCCAGCTAAGCTAAGCCAGTCACATGTTTTAGTTAGCAGATGATGAGTTTCAAAAGCTACCAAGATAAAAAAAATAAATAAAAGAATTTCTAACATCATTAAAATAAATTTAACAACGATCAGAAAACACTCCCATATACAGTAGTAAATTAGTCTCTTCTTCTATTTTGCAATTCGTTTCACAAGCTGTTTGTCTAGACATGATGTTGGAATCAATAACACTATAACGATCTGATGAACTGTGATATTCACGAGCGCTCTGGTTATTGATCACAGTCCTTCTTTACCATCTGGAGCGTTGTAACCCTTTTCAGATGATGAGGTATAACTCAACATGGGATATCACCAATCCAGAACTCAGCTGTTACTGGGCAGATTTGGTGAAATCTTAAACGACAGCAGTATCGTCTGTCAAATCGTTGCTGTAGTCTGAACTTAAGTCGAGTTGATTAAAAATGCCTTCCACAATTATTCTGTGTATGAATAAAACACTTTAAATTTTTTCTCTCCTGCAGGGATGGGTTGGCGTGTTTCGAGACTACACTCTTGCGCATGCATACAATGGTGGTGTTGGAAAGCAGTACGCTGAGTAAAACTCTTCCCGCACTTTGAGCACTCATACGGCTTCTCTCCTGTGTGAACGCGCTGGTGCCGCTGGAAAGTAATCGACTGCGCGAAACTCATTCCACACAGCGAGCAGTGATACGGTTTCTCTCCGGTGTGAACGCGTTGGTGTGTTTGAAAGTTCCCCTCCCTGTTAAACCCCTTTCCGCACACCGAGCAGTAATAGCGCTTCTTCCCTGAGTGGACACTCTGATGTTCCTGGAGCGTTCTCCTGTAGGTAAAGCTCTCCCCACACTGCGAGCAGTGATACGGCTTCTCTCCCGTGTGAACACGCTGATGTGTTTTAAGAGTACCACGCAACGTAAATCTTTTGCCACAGTGTGAGCACTGAAACGGCTTGTCTCCGGTGTGAATGCGCTGGTGTGTTTTGAGTGTACAGTGGTGGGTAAATCGTCTTCCACAGTCTGAGCAGGTAAACTGTTTCTCTCCTTTATGAATTTGGTGGTGTTGTTTGAAGTTGCTCAGCTGATTGAAACTCTTCCCACATTCTGAGCAGTGATACGGCTTTTCTCCGGTGTGAATGCGCTGGTGTAGCTGGAGGTTACATCTCTGACTGAAACTCTTTTCACACTGTGAGCACTTATAAGGTTTCTCTCCAGTGTGAGTCCGTTGGTGCGTTTGTAATCGACTCTGGCAAGTAAAATTCTTCCTGCAGTATGAGCAGTGGTGAAGGAACGTGTCATTTACTTCTTCACTGGTTATAGTACAAAGAGTACCAGCAGTTGATTGATCACTACCAGAGTCTTTTGTAGGCATCATGTTCATCTCCATCTATAGAAAGGAATAAAAAAAAAATCTAAGTCAACTTAATGAACACTCCTTGATTCGATTTGATTCAGTTGCCAAAATGATCACTTCTTCTTTAGAGTTCATGGGCAATTGCTGCAATAGGGACACCTACTGGACTGGAGTGTGGAGAATAACGTTACACAGCGTTTCAATGTATATTAGAACTTTTAGAATCAAAACCTGTAAGAATTAATATTATTCAATGAAATCACAAATTACAATGGCCAAAAACTCTAAATAAAATCAACAGCTCTAGGTAGAAAGTCCTGTTGAGAAGAAAATAATTCTCTCTCTTTCTTTTTATTTCTTTTCTAAGGAAAAAAAGTTTTCAATTATATGTAGTATGAAGTTCAAGTCAAACCAGGACTTGATTAAATTTCTGGTGAATGAAGACGCAAAAGCGATTGACATTTACAGAAAACTTCCAGCACAGTATGGTGCTGAGACTCTTGGCTGCCGTAAAACATTTGAATGGTGCAAACATTTTAAACAAGGATGCACGTCTGTGAATGACGATCCTGGACGAGGTGGCACGGAGCCCAATGTAGTCGTTTCCATGAACATTCACACCTGATCCTTGAAAATCGACTTATAGAAGAGACGCATCTGTCCACCAACACCATCTGCACATTGCTCAGCTGGGAGAGATTGCTACATCCCCTGTACAGTCCTGATCTCGCTCCCAGCCACTTCCCCATGGCCTGGGAGGCCAGCGTTTCCGATCATGGCTCTGGCGAACTGAGAAAACTTTCTACCTTGATGGTGTCCAAGCACTAGTGAAACTCAGGGATAAGTGCATTAGTGTAGCAGGGGATTATATAGAGAAATAAAGAGAGTTTTTCAGAACTGTGTTGTTATTCTGCAAGTCCCGCTTTGACTCAAATGCATGTTGTTCAAACATCTTCCTTGTTCATGTGAAATGTATTAGTATACAAATGAATTCATGAAGTAATATTTGATCAGAAAACTCTATTTTTAGACAGACGACATCTATTTTATTTTTTTATATTTTGCAAATAAATAAAATGTCCTTTTATTGTACCTTTAAGTAATAAAGATTTAACATCCATGAATCATGTCCGATTATTAAAAATATTCATAAATCAAAGTCATGACTCAATATTAAAATTTCGTTTTTATTCTTTAAATAACACAATCTTTATTTTTAGGTTACACAGTTTCTATTATTTTTCTTATATAAGAGTGATGATCAGCACTTGACTCTATTCCATATGAAGTAGAGATGCCATTTAGGATACAGTCAGTAAATGATTCCTAACCAATTTTACTTTAACTCACCTCTGGATTTGAAGATAAGCAGATTTCTGATCTCCAATTTTTATTATTTCTTATTTGATCAGATTTACCAGTCTATGGAGAAATAGCTGCATGTAGAGATATTTCAGCTCAGCTGGATAACTCCATGCTCACATGCGGAACAAAACCAAGTACTGTACTTCTTCTCCTGTGTCTTGCAGTAAGATGTTTGAACACCTCCTACTGGACTGGATGATGGGCGCATACATTGATGATGTACTCACATTTCCCTGGATTCTGTTCAGTAAGTCTAAAAAAAATCTTTAAATGACCTTGTGATTCACACAAGGTCAAAGGACGCGCTCTCTCTGGCTAATCTAGGGATCTCACAACTACAGAAACAAATATTTGATTGGTAGTGTGAACAGACTATTGGCAGAAAATGTAGACAATCATAAATAGTTTAATGTAAGCATAAAAGGAAACTGACTTGTTGATCTCCATCTCTGCTGGCATGATTTCACTACAATGCCATTCACTGGAAATGCAGGAGAGACGAAGCAGATCAATCTAGCTTATACAAGATTCTCAGTCATCCAGGTCTTGGCTAACAGACCTGCTCAGTGGCATCTGCATTTGCTGCAAGTTTCTGAAGATGTTTAAACTCTCACCTGAAATGCTTCATCAGTACTATGTCCTGTTTTTATGCATTTGTATTACCCCATAGTTTGATAAGCACAAATAGTCAACATCTAATCTTCTTAAAGAAGTAGTAATAGTCTGACATACCAGTAATTTTTCCATTGGTCTATCTTCTATGCTGACATTGTACACCCAATAATCCTATCACATGGTACCACAGTTAGACACTGATGATGGAGGAGAAGGCCTTACGCAGTCTCCGCTGTAATTCATCCCAAAGGTGTTCTACTGGGTTGAGGTCAGGACTCTGTGCAGGCCAGTCAATTTCTTCCACACCAAACTCGCTCATCCATGTCTTTACGGAACTTGCACCTGGTGCGCGGTCATGTTGGAACTGGTTTGGGGTTGTTTTTCAGGAGTTGGGCTCGGGCCACTTACTTCTAGTGAAAGGAACTCAGCAATGCTTTAGCATACCAAGACATTTCTGAAACTTTTTCTGCTCCCAACTTTGTGGAAACAGTTTGGGGATGGCCCCTTCCTGTCCCAACATGACAGCACACCAGTGCATAAAGCAAGGTCCATAAAGGTATGGATGAGCAAGTTTGGTGTAGAAGAAGTTGACTGGCCTGATCAGTTTTTAACCTTATCTGACAGTAACCCGATTTCCTACTCCGAGACCATAAGTATAAAGCAACTTAAAAATGTCCATTCTTTGAATCCACTTAGGATCTAGTCAGTAACTGTTTCACTTCAGCTTACCTCAGGATTTAAAGATCTAGGCCCGTAAAATTTCTTAGAATTCTCTCAGAGAGCTCCTATCTTAGCCTAAAAGGTCCTAGCTGGGAGTCTAAGTCTAAAAGTGATTTAGGAAACTTCTCAGAGCAAAAATCTGTAAAAGGTCTTAAAACGTGATCTTTGTGGAAATAGAATATATGCTAATAGAATTTTATTTTGGAATTTTAATTAAAAACATTTCTTAGAATTTCATCACTAGGAGCAACTTTTAGTTGGATGTTGGATATTTTCATTTAAAAAGATATTACAGTGGAACCTTGGATGACGAGTAACGCGGTTTTCGCATGTTCCGCAAGACGAGCAAAGGTAATCGTCTCCCCTGCTGGGTGTTAGTGCTTGCAGAGTTTTTGTGTAAGGCAGTGTGTGTGTTTGTTTGGGAACCGGAGAGGAGGGGGATGGAAAGGCGAGTTTCTGTGTGGGGGCTGTAAAGCCGAGAGAGTGTGAGTGTGTGTTGGTGTAAGTGATTGAGCATGCACACAATCTCTCGGCTTTACAGCCCCCACCCACCCGGCTTCAAACACAAACACACAGGAACTCCGCTCTCTCGTGATTCAAAGGTAAGGTGTTGTTTAATTTGTTGCTGTTATTTTACTTTACCGCAGTGATTCCGTTAGTATGCGCTCATGCGAGTGTGACTAGCAATGTTCCTTGCTATTAAACGGTTTTAAAAACTGTCTCTCTGTTAATGTGCACACACACACACAGCGCCTGCATGCACAAACGGAAACACTTATCTGTCGGGATTTACTTTTACTTTTTTTTAAGGTAAATTGCAGGTTAATTTGTTTTATTTTTACTTTATATTTTGTGTTAATTATTTTTATGTATTTATAGTTTCCATTATTTCCTATGGGAAAATTTAAGTTAAAGTTAAGCCTTTATTTGTCACAAACATTACAGCACAGTGAAATTCCTTCTCCGTATATCCCAGCATAACTGGGGTCAGAGCGCAGGGTCAGCCATGATACAGCACCCCTGGAGCAGTTAGGGTTAAGGGCCTCGCTCAAGGGCCCAACAGTGGCAATCTGGTGGAGCTGGGGATCGAACCGCCGATCTTCCGATCAATAACTCAGTGCCTTAGCCCTCTGAGTTACCACTGCCCAGAGGTTTACGAGTGTTTTGGAATACGAGCCTGCTTCCGGAACGAATTATCCTCGTAATCCGAGGTTCCACTGTACTGTTTTTTTTTTTTGCAGTGTGTCAAGATTAGTCAATCAGACAAACATCTCACCTTTCTCACCATCTGCCTGTTGATCAAATTCCTTCATTACTGTCGTTGCAACACTAACTATTCCTTTGGCATTTTGATCCTCTACTGTTGTGAGTGTTACAGTGTAAAAATGTTAATTAAAGTATAAACTCTGCATATTAGACATTTTAATCCAAAGTAGGAATATATTTAATTCACACACATACACAGTTAACACAAATCATGTTACCTCAAAAGTACAGTATTGCAATGTTTACTAGTCCAACTAATGGCGGATGTACTGCCACATTATGTGTTGTAAAACTAATTAAATGTAAATCTCTCATCCCAGTGTAAGCAGTTATATGGAGTTTATTTGGTATGAACAGATCGTTGTCTGATGTTATTCTTTCCTTCTCTTATTGGATGTTATAGATTTTTGATCTGGTGATCCAGTACATTCAGGCCGTCAGCTGACTTAATTTTTTGCCACATAATATTGTTGAGCCTAGACCTGAGCAACTGAAGCAACCCCAGATCATAACACTCCAGAGTCTGACTCATCAGACCACATGAACATCTTTGATTGCTCCAAAGTGAAATCATTAACGACATTTGGCAGACACCATTATTCAGATCGACTTACATTTTATCCGATTATACATCTAAGCAGTTGAGGGTTGAGGGCCTTGATCAAGGGCGCAACATTGGCAACTTGGTGGTGCTGGAGTTTGAACCTGCGACCATCTGGTCACTAGATCATGTCTTTATCCTGCTTTAACCTCCAATCACAACCATTCATGATTTTTGTTCAACAACATTTTCTTTCGCTCATGAAGCTGACAGTTCAGCATGACCTTTGCAGAGTTTGACAATGTATTGGACAGTTCCTAAGCCATTTCCAGTCTTTTCAGCAATCTACTTAGTTGTTGCCTTTGCTTGATGCAGGAATACATCATCCCACATGGTTGTGTAAGAAGTGAGGTGGTGCTCACTGAACCAGTTACAGTTTAAAGTAGTGCTGTGAGCTGAAACGTAATAATCGCCACAGCAATTATGCAAGCAAACGCTGCTGATTTAAACCCATACTGTATGTCCCGCTGCTTTTTCAACAGGATGGTATACAAGAAAAAAATCTACTGAGTAAACAACACAACTCAGCTATCTCCTGTGTGAACGCGCTGATGGTGCCGAAGAGCACGTCTCCGAGTGAAACTCTTTCCGCACTGCGAGCACTGATACGGCTTCTCTCCCGTATGGCTACGTCGATGCATTTTGAGAGTACGCCGCTGAGTAAATCGTTTCCCACACTGCGAGCAGATGAACGGTTTCTCTCCCGTATGAATCCGATGGTGTTCAAGCAAGTCACCGAGTCGATTAAAACTCCTCCCACATAGCGAGCAGTGATACAGCTTCTCGCCTGTGTGACTGCGCTGGTGGAGTTCGAGGTGACTTCTCCGAGTGAAACTCTTCCCGCAGTCTGAGCAGGGATATGGCTTTTGTCCTGTGTGAAAGTGCTGGTGCGTTTTTAAACTGCGCTGGCTAGTGAAACTCTTCCCACAGTGTGTGCAGTGGTACGGCTTCTCACCCGTGTGAACGAGCTGGTGTCGTTGGAGATGGGTGCTCTGAGCGAAACTCTTCCCACACTGCGAGCACTGATGTGGCTTGTCCCCGGTGTGAATGCTCTGGTGTCGTCGGAGGCTACTACTCTGACTGAAACTCTTTCCACACTGTGAGCAATGATGCAGCTTCTCTCCTGTGTGAGCGCGCTCATGTGCTTGTAGGTTACCTTTCTGAGTGAAACTCTTCCCGCACTCTGAGCAGCTGTATGGCTTGTCCCCGGTGTGAATGCGCTGGTGTAGCAGGAGGTGACCTGTCTGACTGAAACTCTTTCCACAGTGTGAGCACTGATACGGTTTCTCTCCCGTGTGAGTGCGCTCATGGATTTGTAAAATGCTTTTACAAGTAAAACTCTTCCCACAGTATGAGCACTGGTGAAGGTCTGTGGGTATTCCTTCTTGACTGCTCTCGGCCATCGCGCTCCTCTTCATCTCTATTAAGAGAACAAAACTGGAAGTCAATATCGTGAGTGATGCAAATCAGTTTTGTGGGAATGCACTCAAGAGTAACCTATTTAATTTGTTCATGTCATATTACTTTTACAGATTGTTACCCCCTAGATTAATGTTTCTGTTTGTAATTCATTACGATGGTATCAAGGCTTAGAGATATAGACGGAGATATAGAGTGATGTATATGAAATACATTTTATTAAATTTTAACCAGCTACATAAACATGACTGAGTTAAAACTAAAAAAAAAAAACTAAGTAAATAAATCAGATAACTTTTTCTTTTAATAAATTGCTGTCAAACACAGATTAAACATTATTTAAATTATTAAAATGATAAAAACAGACTTAAAAATATTGTAAAGCACAGACACAAAACCTTGTTTACAGATCACAATGACCTATAATTTTTAATAAAACCTAATATCATATAATTATAATAGAATAAATATATATATATTATTTTAAATTCATATTAAGAAGTTTTAAACAATGTCAAAAATACAAACGAACTAACCTTTATTTAGAGATTACAATTATAAACACTTTGTTGAACTTATATATCTATATTTTTATTTGAACTATAATAAAAAAATATCATTAAAACAAAATTGTCTAGCATTTTTTTAAATTTATGATTAAACATTTTTAAATGAATTGTCCAAGATACACAAACAACCTTATTTACAGATTAAAACTATAAACATGCTTATTGTTAAATATATACATAAAACTACAATTATACTCTTAACTACAATTATAAAAATTATAAACAATTTTGTTTAGGCGGAAAAAAAAATCTAAATTATAAAAAAATCTAAATTATAATCAATTCTTGTTTAAAAAAATATTGTCTATGTGGCTATTTAATTTATGATTAAATGTTTTCAAATAAGTTGTCAGACACTCAAACACACATTGTCTAATTCGCAGATTACAGTTATAAACATTATACTTAAACCTTATGATAACTGTAATCTGCAAATAAGATTGGATAATAAAATTGTATAATAAATAATAATTGTATATATTTAATAATTATACTTAAACCTTATTATTAAATATATACAACTATTATTTATTATCCAAACTATAATAAAAAATCATTAAAAACAATATTTTCTAGGTAGATATTTAATTTACAATGTTTTTAAATGAATTGTCAAACGCAAACAAAAGAATCCCTATTCACACATTACAATTATAAACATTGTCAAATATATAAGAAAATATTTAAACTATAGTCAAAAACTAATTATTTATTAGATCTATGATTAAATATTTATACATTTTAATGAACTGTTGTTAAAGACACTCGCACACTCATAACCTTATTTACAGATTACAATTATAAATACGTTTATTATGTGTATATACTTATTTTATCCAAACTATAAAAAAAAATTAAAAAAGCAACGTTTTTTTTTTATTGTCTGGGCAGATTTTTAATTCATGATCAGACTTTTTAAACAAATCTTTGTCAAAAACACACTAAGCCTTGTTTGCAGATTGTGGTTATAAATATTACTATTATTAAACAAATACAATTAAAATAATGAAAATAATATAATCTATAATAAATTCTCTTTAAAAAACACTCGAAGCGGAATTTAAAATCATGACTACATGTTTTTTAATTAATTGTCAAAAAAAAAACTAAATCTTATTTACAGATTACAATTATGAACATCTTACGGTTAAACATATAATTTATGTTAAACTAAACAATAATAAAAAAAACTCTAAACAATATGAACATGACTGAGCAAAAACTAAAAACAAAAAAATCTGATAGACGTTTTTTTTTTTAAATAAACTGCTGTCTCTCTCTCTCACACACACACACACACACACACACACACACACACACACACACAGAGATTAAAGCTTATTTACAGACAACAATTTAAAAAACACCTTGGAAAATATATACTTTTTGTTTTTAATCTAAACGATAACAAAAAAAAAAAAAGCTCAACATGGGTGGATTTTAGGTAGATTTTAAACACACACACACACACACACACACACACAGTATCAGCTCTGCCTCATGAACACACACTGTATAAATACCACACGCGTGTTTACAGCCGTTTCTGTTACCAGATCAATAACAACACCGATGATGAACGTGTCTTACTACGGTGTGAGCTCGCGCTCCAGAGCCGGGGTTCCGCGCGGGAGTCGCGCGCTGCCGCATAATTGCGCAACACATGTTTCTTCCTGGTTCACGTGCGCAAAGGTACACCATAATAAGGGCACGCACGGTCACGTGACATCACGGTCGAATCCAGTCGAGTGTTTTGTGAGTTCTGTGGTTTTAAAAATAAAATAAATACGCCTTTTACAAATAATTCTTAGTTCCACAGAAATATAATGACGGAGAAGGGTTATTGCATGAAATAAGTCCCGGTTTGACTTGAACACCCGAGGTATTATTTTCTCATTCAATAGCATATCTTTGTGAGCTGTCTGGGTATGTAAGATATTTGTAAAAGTTGTATACAGCATTCACTGAAAAAAATAACCCATTGGATGAACTCAATTAAATTGTGGGCAGGATTTCCATCCAATAAATATATGTAGCTCCAACTCAAATGAAATATATCCATGCAATATAATTTAATTGAGTTAGTCCAACTAATTTTTATCAAATGCAGCTACAATAAAATTACAATAAATAAAGTGATAATTATTTGTTTGTCCAACTCAAACTAATACTATTAATAGGAATTGAAGTTATTAAGTTATGTTTTCCATTTTTATTTCCAATTAAGACATGAGACAAAATCTATTTGAGGTATTTTTATTGATAACCAGTAAAACAAAAGGTGCTGCTTACACTGTAGTTTTAAATGTTACAGTAACCATCAATTTAGCATCAATAATTAAATTACACAACAATATATTCACTTTTAGACTGCAAGTTTACCCCTTAAAAAAAGTGATTCAAGAGCAGTGAACTGAAATAGTATGTAAAAGCTTCATAACTGGTGAAAAATGAATTCCCAGCTATTCCGAATCCCTGAGCACAAAAAAACCTCTTTGTAGATGGAGAGCTTTGCACTGCCACATGTATTATTCTGAAAAGGAGAACAAAGACAATAAGCATAAAATCACACCAAACAAATGACCATAATACAGATCAGCTTGTGCCAATTACTCACCATCAGTACGAGGCTGCCCCAAAAGCTTTGTAATGCTGATCAAACTGCAAAAGATGAAATAAATACATTAGAGGTGCAAGTTCACTTGCTGGAATTCTGAAAAGGTGACTGACAACTTTGCATTTGATCACTCAGCAATTTAAAGGGCAAACTAATATTTTTATTAGATTAGCAATGATTTTACAGCTGCACTGAAGGTATTTATAATAAAACAAGCATGTAAAAAGTAAACTATGCCAATTTTATTTAAAGAAAATAATAATAATAATACGTTATAGTACACTTGTTTCATCAAATGCTTAAGGCACAGTGAGCATTTGTCTCTCGGGACAACTTCAGAACAACAGAGGAGAATAAAGTATGATAAACTCAGTGTGTCCTGCCTGCACATGAGGAGAGAGGGGGAAACGTAGTGGAGGTGCTGCTGGTGAGCCACACACATGAGAAAAGTTACAACATACTAGACTCGTGCACATTCTCTCTTTCCTCTGGATAGTATTACGGTGATTTTCGGATACCAAAGCATAACCTAAACTACCGTTCAACTTGTGGTAGCAACGGTTGCGACATGGATTTCGCGGTTGTAAAAGTTAGAAGAGTCAGAATATAACCCTGTTTACCGTAACCACAGTTCACTCCCACTCCTACAAGAAGCGGTCCTCTGGCCTGCCTGAGATACTTAAGCACAGCAGCAGGAGAGGCTAACCTAACCTTATTAGCAAAAAAAAACCCCGCCAACTCCAGCTTTAATCACGTTATAACCAAGCAAAATTCACCTTGCTTAATATAAAACATACTTTGGTAAATAGTAAAATACACAAATACTTACCGAGGAATGAAAGTTAAAGTCAGTAAGGTAAATGTATCATCCTCCCCACAGGTGTTGCAGCCCTAATAAGAAAATGCCTTTTTCAAAATGGTGGACAAAGATTAGTAAAGCGTGTTCTCGCACATTCTCAGTGGGCGGTTCCCTAAACGAACTAATTTACTTTAAGTTAATGAATCTCATAGGTGAAACTATTAAATTTTTTTGTGTTACAGCTATTAAATATACATTAATATTTTAAAAATTGATATATTTAAACAAAGCCAACTATATTTAAATATGTCATATTTAAGAGGGGCTTGAATCATTTTTTTGAGTGTTCATGTGTTCCAAATAAAACAGTTAATATCATTTAATAACATTATTATTTCTAGCAAAAAAAAAATAATCACAGGGTAGTTATTGATTATTGGAGACCGATCAGCCATAGCTAATGTGAAATCAAATATAAAATAAAAAAAACCTATAGCGATATAGCAAGGGTTATACTCGCCTGTGTTACTACAAACATTACACAGTAAGTCCCCAACATACGAACGAGTTCCATTCAGAGTCTCCAATTTGTTTGTAGGTCCAACAAACATTGTCCAGGTACTAGCATACTAACAATCGGCTTCACACAGTATAAACCCAACATCATCTTGTCACTTGTTCTTTAGAATTGTGCTGATGGTTGAACGATTCATGCTAAAAGTGATGTCTGCCATCTATTCACCCCGCTCCATTCTCTCAATTATTTACATGTTTGTCTCCATAGTTATTGCTTGGCGTTTCTTAGTATCAGCTTCACGATCGCTGCTTTATACTTTCTCCCGGACATCCTGGGATGCACATGACAATGTATGCCGAGATTGAACACACACGAATACATGTTCATATCTTTAAAGGTTTGTAACTCGGGTTCTTGTATGAGGGGGACGTACTGTATTATAAAGAGATAACAGTTACATACCTTTATCTTTCCCACTTTCATACATTTTTTTCTAAACTGAGTCTCTAATGGCTTTGACCTGTTATTACTTATATATTTGTTTTCAAGCATCACTTCGGCGAGCATCAGGATGTTACACACTCTGAATTAGGAGTCAGGACTAAACCATTTCCCCTCAGCTTTTCATTTTCTTGTAGTGAAACGTGTTACTTCCAACTACTGGACCGGATGATGAGCAAAGATCTACTTTACAGCAAATGGAAATTAACACGCGTAGCACTTAATTATACATTAAATTAAAACACAGGAAACGGTCTTGTATTGTCAAATTTATGTCAAGAAACATGTTCAACAGTATGTTTTTGTATTTCTGTAAAAGACCTTAAATATGTACTGTACATCTTTTTTTCATAATGCAACTGATTGTTTCGCTTTCACTATAGAGACCTGTAACAATCCATTCTCACCAAGCATCCTGAAATTTACTCCTTGGTTAACAGCAGAAAATATGACTAATACCTTATACACAGAACCTACCTCATCACCATCATCATCATCATCGTACGGTAATCAGTTTACTAATTAATCTACTTTACAAATAAACTGATTCCAACGTGTTGGTATTTAATGTTTGTGGTTTCAATGTTGGTATTTAACAAAAAAAAAAACAACACACATACTACTTATTATGGCAAGAGTTTCTGTAAGATATTTAACATTTATGGAAGGAGTCTCCAATATCAGAACTTTGTAACAGTCATCTAATTTTATAAATAATAAAGAATGTGGTTTGGCGACAACTGTTTATATCCGTCATAACCAAACTGACTTGTTCTGTGGACGCTCTGCAACATTAACTGTTCAAAGACTAAGAACTTTGATTGATTGGTCTTTGCATAAATAAATAATAATAATAAAGTTGTTCCAGACAATATTCCTACTTGATAAGGTTTAAATAGAAAGCATTTTAGTTTATAATTGCTGGTGAAAGTTTAATTTATTATAATTTTTTTTTTATCAAGATTCACCTTTCAACATTGAAGAATAGGTCAGTCAGGACCACAGAGATCTGATGTATGGTCTTCAGTGATTATGATGAGGTTCCCACAAACAGATGACTGATATAGAAATTATTATAAGCTCAAGTTAACATGATTGCCCATGGCACGCAAGTTAAGTATTTAAAGTAAAGGTCCTCATCGTCCCATCCTACTGGGGACAATATTCCAGAAAATATTCTATTTTATGTAATTTCACTGCTGAAAAGTGTTTCCGGGCCCAAGCCCGGATAAAAATGGGAGGGTTTCGTCAGGAAGGGCATCCGGTGTAAAATCTGAACCAAGTTGTTGTGCGGATCACTTGGTCCACTGTGTCGAGCCCTCGCCGGGAGCAGTCAAAGGACTAACAACAACAACAACAGTTGAAAGGCTTTTAGCTGCCACCTACTGGACTAGATTGTGGGCATCATTAGAAGAATTTCAAATATTCATTTGCAAAAACACAAAAGTATAACCTTGGCACCCCTTTTCCAACAAGTCATCAGGTATCGTAAAGTGTCAAGATGACATTTAACAGCTTAAATAGATTTCTGATATTCTAACTTAATAAGATATTCTTTTATTGATTACATTAGATTCAGATTTATTGCCATTGTGCAAAGTACACATTCAAAGGCAATAAATTGCAGTAGTATATGATGAGTCGTACAACTCAACCTTAACTTTTTCACTAAATCTATTTCCTTTCCATTCATTTAAATCTCTATGACGTTGTGATTCTCTACTGTTTAGTTTCAATTTACTTTTTTAAAATATACTTTTAAATGCACAGAACATGGAATTTTGGAACAAAAGTAAACATTCCGCATCGGAATTGGCTCCTTTAATTTCACAGCATTTAATTTCTCACTTAGATATTTACATATTTTTAAGAATAGTTTTAATTATTTAAAGATAGCAACTCTAGACTAGCTTATAATAATTTGTTTAATCCTTAATCTGAAACACTATACTGGAGAAAATCTCAGCTCGCTTCTAAGCCTGGTGTTAATCTGCACAGTATCATTATCCGCAGTAAATCTTAAACAAAGCTGTGGAATATTAGCAAAATAAGCTTTTCTTAGTATACTGTAGATCTGTTAAACATTGAGTCTCGCTTGTCTCCAGCACTCACCTTCCGTTAAGCAGAGAACACAACACATCAGAGTTGGATGAAAAAAAAAACACCTGACCTGTAATTCAACATCAGAATTAAGACTAATGGCACAAAACTTAAGGAATCACAAGATTTCCTGAACCAGCAGATGCACAAGGAACTTCACTGTTATGAACGATGAATTCATATTAACAGCAGTTTCTGAATAATAGGTTTATAGGAAGCATAAAGTGGGCACAAAATCTGCACAATAAACACAATTTAATCTAAAATACATACACACATGGTTAACACTTAACATGTTAACTCAAAGGTACAGTAGTGTCACCTTTACCAATGGCTGATGTACTGCAATGTTTATGTTAAAACTAATTAAACATGTAAATCTCTGATCATAGTGTAAGCAGTTATACAGGATGAAGTTTAGACCAATGTTCTGACCGTTGGTGTTTTGCTTTCCCTCAAATTTTAGCCTTTTGAGTTTACAAAGTTGGTCACCATTATTGGCACCCCTGGTTAAGATGTGTTTTTAGGCTTCTAATATATTTTCTTTTATTGCAGAAGCCTAATCTCAGACTAAAAATTGTAGAAAAATCTAACCTTTAACTAAAATGAAAAAAAAAAAAAAAGAGATAAAAACAATCTATAACAACAAAAAAATCTAAAATCACCTGTTCCACAATTATTGGCATGACTTGGAGCATATTTACTGTAGTTTATAAAGTTGATTAGAGTATCTAGAAACTTTTAATTAATAATTCATGACTCCCTGTTTCCCTATGGCATAAATATGACATGACTCAGATGCCTATTTCTCTTATCCACTCTTCAACATGGGAAAGACAAGAGAACACCCATTCAAGTAAGGCAACCTTCATAAGTCAGGCAACGGCTACAAGAAAAATCTCCAGAGCTCACTGTTGGAGAACTGCATCAAAAAGTGGCATCTTGGGGTCACAAGGTCTCCATAGCAACCATCAGACTACAGGCCTACAGCTGTTTGGGAAAAAAACCTTTTCTCGCCTACAATCACAAACATAATAATCTGGACTTTCCTGCGACTTTAATTCGGACCATGTGCTATAGTCCGATGAAAGTAAGATACAGCTTTTTGGTAACAAATACTATCTGGGTCAGGTGTAAAACAAAATATGAGTAGGCGGAAAAGCACCTCATGCCCACTGTGAAGTATGGTAGAGCAGTGATTCCCAAACTGGGGGTTGCGACCCCTCTTGGGGTCGAGGAATAATTTCAAGGGGTCGGGAGAGGGATAAAAAAATTAGTGAGTGTTTAAATTGAGTGTTAAAAAAAAATTTGCGACTCAAAGATATGACACTGTGCAGCGACTGGCTCACTAGTTATTGCTATAGCGCACAACTGCACGTGAAAACCGCAACTGCCGAGATGGATAAATTAGTTATTCACAAATCTAAAAATGTTAAGGAAATTGTTTGCCCGAGTCATCAGAACCATGTACATCGACCAAGCAAAAGAGAAAGACCCTGTCAGACCAAAGTAGGAAACGTCGGAAATATGAGGAAGAATTCATAAAGTGCAGTATCAGTATTCACTAAGTTGCGGTAGCAACCGAATACACGAGTTGTCCCGTGCAGCAATGGGTGTACTGCTTCAATTCGGATCTACATATTTATGAGAGCAGTATTTTTCCACCGTTGCATATATAAAAAATAAATACAGCTCATGTCATGATGTGGAAGATGATATGCGAGTAGCTGTATCCACCATCAGGCCATCATCAAGCTTTTGTGCTGCCAAAAACAAGTACACTCTTCCCATTGAAAGGTAAGCCAAAATTATTTTGATGTTTAGTAAATGTAGTCAAAATACTGTGAACAGCTTATGTTTATTGCTTGTTTTTGATAGTGGGGGTCGCGAGATCTTGTCGATCTTCAATTAGGGGTCACTGGCTTGAAAGTTTGAGAACCACTGTGGTAGAGGATATGTCATGCTGTGGGCCTGTTTCTCTTCCAAGAGCTCTGGGAACCATGTTAAGGTACATGGCATCATGAACTCTCTGAAATACCAGGACATTTGAAATCAAAACCTGATGTCCTCCATCAGAAAGCTGAAGATGGGTCATCATTGGGTCTTTCAGCAGGATCATGACCCCAAACATGTGGTGAAATCTACACAAAAATGGTTCAGCAGACACAAAATAATCCTCCTTTCATGGCCATATCAGTCGCCAGACATCAACCCAGTTGGGGTGAGCTGAAGAGGAGAGTGCATAAGAGAGGACCCAGGACTCTGGATGATCTATAAAGATTGTGCAAAGATAAATGGTCAAAGATCTCTCTAGCTGTATTCTTCAATCTTGTGAAAGGAGGAGACACACACACACATACATACACTACCGTTCAAAAGTTTTAGATCACTTTCTAACTCCATGATGGTTCCGGATTTTTCTTTCTTTCTACATTGTAAAGGAATGCTGAAGGCATCCAAAAAAAATTTCTCCTTTGAACAGTTGATATTGAGATGTTTCTGCTACTTCTGCTCTGTAAAGACTTCATAACGCCTCTAATCTGAGCTGCTGTTAATTGGTCATTTTTCAGGCTGATAACTCTAAATGAACTTCTCGTCTGCAGCAGAGGTAGGTTTTGGTCTCGTCCTCCTGGGACGGCCTTCATGAGAGACAGTTTCATTATGGTGCTGGACGGATTTTGCAAATGCACTTGACACAATACTGTTCTTGCAGGAACTATTACAGAAAGGCCGACCTCTGTGTCTTAAAATAACAACTAACTGCTGTTTTTGTTGTTGTTACATAATTACCTAATTCCATATGTGTTATTTTATAGTTTTGAAATCCCCAGTATTGTTGTAGAATGTAGAAAATAAATCACTAAACAAAAACAAAGAAATTTGCAAGTGATCTAAAACTTTTGAACAGTAGTGTATATATATTGTGGGATTTTCTTTTCCCACTGAATAATTGTACTTCAGTTAAAGGTTGAATTTTTCTCTCTTTTTGCATATGCGTTGTGGTTCTATATTGTTTAAATGAAAAAAATATTTATTAGAAGCCTAAGAACACATCTTAACAAGGGGTGTCTAAAATAGTGACCAGCACTGTATATAATACACTGCATGTATTGTGGCGGTCAAATCATGTGATTCCTGATTACTCAATCAATAAATGTGATAATCCTGGTCAATCAGGTAGTCAGCTGACTTCATTTTATTGCCACATAATGTTGCTGAGCCTAGACCTGAGCAACTGAAGCAACCCCAGATCATAACACTGCCTCCAGAAACAGCGGACACCAAGCATGGTTTAGTTCATGTGCTTCCCCTTCTTACCCTGATGGGCCTATCGCAGGGTCAATCTGGACTCAACAGACCACACAACCTTTTTCCGTTGATCCAAAGTTCAATCTAACAAGTGGTTTTCTTATGGATACACATCTGTTTAGTCACAGTTCACATCTCATATTCTTTGACTTTTTTACATCCATCTGGAATCCTCTATACAAGATGCCTCTGATACAGAGAGTGGACCAGTGAAAGTTCTCAGGTATATTAATACCAGTTGGATTCAGTCAGTATTTAGTCATAATAATTATCAGATAATATTAGGAAAGAACAACTAAGTTCTTTGTAATGAAGTAGTGTTTCTTCTACTTAGTGTTCCAGATTAAATCAGAGTGGCTATATGAGTTCACCTTGTTACATTATGAAAAGGATAAAATTTTGGTTCATCATTCTGGGTTTTAGAGGGTGGGGGAGATGTAGCCCAGGCGGCTAAGGCTCTAGGTTGTTGATCTGAGGATTTGAGGATCTGGGTTCGAGCCCCCTCTTCAGTGGGTTGCCACATCCCCATACTACCCAGCCACTGCATGCAGCGGCGGTCCCAAGCCCGAATAAAATGGGGTCAGAAAGGCCATCCGGCGTAAAACCTGTGCCAGGTTCTTGAAAGTTGAAAGAATAACCTCAATCTGGGTTTTGAAGCCAAATCCTCGTGAAGACGAGTTGTAACCTGCCCCGTTCTCCTCATGTGAAGTTGATAAATTAAAACAAAGGTTAGTCCAGAAATCAGCAATAAACTGGGTAGGTCTTCGGACATGTCAAACCCTAGTGGTCTTGTGTGGATTTGTGGTCGTTGCATTTTGAGATACCCTCTAACCTGCATAGTAACTTCTGTCACACTACAAGCAGACAAGCGGTTTCTCTGCCACGTGAAGGCGCTGATGTCGCTGCAGATTGCTTCCCTGGTTGAAACTCTTTCCGCACTGCGAGCACTGATACGGCTTCTCTCCTGTATGGCTTCGCTGGTGTATTTTCAGATAACCCGGTTGAGTGAATCTTTTCCCGCACTCCAAACAGTGATACGGCTTCTCTCCGGTGTGGATGCGCTGGTGTGTTTTGAGGGTACACTGGTGAGTGAACGTTCTCCCGCACAGTAAGCAGAGAAAGGGTTTCTCCCCTGTATGAACTCGTTGGTGGTACTGGAAAGCACCGAGTCGTTTGAAACTCTTGCCACACAACGAGCAGTGATACGGCTTCTCCCCTGTGTGAGCGCGCTGGTGGAGATGGAGGTCACTTCTCCGACTGAAACTCTTCCCGCAGTCCGAGCAGGGATGAGGCTTCTCCCCCATGTGAATGTGCTGGTGCAGTTGTAACCCACATTGGCGAGTGAAACTCTTCTCGCACCACGAGCAGTGGTACGGCTTCTCGCCCGTATGGATGCGGAGGTGTCGCCGAAGGTTACTCTTCTGAGTGAAACCCTTTCCACAGTACGAACACTGATGCGGTTTGTCCCCTGTGTGAATGCGCTCATGTGCCTCTAGATGGCTTCTCTGAATGAAACCCTTTCCGCACTGCGAGCAGTAATGCGGCTTGTCCCCGGTGTGAATGCGCTGGTGCACCTTAAGATGACTCGTCTTCGTGAAACGCTTTCCACACTCTGAACAGCGGTACGGTTTCTCTCCCGTGTGAATGCGCTGGTGTGTTAGTAAATTGCTCTTGCAAGTAAAACTTCTTCCACAGTATGAGCACTCGTGATGGCCTGTGCGTATTCGTTCTTCACTGGTCGCACTACTCTCCGTCATCGTGCTCTTCTTCATCTCTAGTAAGAAAAAACTGGAACTCAATATCATGTGTAAAACAAAATCTTGTTTTTTTTAAACCTTTAGATTAATGTTTTAGGTAGTCACAGAGAGAGGAATGTATAACCTACTGTACGTTTCCGCATACAGTACATTATCATTAATAGTTCCCATTACTAGTGATTTGGTAATACACTGCCCGCCATAAAAAATAAAATCAAGCAATACACACTAACATTTCCTTAATTTCTCTCCAAAATCTTGTACTGATTATGAGAGTCAGAGTGCTGCATAAACTCTTCTCCAGCACACCCCACAGATTCTCAATGGGGTTAAGGTCTGGACTCTATAGTGGCCAATCCATGTGTGAAAATGATGTCACGTGATTCCTCAACCACTCGACAAATACTGGCATCGTCATCTTGCAATATGGCCATGCCATCAGGAAAGAAAAAAAACTTATAGATTTGATAATCTGGTCATTCAGTACATTCAGGTCATCAGCTGACTTCAATTTTTGAGCACATGACGTTGCTGAGCCAAGACCTGACCAACAGATCATTTCACTGCCGCCACAGGCTTGTAGGGTAGGCACTAGGTATGTGATGGGTGCATCACTTTATCCGCTTCTCTTCTTACCCTGATCACTCTTGAACAGCGTAAACCTGGAATCATCAGACGACATTTTCCATTCTTTTTTCCCCCCCAATTAGGCTCACTGATTTGTGCTTTCTTTAACGCTACACAGCTGCTTAATCTCAATCCATTGGGTTCTCTTTGCATTCTGCATGTAGAACTGGTTTTATTCAGTAAAATCTTTGCCATGACCACAGGATATGTCTTCTGACATGGCAGTTTAAGAAATGTTAGGAGTTTGGTTAAATCCAGGTGTTTTTGTATTGCAGTTGTTGAATTAGTCTGAATTACAGCACAGAGTGACGCATTATTTTCATGTTAATTGCTGTGGCAAAAATAGGGGTTAAAGAACGAAAAAGTTTTTAATTGCACCATTAATCATTTAATCCCCATTACTTCCACATTTCTTATTTTAGAAAAACTGAAAATTCTTCATTTTCTCATTCCTTACCTTTCTTCATAAAAAACAGCTGATAGTATACGTGATAATTGTTTTTTTCCCCCAAGGTGGACTGGGAGCCTTGCTGCTGAGCAGAAAATGCAGATGAAAATCGATTGGTGTGCGCACTGATGTACAGCCCAATAGAGATGTGTGGTTACTGGCCCAGACAATTTAATAAGATGGTATAGTTCAACCATTTGTTAGACCCTAGACAATTTATACATCCCTACCTGGTAGTCAGGTTAGTTTGGTCGGACGTCCCATATCTATTGTTAGATGCCACATTGCGTACATCAAGCACCGTAAACAATTAACAGGATGGAATTGGGTTAAGAACTCTTTAACATATTGTTAAACGCTGTAAGGATAGTCCTTCACCACCAACTTTGTGGAAGAAATGTGTTCAAAAAATCATCAGGAATGGAGATCACATACACTTAGTGAGGATAGATGGTAAAAAACTGACAGCAGACACTAGAGCTATGTTTACTAGTGAAAGTAAGAGCATTTTCACACAAACGTGATGGAGAACTCTCAGGTCAAGAAAACCACTCGTTAGTGAGACTCATCAGGAACAAAAAGTGCTTCAGTTTGCTAGGGAGCATAAAGCGATGAAAAAATGTCATGTGACCTGATGAGTCCAGCTATATCCTACTCCAGAGTGACTGGCATGTCAGTGTAAGAGCATGTGCATCATCACAATCATAGGGTTGCTTCAGTCGCTCAGGTCTAGGCTCAGCAAAGTTGTGTGGCAATAAAATGAAGTCAGCTGACCACCTGAATGTACTGAATCACCAGGTTATCACATACATGGAGGTTTTCTTCCTTGATGACACAGGACTCAGATTGTGAAAGTGTCCCTTCTTCTTTGTACTATTTCTTTCTCGTTCACACCATGATTTAGAAGCTCCACAATCTGTTCTCTCAAGTGTATCAAAGAGTGTACTTTGGGGTGGGTTAGACCTAGGCTATGAGGAATCATCCCGTTATACCCACAAAATAAAATGTAGACTACACCACTGGGCAGAGCCTAGACACAGCACCAGCGACATGGCGAAAGGCTCATTTGGCTAGGTTTCTACACATTGCATCAGTTGCAAACAAGGTCGCTATCAGTTACACAGGTTTTAGTGCAGCTCCACAACGATGATGACTTTTTTTTTGTTGTTGTTTTGTGAGGGGTTGATACGCCGATAGAGTAGCTTCACATTCACAAACAAATAAATAAACAACAACAACATGAAGCCTGATCCTTAAAACTAAAGCAGTATGGTTCCGTGAGGCACCACTGCATTCTTCAAGTCATAGCCGATTTAAAACTTTCTTGCGTAAACAAGACGTCCTGCCGGTATATGTACAGGGGAGGCTTCAGACAGAACCAAAAATTATTACTTTAAAATGGGTAAATTATAATGCTACTGGACCTAAAAAAAATAGCTGATTATTATTATTATTTAATTAGGTCAAAGAAGGAACCTTAAACAACCACAAAACATGTTATCTTATGAATCTGTGCCATTTCTTTGTTTTTTTTTTTCAGTAATGTGTGTATAGTTGGTTAAAATTAAATAAAATTCAGTTCGTCATATTGACTAGGTTGTGCTGGAAAAAGTGTATGTCACTTGCACAATCCTGACCCCATGCACATACACAGCTTTGGAACAAAAATTAGAGGCCACTGCAGCACTGCAACTGCAAATCTGGGTTATTCCACCAAATACTGATTTCTTAAGGATATTTAGCCAAATCATTAACACAATTAGTTTATATATTTTTGGCATTTTGTTTTTTTAGCCCTGCAAATACTGCATGATCTTGTATTATTTTGATGTGCTGTGATGATGTCATTTCATTTAAATATACACTAAATAACAATAGTTATATTCTGAATTTAAGCAAAAAAATAAATACATATACAAACACACACAGTTCCATGTTTGTTCACCAGAGTATTTAGTTCTTAGATGGAGGGGAAGGTTTGTGGGTAGGATCTCTGAAATGTGAAATGAATAGAAATATCAAATAAATCAGAATATCATGCTAAAGGCGATGTGTAGTTGTTTGCTGTAGGTACTGTAGATCATGTCGGCTTCTACCGCAGGTTTATTTCGCACCTGAGGGTCTCTCGGCAGTATGTAATACGTTTTATTTTTACATACACTACTGTTCAAAAGTTTTGGAACACTTTCTAACTCCATGATCGTTCCTGATTTTTCTTTCTTTCTACATTGTAAAGGAATGCTGAAGGCGTCCAAAATAAAATGCATGAATCTCCTTTGAACAGTTGATATTGAGATGTTTCTGCTACTTCTGCTCTGTAAAGACTTCATAACGCCTCTAATCTGAGCTGCTGTTAATTGGTCATTTTTCAGGCTGATAACTCTAAATGAACTTCTCGTCTGCAGCAGAGGGAGGTTTTGGTCTCGTCCTCCTGGGACGGCCTTCATGAGAGCCAGTTTCATTATGGTGCTGGACGGATTTTGCAAATGCACTTGACACAATACTGTTCTTGCAGGAACTATTACAGAAAGGCCGACCTCTGTGTCTTAAAATAACTAACTGCTGTTTTTCTTGTTGTTACGTAATTACCTAATTCCATATGTGTTATATTATAGTTTTGAAATCCCAAGTATTGTTGTAGAATGTAGAAAATAAATCACTAAACAAAAAAAGAAATTTGCAAGTGTTCTAAAACTTTTGAACGGTAGTGTATATATTATAATATATGCATATTTACTATATTATACGTGGCACTGAAGACGAGCCGCACAGTGAATTGCATTTATACTGCGATGTAAAGGTAAAGTTCAACTATCGAAGACCGTTAACAACCATAACATCATTTATCAAAACTGACGTCATTGATATTTTCCCAGTAGCGCCCTGGTTTAGTGCTGCACCAGCATCCTAACCCAGTAATAATCTACTGGTTACTGATCCAGGATGGGCCTCAGGATGATCCCGCTGTTCCCTGGGACACCTGGATCAGTTCATTAATTAACTGAGTTATTGTATTGTACCCCAGGTCAGGAGAGGGTGGTAAATGTTACCCACTCCACCCCTACATCACAGAAGTGGATCGAACCCCAGGGGCTTTCTGAGGTAAAACTAACCAAACAATTAGTAAAAAATCAACTAAAGAACTAATCATGAACATAATTTTTTTTTAAATCTTATAATGAGAATATTTCCTTGATAAAGGGGGGTTATAATGTCTGGACCCTGTTACATACTGTATCATTATTATTATTACTCGAGACCCAGTCACTAACCGTTTCACAGTCATTAACTCACCTCAGGATTTATAGATCAGCCGATTCCTGATCCTCCTCTTTGAAAACCGTGTTATTATAATAATAATAATTATTATTATTAACTCGATCAGATCTGTTGCAGGTGGAAATAATTACATGTCGAGGCGTTTGTTAGCTCGGGTGGATAAGCTAGGTATTCCACGCGGGAAATTACTTCCGGTCTTTTTCTTCTTCTTTGTGTGGTAATAAAGTGTTTTCTTCCGCCACCTGCTGGACTGGATGATTGGAAAAGACCACTGGAAAGGATTTCAGTCTGCTAATAAAAAGCTGTTTACTTTTTGTTGTAAGAAACATTTAGAATCATTAATGGAAACACTGGGCACAATTTACAAGAATTTACCTTGGATTGAAAAATCTAAAAAGAACTGAACTTGAAAATGGATTCATACATCTTTTTTATCATTATTATCATGAACACCATCATATTAATAGAACACAATAGTGGTAGTATTACTTTATATACATTACCACTAAAGAGTTTGGGATGACTTGCAAATTTCCTTGTTATTGTTTAGTGATTTATTTTCTACATTCTACAACTGACAAGAGTCAGTTCTTATTTTAAGACACAGCTGGAACAGTTCTCACAACAACAGTATTGTGTCAAGCGCATTTCCAAAACCCATCAAGCTCCATGATGAAACTGTCTCTCATGAAGACATTCCCAGGAAATCAAGACCAAAACAATATCTGTTATAACTGTCTAAAGAGGATCACTGCATATTTTGGAGGCCTTCAGAATTGCTTTACAGTGTAGAAAGAAATAAAACTCAGGAACGACCATGGAATTAAAACGCGATCCCAAACATTTGCGAGGTAGTGAAAACTCGGACACGGAGGAAGTGATGTCTGCTCTGCTAACGTTGCAGGGTGTTTCGAATGATATAGCTTTGTCAATGGAAGTTCTCTTTACTGACATTCCCTATACAGGGTAGAGCTGAAGATCTTTGCCCGAACCCGACGGGACCCGACAGGACCGAGACTCTGCCTTCAAAGCGGGAGACAAGGTGGCGCTTAGAAGAGCAAGGGCCGAACTTTCTCGGGCCATCAGAGAGGCGAAGCACGCACACGCCCAGAGAATCCACAACCACTTCACGGACAGCGGCGACACACGGTGCATGTGGCAGGGCTTACAAGCCATCACTAACTACAGGATAACATCACTTGCTTGTGACGGTGACGGCTCCCTCCCAGATGCGCTGAACAACTTCTACGCTCTGTTCAACAGGAAGAACGACGTGGCGGCGAGGAAGTCCACCCCTCCTCCGAATGACCAGGTGCTGTGTCTCACTACAGCTGAGGTGAGGAAAACTCTATGCAGCGTCAACCCATGTAAAGCTGCTGGACCAGACAACATCCCAGGCAGAGTGCTCAGAGAATGTGCTGAACAGCTGGCAGATGTTCTCACCGACATCTTGAACTTTCTCTCTGAGCAGCGCCATCGTTCCCACGTGCTTCAAAGCCACCACCATCATCCCCGTGCCCAAGAAGTCTACTGTGTCCTGTCTCAATGTCTACCGTCCCGTTGCACTTACACCCACCATCATGAAGTGCTTCGAGCCGCTCGTCATGAGAAACATCAAGACCCTGCTGCCCCCTCACTGGACACACTGCAATTTGCGTACCGTCCTAACCGCTCAACGGACGACGCCATCTCCACTACACTCCATCTTGCCCTCACACACTTGGACAAGAAGGACACATAAGTTCGAATGCTGTACATAGATTTCAGCTCAGCATTCAACACTATCATCCCCCAACAACTGATCGGGAAGCTGAGCCATTTGGGCCTGAACACCTGCCTCTGCAACTGGATCCTGGACTTTCTGACCAGAAGGCCTCAGTCAGTACGGATCGGGAAATTCACCTCCAGCATCAACACACTGAGCACTGGGGCCCCACAAGGCTGTGTGCCCAGTCCCCTGCTGTTCACACTGCTGACTCACGACTGTGTAGAAACACACAGTTCGAATCACATCATTAAGTTCACTGATGACACGATCGTGGTGGGTCTCATTAGCAAGAACGACGAGTCAGCGTACAGAGAGGAAGTGCAGAGGCTAACGGACTAGTGTAAAGACAACAACCTGTCTCTAAATGTTGACAAGACAAAGGAGATGGTTGTTGACTTTAGGAGGACACGAGGCGACCATTCTCCGCTGAGCATCGACGGCTCCTCTGTGGAGATCGTCGAAAGCACCACATTCCTGGGCGTCCACCTGGAGAAAGACCTCAGCTGGTCCCTCAACACCAGCTCCCTACGCAAGAAAGCCCAACAACGTCTCTTCTTTGTGAGAAGACTGAGGAAGGCCCAGCTTCCACCGCCGATCCTTACCACCTTCTATAGAGGAACTATCGAGAGCATCCTGAGTGGCTGCATCACTGTCTGGTTTGGGAATTGTGCCATATCGAATCGCAAGACCCTACAGCGGATTGTGAGAACAGCAGAGAAGATCATCGGGGTCTCTCTCCCCTCTATTGAAAACATCTACACCACACGCTGCATCCGAAAAGCCACCAGCATTGTGGCTTATCGGACACACCCCTCTAACACACACTTCACACTCCTGGCATCTGGAAAAAGGTACCGAAGCATTCGGGCACACACATACAGACTGTGCAATAGTTTTTTTTCCACAAGCCATCCGTCTCCTCAACAAAAAGGGACTGGACTGACACACACACACACACACACACACACACAACACACTCAGCTTAACTCAACTACATCAATATATTGGGACTGGACTGACAAATCAACACAGACCTACACTACCAAACTATCATATACACCAATCTGTAAATGCTTCACTGTTTATCTCTTTTGCACAATAATCATCTACTTTTTGCACTATTTCCTCAATTCTTGCTGCTATGATTAAGGAATGTTTACAGTTTTTCACTACATCAACACCATAGTATTCTGTTATGTTATGTCGTGTTCGCTGCACTGTCACTTTGTTGTTGCTCTTGTTTGCACATGTCTTACTTAGCTAGATAGTTTTTGTAAATTTATGTTGTAATATATGTTAGGTCTATCTGTCTTGTCTCTGCTAGCCAGCTAACTAGGCCTCTTTAGTTAGCTAATTTAGTGTTTCTGTTAATTTATGTTGAAATTTACGTTGCATGTAGCACCTTGGTCCTGGAGGAACGTTGTTTTGTTTCACTGTATACTAACTGTATATGGTTGAAATGACAAGAAGAACCTTTGAACCTTAATGTTGTAATTTAACTTACTTCGAGAAGTTGATGCGGGATAATATTTAGGTTATGGATGAAGGAGTTCAAGAAAATATAAATTATTGTTAGACACCTTATCATTTTCTCACTCAATCACTGTCTGTACCACTTCATCTTGCATGCAGAGTCACAGGGTCCCGGAGCCCATCCCAAGAAATTTAGGGCATGAGGGAGTAAACCCACCAAACACAGAAAGAATCTGCACACAAGCATTTGGCAGACAACCTTAACCTAAGGGTTAAAGTGCTTCTCCCAGGTGATTTTTAGTTTTCAGCAGCATAAATAAATAAATAAAATGATAATGAAGTCAATAAAAATGATAAATATGAGGAGATGACATTAGCTTTCGGTCCAGCAGGTGGCGGTAAGTTATCTTTCAGCTCTGAAAGCATCTTTAATAGTGGAAGAGCTGCAGTTATCCAAGCGAGCTTATCCTCTCTGCATGTAGCATCATCTGTACTTACAGTAATAAATCTGATCTACAAGTAACAGAATGTGAAGAAGGTAAATGCATTGATCTTTAAATTCTGGGGTGAGTCAAACTGGTTACTGACTGGAACCTAAATGGATCTCTGCTTTATATATAAACACTGTTTATCAGTAAGTATATAAGACACATTTATTCATAGTGGCAGTCAGTCATTTGTTTAAATTCTATGCTTAGGAATAAACACCTAGATTATTTCACCTACTTTGCTATTGGAATCTAAACCTAAGCAAGCAGAAGCTAAATCCTTGTGTATTCTCTGTTTTCAGGTGACAATATCACCAGTTACAGTTCAACCAGAGGTTTACAAATGAGTATGGATCTTCAGATGTTAAGAGGATTAAAGGTTCGAGTGCAAAGTTTAAAAATAGTAGCTGACCTCAAAAGAACACTCTTCTTGTGTCCCACATAACAACATCAACAACAAACACTTTTGTGTAAGAATTATATCATGTATTATTGAACAGTTAGTTCTGATTGGATGAAATCCGTTTCACGAGTGCCAATAATGGACAGTAACAGCACTGGGACGTTTACCTATATGTATCACTTAGCGTCCCAGGTGTTGTACGGTGGTTAATTACACTAACTGCAGTACTGAGGAGAGAGCAGCTGACTGACAAAACCCACATTCACAACCAGTCACAGAAGCACTTTCAGCAAGACCACCCACCTGATAATTTCATGTCATCTAAAACAACACATTGTCTCCATAATAGTTGCTTAAATGTCATTTCAGATCACCTCCTAACACAAGTTCAAGTCCATCTCTAACCTCTGATCAAGGGCTCTACTTGGTGTGTGAAACAAGAGATTGTACACCCTACATAGCGCACTAGCTTTCCATATAACACTATTTCGGATTAGAACCTGGAACCCAACATTTAATGGAGCGGATATTAGTGAAATAAGTGGAAATATTAAGTAAATCTCATATGTTCCTCAGGACTGTCCACCATCTTCATGGTTTATTCTCCTCAACTTTTGGCTACACAGTGCAAGTAAAAGTTTAAAACTACTTTTATCCCTGTTGATTACACTAACTGTTGGTTGCCCGTTCTGACAGTCAGGTTTAGTTAGGATATGTGTGTTTTCAGAGAAAAAAATCTGGTAAAATAAAGAAATAAATCATAATATTTTTATACTAAATGGTGGTATATACAGTAAAAGCAATATTACACTCGAGGTCCTGCTGTTGTGCTGGATATTGTGCTGATATTCCAAACAACAGCATGACCTCAAGTGTAATATTGGAAAGAACTTTTATCCTGAATTGAGTAGATGAACAATTGGTACAACAAGAATAAGAGTACATATGGTTGTATGATTAATTTTTGTATTTTCATGTTATTAAGTAACTTTTTTCGTCACTAGTGATTGATGAGAAGATGCTGCGAACAACTCATAAACAGAAAACTCCTGCTGCAGCATGTCCCATCTCCCCTTGTGTACAACTAAAGCCAGAGCTCCACCAATGTTCCCAGTGTGGGAAGAGTTTTACTCACCAGAGAGGTCTTCAAAAGCACCGGCGCGTTCACTCCGGAGAGAAACCCTACGACTGCTCGCAGTGCGGGAGGCGTTTTAATCGACTCGGCAATTTCAAGCGCCACCAACAAATTCACACGGGAGAGAAGCCGTACCCCTGCCCGCTGTGCGGAAAGAGTTTTAATCAGCTCAGTTATTTCAAAGAACACCAGCGTATTCACACAGGAGAGAAACCGTTTACTTGCTCGCAGTGCGGGAACAGCTTCACTCAGTCAAGCACTCTGCGAAGACACCAGCGCATTCACACTGGAGAGAAACCGTATCAGTGCTCAGAATGCGGGATGAGCTTCACCCGGTTCAGCAGTTACAAAAAACATCTACATATCCACACCGGAGAGAAACCCTTTACCTGCTTACAGTGCGAGAGCAAATTTTCTCACCTGGTTAACCTGAAAATGCACCAGCGCATCCACACCGGTGAGAGGCCGTATCATTGCTCAGAGTGTGACAAGCATTTCACTCGACTCAGCAGTTTCAAACAGCACCAGCAAATTCACACCGGAGAGAAACCCTTCATCTGCTCACAGTGCGGAAGAAGTTTTACTCACTACGGCACTCTCAAAACACACCAGCGCATCCATACGGGAGAGAAACCGTACTGCTGCTCGCACTGTGGAAAATCCTTCACTCACGTTAACAACTTCCAGCGTCACCAAGGAATTCACGCCAGACACAAAAAGTATACCTGCTCACATTGTGGGAAGAGTTTTAACCTGGAGCGTCACCTCCAAGCTCACCAGCGCGTTCACACAGGGGGGAAAGTGTTTGCCTGCGCACAATGTGGAAAGTGCTTTGCTCGACGCAGCAATGTCGAACAACACAAGAGAATCCATACAGGAGAGAAACCGTTTATCTGTTTACAGTGTGGGAGAAGGTTTACTCAGCGAGGTACACTTAAAACACACCAGAGGATCCATACTGGAGAGAAGCCATATCACTGCCCACACTGCGGGAAGCTTTTCGCCCATGTCAATGCTTTACGGCGCCACCAAGGAAGTCACACATGATATCATCATACTGTATCATTGCTCATAATGTGGGAAAGGTTTTAATCTAGAGTGCGGCCTCTAGGAACACCAGTGCATGCACAAGTGCCAGTGTTCAGAGAGTGGGAAAAGATTCAATTAAAGGAAGGCTGAAAAGCGTAATCAGAGCATAGCACACAGATTTGTTTGCTTTGTTTGTCCACTCTATAAGTTCAAAAACAAGATAGGATGAACGTTGTACAGCTGAATCATGTCCAATGCCACTGGTTTCTATTATGTAAAATTGCTTACATTGCCATAATGGACGCAACACAGATGTGCTGACCAGCAGTTTTTGACATCTAAATGCAACAATACAGGAACTATCAATTTTTTTGTATTTTGTGTTAAAACACGTTCAGGTTAATAAACATATGTATATTGACAAAGTTAACGCCCCCACCCACACACCATGGTATAACAGACCAAAATCATTTGATGAACATGATCATCAAAGGAATTTTTGCTTTCTTTTTCTTTTATGTTTTAACTTAAAGTCTACAATATTGGAAAGGCAAACATGGACAATTATAAAAAATAAAAAAAACAATTGAAACAACACTTTATTAGAACAATTATTAAACAGTTTATTACAAGGGCAAGTGTGGCCTACTGTAGCCTTGCTGCCTCGAACATCAAGGGTTTTATTCCTTCCTTGGGTTTATTTTACCACTTTATATTCAACAATATATACACAAAATTGAGTGAGTGCAGTAATTCATGAATCGCCACACAAGGAAATCACGATATGTGAATGAATCAATGCCCACCCAGAGTCTAAGGGGTCTGGAGAACAATGCTCAACATGATTTTAATGATTTCAGGGCCAGGGTTAATTTCTGTTGGGTAATTCAGGACTTCAACCCCATCTGCTTAAACAAGGCATGGCTGAACCATCGGTACTGGACCATGCAGTCTGGTTGGGCTAATTCTAATGATTTCAATTTCAATTTTATTTATATAGCGCTTTTAACAATGGTCATTGTCTCAAAGCAGCTTTTGTACACCCAAACTGGAGCTTCTGATCATGAAATTACACACTTTCTATGTTCCTCTGGAATTTACTTTGGTCAAAGTTAACAATGTTATATATTCCACCTCAGGCAGACAGGGACACTGCCTTATGTTAACTACATGAGACTCGCACTCAACACCAAACTTATCACCAGTGCAAACCTTAAAGGTGCAGTGCCAAAATTCCCCCAGAAACATCACCTGCCACACCAGGATAAAATTATCCTGAACCACTGCTAAACTCTATGCACTGTATTTAAATATGGCTACAAGGTACCGACTCAACCACAGCTTAGGAAATTGGACCATGACACCACCATCTATTTCATTTCTAAATACAAACAAAGGGTGAAACAGAAAGTTCTATTTTAGAGGGAGGTTGTGAGTTGGACAGACCTGTTGATAGCCACTTTACAGGATGTCCTAGATGGTGAAGACTGGGCCATGTTCTGCTGCAGCACTCATCACATGAATGTGTTTCCATCATTGGTTATGGGATTTACTGAGAAACTTTCAGAACATTTTCCAAGCATTTACGGTGAACAGACATGTCTCATGTCACTTCCAACTCTACTTCCATCATACAGTCTGCTGATGACCCTTGTGGGGTGTCTGATAACTAATAACAAGGAGATGGACTACCTAAAAATGATTAAAAGGCATGACAACTGGGCAATTCCTAATACTCAGCAATGTTTCTTACAGGGGAAGAGCTTCTTCCAGAAAAGTCATTTGGGCCCTTCATTGGGACCAAATACCTAGGACTAATCCTTAATAACAGTCCACACGTGGGCTGTTTTCATACATGAAATGGAAACCACATTGCTAAATTCATTCATTCATTCATTCATTTTCTATACCGCTTAATCCTGTGTTCAGGGTCGCGGGGGACCTGGAGCCTATCCCAGGAGACTTCGGGCACTAGGCGGGGTACACCCTGGACAGGGTGCCAATCCATCGCAGGGCACACACACACATACACACACTCACACACCCAATCACACACTACGGGCAATTTAGGAACGCCAATTAGCCTAACCTGCATATCTTTGGACTGTGGGAGGAAACCGGAGTACCCGGAGGAAACCCACCAAGCACGGGGAGAACATGCAAACTCCATGCACACAGATACGGGAATCGAGCCTGGCCGGGGAATCAAACCCAGACCCTGGAGGTGCAAGGCGACAGTGCTAACCACTACACCACCGTGCCACCTTTTGCTAAATTCAGTCAAACAAAACATTAGAATGTGTGAATTTCCACATTTTGTTGGTTATGAATGTGAGAAAACATCTATCTTGAACTTCATGACATATATAACCACAGTTCAGCTGCCATTTCTCTTTGATTGTTCTACCTTTTTTGTAATCACACTGATGAAACCACAATTCGTATTGTTGTTCTATGCCTTGTGATCATTAATTGGACGTTACTTTTTAAATTAACTATTTACATTGCAAAATTACTGTCATAAAAAGTAATCAGTTACAGCATTACTATAACAGCGCTGTGGTTACATGTCCATCTTTCCGTGCATTGGTTCTCGCAGAATTTCTCAGAATGTCGGGTGGTCACTCATGGCGGCTCACAGTGCGTAACACTGCTTCTCACCGTGAGTCAAACTGCATAGGTGAGATAGGGGTATAACAGCAGGAATAACAGAGGGGGGCGGGTTATTGGGGGTGGAGCTTGTAGGACGATTTCACACACACACACACACACAACAGAATCACTGCTGTCTGTCTCACAGATTGCATAAAGTGTCTGAATAATGGATTACATTTAAAAAAATATAACTAAATTACTGACTACTTAAATGGCGGACCTAACAAGTTAGATTACTCGTTACATCAAACATGTAACAAAAAAGTACTTTGTAATGTGTTACACCCAACACTGCTTGTGATACATATTTAATATTAGTATAATTGTACTGATAGTCTTCAGTGTGAATTTTTAATGTAGTGGAAATATTATTCCTTGATAACTTTCTTTAATAAAGGTATAAAATAACTGGAGAACAAAACATTTTACTGCATGTGGAACAGTGTACATCTGTGTATATATACATATACTATATATGACAAAATTTTAAATATATTTCCAAATAAATAAAAGAAAAATAATTCTAAAAGGACAGAATTTAAATTCGACTTCTGCATTTCCCCTCTATTCCACTAATCATTTTATTTATGCAGTTCATTCATATAGTTTATATGAATCAGGAACTGGACACGGAGTAGACCGATTCAATGCGAACATACATACATGCGCAATTCACACAACGCATGTTAATCAAATTAAGTCAAACCCATAGCTGATATATTGGCACATTTGTGTCTTTAAAAGTATTTAAATGTGTACTGTACATCTCTGTTTAGAGTGAAAGCAGATATTTTGAGTCCATATGGTATGAACAGACTGGTGTTAGATGATGCTACACTTTCATTCTCATGTTTTAGCCAGGATTAAAAATAAATGGTCATGACTTGCTATACTACAGTACATATCAAATATATAGAGCCGTGTTTGACTTCTCTTGCCATTTCTGTCTTCATGAAGATCAACCATTGACATCATATTGTAACATAATATTCTTTTCGGATTCTCTTTTCATTTTAAAATTTATAGGTAAAACTGTAACTCTGACCTTAGTTAGCCAACCATATTTCTTGTCATGAAAATATTTTTTGGGAAAATTAACAATAATTTTTAAGCAATAACACAAGACAGAGTGCTGTACTGTTGGATATCAGCATGGCTGTGATGCGGTATGACATGCTATGTCCAGCATCGTGTGTCATTTTGCTTTTATAAAACAATTCCACAAACACTAATATTAACAATTTATGATTTGTTTACTTCTGTACCTGGTTATTTAGGTCCACCAACACATATCTACTTAGAAGCAGTTACTAAAGGAGACAACATGGAGCTTAAGATGACAAAGTTGTAATATGTTTGTAAGATGTTGTCTTGGTTTTCCATGCAGGTTTTGGCAGGCAGCTGCTCTCTCCTCAGTACTGTGGACCGTACAGACCCAAAGTACAAGTCAAAGGTTGTGGACACCTTGTAATTCAATGTTGTTGTTTTTTTGTTTAGCGATTTTCTACATTGTAGAATAATACTGGATTTTTATTTCAGAACTATGAAATAACATATGGCCTTTGGTCATTAAGAAACAACAATAAAAACAACAGTCAATTGTTATTTTAAGACATGAAGGTCAGTATTTACAAAACCTATTAAGCATCATGATGACCTTATGACGACCTTCCTAGGAAAGGAAGGCCAAAACTTACCTCTGCTGCAGAGAAGTTCATTCACCGTTACCAGCCTCAGAAACAGATTAGAGCCCTTATGAAGCTTAACAGAGCAGAAGGAGCAGATACATCTCAATATCGACTGTTCAAACGAGATTATTGCATATTTTGGATGGCTTCAGCACTGTTTTACAGTGTAGGAAGAAATAAACATCAGGAAAGACTATTGAGTTAAAAGGTCTGTCCAGACTTTTGACTGGTGTGTACTTTCTCCCATGCTGTGACCGACAGGTAGTGTAGTTAACAACTGTAGAACACCTGTGACGAGTGATGCTTAAAGTCAAACGTGCCAGTGGTGTTACCGTCTATTATCATCACTCGTGAAACGGCTCTCGTCCAATCAAAACTACATCTTGTATGATAAACAACACTGTTCCATTACTGGGGAGGTTTGTTGAAATGTCAAATAACAGAAGTCCAACATTACAAAGTTAACACATCCCATTTCAATACTTTGAGACATGATTATTCATCTTATTTATTACATTAAAACTTTCTATAAATTACTCCCTTTTTTTATTCATTTTTAGACATTTAAATGGGTCTGCATTAACATAAAAGCATGGATTAATGAAAACTATTAATAAGTAACTATTACTGTTAATACACAGATCAGCCAGGATTCCCCGTGTGCCACCAGGGTGGATCTGCCTTCTTGGGGCATTGGACTGGAATGCCAGCAGGGAATATTTGAGTGCTGTGGATTGAGGGTTGGGGCCTCTGGGGATTGGGTTTGTTTGTCTGGGACATCCCATAGATGCTCGATTGGATTGAGATCCGAGGGATTTGGAAGTCAGGCCAATTCTTTGCCCTTTTCGCACCATGCATAGCAGGCTGTGGAGCACTGGGTGCTCTGATATCTTTCTTCATTCCGGTAGTTTGAGTTGCCTTGTTTTTTTTTCTGTTGAAACGGGGCAGAATGGCTAAACCTTGGGTCCCCATGTGAGGGGTAGATGTGCCTTGGGTGCCCATGATCCTGTCACCATTTTACTGGTATATCATTTATAATCAATGTTATTTGATTCACTGGTGGTGGTGTTAGTGTTATGGCTGATCAGTGTATGGTGACATTTAAAGGATTGTGCATTTGTAGAGGCAGTGTATTAGCTGTTACAGAATCCTGCATCACAAAAAAAGAAATAAATAAACAAAAAAAAAAACACACACATATATATATATATATATATATAGGGAGAGAGAGAGAGAGTGTGCCTTTATGGTTATAAAAGATAAAAATCAAATATCAAATAAATATTTTAGCTCTAGAGAGCCATAACATATTTGCCCAACCATCAGATGCTTGCCAGACACATCTGTGATCAAGAGTCTAAGAGTCCTATGAATCAACATGACACTAGCCGATCATTGAGCGTCTTGAAATTCATGCATGCGGTCAACCTTATCCGAGTTTGCTACAATGATTTGGAGGTTGTTAGCTGGGCTTAATTTCCAGCATTGCCTGTCTCTCCATCTGAAATCATCTCATGTTATATCATGTTATTATGTGTGTGTGTGTGTGTGTGTGTGTGTGTGTGTGTTCTCAGAAACATCATCTGAGGTCAGTGTGTGGTCACTGGAGTCCTTGTGAACCGTCATCAATCAATATTGATTGGAAAGCAAACACTGACATCCATATTTTAAACTAATACATATCCAACTTCTTAAGCAAGATTTATAAACCAAAGTGATTAGCTTAATTCTTTTTTAACTCAGAAACTTAACTTCATAACAATACTTACACTTAAGTAGGTTTTCTTCCTGGATAAATATTTAGAGGAAAATAAAAACACTATACAGCTTATTTTATGTGAATTCATCACTAGACTACTAACATGATATCTGATCTCCTGCTCAACTGAGGTCTAGACATTAAATCTTCTGCAAATCAGACTGCAATCACGTGAATGCACTGGTGTCTTTGGAGATCCCTTATTGATTCGAAACCCTTTCCGCAGTCTGAGCAACAATATGGCGTCTCTCCCGCGTGGAGTCGTCGCTGATGCCTTTTCAGATGGCACTGCTGAGTAAAACTTTTCCCGCACTGTAAGCAGACGAACGGTTTCTCGCCCGTGTGAGTCCGTTGGTGTTCGCGTAAAATACTCAGCTGAGTAAAACTCTTCTCACACTGCGAGCACTGAAATGGTTTCTCTCCGGTGTGAACGCTCTGATGTCTCTGAAAGTGGCACTCCCTATTAAAACCCTTCCCGCACTGCGAGCAGTAATAGAGCTTCTTTCCCGTGTGGACGGTTTCGTGTACCTGGAGAGTCGACTTGTGTTTGAAACTCTCCCCGCACTGTGAACAACAATACGGCTTCTCTCCGGTGTGAACTCGCTGATGCGTTTTAAGATTACTCCTCTGAGTAAAACTTTTCCCGCAGTGCAAGCAGACGAATGGTTTCTCTCCCGTGTGGATTCGTTGGTGTTCGCGAAGATTACTCAGTCGAGTAAAACTCTTCTCGCAGTCTGAGCAGTGGTACGGCTTCTCTCCTGTGTGGATGCTCTCATGTTCTCGAAGAGCGGTCTTGCAATTGAAATTCTTGCCGCACTGCGAGCAGTGATAGAGCTTCTCTCCTGTGTGAAAGCTCTGGTGTCTTTGGAGAGCCCTCTTGTAACTAAAATTCTTCCCACAATCTTGGCAGTGATACGGCTTCTCTATTACGGGTGGGGAAGTAAAACTCCATACTGAGCAAGAATGAAGCTCATCCTTTATTCTTGAAGAAGAAGTGCTGACGATATCAGGTGTACTGGAGGCATTCTGAGGGCTACTGGAATCTTGTGCTGACATCATTTTTTCTGTACATCTAAGGGGAAAAAATTTCCATTGAATCACATAAAAAAGGATGACCAGTACTTTTTTTTCTAGAATGATAGATACGAGATGCATTAATTACATTTTCCAATTGTTTATTAGAATTTTGTGTCAATAAAATTAGTAAACTACGCTGCCTAGCCAAAAAAAGTCTCCAAATAGATGTAACTAAGCAAGATCCTTCCATTGAAAAAAATTACTGAAGTGATTAATACTGTTCAGCTGCAACAGGGTAACGCTAACTGATACAGTGAAATGCTTCTCACTTCTTAAACAACCATGTTAGAAGACATACCCTGTGGTTGTGGCCAAGATGTTCCTCTATTTCAGAAGTGTCAAATGATTGTCCTGCATCAAGCAAAAAAAAAAAAAAAAAAAGGAGATTGCTGAAACTACTAACATTGGTTTCTATCCATCCATCCAGGGATCTCTGTGGTGCAGCTAGGGACTGCGGAGGCCACTGGTGACCAATGGATTATATTTCTTCCCATTTGAACGACCATCGTTGGGCTTCTAAATAACATTCACACACTCATTCACACAACAACAGGCAATTTGGAAACGCCAATTATTCTAATCTGTATGTTGTAAATCTCAGTGAAGAGGCACTGCTGAGGCCAGGTCTGTATCATCAAAGGCCATGACCACACTGAAGGGCATTTGTTTGTGGCCTCCAACTTTTTTTATACTCTACTACTGGGTCTTAGCACTGGGGTCAACTATTGTATGCAGTCACCTGGTGACACCTCGTTCCAAAATGGACACCATCATGCAGTTGGTACACACAAATCCTCTAGGCAGTCACCTGGAAAAGATTTCAACTGGCATGGAAGCCAACATGAGAAACATCTGGCAGTCCTCCCCTTAGTGCCAGATCACCTTGGAGGGCAAACCCAACCGACTCCACTCATTTCACTTCCCATAATCTGTGTTTCGTCTAAGGGACATGAGAATGATATGAGATTGACCAAATCAGCCCCTTGTCTGGGAGAAAGCCAAGTCTGAGCAATGACAAGCAGGCCTATACAACCTGCACAGTGTTCTACTCCTGCTAACTGAATTCAGCTGGAATTTTTTTCTGGTCCAAGGTCAAATGCCTTAATCACTGAACGAATGGGACCCTTCAACTCCCACTTGCCTACCTGCACCCACTGAACAATCAACTTTGTGGAAGAAAAAAATGAATGGAGATCATTTAAAGGCTTGGTGAAGTTGCCACTGCCACCTGGTATAAAGTCCAGCGAAGTGGATGCCAGTCAGAGGTGTAAATGTGGCAACATATCAAACTGGATCAGAAGGTCAATGCTGAAGTCTTGGGGACTAGGAACTGTGGTGATAAATTTACCTAATTCCAGAACACCAGGATGAAATTTATGGTGGGATAGTGGAATGTAAACACACTATGGCAAGTCAGGACATATGAGACAACAAGCATGAGTATGGAGGGGAATCATTACCAAGTCAGAGGGCATCAAATGTGTTGACGGAATACAGCCCAGTGAATGAGCGAGTGATGTACACCACATTCTGAGGATATCCGAGTCAAAGATTTACAGATGTTAATATCCTTAGCCGATTTGCATAGTTGTTTATTAACAAGAACTACTGGCAATAAATGAACTGGGCCATCATGTGCAACTAAATGTGTTCAATGAAAGCAAAAAATGTTAAAATAAATAAAAAACTATGAACCAAGACAAGACTAAAGTAATGGTGATGGGCAGTGATCAAAGGGTGGGGTGGGTAGTAGGGCTGCATGATATTAGGAAAATATGCGATATGTGATATTGTTGTTGAATATTGCGATAACGATATTTCTTGCGATATAACATTTCCCTAGAGAAATGCATTTTTTTATTATTATTATTGCCTTTTTTTATTTATATATATGTAATGATCATACTAAAATAAACAGGTAATAGATATTCGTCTGATGGAGAGACTCAGGAGGAGTTTTTATCCACAGGCGATTAGACTCCTCAACCATGATGGGCCACTCTCCCATTCATAGGACTGGTATCAGTTCACCCACACACTGCTGTGCTGACATTCCACACTGCACACTGCACTTTAGTCTGGACTGTAAGCATCACTTGCACTAACATCTTTATCCTGCTCAGATACACACTTTATTATTATGTTTACATTTGCACCTTTTTTTTTTTTTTTTCCTCTATTTCTATTTATAGATTATTTCTTTTGTTTCTTGTTATTTGCACAAAGTAGGAGCGGTTCAGGATACATTTCACTGCGTGTTGTACTTGTATAACTATGCATGTGACAAATAAAGAATCTTGAATCTTGAATCTTGAATCTTGAATGTAATTAAATCTAATTCAGGCTAAAAAGAAACTATATGTTAAGGAAGTAGCAAATATTTAGACTTCCAAACACTATGAATGACTTAAACCCCTCAGCAGATATTTTGACTTCTGGTTTGCTGTTACTATAAACCTGCCAACACAATATGAATTACTTTCAAACATTACTGTTTATTTACATGTAACCATACACTCACCAATAGTGTCTTAAAACAAGAGCATCTTTTAAACTAAATATTCTCTTTGGCTTACCTGTTTTAAAAAAAAAAAAAAAATTAAACAAATTAAATTTAAAAAATACTATTTGTCACACACACACACGCACGCACACACACACGCACGCACGCACACACGCACGCACGCACGCACACACTTGCTCCGCGACCGGCACTAGGACCCGGAAGTAATGCGGGCGCGAACCCGGAAGTATAAGAGGAGTAAACAAAAACGCATTGCATACAGCTTAGTCACTGAGTTCGCCATGTCGGTTTCTGATTCGAGTGTGTGTTTATAGGACGCGGGTTAAATGTGTGTTTTTCCCTTGCTCCCCTTCTGTGAGAGTCCTTAAGCTAATTCGCGTGGTTATCCTGCCTACTCGCTTGCTTCCGCGTTTGGGTTTACCGTCTATAAAGGGCTAACGGCTAATCGCGGCTAACGGCTAATCGCTAAATCTTCTGATCATCCGGGCTTAGTTCGCGACAGAATGAAGTATAAAGATATAAATATCTTATATATATATATATATATATATATATATATATATAAGCGGGTATAAACATAGGGCCCATCTGATTGGTCAAATTTGGACACACAAATGCTTGGCAAATAAAGTATTTATCGCAACTCCTTGCGATATGGTTATCGCGCATGCCATTATCGCGATAACGATATTTTTTCAATATATCGCGCAGCCCTAGTGGGTAGGAGTGGCACCTACAACTACTATACAAAATGATTGCAAAATATGTTTAAGAACGGTTTTATTAACAAAATAGAAGCTTAATTAAATCAACTTGGAGCAATCAAAACAAAAACACAAGCACTTAAGCATGCAATTGTCAAAACTATCCTTAATAATTAATAATTATTAATAAATAAAAACCTCTCCTGCCTGGCTGAGGGAGGCTACAGCATCACCCGGGAATCAAACTTGTTACGTCTGGATGATAGGGCAAGAACTTAACCACTGTGCCAAACTTTCCTAGTCTTGCTCCAAAACAATGAGTAGGAAGACGAGAAAGCGGTTATGGAAAGAAAAGTACACAGGAAAATATCAGGATGAAAATGAAAACCACCACTGACCTGCAATGTCCCTAGATAGATTAACTCATAATAAAGGAAAGGCTTCAGCTTCAGTCTGCTATGGAGCATAAAGATTGGACTTTGGAGCATTAGACGAGGTCATGTGACATGTCATAATATCTGAACTACAGTAACACTTGCAAATCTGATTTTGCCATTGAACTTCTTTAAACAAATTGCACACTACGGTTACAGTTAATACTGATTTCTGTAAAGCATGAACTGTCTCTGCATCTCTGTGTTCATTTGTTTATCCGTTCTTTGCTATATTTGATTATTCATGTCAGTGCATTTCCTATCAGCCTGTGGAGTGTGTTCTGACTAAAAGCACCACGATGAAACAAAACACAATCACAATGAGCAGTTGTATGTCGTATACCAACAGTCAGCAACGACTGAGAAATGCAAATGTTAAAAGTTAATTTTATTTTGATATTTGTATATCAGGATTCTTTATTTGTGGAACTGTTAACTGAAAACTCGAGGATTCATTTGTCTAGTTAATACGTGTACTAGCTCAGAAAACCTGACATCTGCACTTCTCTTTTGGTACAGACAATTGGTTAATCCAATGTGTAACATACAGTTAAATAGTAAAGGATTCTAGCTAACAGGTTTATAGAAACAATTTTGCCTTGATTTATATTATTTTATTAGAAGCATCCTATTTATCATTGTGAATTTTCATCTTAGTGCACTAATATACCTTTTGTGCCACTTTCACAAATGTGTACGTCTATAATTACAATAAGGCGGATTTAGGAACATGTGTGTTGGGGGATTTTATCAACAGTGGCATGTGAATTATAAATCTATTAATCATAATCAGATTTGTATTCACACTAGTGTTAGTATGCATCGTTTACGAGTAAATTGTTTCTAATAATAATCTGCTGATCTTTAATGTAATCAGTGATAATAATAATAATAATAATAATAATAATAATATTATTTGAGGTTGAAGTCCACGTATGTGTCTGTGTGTCTTTCTGTACAGCAGAACTCTCTGTCTAACTTATTAATAGACAGAAATGACATTCTGTAAGGTTGAGTATCTGACGCCTTGTTTACACTAAGTTGTCCTTCTTTGGTGCTCAGACAAATACACTCCCTGTTCGGTAATCGGAGAGAGAATCACAGATGAGAAATGGAAAAAGTCGATCAGATAAAGATGAAGTTTTGTCTTAAAACGACTCCAGCGTCACATTCACTTATATCCACTTCAGCGCTGTTATTTCAGACAAAGTGAAAATATGAACTAATCCCAGTCAAAATATTCACTTTATCTTTTCTCATTAATATCTATTGGTGCAGGTGTTTGTTTACATTGAGACAGTAGCGCATTAGTAGATTATTATACAGTAGATTATTAAATCCAGCACATAACTGTTCATAACATCACTTTTACACTCAACATTTAGATTTAAACTGATGGTGCAGATTAAACTTGAGACAGAGATCTAAGGACTGCAGGAGATTCAGTAAATTCTGTCCAGACAGACAGACAGAGACATTTTTCTGAGACGGGTTTCTGGTCCTCCAGTGTATGAAGCGTAAAGACTGATATCATTGAAACAGTGAGTTCTGAACAACGTATAGACGAAACATCTTATTCTTTTATTTATACAGAAAAAAAAAAAAATAAATAAATATATATATATATATATATATATATATATATATATATATATATAATTTAAATGAGCTACCGTTCACACTATTTACTGTACACAGTTACTAATCACAATCTAGGTCTGCTTCATTGATTGATCGATTAATTGCTTGATCGATTAATTGGTCGATTAATTGCTTGATCGATTAATTGGTCGATTGATTGCTTGACTGATTAATTGATCGATTAATTGCTTGATCGATTGATTGATTTGTCCCTCATGTGCATTATCTGTGAGCTCATCAAATCCTGGACAGTTTGTCATCATCACCAGTGAATTAAAATAATAATAAATGAAATGTAATAAAAAAAATAATAATAACTTGACTATATCAACAATCCACTTATGTTTTGTTGAAGTCTAACTGGAGACAGAGCCGAGACTCCTGTAGGTATGACCTGCACACACACACACACACACACACACACACACACTCAGTTCCTCCTCAGTGTTAGACTACAGGTTTACAGTTAGTACCCACGTCCTGCCCGGGTCACCGTAACTCACTCACTCAGTCAGTCACTCAGTCACAGCAGGGTTTAGTGCTGAGCAGATGACCAGGTCTCCATCCGCCTCTGGTGCTCGGCGCTGCACCGCTCGGCTTGTTTATCTTTTTCCCCTTCTGCTCCTTCTTCTTCTTCTTCTTCGCTTGTGTTGTTGCCAGGATAGACGCTGCTGGGCGCGCTGTACACTCTACTGCCCTCTTCAGGACGGACTGAGCAAGCGCAGTGTGAGTTCATATTCATGTTCCATGGAGACCTGTATTAAAGACAAGGACACTTTATTGTCATCGCAGTGATACAATGAAATATGTTTGGTAGCAATAAGGGAAATGAAAGGATAAAAAAACTAATAATAATAAAGAAAAAAAAGAAAATCAGGCAGGAGATGTAAAGAAAGATCAAAGAGGAGATTTATGGATGTAGTGAGAGAGGACATGAATGTGAGAGAAGAGGATGCAGAGGACAGGGTTAGATGGAGGCAGATGATTCGCTGTGGCGACCCCTGAAAGGGAACAGCCGAAAGATAAAAAGAAGAAGGATTGCACTAAAATAGAAATAATAAGAATACAAACCGGATTCCGAAAAAGTTGGGACACTAAACAAATTGTGAATAAAAACTGAATGCAATGATGTGGAGATGGCAAATGTCAATATTTTATTCAGAATAGAACATAGATGACAGATCAAAAGTTTAATCCGAGAAAATGTATCATTTTAAAGGAAAAATATGTTGATTCCAAATTTCACGGTGTCAACAAATCCCAAAAAAGTTGGGACAAGTAGCAATAAGAGGCTGGAAAAAGTAAATTTGAGCATAACGAAGAGCTGGAAGACCAATTAACAGTAATTAGGTTAATTGGCAACACGATTGGGTATAAAAAGAGCTTCTCAGAGTGGCAGTGTCTCTCAGAAGCCAAGATGGGTAGAGGATCACCAATTCCCACAATGTTGTGCAGAAAGATAGTGGAGCAATATCAGAAAGGTGTTACCCAGCGAAAAATTGCAAAGACTTTGCAGTTATCATCATCAACTGTGCATAATATCATCCGAAGATTCAGAGAATCTGGAACAATCTCTGTGCGTAAGGGTCAAGGGCGTAAAACCATACTGGATCCCGTGATCTCCGGGCCCTTAAACGACACTGCACCACAAACAGGAATGCTACTGTAAAGGAAATCACAGAATGGGCTCAGGAATACTTCCAGAAACCATCGTCAGTGAACACAATCCACCGTGCCATCCGCCGTCGCCAGCTGAAACTCTACAGTGCAAAGAAGAAGCCATTTCTAAGCAAGATCCACAAGCACAGGCGTTTTCATTGGGCCAGGGATCATTTAAAATGGAGTGTGGCAAAATGGAAGACTGTTCTGTGGTCAGACGAGTCACGATTCGAAGTTCTTGTTGGAAATGTGGGACGTCATGTCATCCGGACCAAAGAGGACAAGGACAACCCAAGTTGTTATCAACGCTCAGTTCAGAAGCCTGCATCTCTGATGGTATGGGGTTGCATGAGTGCGTGTGGCATGGGCAGCTTGCATGTCTGGAAAGGCACCATCAATGCAGAAAAATATATTCAGGTTCTAGAACAACATATGCTCACATCCAGACGTCATCTCTTTCAGGGAAGACCCTGCATTTTTCAACAAGATAATGCCAGACCACATTCTGCATCAATCACAACATCATGGCTGCGTAGGAGAAGGATCCGGGTACTGAAATGGCCAGTCTGCAGTCCAGATCTTTCCCCTATAGAGAACATTTGGCGCATCATAAAGAGGAAGGTGCGACAAAGAAGGCCCAAGACGATTGAACAGTTAGAGGCCTGTATTAGACAAGAATGGGAGAGCATTCCTATTTCTAAACTTGAGAAACTGGTCTCCTCGGTCCCCAGACGTCTGTTGAGTGTTGTAAGAAGAAGGGGAGATGCCACAGTGTGGTGAAAATGGCCTTGTCCCAACTTTTTTGGGATTTGTTGACACCATGACATTTTGATTCACCATATTTTTCCCTTAAAATGATACATTTTCTCAGTTTAAACTTTTGTTCCGTGATTTATGTTCTATTCTGAATAAAATATTGACATTTGCCATCTCCACATCATTGCATTCAGTTTTTATTCACAATTTGTTTAGTGTCCCAACTTTTTTGGAATCCGGTTTGTATAAACAAGGGGATAAATGTACGGTGGGACTTGGGTCTTGGTCAAACAGGTATTGTCAGAAATAAGGTAGTATTACACTAATAATAATAATAATAATAATAATGATTATTATTATTATTATTATTATTATTCGGGGGGGGGGGGGGCATGGTGATTTAGAAGTTAGCACTGTCACCGTGCACCAACAGGTTCCAGGTCCGATTCCCAGCCAGGTTCAATTCCTCTCCCTGTGCTTGGTGGGTTTCCTCTGGGTACTCTGCTTTTCTCCCACAGTCCCAAGACCTGCAGTTTAGGCTAATTGGTGTTCACAGTGTGTGAATGAGTGTGTGAGTGTGTATGTGTGTGTGCGCCCTCCATGTCCAGGGTGTATCCCCCCTCGTTCCTTAAGTCTCCTGGCATAGGCTCCAGCCCCCATGTGACCCTGAATACAGGATTAAGTGGTATAGATGATGAGTGAGTATTGTGTGCATATTAGCAGCAACTTAAGAAAGAGGAAAAACATGGGGTGGGTAAGGAATGATGCATGTGCTGTACTGTGTACATGCTTTTACCATCAGTTTGCGTGATTCCAGTCAAGAAGGATTTAACAGGAAAAACAAGGACTTCATCTTTTTCCTATTTGAAGCAGTTGAACGGTGAAGCAGTGCTGCCCCCTAGTGGACCCAAATTGACAGCATATTTTTTAAAGAGTTGCTCACACATTCAGTTTCCCTATATTCTGGTTAATTACCCTTGAATAATGAGAGCAAAATAAAAGTTTCCCTGTAGTAATGATTTGGGGAAGGACAGTATTATACAATAATAATAATCATAGAGTTTATAAGCCAGCACTGTGGCTTAGTGGTTATCAATGTCACCTCACACCTCCAGGGTCTGTGTTCAATCATTTCAAAAATAATGCTTAAAAATGAATTAAGGTAAATTATATGTCAAACTCTGTACCTCAGTTCAATTTCCAATTTATCAATTCAGTTTTATTTATATTGCATTTTATACATCAGAATAATGTGAAACAGTCCTAAATAACTTGTTTTTGTCTAATCAAAGAAGCAAAGTCCAATCGACTAGACCCTTTCCTCCATCTGCTCTCTAGACATCTAGCACCGACAGAATCTATGAAGAGACTAATGCCAGAAAATATAAAGACATATAAAGAATGCAGCACTGTGAGTCTGGTGCTATTACTCATTTTATATCAGCTGTTTACTGGGAAGCTTCTGAGGAAATCTCTAGAGTGAACGTCTGTAATCCAACACCAGGATTTTAAAACCGACAGCATTCAGTTAATGATAAAATCAAGCCAAAGGAAATGGTTTGTCCATGTGTAGAACTGCCCCTGGTTCTGTTATTGATTGCCCATGAGAGAAAGTTCTAAAGATGCTATAAGGTGGTAGCACACGTTGATGGTTCTCCAAAAAAAAAAAAACAATACATAATGCCAAATGCCTCACAATTCTTTTTTTTTTTTTTTTTTTACTATAATCTTTAAGAAAAGGAGAAATGTGAAGTGTGACGTTCTTTAAAAACTCCTCAGATAACAACTCGTAATAGCAGGTGTTACCCGTTATAGTGAAGCCTCACTGTGCTGTATTGTCTCTGTAGAGCTTTAAGCACAAGAGAACTCTCCAAGAACATCAGAGTGTCCACTCAGGAAACGAGCTCTGTTATTGCTCACAGTGTGGAAAAGGTTTTAATTGAGAGGGTAGTTTCCAAACACACCAGCGCGTTCACATGGAACAGAAGCCGTATTACTGCTTCGATTGTGGGAATAGTTTTAATCAACGCAGTAATTTCAAAATACATCAACAAATTCACACATAAGACAGATGACATTTCAACGAACCTCCAAAGAACAGCTGAGTTCTCAACCAATGGTTGATAACAGCAAATGAACTGAGCTTCTGTGGTAAAGTAGCAGCAGAATGGTCCTGTTTGTTTTATTCACTTCTACAGTAATATCACTCATCTGAAAAAGTGTCCATGATCCAACATATAAAAGTTTATAATATTTCATATGACATGATTTGTTACTCTGCATATAGGTATGAATTCTATATATCTGTACATACAGTATTTGTATATCTATCTACAGTAGAATACAGTACATAAAAGTTTCACTTTTTTAATTAAATCATAAATGAAATAATTTTTCACGATAGTCTAATCTGAGATATTCTTGTATTTTATACGTCAGTTACTAATCTACCTGTTTTAATTAAAACATCCTTAATTAAACCTAGGGCGGCACGGTGGTGTAGTGGTTAGCACTGTTGCCTTGCACCGCCAGGGTCTGGGTTCGATTCCCGTCTCTGTGTGCATGGAGTTTGCATGTTCTCCCCGTGCTTGGTGGGTTTCCTCCGGGTACTCTGGTTTCCTCCCACAGTCCAAAGACATGTAGGTTAGGTTAAATGACATTCCAAATTGCCCGGAGTGTGTGCATGTGAGTATGTGTGTGTGCCCTGCGATGGATTGACACCCTGTCCAAGGTGTACCCTTGTGCCCTAAGTTTCCTGGGATAGGCTCCAGGCCCCCGTGACCGTGTATATAAGGATGAAGCGGTACAGAAAATGAATGAATGAATGAATGAATAATTAAACCTAATAGCTGTTTTACTTTCTAGCTGTATCTCCATCTGTATCTACTGTAACACTACTGTTTATTGACATGGAAAGAGAGTTTTCTGATTCATGTATAGAAGTTTCTTTCATTTAGAAATATTTTCAAAAGAGTTATGAGATTTTTATTAAAAAAAATTTTTTAAGTATTTTTCTTTGAAAAGACCTTTAGCGCAGTATGTTAAAATGCTCTTCATCGACTACAGCTCTGCTTTTAACACAATAATTCCTTCCACACTCACCACCAAGCTGGAGTACCTGGGACTGAGCTCATCTATATGTCAGTGGATCTCCAATTTTCTGACTGGCAGACCACAGGCAGTAAGGATGGGCGGACATGTCTCAGCCACACTCACTCTCAGCACTGGAGCCCCCCAGGGTTGTGTTCTGAGCCCCCTGCTGTACTCTTTGTACACCCACGACTGCGTGGCCACTACCAACTCCACCTCCATCATCAAGTTTGCTGACGACACCGTCGTGGTCGGACTGATCACCAACAATGATGACTCGGACTACCTAGAGGAGATTGGAAATCTGGAGAACTGGTGCCAGAGGAACAATCTCCTCCTGAACATCAGTAAGACAAAGGAGCTGATAGTGGACTTTAGTACAAAGCAGGAGAGGAACTACCAGACCCCAGTCATCAACAGGAGCCCAGTGGAGAGAGTGGACAGCTTCAGATACCTCGGTGTTCACATCACGCAGGACCTATCATGGTCCTGTCACATCAACACCGTGGTGAAAAAAGCCCGGCAGCGTCTCTACCACCTCAGACGCTTGAGAGACTTTAGACTGCACTCCAAGGTGCTCAGGAACTTCTACTCCTGCACCATAGAGAGCATCCTGACGGGAAACATCACGACCTGGTTCGGGAACAGCACCATGCAGGACAGACGAGCTCTACAGAGGGTGGTGCGATCAGCCGAGCGCATCATCCGCACTGAGCTCCCTGACCTGGACTCCATCTACAGCAAGCAGTGCTGGACTAAGGCCAGGAAGATCATGAAGGACCTCAGTCACCCCAGTAATGGACTGTTCTCTTTGTTGCGGTCTGGGAAGAGATTCCGCTCCCTAAAGGCCAACACAGAGAGACTGAGGAGGAGCTTCTTCCCGCAGGCGATAAGGTCTCTCAATCACACCTCCACACAGGACTAATAACATCTTTTAAGCTCACAACACTGACTGGACAATCATGGACACATTCATACACACTTGCACTAAATTACTCATACATCTGGACAATTGCACATGTCACCTTTCATGCATATTTGCACAACCACTGACACTTTAATACCATATTTCTATATTTTTGCAATATTTTATTATGCCCTCATGCACAGTTAATTTTACAAATTTTACTAGTTAAAATTATTTCTTTAGTATTTCCTTTTATTGATTATTTATTTTACGTACAAGATTTTCTTTTCTTTTTTTTTTTTCTTTTTTTTTTAAGGTCACTGGCGGTCGTATAAAAGCATTTCACTGCATATTATACTGTGTATGATTGTGTATGTGACTAATAAAATTTGAATTTGAATTTGTACTGAAAGTAAAACAGCAGTTAGGTTTTACTGAGCGTGCTGGAGAATGAGAGTTCTTTTGATAACTTTGTCACATTCGCTCCTTTCTATTTTCATGCGAAACCCCGGAACCTACATTAGATTTTTTCAGTTTCCATCTCAAAACTGTAAAGTACAAATATTCTTCCGAAATTTAATTAATTTATTAATTTAAAGCCACGTTGAGAAATAGTGGCAGTACAATGAGCCCTACTGCAGAATTGAATGGGACACCTCGACACCTAAATATCACTGTCACAGGGTAAAGGCCTACTATTCTCAGCAATATATGTAATTGGCCTCCATCACCACAGTGTCTTCACCAGGAACAATCGGCACATTCTCCTCGCACTCCTCCACGCTAGTATAGAAGATCTCCAGTGCGAGTTTAATGATGAAATACTGAGTAAATCCATCCCGCATTGTGATTCTTCTCCTCTACATTTAGAGATGACCTGGAACAGCAAATCGTTTTACACACTATAAGCCTGTGAATGTGTCAGCGTCTCTTTCAATCTGAGCAGTGATGCGTCGTCTTCCCCTTGATGTTAACATGATGGCTTTGAAAGCTGCTCTCCCGATTAAAACTCTCTCTCGATGTAATTGAGCCGATGTCTCTTGAAGGTACACTTGCAGTTAAAGCGTTTTCAGCACTTTGAGTAGTGATGCGGCTTCTCGCCCGTGTGAGTGCGCTGGTGGACTCGGAGTTTAGTCAAGGAACCTAGACTCTTTTTACAGGATGAGCATGTGTAAAGAGCTTTCTTAGTTCGTGAAGAGATGGCGAGCTGTTCGGGTGTACTGGGAGTCTTTTGAAGACTACAGGAGTATTTTAGTCGTCATGGTTTTAGTTATATCTCGGGAGGAGAAAAAATACAAAAAATAACATATAAAACAGCATTGTCCTAATGCCTCACGATAAAGAGACAATGGACATTTCAAATCTGGCTGTTTCTTGGAATTTACTGACCAATTAATTCACTACCAATCAAAATTGTGTGGCAACACTGAGGGAGACGACATGGGTATGAAGTGTTTTGACACCGATTACGCCACCCCGAGGTTAACCGGGGAAATAACCCAAATAAGGAGCACAAGTTCATTAGGCTAGAAGGAACGGAGAGACGGGTGTACAAATGTACAAAAATAACTTTATTTTAGTTCACAATAAAAGTTATAAAAACTCAATAGCATGCCATGCTATGTAGTAAAATCACCCTCATACACATTAGGGGTCAACACAGGGTACTCTGTCCACTCATACCAAGGCTGTAACATAAAATAAACACAATAAAACAATACATACAAAACAGAACAACAAAGTACTTCAGGCACCAGCTTCCCAGTGGCAGAGGCAGGCTAAACGAGGTACAAACCCTAAGGTGCATGTCACACGCATCCACACTCACACAAAGTGAAACAGGAATACAATCAGCACTGCACTCCACACCTTTACACTATCACCCGCACTCGGATCTAGGTAGCTAGCTAGCCTCCCGGCCCAATGCTGCCCGAGGTGGACAAAACAAAAACATATCCAAATTAACAATATCAAGAAACAGATAAAAAGACCACTAATCACAAAAACTAAGAATAAAAGATGAGAAAGTAATTAAACCAAAAAGAAACAATACTAAAAAAATGTTTAGGCCAACTTCACTGAATCAGTCATATCACATTCAGAGTTCTCCGAAAGCTACATTACAACACTCTCCACAATACAATGACAGCTGCAGGTAACCAAAAGCTCAAACAGGCCTTTGGACAGTAGCAAGGCAACTCTGACTCGTTTGCACAGTTAGCAGAAGAAATTAATTAAAAGCAAAGAAAAGAAACACTGTAGGAGAGAACAGCAGGAGAAGAAAACAGGAGAAACAGCAGCGCCGTCCTCAGTCGATGCGGAGGGCAAATACTTCCGCCTTCAAGCGATTCACTGGCACCATGTCATACCCCCGTAGCTCACACGATGAGTTGTTGTGCTACGCGAGCTGTACCATTACTCACAGATCGCAGCAAAAACCCATGCAGGATAACGCATGCGCAGAGAAGGCCCCATGGCCGGCCACGAGTGGACAGTCTGACTCAACCAAATATCGGTTAGCCATTGTGTGCACTTCTGTCCGCACGCACGCCGTGAAGGCAGTCCTAGTCATGACGTCGACAAGGTAAGCTAAATCCAGCCTTAAATAACATCAAGAACCATTCTGATAGGCTATTTTGGGTGACATCACTTACTTGTGAGCCAATGAAACGACCCCATCACCCACATTGCCACAATCGTTTAATCAGAAAGTCAGCACAGTGAGACAAGCTTGGTCAAAATATTTAGTAGGGATGGGAATCATTATGGAGGAAATGATACAATATCAATACTTCATGAATCAATTCGAATTGTATTGCGCTTCTCTGAGTATCACAGTTTATAAATATCTCAAATATATGTTATATGATTTTAAGCAAGATTTAGCAAATAGATAGCTCTGACCACACAGGATGCTGTGCCGCCTGTCAATGTGTGAACCGTTTAAAGAGAATCATCACTGGTGACGAGACACAGATTCATCACTACGAGCCTGAGAGTAAACGGCAGAGTATGAAACGGAAACATCCTCAATCACCGACCAAGAAAATGTTCAAAAGTCAACCATCAGCTGGAAAATTCACGCTTTGTTTTTATTATTTGATTATATACTTTGATGCATTTCTAGATTTGTTTTTGCCTTTGAGGTGGTTGCAGTTCTTCTATGATCCTACAGGTGGGCCTTATTAGCATCACTAAAAGTATGGGCTGCATGAAACCATAAGCAAAATAATAATTTTATTATAGATAGATGTGCAAGGCCAATGTATTGTTCTTACTTATTGCATACTGTCTGTATCAATCTTTATTTATTCATTCATTCATTGATTTTCTATACCGCTTAATCCTGTGTTCAGGGTCGCGGGGGACCTGGAGCCTATCCCAGGAGACTTCAGGCACTAGGCGGGGTACACCCTGGACAGGGTGCCAATCCATCGCAGGGCACACACACATACACACACTCACACACCCAATCACACACTACGGGCAGTTTAGAAACGCCAATTAGCCTAACCTGCATATCTTTGGACTGTGGGAGGAAACCGGAGTACCCGGAGGAAACCCACCAAGCACGGGGAGAACATGTAAACTCCATGCACACAGAGACGGGAATCGAGCCTGGCCGGGGAATCGAACCCAGACCCTGGAGGTGCAAGGCGACAGTGCCTTCTTTAATTAGAAAAAAAATATTTAATTAGAATTTAATAAGACTAGCTTTGTTGCAGCACTTTCCTCTTTAGTGCCCCCAGTGGAAATGTACTGCATCCTACATGGCTGTGAATGGAGTTTAAGCAGAATAAGATTTAAGCAGAAAGTAAGTGGATATTGTCCGGGTTCAGTTCCTGGCCAGGCTCGATTCCCGTCTCTGTGTGCGTGGAGTTTGCATGTTCTCCCTGTGCTTGGTGGGTTTCCTCTGGGTACTCCGGTTTCCTCCCACAGTCCAAAGACATGCAGGTTACGCTATTTGGCATTCCCAAATTGCCCATAGTGTGTCAATTAGTGTGTAAGTGTACACCCTGAGATGGATTGGCACCCTGTCCAGGGTGTACCCCACCTCATGCCCCAGTCTCCTGGGAAAGGCTCCAGGTCTCCGCAAGCCAGAATACAGGATTAAGTGGAATAGAAGATGCGTGAGAGAGTGCATATTATTTTGGAGTAAATATTTATATATAATTTTACAAATATTAAATCCCATAACATTCTTATTTTATACTATATTAATAATAAATAAATAATATTACAAATACATTTCTTTTAAAGAAATAAAGAAAATGGATTAATAGTGATTAATGTTTGATTTATAAGTTGCCAGTTCTGATTAGCACGTTTCCTAAGAACAGTTTCACTTTAACTCACCTCAGATCTTTATAATCAAAGAGTTTATCCCCATCTAAACACTGATATTAGTTTTAACACGACCAGATTGATCAGTTTCTGTAAAATAGTACCTGTAAATAAACAGACACTCAGCTGGCTAATCATGCAGTCCACGTGGGAGAAAACAACTTGAGTTCTTCTTCTGCTTTCTCCTGTAGTGAGGTGTGTTAGTGCCAGGATGTTAACGCTATTAACACTAGAAGCGCCGCACCAGTGTCACCTATAACGCGGTTCACCGGTCATTTGACCGCCTATTGTTTTGAATGGGAAGCTTTTACTGACACACAATGATCGCTAGATGGCGCTTTCACCCAAAGCAAATAGTTTAGCTCCAGTAGTTTAGATCTGATTTATTCAAACACAATAATGAAGCTTTATATCCTCATTACATTGTTTTAGCGATAATTTCCCAGAAGCGAGTTCAGAACTAATCTAAAGCACTGTCACACTAAAAAAACATCAGAGAAGTTCAGAAGCTTCAAATAGAATAAATGGACTAATGAATTTTCTTAAAACGTTATAAAATTAATGAGTGCCAAATCCCTAAATCTCCTTATAAAATATTGCTGATTATCAATACGGGAATGAATGGTGAATTTACATATATAAATATATATAAAAACTGCATATATGGAATGAAACCTGAGATACGCACTGAATGATGCATAGATAGTATGCGCGATCCCTTGCGCCATCTGCTGAGAGAAATGAGAATCGCAGGTTGGAAAAGGCAGGAAACGTCACGCCGCCGCGCCGCTGTCAGCAATTTCACATAAATAAGAGCAAAATAGCTTTATACTGGCCGTTACTGGTGCGATTTTGAAAATTTAAGCATTCTGGGTGATTAAGCTCACAGATCTAGGAAAGGTCATGAAAGGAGGGTCCTGGATTTTGATCGAGTGTGAAGTATTTTTTTTTTCCCCCTTGCAATCAAATGACCGCTGCTCGGTGCTTCTAGTGTTAACTAGATACCCAGGTAGCCTTCTGTTCTATTCAGTAAGCACAAACTCAGTTTACTGGGCACATTTATTTTACATTTTCTTCTATTTGATTAACATCACTAAAACATTTAATTTAGTATAAATCAATAACAACAAACAATAGTATTGTCCTTTCGGCTCTTCCTGTCAAGGGGTCGCCTGAGCTGCCAGTGATCCAAACCCCCTCTGCCCTCCCGTTCTGTCTGACTCATAATGATGTCCCATGGAGGCCGCAGGTGCTCCCGCAGATGGGGCGGGAAACCCATCGCTCTCGCGTGTGAATGAAAGAGCGCCGGCTTTGCTTTGAATATGGCGTTTACGGAATGGGGGCATTTTAACCGTTTATTGTGCAACTGGCAACCCAGCCTTTCTGGAAAGTAGACTGCAGAGGGATCAGGAAGCACACTTTAAAGTGCATTGCGGCACGTTCAGCAGCACGCGGCACTCCACTGCTTTTCCTGTGATATCCCGGATGTGAAGACCAGCATTTTAGCGACCTGAATTTTGTTACCTGAATTTTTACTACCTGAATTTTGTTACTTGAATTTGTAAGATTGAAAAATAATAAAGATTGTATTTTTAACACCTGAAAATATTTTTGAACAGCAATTTATTAACTTGAATATTTTTGCATTGAATTTTAAATGCTTGAATTACATTTTTCACTTGAAATATACAACCACAATAAATTGCAGTGGCAAAAATTTAAAACAGTGTAAATGCTCTAAGGATTTTTTTCAATTCAGATCAAATTGCAATGCAGAAAAATTCAAACATTTTTATTTCAACACTTTTTTTTCAGTTCATGTAATTCAACCTGCTATTTTGCTTTCAGGAATTTTGGCACAAATATACTTCCATAGTCTCGTGCCTAGAGTTTATTATAATAGTAATATCATATTTGATAATTAACATTAATTTATGTTCTAATATAATATTTGATAGCGATTATGTGAGGGGGGGGGGCAATCCATGGCAGGGGGGCATATACTTTTTTTTGCAGGTATACAGTGATGTGAAAAACTATTAGCCCCCCTCCTGATTTCTTATTCTTTTGCATGTTTGTCACGCAAAATGTTTCTGATCATCAAACACATTTAACTATTAGTCAAAGATAACACATGTAAAAACAAAATGCAGTTTTTAAATGAGGGGTTTTATTATTTAGGGAGAAAAAAAATCCAAACATGGCCCTGTGTGAAAAAGTAATTGCCCTATAACTGCTTGGACCACCCTTAGCAGCAATAACTGCAATCAAGCGTGTGCGATAACTTGCAACGAGTCTTTTACAGCGCTCTGGAGAAATTTTGGCCCACTCATCTTTGCAGAATTGTTGTAATTCAGCTTTATTTGAGGGTTTTCTAGCATGAACTGCATTTTTAAGGTCATGCCACAACATCTCAATAGGATTCAGGTCAGGACTTTGACTAGGCCACTCCAAAGTCTTCATTTTGTTTTTCTTCAGCCATTCAGAGGTGGATTTGCTGGTGTGTTTTGGGTCATTGTCCTGCTGCAGCACCCAAGATCGCTTCAGCTTGAGTTGACGAACAGATGGCCGGACATTCTCCTTCAGGATTTTTTGGTAGACAGTAGAATTCATGGTTCCATCTATCACAGCAAGCCTTCCAGGTCCTGAAGCAGCAAAACAACCCTAGACCATCACACTACCACCACCATATTTTACTGTTGGTATGATGTTCTTTTTCTGAAATGCTGTGTTACTTTTACGCCAGATGTAACGGGACACGCACCTTCCAAAAAGTTCAACTTTTGTCTCGTCGGTCCACAAGGTATTTTCCCAAAAGTCTTGCCAATCATTGAGATGTTTTTTAGCAAAATTGAGACGAGCCTTAATGTTCTTTTTGCTTAAAAGTGGTTTGCACCTTGGAAATCTGCCATGCAGGCTGTTTTTGCCCAGTCTCTTTCTTATGGTGGAGTCGTGAACACTGACCTTAATTGAGGCAAGTGAGGCCTGCAGTTCTTTAGATGTTGTCCTGGGGTCTTTTGTGGCCTCTCGGATGAGTTGTCTCTGCGCTCTTGGGGTAATTTTGGTCGGCCGGCCACTCCTGGGAAGGTTCACCACTGTTCCATGTTTTTGCCATTTGTGGATAATGGCTCTCACTGTGGTTCGCTGGAGTCCCAAAGCTTTATAAATGGCTTTATAACCTTTACCAGACTGATAGATCTCAATTACTTTTGTTCTCATTTGTTCCTGAATTTCTTTGGATTTTGGCATGATGTCTAGCTTTTGAGGTGCTTTTGGTCTACTTCTCTGTGTCAGGTAGCTCCTATTTAAGTGATTTCTTGATTGAAACAGGTGTGGCAGTAATCAGGCCTGGGGGTGACTACAGAAATTGAACTCAGGTGTGATAAACCACAGTTAAGTTATTTTTTTAACAAGGGGGGCAATCACTTTTTCACACAGGGCCATGTAGATTTGGAGTTTTTTTTTCTCCCTTAATAACGTAAACCTTCATTTAAAAACTGCATTTTGTGTTATCTTTGACTTTCAATTATGTTATCTTTGACTAATAGTTAACGGTTTTTGATGAGCAGAAACATTTAAGTGTGACAAACATGCAAAAGAATGAGATATCAGGAAGGGGCAAATAGTTTTTCACACCACTGTACTGTACATAACTTCAACATTACAATATAATAATGGACGGCATTATATACTTTTCTTTCCCCACATGAGTCAGTCCGCGTCAGTTGTGCTCTTTAACCAATCAGATGTCACCATTTCAACCAATCATAACCCGGCAGGAGCGCAGCCTTAATCCTGTTTACATAAAATAAAGCTGCTACCAAGCAGGTTCAAGCTTACGGACATGTTACTAAGACAGCAAATGCGAGAAGCGCATCGAAGAATGAAACAATCCAAGATCAGGACAAATCCATAACAATCAAATCCAGCTAACTGAGTTAGCGACGTACGAAGACCGGACCCGTGCACAATATATTCAAAATCGAGCAATCATGATGTGATGATGGTGTCAATCTTTAATTCAAGGAAGTTCACTTTACGATTACACTGATTTTGCCATTTGTATCCATTTGTTTCTTACTAAGTCCCCCATGTCCACTGGCTCAAAAGTAATCAGACTTCTAACTGGAGTAGTTTCTTGGCCAGGTGTGGCCTAGTTTTCTAAAGCATGATGGATTTTATTTGTTTGTATTTTACTGTCAAATGTTAAATATCAACTTATCAACTTGTGTTTATTAAAATGCAACACAAATGTTTATTTAACCATTGAACAGATTTTGTTGTGTTTTATTCATTTTTTCTAGGGTTTATGAATGAAGGGGTCTTCAGTTTACCATTTTACTGTCATGAAATCCCTGAAATTTCCTTATGATGGAAAATTATTCATGAATTATTGTAAAGCTTTTCCCAAGATCACACTTGATATGAAATTCAGTATCTTTCCTGATTTATCTACTGTATAAAGTAAAAGCCAGGTATCAGCACTAGACTTTATTACATATGAAATAGAGATCCATTTAGGATCCAGTCAGTGACTGATTCCCAACCAGTTCCACTTTCACTCGCCGCTGGATTTAGAGATCCAGATAACCTGGATCAGATTTATCAGTCTCTGTAACACTGCAGTTAGGAATAAGTACAAACACAGATGTGATGGGGAAAACAACTTAAGCTCTGCTTCTCATTTGTCTTGCAGTGAGCTGGTTTGTAGCCACCTACTGGAATGGATAATGGGTAACCACATTATGAGCTGCTCTATATTCTGATCAGTGACCCATAACCTGTTAAAACAGAAGAGTTGTGATTCTGTAGCAGTAGGTTCTCTATTTCGATATGTATAAACCTGCTGTCTCCATATTGCATAATGATTTTTGATTAGTACTGCGATTAGACTAACGGTGGAGAATGTGGACAGAAAAAACTTTGTATTTATATGTAATTTAAATGTCAAAAACTGACTGATTGCACACACAAATTTCCAAAAAATTTAATAAAATAGAATCTTTTTTCACAGTGTAAATAATCAAACAGCATGATTTACATTTAGCAGACAACCTTATCCAGAGCACCTTACATTTGATCTCATTATACACTACCGTTCAAAAGTTTGGGGTCACTTGCAAATTTCTTTGTTTTTGTTTAGTGATTTATTTTCTACATTCTACAACAATACTGTGGATTTCAAAACTATAAAATAACACATATGGAATTAGGTAATTACGTAACAACAAGAAAAACACCAGTTAGTTGTTATTTTAAGACACAGAGGTCGGCCTTTCTGTAATAGTTCCTGCAAGAACAGTATTGTGTCAAGTGCATTTGCAAAATCCGTCCAGCACCATAATGAAACTGTCTCTCATGAAGGCCGTCCCAGGAGGACGAGACCAAAACCTACCTCTGCTGCAGACCAGAAGTTCATTTAGAGTTATCAGCCTGAAAAATGACCAATTAACAGCAGCTCAGATTAGAGGCGTTATGAAGTCTTTACAGAGCAGAAGTAGCAGAAACATCTCAATATCAACTGTTCAAAGGAGATTCATGCAGTTACTGCACGCCTTCAGCAAAACTTTACAATGTAGAAAGAAATAAACATCAGGAACCATCATGGAGTTAGAAAGTGATCTAAAACTTTTGAACGGTAGTGTACATCTGATCAACAGAAGGTTAAGGGCCTGGCTCAACGGCCATAAACAAGACAAAATTTTAGCTTTCTTTTTTTGATATTTACATTCAGACATGTTAAATAACCTACATGATGGCACCCTTTATTAAAACCAACTCATTTTCCAAGTGATCACAAATACGGGAACATGTCAGTCCTGGGCTTCGCCTGTAAAATCAGGATTTGTTTTTAAAATGGATAAAATATCATAGCTGTCTATGGGAGAACAGCTAAGGAACAGAACGAAAAACCAATTAACTGAAACTTTAAGAATCCAAATGAACAACTGGGTCCTTTTTTCTCTGGGTGGAGATCTCGTCGCATGGAGGCCCCATGTAGTCTGTAGGCTTGTTCATCAAGGACAATCTAATCATTCTGATTCACACACATTCTCTCACATTTTCATAATTTTCTTTTGATTCTGTAAAGGTGCTTTGCGACAATGACCACTGTTTAAAGTTTTATACAAATAAAATTTCATTGGATCAAATTAAAAAGAAGGAAGATCAGCCATCTTTGCATAGCTTTTGCCTCCAAAAAACAGAACCTTTTGCTGTTGAGCAATTCGAAGAGGAAGTTAGTCCTATGCTTTAACAGTAGACTAGGGAGAATTTGCTATGTCAGCTGTAAACCTTTGCTTTATATAGCTACATTCTTCCTGTCATACTGCACGTAAAATTTCCCTTATTGTCAGCACTAAGTCTCAAATGTGTTTTCCTCATACTCCTTACCTATTTGTCTTAACTATACACTTGTAACCTATTACTATGACTTATATAATGTTATTTATTTGTACCTCTTTCAGTAAAGTTAGTATGTTACTGCATGTTAAATCCAACATACTAATAATAACTTGGTGTTATTTGATCTTATTGGTTTAGAAATTTATATTTCAATAAAACCCTACAAACTTCTTTTCTAATTACACGTGATAAAATCTAAAGGCTCACTGTGTTAATATTTATTCTGCTTAAATTTGATCCTAATAAGATTTGATTTAATTTGAATTCTACATTTGTACGGTAATTTTAGTACTGTGATTATGAATTCGGTCAACTACAGTGTTTCACTTGATGTTATCGGCTACTACGTGTAGTTCTAATGGAGCGCGTCTCATTAATCCGGCAGAGAATGAACTAAGGCATGAGGCGTCAGTCTATAGTTATATAGCGACACTCAGTGGTAAAAGCCAGCAAATGCACAAACCCAAATGCTGTCGCCGAGCGCGGCGACGGTAAAACAAACGCTCCGATTAGGTGACCACTGTACTTGCGCACACAACTTGGCCTTTTCCTCACATACCACGATACCGTCTAGTTCTCACTTGTTACGAACCTCTACAGCCTATAATTATTTATGTTGATCAATATTAATTGATAATACATATAAGTCACACAATTTTATAAATATGCCAATAGAGTACAGTGCAAAAGTCTAAGGTACCCTGTGTGCGTATGTTTTTAGCATTTTTATTAGCATTTTTAAGCACAAACAATTTCTGATTTACAACCATTAGTATTCCAAACCAAAATTGATCACTATAGAAAAATATTTGTCAGAAAATAAAGCAGCACATTACATAAGGGATAAACAACAAAACAGAAGTTGCCGGGTTTTGCATGCAATAATGAAAGCAGGTGCAAAGTCGAAGTCCTCAGAAGAACTGTGATTCTACATGATGCTTAGTACCTTAGTTTGCTAAATTTCTTATACAGTAAAACATAAATTGAACCTGAGACTAAAGGGTCCTCAAATCACTGTCACGTCAAATACTGATATTGCTTCATCAAGTTATGTTTCCAATGAAGTCACACTGTCTTATCAGCGTTTTCCGTTCATTGCTACTGTCTCCCCAGTCACTGCTGTGCAAGTGTGAATACGTTACATCAGTTCATCAACTGCGAAAATGTATGTGCCTCTTGTGCTTTGCATGGAAGAAGAGCAGCGTGCAGTGATTAGATTTGTTTTGGTCTGAGGGTGTACCTGGTGCCGAAACAACTCACGGAAGAGCGTATGCAGAAGCGTTTGGATATCTGCAAACGAAATTTGGATCTTTAAGAAAGTTGCACTGAATTACCAGCATACAGTATCAGAGTAAGTAATTGTCATATAACTTGATGTTAACTTTGAGACAACTATGACTCCTTGACAATCCGAATAGTGATATGGCTCCTATGCTGTGTGAATGAGTTGGTGTTTTCGGAGAGCTTTCAACAGGTCAAAGCTCTGACCGCACTGTGAGCAGAGATACGGCTTCTCTCCTGTGTGAACGCGCTGGTGTCGTTTGAGACTACTTGACAGACTAAAGCACTTTCCGCACTGGGAGCAGCGATGCGGCTTATCTCCAGTGTGGATGCGTTGGTGTTGTTGGAGACTACTTAACAGACAAAAGCTCTTTCCACATGGTAAACAGTGATACGTTTTCTCTCCTGTATGAACGCTGTGATGTCTTCGAACATGACTCTCTCGATTAAAACCCTTTCCGCACAGCGAGCAAGAATGAAGCCTCTCTCCTGAATGAATAGTCTGATGCTCCTTAAGAGTCGTCTTGTACTTAAAACTCCTCCCGCACTCTGAGCAGTGATACGGCTTCTCTCCTGTGTGAACGCGCTGGTGTCGTTGCAGACTACTTAACAGACTAAAGCTCTTTCCACATTGTGAACAATGATGTGATTTCTCCCCTGTATGAACGTACTGGTGTCTTTGAAAATTGCTTTCTCTGTTAAAACCCTTTCCGCACAAGGAGCAACAATAGAGCATCTTTCCTGAGTGAACGGTCTGATGTTCCTGTAAAGTCGACCTGTGTTTAAAGCTCTCTCCGCACTCTGAGCAGCGATACGGCATCTCTTTGGTGTGAAGCCGTTGGTGTGCTGTGAGATTACCCTTCTGTCTGAAACTTCTCCCGCACTGTGAGCAGACAAACGGTTTCTCTCCTGTGTGGATGAGATGGTGTGCTCGTAGAGAGGTCATGTAACTGAAACGCTTCCCACACTCTGAGCAGTGATACGGCTTCTCTGATGAGTCTGCGCGCTTTTCGGTTTGTAGTTCATTTGAAGAAGTAATAGTCTTTCCATGGTCTGAGCGAGTGTGAAGTTCTTTCTTTATTTGTGAAGAATTGCTAAGAGGATCAGATGTACTGGAATCGTTATGATGGCTACTGGAGTCTCCTGTTGGCGTCATGTCTAGGGAAAAAAATAAAATAATAAAACTCAATAGCATATATATATATATATATATATATATATATATATATATATATAGCGGTGTTCATAATAGCAGTGTGTTGAAAAAAGTGAGTAAAGCTCTATATGTGATTTAAATTAAAAGTTATTAAATGGATAAACACATTGGACACCACTCCATAACATTAATCTTGTTGGACTGGAACCAAGATGCTCACTTACTGGTGTGTTTGGGGTCATGTTCTTGTTGAAACACCCATTTCAAGGGCATTTCCTCTTGGGCATAAGGCAGCATGACCTCTTTAAGTGTTCTGATGTACTCAAATTGATCAATGATCCCTGAAATGTGATAAATAGCCCCAACACCACAGTACGAGAAGCTACATTTCCATATCATGATGCTTGTGCCTCCATGCTTCACTGTCTTCACAGTTTACTGTGGCTTGAATTCAGTGTTTGGGGGTCACCTGACAAACTGTCTGCGGCCTCTAGACCCAAAAAGAACAATCTCTTTCATCAGTCCACAAAATATTGAGGCATTTCTCTTTAGGCCAGTCAATGTGGTCTTCGGTGAACTGTAACCTCTTCAGCACGTCTTTTTTTCAACAATGGGACTTTGCGGCGGTTTCTTGCCGATAGCTTGACTTCACATAGCCATCTTCTAATAGTAACAGCACTAACAGGTAACTTTAGATGTTCTATGAGTCAATTTTGTTATTCTTCGATCCATTCGAATGGTAGTTTTCCATTTTCTTCCACGTCTTTCTGGTTTTGGTCTTCATTTTAAAGCTTAAAACTTATTTGGTATCATTTTAGCATAGCAGCCCATAATTTTACTCAGATCTTCAGAGAGAAATGCACAGGACAACCTTTTCAATAAAAAAATGTTTTAGTCTGAGCTGCGAGCCACGAATGCACTGCTGTCTTCTTCATCACAAGGGAATCTTCATCCTCGTAGGGCTGCTTTCAGGTTATTGGTGAAAGTCTGATGGAGCGAGATCAGGACTATAGGGAGGACACTTTAACACCTCAAAACAAAACGTCAACACTGTGGGTAAAAGTGTGCGGACGTGCATCGTTACGTGAGATCACGATGCCTTCGGATATCAGTTCTCTGTGTTTAACCTAAAGTTCAGGCCTCAGCTCTTCAATAAGCGTCTCACTGTAACAAGCACTGTTGATTGTTGAACCTTTTTTTCGGATGCTGTTCCAATACTTCTGGCCCTGGAAAATCTCAGGAAAGTTTCAGCGTTGATGAATTTTCCAGCTGATGGTTGATTTTGAACTTTTTCTCGGTCTGTGATTGAGGATACTTCTGTTCCATACTCTGCCGTTTACTCTCAGGTTTGTCGTGATCAGTGTCTCGTAACCAGTAATATTTCTTTTTAAGGAACTTTCACCTTTCTTAGAGGATCGCTCCAAATTTTGTTTGCAGAGATCAAATCACTTTTGTTCATACAGTACTCTTCTGTGAGTTGTTTCGACACCAAGTACACCCTCAGACCACAAAAGAGCTATGAATCACTGCATCCTGCTCTTCCTTTGTGCAAATCACAAACAGGGCTTTAATTTCTGCTCGCACCACAATTACAAATGAAGTAACGTTCACACAGCTGTGACTGGAGAGACAGGAGCCTTGAACAGACAGTGGTGATGCGGCCAACAGAAGTTTTAATCTAACCGGAGTGCGGATCATTTTTGACTCACTCTCATACAGGTATATACAGTACTGTCAAAGTCTTATTATAGTATGTTACCTAAGACTTTAGCACGGTACTGTATAATAATAATAATAATAAAAAAGCTTTACAAAGCGCAATATATTGTATAGATCGTGTCATCATAAGTAACAAAAAAGCCGTTAAACATCATTCAATTCTTTCCGTATCGTTATTTTATAAATTGTGTTAAACCTCCCTAAAACCATTCTTTTGATATACAGTAAATAGATAGGAAATGGAATAATGTGATATTTATAAAGTTAAACCCAGTTATTACTAACCACTATTTCATCTGAAGGAAAGATCCAGTCAGTAACCAGTTTCACTTTAACTTACCTCTGGATTTAAAGATCAGCAGATTTCTTATCTCCGTCCTTCTGCTGTTATTATTGTCTTTAACCCGATCAGATTGACCAGTCTCTGTCGAAACAGCTGTATGTAGAGATGATTCCAGCTCAGCTGGATAACTTCATGCTCATATGCGGAACTAAACAGTTTTTCTTCCTCTTTGTCTTGTAGTGAGGTTTTAACACCACCTCCTGGACTGGAAGATGGACAAGTAGTTAAAGATCTACTTACAGTACATTGGTCAGGATTCTGTTAATTAAGCCTAAGAGGCATTTAAAATGGAATGTGTCCTTCACCTGCAGGATGTTCTCCATTACGCTAAGTAATTTGCCTGTGTTTGCTCTCTCTGGCTAGTCTAGAGATCCGTCACCTACAGAATCTGCTTTATTCCAAATTGATTTTTGATTAGTGCAATAAGTGAAATAAGTTAATGTTAAAAATGCGAGTTCCCTTTAAAAAGGGCAGTTTTTCTGTTTCTGCTTTACCCTGAATACATTTGGGGCTGGGATCAGAATATCAATATCAGATAATCAGAATATCAACCAGCTTTAATTTCCTGATATTTAGATATTTCAATTTGTGGAATATCCCCGGAGACTGGACAGGGTGCCAATCAATCGCAGGGCAGACATACAGTATGCACACACCAAACCTCTCATTCACACAAAACGGACAATTTGGGAACGCCAGTTAGCCTAATCTGCGGGTCTTTGGACTGTGGGTGGAAATCGGAGTACCCGTGGAGAACATACAAACTCCATGCACACAGAGACAGGAATCAAACCTGGAGGTAACCACTACACCCACACACTACTGTACTTTAAAATGACCACAAATATTTGAACATGTGACTGACATTAGTTGCTTGGGTGAGGCTCTAAGCAAAAGGGTTTGTTGTTAAAAAGAATTAAGACCAGAGAGCTGTCTATGGGAGAAAAATCAGGAGGAAAACACTTAATGATAAGGACACCAAATAATGTGGCCCATAAGTATTTGTACATACAGTAATTGTGCCTCTGTACTGTATGTCATCTCAATCCATTTTAAATGAAGAAATCCCAATGTGACTGAATTTAAGAACTTGAGCTTTAATATAAGGACTTAACCTTTAATTAATATTATTGATTTTTGTTATCCATTTAGAAATCACATCTTCAACATTCTTTCATTTTCACAGGCTCATAAGTAATTGGACAACTGACTGATAAGCAGGGTGATGGCCGGTTTAGGAGTGGCCAAAACAACAATTTAATTTTTTTAAAAATGGGAATGCGTTGAAGATCGGGGTTGGGGTTGCTGTTCAGAAGGCTGTAGGTTCAAACCCCGTCACTGCCAGGTCACAGCAGTTGAGTGGTTGGGCTTGTCATGCAGTCCCAGTCCAAAGTTCAGTTAGGTATGCTTGTATCAAATGATACAATGTAGTGATTTTCTAGGATCAAAGTGACAAACCCTAAAGGAAATGGATCAAAAACTAACTTTCAAACTTAAAGGTATACAACTCTCAAAATGTAATGATTTTAAATATAAAGTAATTAGCTTCATTCCGACTGAGTTCTGAAGGCTTAGAATTAATATACAGATGTTTACTCTATAAGCATTTAAGCACCGCTTTGACCTCAGTGTGTACTACAGGTTCTGATCAGCACTACTTCTCAGCAGCAGCACAGCGTCTCTCTCGTGTGAATTTAATGATGAATTACTAACATGGTTAACACTCATACAACATTGTCAGCAGTTAAGCAGCTTCTATATTTACTTTTACAGAATCCCATAGACACTCTTATCCATAGCCATCAGTATCAATAAATGCATCCAAAAGATTTCAATCGGTCCAAACACTAAAACCTGGAGAGGTACAATAATATAGTAAGAAAAGTACATACACACACACACACACACACACACACACAACACTTCTTGTTCAGTGCTCTAGAGCATCCTCAGGAGTCCCTGGACGGCAAATCTTTTTCCAAACCGTCCGCCTGTGAATACGCTGGTGTGTTCGGAGATGACTTCTTTGATTGAAACTCTTTCCACACTTTGAGCAGCGATGCGGCTTCTCCCCAGTGTGAGTGCGCTGGTGTCTTTGGAGAGCGTTCGACAGACCGAATCTCTTCCCGCACTGTAGACAGTGATACGGCTTCTGTCCCGTGTGAACGCGCTGGTGGTTTTGAAGAGTACTTCGTTGAGTAAAGCTCTTTCCACAATGCGAACACTGATAGGGCTTCTGTCCGGTATGAATACGCTGATGGTTTCGGAGAGTAGTTGGTCGAGAGAAGCTCTTCCCACATCCTGAGCAGAGATACGGCTTCTCTCCGGTGTGAACGTTCTGGTGTATTTGAAAATGACTCTCTCGGTTAAAACTCTTCCCACACTGCGAGCAATGATACAGCCTCTCTCCTGAGTGAACAGTCTGGTGTTCCTGGAAAGTCGTCTTGTGTTTAAAGCTCTCCCCGCACTGCGAGCAGCGATACGGCTTCTCTCCCGTATGAAGTCTCAGGTGTGTCCTGAGATTACCCCTCTGAGAAAAACGCCTCCCGCAATGTAAGCAGATGAACGGTTTCTCTCCGGTGTGAATCCGTTGGTGTTCTTGTAAAGAGCTCAGTCGAGGAAAACTCTTCTCGCAGTCTGAGCACTGATACGGCTTCTCTCCTGTGTGAATGCGCTGGTGTCTTCCGAGAGTGGACGTGCAGTTAAAGCTCTTCCCACACTGCGAGCACTGATACGGCTTCTCTCCGGTGTGAACGCGATGGTGTCGTCGGAGAGCGCTCTTGCAGTTAAAACGTTTCCCACACTCCGAGCAGTGATACGGCTTCTCTCCGGTGTGAGTCCGCTGGTGGATTTGGAGTTTACTCTGGGAAGCACAGCTCTTTCCACAATATGAGCAAGTGTAAAGATTCTTCTTCACTTTTGAGGAACCGCTGACAGGATCAGGTGCAACTGAAGTCGTTTGATGATTACTGAAGTCTCTTGTAGGCATCATGGTTTCGTGGATGTCTAAGGAGGAAAAAAAGTAGATAGAACGGTATAGTCTCTTGTAGAGGAATGTTTGATGTGCATCAAACTTCTGTCTAAAACAAATACATATACACTACCAATTAAAAGTTTGGACACTAAGTATAGTGTATATTTAATGATCAAAACTTATAGGTCGCTTTTGATAAAAGGGTCTGCCAAATGCCTTAATCTAAGATAAAGTAGATTTAGATTTAGTAGATTACGCATTTTTAATGCAGTTTTTTTGTACAAATATACACATCGGGCAACCTATATACATCTGCCATTTCTATCACAGTTATTTACAGGGTCGGGCTGCCAGCTCTTTGCCCAATTGTATCTGAGCACTTCATGTTGAAGGTCAGTGATGATCCGGTAGAGTCAGGGCTTGAACCAGCGATCTCCTGGTCAGCAGTCGAACATATGAACCACCGAGCCACCCTTGTTCCCTGTGCAAATCCTGAGATGTAATAAATGTTAATTTGTTGTACACTTTTAGTGTAGACTTTATTATTTATCTCATTGTGTTGAATTGTGGAAGTCGACCTTTAAAATAAAAATAAACTCAATAGTTCTACTACAAACGTGAACTGTACATGCTATAAACAAGGTCAGGTTACTACAACCATACTGATGCTACATACTGTTTCATAACTCACAACACATTATTAAGTTTACTGATTTGGTTTATTATAAAATAATGCAAATCTTGTTCAAAGCTAGGTATGCCCAGATTCTGTGCAAAAGGTTTTATTTTGTTAATATAAGGATGTAAAACAAACAAACAAACAAACAAACAAACAAACAAACAAACAAAAAAGGATTAAAAGGAAATGTTGCTCCATCATTGAGATGAAATAATGATGGAGTTACTTTTCACCTGATTTTTTCACATATCCCAGTTATAAAGCTGGGCCAGACAGGATACAGCGCCCCCAAGTGGAGAGAGGGTTAAGGGCCTTGCTCAAGTGCTCAACAGTGGCAACTTGGCAGTGCTGGGGCTCGAACCCTCGACCTTCCTATCAGTACCCCAGTAACCCACAGCCTTAACCAATTGAGCTACCACTGATCCCCCAACCAAGGAATAATGCTAAAATTAATGTAGAAATGTGTCATTCATTGCTGGTTTTCAAATGAGGTATCAAAGTTATATTTGAAGGTTACAAATGTAATTGAATCTTTATTTTTTTTATTGATTTATGGAGACTAGCTTAAGAAGATAAGAATGCAGGCTGGGCATATATTAGGATAAGAAATTCATGCATTAATTCATCTTCTAGAAGGTTTATCCTGTATACAGTGTTGCAGGGGGCCTGGAGCCTGTGCACGGAGACTTGAGGCACACAAGGCGGGGTACACCCTGGATGGGATGCCAATTCATTGCAGGGCAATTAGCATAGTCTGCATGATTTTGAACTGTGGGAGGAAACCGGAGTACCCAGAGGGAATCCATCGAGCATGGGGAGAACATGCACACAGACACAAGGTGAGAATCGAACCCTCTACCTAACTGCCAAACTAATATATATCAGATATACAATTGATGCATTTAAACTCCAAACTTTTACATGAATGAACAATATACACTTAATAATAATTCGAAGCACACAAACAAGTGAAAAATTTAAAGACGCGTGCCATAATTAATACAATCGAAACGATTACAAATCCCAAGTTATTATTATTTTTGTTGTAAAATTAATTAATGCATTAATTCATAAACAATCATACACAAACAGTTATTGAAACTAATCAATAAACATTCCTGCAGGAAAAGTAACCTAGGCATCACAGTACACTTTACATGCAAACACCCAGCACGGAACTTCTTAAGTTCCACTTAAACAAACAAAAACTAATCGAACCCGTGAAGTTTTTGGGCTAAAATTTGACCTCAATAAGCAAAACTGGTAAACAAAGTGTCGAGAATTCCGACCATGATCAGTAATAATACACAGCCAATGAGGATTAGGTTCACTCAGGTAAACTAACTAACAAATTCAAACAACAAAAATGAAGCAAGTGAAAATTGCAATCTGCATTATTGATCAGCTTTAAAGCCAGTGATCAGAACTAGACCTGATTCCAGTAGACACTAGACTCCATTTAGGATCCAGTCAGTAACTGATTCTCTTGAACTCACCTCTGGATTTAAAGCTCAGCAGATTTCTTCTCTCCTCTCTTCTTCTGTTATTAGTGCAGATGGAGGAGAACACAACTGGATTCTTCTTCTCTGGTGGTTTCACACCTAAACCCTTGGTTTACTGCCCCCTCCTGGCCAGTGTTTTATTCAAAGACATCTAAAATCTGTTTATTCTCCACACATTGTTATACAGGATGAACATTAAATCTGTCCCTTATTTCAAACCGATATTCCACAAAGCCTTCACTATATCCTGGTATAAGCTCTGCCCACATTTCACACCTTAACAGACTGAAACTACTCCGGATTATCCGCCTGAGAGAACTAGTTAGCATAAACCACAGCAGAATGAACAATATGAAAACCTCTGACTCAGTCACAGGTATAAAGTATACTTTTTAATTTACACAGTTGTAAGATGCCTATTTACGGTGTGATAATACATACTGTACTGTACAGTATATTAACTTGTAAATTAATGGTTCATTTAAGAAGAAATTGACATTTAGTTTTACTGCCATCTATGGAACCCTGAAGTGTTATCAGAAAATCATCTCGTTTACTGCATTAACGTTTCACCTCCATGTGCCTTCAGGTGATCTCATGTATTGTGGGACACTTTTTGATAACGGCCCCATGAGACCGGCAAAACCCTGCTTACTTACCCCATGTGATCTCAGCGCAATCACAACTACAGTATTGTTTCATGATCCAGCGGTGGTGTGCAGCAATAGAGGTGCAGCAAAGTATTAATAGACCAACTTAACAGTGATTGGATGCTGATTTTCAGATGCTTTGAAAGCTTTAAAGTCCCACTTTACCTGAACTCCATTAAACGTAAACCTTTGGGACTTTGGCAGTCAATTAATATACAGGGTGAGAATAAAAAAATACTTGATTTCACAACATGTCTTCTGAATATGTCTTCATTTATTGTGATAATGTCTAGTAAAACTTTTTCATTTTGTAAGGTTATCAGGGTTTCAGCATGTTATTTAGAGCTGTAGACAATAATTTGGAGCATTTATAATGCCATTTCATGTTAAATTGTCTTGTTTGCAGAGTCTAAAGACATGCAGATTAGGCTAATTGACATTTCCAAATTGCCTATAGTGTGTGTATGTGTGTGTGTTCCCTGTGTTGGATTGGCACCCCATCCAGGGTGCACCTGCCTTGTGTCCTAAGTCTCCTGGGATAGGATCCCAGCCCCTGTGACTTTTTTATACAGTAGATGCATATGTTTCCTGAGCCATACCATACAATTTAGTGTTTTAAGGAGGAATATCTACATCACTCATCAGCTGCTCAGCTTATTGTCCATGTACCCCATTTCAACCATTTTACAGAAAAGTCCTACAACAGGACACATCACGGAGGTTCTGAATGGAGTATGAGCATATGTAGATGACCTCACAATGGAAGAATACTACTGTATGAGATCATAAGTAAGTGCTATAGAGGATTCAAAAGAAAGGCCTGAACCAGGCTTTAAAACCAGAAAATAAAGAAAGCTCACAAAGCAGTCTGTAGTATCTTCATTCCTGTTAAAAAGCAGAAAAAAGGAGACATACTATACTTTAGCAAGTCCCAAAGAAGGCTTTTGATAGCACTCAGATACTCAGATACAGGCCATCACAACTCATCACTGATTCTAACTATAGTAGTTTCACAAATAAATATATTATAAAAAATATTGGTGATATATTTGAATATACAGAAAAGGAAAATGGGCTTGTATACTATAAGATTCTGTGTCTTAGATTCCTGACGTTAATAAATGAGTTCTAGTAGTTTGTACTTAGCAATTGTGCTTTTTATGGCAATGATTTCTTTTTGGACTTGTACTGTATATGTTCCTACATAAAACCGTTCTGTACATTTTAACATATTTAGGATTTATTTAGGAGAAGAAATTGAAAGAAAGTTGTCCAGGTTTGTTTCAAGTTTGTAATGGTTGATTCTTTGATTTTTGTGAACTTTGTGAGATTTAAGCAGTGGGGATTGAGGTGAAGATTATTTACTGACATCTACTGTACATGTGTACGTCCCCCCACTTTTAAATGCCTGTTATGTCCCATTTGCAAAAAGTCAAATAAGATTAGTAGTAGCAGTAGTAATACATTTATGGCATTTGGTACACAAATGATACACATCTGAGCAGTTGGCGGTTAAGGGCCATGCTCAGTTGTCCAACAGTGGTAACTCAGTGGTGGTGGGGTTTGAACCAGGGAACTTCTGATCAGTAGTACAACACCATAAGCACTGAGTTACTCCTGCCCGTAGTAGTACTAGTAGTGGTATTGAAGGTTGTTTTAGAAGTAGTATTACACCGCGTTCCAAATTATTATGCAAATTTGTCATTATGCTATGTGTCATAAACATTAAATGTTTGGTTTTTAAATTAAACTCATGGATGGTGTTGTGTCTCAGGGCTCTTTGGATCACTGAAATGAATCTCAGACACGTGTGATAATTAGTTAAACATACTGAAGAAGGTTGTTCCACATTATTAAACAGGCCACAGGTTTCAAGCAATATGGGAAAGAAAAAGGATCTCTGCTGCCGAAAAGCGTCAAATATTGCAATGCCTTGGACAAGGTATAAAAACATTAGATACTTCATGAAAACTTAAGCGTGATCATCGTACTGTGAAGACATTTGTGGCTGATTCAGCGCACAGAGAGGTTCGTGCAGATAAAGGCAGAATGAAGAAGGTTTCTGCAAGACAAATTCATCAGATTAAGAGAGCAGCTGCTGAAATGCCATTACAAAGCAGCCAACAGGTATTTGTATCTGGAGTCCCGTGAACCTCAAGGTGTAGGATCCTTTAAAGGCTTGCAGTTGTGCATAAACCTACTATTCGGCCCCTAATCAATGCTCACAAGCAGAAACGGTTGCAGTGGGTCCAGGCATACATGAAGACAAGTTTTTAAACAGTCTTGTTTACTGATGAGTGTCGTGCAACCCTGGATGGTCCAGATGGATGGAGTAGTGGATGGTTGGTGGATGGCCATCATGTCCCAACAAGGCTGCGACGTCAACAAGGAGGTGCCGGAGTCATGTTTTGGGCCGGAATCATGGGCAGAGCTGGTAAGCCACTGTAGGGTCCCTGAAGGTGTGAAAATGACCTCTGCAAAGTATATTGACCTACCACTTTCTTCCATGGTAAAAAAAAAAAGAACTGTGCCTTCATGCACGACAATGTACCATCACATGCTGCAAAGAATACCTCTGGGTCATTGGCTGCTATGGGCATAAAAGATGAGAAACTCATGGTGTGGCCACCATCCTCCCCCGACCTCAACCCCATTGAGAACCTTTGGAGAATCCTCAAAAGATCTATGAGGGTGGGAGGCGGTTTGATTCAAAACAGCAGCTCTGGGAGGCTATTCTGACATCCTGCAAAGAAATTAAAGCAGAAACTGTCCAAAAACTCACAAGTTCAATGGATGCAAGAATTGTGAAGGTGATATCAAAGAAGGGGTCAGATGTTAGGATGTTTTTGATTTAAATAGTTTTTGATTTCAGTAAAAATGACCTAATGCTGCAAATTCAACAAAATTAGTCATTTGGAACAGTGCGTTTTTCAGTGTTTTATTTTTAAAATAAATATTATCATTAGGAGGTTTGTTCAATAAAATTCTAATTATACCCTAATAGTTGATGACTAGAAAATTATACTGACTGTCATTTGCATTGACTAATTATGAAAATCAGGGAAAGACATCATTTGCATAATTTGAAACATGGTGTAGTAATAGTAGGAGTGGTGGTAGTTGCAAGTGGTGGTGGTGCTGTTGGTGGTAGATGTTGTGGTAGTATTGGTGGTAGTGGTGTTCATTGCCTCATGAGTATTTTCTCCAAGCCACATTTTTCCTCACCTAATTTATTTTATGAAAAAAAAAATAGATTTAGTGTATTAAATGTACTAATTGCAGGGACGTTCCCTGATACATCTATCGGGTGTAAATATCTGTAATTAACAACAAAGATGAATAAACACATTTTCTAAATTCTGTTTTTAAGACTTGTTTAGGTGTCTTTAAACATCAAATGTATATCACACATATACACTTTTTTTTCTCCAGTATATACTGTATGTTCTTGTACTGTATCATTTAAATAATTTTTTTTACATTTTTGCAAAACCCTTCAGCACTGAGGGAAATCCTCTGACGTGTGAACACGCCGGTGTCTTTGGAGCGTACTCGGGTGAGTGAAACTCCTCCCGCACTCTGAGCACTGGTACGGCCTCTCTCCAGTGTGAATGTGCTGGTGATGTCTTAGAGTGTCCTTCTGATTAAAACACTTCCCGCACTCTGAGCAGCGATACGGCTTTTCTCCTGTGTGAATGCGCTGGTGTGCTTTGAGGGCACCGTGTTGGTTAAAACTCTTTCCACAGTGTGTGCAGCTGTAAGGTTTCTCTCCGGTGTGGATGCGCTGGTGCGTTTGGAAATTACTCTCCCGGTTAAAACTCTTTCCGCACTGCGAGCAGCGGTACGGCTTCTCTCCTGAATGGATGCTGTGATGTCGTGTGAGAGTCCTCTTATGATTGAAACTTTTGCCGCATTGAAGGCATTGGTAGGGTTTTTCTCCAGTGTGAAGGTGCTGGTGATGTTGGAGATTGCGCTGCAAATTAAAACTCTTGCCACATTGTGAGCAGTGAAAAGACTTTTCTACTGTGTGGGTTCGTTGATGTTGTAGGAAATTACTAACATCAGCGAAACTCTTTCCACACTCCGAGCAGTGATGCGGCTTCTCTCCGGTATGGATGCGCTGGTGTGTTTTGAGGTTGCCCTTGTGAGTAAATTTCGCCCCACATTGAACACAGATAAACGGTTTCTCTCCTGTGTGAATTCTTCGATGTTGCTGGAAGTTGCTCAGCCGGGTGAAGCGCTTTCCACACGTCGAGCAGTGGTACGGTTTCTCCCCAGTGTGAACACGCTGGTGTAACTGGAGAGTGATGAGCTGTGAGAAACTCTTCCCACAATCTGAGCAATTGTACGGCTTCTCTCCTGTGTGAACACGCCGGTGTCTTTGGAGCATACTCCAATGAGGAAAACTCTTCCCACAGTCTGAGCAGTGGTGAAGGTCAGTTTGCGCTCTTACTTCACCGGTCATTACATAAAGAATATCAGTGTTTTCCTGACTACCAGAGTCTCTTGTGGGCAGCATTATGTTATTATCCATTTCTGCAGAGAGAAATAGAATTTAACGTGAAAAATATAAAACACTAAAATGAGCAAATTGTTTTAACCAATCAGGTCTCATGAAACATGTTTCCATTGTTAATTTGACAGAAAAAGGACATATTTAAAGCGATGCTCATACAATTTAAAATATGCTAGTTTTCCACTCAAAAGACATTGTTACGAACAAGATGGCGGGGCATATGGACGAAGTGGTGGTGTGCTCCTTTTATTATTATTATTGACTATCATGATCTCATCCTATAGGACTTTAGGAATCTAGGGTCAACAACAGTCCAAAGCAACAGAGAGTGTGGAAAGGAGGTGAAGAGGCATGGGCAGGCAGGTTGGAATGCGTGGAGAAAAGTGTCAAGTGTGTTGAGTGACAGAGATAAAGAAGATAATGATGTCGATATTTAAGGGAACTAGAGCATACATTCACTACAGCCACCAGGTACTTTTACAGATTGGTACAGTACAGTCTGCACTAAACACAGCATTTTTCCAAAATAAACACAGCCATAGAAGATTCCTTGTCCCTTTCACTTGACCAGAGACTATATAAACTGAACAGCCATAACATTATGGCTAATATTGAGTAGCTCCCCTTTTTGTGACCTGACTCTTTTGTATTAGAAACAATGTTAACCTTCTCAACTCTTCTATTGGATCAGACTACAGCCGTGGATAAAAAGACAGCCTCAAAGACGGTCTCCACTAACCATCGGTTGAAGAAGTGTGTGGCCTCAAGTGGAGGATATGCAGAGAAGGACTAAGCTCATGACCAGTTTTTATTTCTCATTACATTATTTTTCCTTAGCAATGATTATTTTATGACCGCCCCTAGTACAATCATCATGTACATGTATCTTTGTACAAGATACATCCCGTATCTTTAGATGGCCTTTCTGTTCCATCAAGTGCAACAGTAAAAGACCTCAGCGTGATTATAGATTCCAGCCTTTCATTTGAAGCTCATGTAGATAATATCACCAGGATAGCATTCTTTCACCTCAGAAATATTGCCAAGATAAGAAATATATTGTCGCTAAACGATGCAGAAAAACTAATTCATGCTTTTATCACCTCTAGGTTGGACTATTGTAATGCCTTACTGTCTGGTTGTTCAGCTAGGTGCATAAATAAGCTTCAGCTAGTCCAGAATGCAGCAGCGAGAGTCCTCACTAGAACCAGAAGATATGAGCACATCACCCCTATCCTATCTCAGGGATTAAAGTGAAAAAAAATCTTCTGACTGAACTTTTTTCAGGCCGAGCCATATTCCTTTAACAAACACTTTATTTAAATAGTCGAGACCAATAGCGTTAGGGGAGATTAAACCGCTTTAATATTGCCAGTTTGCATATTTTAAAAGCTATTTGTAATCTTTGAAAAAAATATACCTTGACAAATAATCAACCATCTACCACATATCTTTTCAGTGCATGTTTTTCTTTATCTTATAACACCAAACAATGTTTTGTGAAACTCTTAATAATTAACAGAAAAAAGTAATAGCACCACCATTACATTCCAAAAAGTGCTTTTTCAGTGCATGTTTTATGTATCTTAAAGAAAACATCTTCGTTTTCAGCTTAGATGACAAATTGGATTTCCAGTAAGCAGCAATGCCATGTGTGCAAGTAGTAGGCATGTGCATTAGACATAGACAATCTTGAAAGTGCACTCTTGTCTTTGACAACTGATTGCATTAAATTAACTAGTGGTTGTGAGACTGTGACCGGTGGCAGTTCTACACTGAAGTGCGCCCTGGGCGAGACTCCCTCCCGGCGCCCCCCTCCAAAAGTCCAAAAGTTGGGGTAGATCTCAGATAGATCCTTATCGTGCAGAAAAGTGATAAGCTCAAAGAGGCTCATGGTTTTTGATGGCAGTCATTAGACACTTTATTAATATAATATAATATAATCTAAGGGAGGAACAATTAGCTCCTTGGTTAATTTACTGCCTCAAATTATATGCTTTGTCACGTAACAGAGTTATAGCAAATGGAAAATGTCTTTTAAACTATCTACACATATGTAAATTAAACTGGCTATTTACAGTATACTGTAAATATATTGTAAATATATCGGCTATAGACAACATTAACATAAACAATGTAAATAAATAACTACTTGCAACAGTCTTGCTGCAAAGCATAATTTTGTGGTTACATTTTGTGGTATTTAATAGAAACCATTAGAATTTCTGTGATGGTTTGTAAATTAGGCTTTTATTGTGTGTGTGTGTGTGTGTGTGTGTGTGTGTGTGTGTGTGTGTGTGTGTGTGTGTGTGTGTGTGTGTGTTTTTAACAAGGTAAGCATAGCAAGCATCATAAGCAAGAAGGCTAACAAACCTAAGAGTTAACGTTATACCACTGATGAAAATGATGACATGAATAACTTAATCATACAGAGAGAACATTGTTATATACCTTTATCTTTTCCCCGTTTCTCCTCATCTTCTTTTGTTTTGTTTGTTTCTAAATTGGGCCCCTGACAGTTTTGGTCTTTTTCTCTCCATCGCTGTGTTTATACTTTATAATCGATGATTCGACAATCTGCAGATTTTCCCCAACGCTGTCACTCACGACCAGAAGTCAAGACTAAACCAATTCACCTCCACATCATCATCGTTTTTATTATCTCTTTTTATTTGCCATTTCACACAATTAAACACATGAAAAAAGTGTGTTTATAATATTTTGAATGAAATGTGCGTTATTTGTAAGAAAGACAGGTAGACATCATTTAGCCCCCTTCATTTGGGAGAGGTGAACTGTACTCTGCGCCCCCCCCCCGTTCAGCTTCTGTGCGGCTCAATCAGGGGCGGCGCGAGCGCAGGTAGCACAGATAATAGAAAACCGCTTAGCGGCACAGATTATTATTTTTTACTCCAGGTTCGTGTGCCGCCCCCACGTGACATAAAAAAATGCCGCCCTGGCGGCTGCCCACTTCGCCCTACCCTAAAACCGCCACTGACTGTGAGCGACAGGTCATGCTCCGCTATGAAAGAACATAGACGCACTTTTACATCGCGCACACGGTCGGCCACAGATGTGTGAATCTCCGTTGTGGTTCTTGTGGCAGCAGACAGGGAGCATGTGTACTGTTAGAGCACGAACCGCAGCATTGTGACGAGCTGCTGACTGATGGCGAACTCGCACTTTGTTTTGCCATTATTGCCATATTGAAGTTTCCTGTGGCATACTGTGCAGAGACACCTACCTGGATGTTTGATTTTTTTTAGTCCACGAACTAAAAGGCTTGCCATTCTCCCCAATTTCGCTAAGCCAAGCCCATCTCCATTTATTTATTTACACTTTTATCAATCTTCGAAACATCGGAGCCTTCCTGCATTAAGTGTGTCCATGCTATCTTAAATATAGTTATACCTCAGCCTGACATGTAGTTCTTCAAAACTAAACCAAAACCCGGAGTGGATCCATACCGGAGTGATAACAAAACGCTTAGAGTGGAGAGAGGAACGTGCAGTCGCTCCACTCCAGGCTTTGATCACATCCTCCTCAGCAGGCTGAATACACTGTCTTTCCTTAATTTAACACCCACGTAAGCCTATACAGTGGTGTGAAAAACTATTTGCCCCCCTGCTGACTTCTTATTCTTTTGCATGTTTGTCACACAAAATGTTTCTGATCATCAAACACATTTAACTATTAGTCAAAGACAACACAAGTAAACACAAAATGCAGTTTTTAAATGACGGGTTTTATTATTTAGGGAGAAAAAAAATCCAAACCTACATGGCCCTGTGTGAAAAAGTAATTGCCCCCTGAACCTAATAACTGGTTGGGCCACCCTTAGCAGCAATAACTGCAATCAAGCGTTTGCGATAACTTGCAACGAGTCTTTTACAGCGCTCTGGAGGAATTTTGACCCACTCATCTTTGCAGAATTGTTGTAATTCAGCTGTATTTGAGGGTTTTCTAGCATGAACCACCTTTTTAAGTTTAAGCCACAACATCTCAATAGGATTCAGGTCAGGACTTTGACTAGGCCACTCCAAAGTCTTCATTTTGTTTTTCTTCAGCCATGCAGAGGTGGATTTGCTGGTGTGTTTTGGGTCATTGTCCTGCTGCAACACCCAAGATCGCTTCAGCTTGAGTTGACGAACAGATGGCCGGACATTCTCCTTCAGGATTTTTTGGTAGACAGTAGAATTCATGGTTCCATCTATCACAGCAAGCCTTCCAGGTCCTGAAGCAGCAAAACAACCCCAGACCATCACACTACCACCACCATATTTTACTGTTGGTATGATGTTCTTTTTCTGAAATGCTGTGTTACTTTTACGCCAGATGTAACGGGACACGCACCTTCCAAAAAGTTCAACTTTTGTCTTGTCGGTCCACAAGGTATTTTCCCAAAAGTCTTGGCAATCATTGAGATGTTTTTTAGCAAAATTGAGACGAGCCTTAATGTTCTTTTTGCTTAAAAGTGGTTTGCGCCTTGGAAATCTGCAATGCAGGCCGTTTTTGCCCAGTCTCTTTCTTATGGTGGAGTCGTGAACACTGACCTTAATTGAGGCAAGTGAGGCCTGCAGTTCTTTAGATGTTGTCCTGGGGTCTTTTGTGGCCTCTCGGATGAGTCGTCTCTGCGCTCTTGGGGTAATTTCGGTCGGCCGGCCACTCCTGGGAAGGTTCACCACTGTTCCATGTTTTTGTCATTTGTGGATAATGGCTCTCACTGTGGTTCGCTGGAGTCCCAAAGCTTTAGAAATGGCTTTATAACCTTTACCAGACTGATAGATCTCAATTACTTTTGTTCTCATTTGTTCCTGAATTTCTTTGGATCTTGGCATGATGTCTAGCTTTTGAGGTGCTTTTGGTCTACTTCTCTGTGTCAGGTAGCTCCTATTTAAGTGATTTCTTGATTGAAACAGGTGTGGCAGTAATCAGGCCTGGGGGTGACTACAGAAATTGAACTCAGGTGTGATAAACCACAGTTAAGTAATTTTTTAACAAGGGGGGCAATCACTTTTTCACACAGGGCCGTGTAGATTTGGAGGTTTTTTTTCTCCCTTAATAACGTAAACCTTCATTTAAAAACTGCATTTTGTGTTCAATTATGTTATCTTTGACTAATAGTTAACGGTTTTTGATGAGCAGAAACATTTAAGTGTGACAAACATGCAAAAGAATAAGAAATCAGGAAGGGGGCAAATAGTTTTTCACACCACTGTATATACACAGCATTAAAATTATGAAAAGTGAATTTTAAACATTAAGGACAGGCGGAACAGTGTGATTGACGGAAATCCGTCGTAACGACGGAGAACTTTAATCCCTGTATTTTCACTACATTGGCTCCCTCTGAAATTTCGCATTGATTTTAAAATACTACTCTTGACATATAAGGCATTAAATGGTCTCGCGCCGCAGTATCTGAGCGAACTGCTAGTGTCTTACGATCCGCCACGCCTACTTCGGTCAAAGGATGCAGGCTGCTTGTCAGTACCGCGTATTATGAAAACTACAGCTGGGGGCAGAGCTTTTTCTTACAAAGCCAAAAAATTATGGAATAGTCTTCCAAATAGTGTTCGGGACTCAGACACAGTCTCAGTGTTTAAGTCTAGGCTAAAAACCTATTTATTTAGCCAAGCATTTTTATAAATAGATTTGCCATAAGGTAAAGGAGCAGATCTGGGGGACTCATGGACGTAGAGTATTATGGTGAACTGGTATGTTTAGATGCTGTCTTCCTCACTCTCATTTGATCACTCAGGTTTGTTGACGGTGAGGTGATTGTTTGCTTTACATCTCAGTTCCCCCTCATGTTTGTGTTTCCTTCTGGCTCTCCCTTTTAGTTATGCTGTCATAGTTAGTCCTGCCGGAGTCCCTGCTTGCACTCTACAGTAAATATACATTCACATTAGACATTGTGACTGTGACCATACCTAATTGCCATCTCTCCTCCTCTTCTCTTTCTCCCCCTCTTTCTCTTTCCTCTCTCCCCCTGTCTTCCCCTTTCACTCTTTCTCTCTCTCTCTCTTTCGAGCTACACATGTCGTTCCTGAGCTGCCAGTGATCCAGACTCCCTCTGCCCTCCGGACCTGTCTGATCCATCCTGGTGCCCCGCTTCTGGTTGGAGGTCTCGTCGCATGGATGCCCCGTGTGTCTCTTTAGGATGCGCCTGGTGTCTGGGGATGATTCTATCTACTTAGAAGATGGTTCTGGCCTCGACTGGTGTTGTCAGCTGTTTCTCTGAGGACTTGACAATTCGATAGTTCAGGACTGGAACTTTCTACAAGTCTACCTGAGTCTCCAATAACTACTGGACTCCATTTTAACTAGGGTTGTTCCGATTCCGATATTGGTATCGGAAATGCTGCCGATACCACAAAAAAATCTGGCATCGGAATCGGCGAGTATTTGAGTCCACGTACCGATCCGATACCATTTTCCTAAACATAACCTATTTATGCCCGCTAGCTTTGCTAGCTTAGCTTACTTACAGAGTGCCACGGCGTGCGCCTGTGATGGGCGTGCACCCAAATTGATATCGCTCCTCGCTCACTAGTTAGGCGGCCTCCCCCTCTTTAGGTATGTGTAGGAGCAGGGCCGCAAAATCAGGCAACGGCCCATGAGCTATCGCCGCTAATGATCCCGGCGCTATAAAACACAGCGGGGAGTGTAGCTCGGGGTCTGACTGTTGGGAAGCTGGACTTTGCGACGCGGTGGATTTTATGAGAGACAGTGGCACAAGAGCGGGGCGATGTGATGCACCCCAGAGACTTTAAAAAGGGGGGCGCCTTTGATCTCCGCGAGAGGAGCGCGTGAACGAGCTGTGCGAGCTCCCGCGGCTCCTTCACTTCCGCGTAGAGCCCGCCTTCGCATCCCTGCTGCCGAAGTGGAAAAGGCCGCAGAGAGCCTTTAACCCTTTCCTTCCCCATTTTTCTAAATAAATGACCCTTTTTCCTGTAAGACCTCGCCTCGTGTCCGTGTTTCATGGTGTCGCCTGTGCACTTAGGGTCGAACCCGTTACACAGGGCTAGTAGTATTTTACTTAAAAAAAAAGAAATGCTCTCTCTCTCTCTCTCTCTCTCTCTCTCTCTATATATATATATATATATATATATATATATATATATATATATATATATATATATATATATATACACATACACACACACATATATACACTGTACAGATACACACCCAGGTATCAGATCAGTACTCGGTATCGGCCGATACCCTCAGCCCAAGTATCGGAATCGGTATCGGGAGGGGAAAAATGGTATCGGAACATCTCTAATTTTAACATCAACTATTATGGCTGAACCTAACACTGTATAAATGCAGATCATTTCCTGCTATCTGTTTCACCCAGATGAGGATGGGTTCCCTGTTGAGTCTGGTTCCTCTCAAGGTTTCTTCCTATTACCATCTCAGGGAGTTTTTCCTTGCCACTGTCGCCCTCGGGCTTGCTCACCAGGGACTATCTGAACATTTTCATTCATACGCATTCACATTCCATACAAACTTAAATAATTCTTTTGATTGTGTAAAGCTGCTTTGAGACAATGTCAATTGTTAAAAACACTATACAAATAAAATTTAATTGAAAAATACATAGGAACAGTATATTCTTATTATTGAAACTTGTATTATATGCAACTTTACATATATTACAACCTTATTAATGCACATCAGTGTGCAGGTCTTAGATACCGACCTGACTGCACTTTACAGTATACAATATTTCTTTTTCATAATTTTTTTTTAATGAATATATTTTATTTGACCCTCTTTTCTCGTATTGATGCATAATGTCCCTTAAGGATTAATAAAAGTAGTTAATTCATTTGTTCGATCTATCAATCTGTCGATCTATCTATCTATCTATCACAGCTATTTCTGAACAATGATGTAAACAAGCCATAAACAGTTTCTGTGCTGTTGTGTAACATTAAGATGAAGATAATTAATTCTTAGTCATTGCTAGTTATCAGAATGTAAATAATAAATTTATATACTTACTGATTACTTTCTTTTCCCCCCAAAGCTTAGAGCCAGTTCTCATCACTAAACCCTAATAAACATGAAGTAGAGCTTCAGCTAGAACCAGATTCCTGACCAGTTTCACTTTAACTCACTTCTGGATATAAAGACATGAATCCCCATCAGACACTAACATTATTATCAGCACCTGAACAGAAGTGTGAATCCCCAGGCTGACAGGGTATTAGTGTGGAGCTGATGAGCTCCACTTCATGTCCATTTGGGGGGTAAACAAATCCTCTTCATCGAGCTGAGGTGATTTCACAGAGGAGGTGTTTTACTGCCACCTGCTGGTCTGGACTGAGAGCAAACATTAGCTGCTCTATATACAGTACTGGACAAAAAGTCTTATAGAACTTGTGTTAATTAGTAGTGTTATACAAGTTTATTTTATTACCCCATGCTTAAACTAGTAGAAAAAATTATTTATGATTAACAAACGTTGGTATTCTAGCAAAAAAAAAAAAAAAAAAATCATCCAACTAGTAAATAAATAAATAAATAAATAAATAAATAAAAATCTAACAGGTAATTATCTGTAGGCCAGAAAAGAAAGCAGCAGATTATAAAAAAAACCCACATAAGAACAAACAAACCAACAAACAAACAAATTAATAAATAATACACAGAACACAAAACACAAAAACAAAGTTTCTGGGTTTTGCTGCATAAAACTGCAGATACTGTACAATAGAGACTGTGAAAAAGAGACTTTCAATAACATTCAGTATTTCTATGTAGTTTTGTTTTCCTTTGAATTATATTTTGTTATGTATACATTATTTTAAATTCTGGTTATATAAATTATATATATATATATATATATATATATATATATTTTTTTTTTTCTTTTCTTTATTTTTGTCTAGTAATATAAATGCAAGGTCTCCCAAAACATTTACATTATTTTTGCTCAAATAATCTTAATTTTTTTAGTCAGATGGCACTGCACATATTGAACATTTGTGTAAATCTATATTCATTTGAATATGTTCTTCGAATTTTAATTAATAAATTATTTATTTTTCAACATGAAGCCCATTTAATTTCGTTTGGCTAGGACACGTAATTATTCAGCTATTCATATTTTGAATGATGGGTGTTTTTGGGCATCCTGTATAATACAAAACTGTTTTTGTACCATTGGTTATACTTATTCCAATATTATTTTGACCATTTAAGTATTGCATTACATGAATAAATATTCATATTAAAATTAACACAAAAAATAGTTTGATAAAAAAAATTTAACCTGTTGTAAGTTGTGTTGGGAAAAAATCAAATTCAAATAAAATTATTTAAAAGCTTAATTAACAAACCTTAATTGGAAATGCTTCCAAATCCTACAGATCTATCTAGAACCATCTAGAAATCTCTGTAGTTCAACTAGGGACTGTGCAGGCAAATGGTGACTGTTGTACAACCGTGCTATACACTCACACATGCATTCACACACTTTGGCAATTTGGGAACGTCAATTAGGCTAATCTGCATGTCTTTGGATGAGGATTACATGCAAACTCCTTGCACTCCATGCGGGAATCAAACCTGGGACCAGGAGGTTCAATGCCACCGTGCTGCTTATATAAATGAAATAATGAAAAATTAGTAAACAGTAATTGATGAATCAAAGTCAATAATTGATCAGAAACAGTTCTTCCAAAGATTTTATCACACCTGCTTCTTGTTTTCCTTTTAGCAGGAAAAGTGCTCTTTTACATACAGTAATATGCTGCTTTCTTGTGTGGTCTATACAGATATTTTCCTTTAGCTTGTTTTTGAAATGTTTTTTTTTGCTGAAATATTTTGTAAATCATAAATGGCTTATATATTGACATAATAATGACAAGACATAATAAACATCACAAAGTTTGTACTTAAACAACACATTTACACATTACTGGACGATTATTCTTACATTTGTTGCTTGCAACACATTCCAAATAAATTGCAAGAATTGCAAGAATGTACAGTATAGGGGTGATCTAATCTGTCATCTTCTTTACGGGGTTTAATTACTGCACTTTGTTCTATAATGATTCTGGAAATCTTTTCATACACTTTAAGTCTGTGAATGCATTACTGTATATGCATCCTTGTTTGGAAAAATAGGACACATTGAGCGAGCAGTGATATGGCTTCTCTCCCACATGAACAGGATGTGTTGATGAGTTTTGATATTACCCTCTGAGTAAAACCTCTAACACACTGCATACATATAAATAGTTTCTATGGGGGGGAAAAAAACTCTTTTCAATAAAACTTTTCCCATACTGTGAACTGTGATATGGTTTCTCTCCTGCGTGAATTCGTAGGTGTGTTTTGAGATGATCTTGAAGAATAAACTTTCTTCCACTGTACACACATGTTCTTCACATGCTCTTTCCACAAAATGATAAAGGGTGAAGATTTTTCTTCATTTTTCAAGAGCGTGTGATAGTATCTGGTGTATTGGAAGTCTTTTTGGGTATCAAGATTTTGTGTACTGTATAACTAGGGAGGAGAGAAAAACAGAAGATAACAAAAAACCCCATAAAACTGTCACCATAAGAATAAATAAATGAATAATTTGTGTGTGATATATGAAGATACTAAGCTTTGTTTTGTAGTTTAAACACGTACAGTACTGAAGCTGTTTATATGCTGTTGATCCTTTCGGCCCATAGGGGGAGGCAGTTCTACGTGTTTCTGTGTCTTTGGCGAAAGGAAATGATGTATCAGGAACTCCCTCTTTTCCCACTTTTTTTTTATTGAACAAAACTTAAACAATATTTTTTATAATACATACATTTATAACTGTAACATCAGTAAGTTTGAATAAACATGTATCAAAGCAAGGCACACACTAGTCAAACAAAACAGAAATGGTGAAAACCACTCTGAAAGAAATAAAAATAAAACAAATACAATGAAAAAGTAAATACAGTAAATAAACAAAATAGATAAGAAAATATAAATACAAAGGGTTTGTATTCTAATAAACCAAGGTCTCTTATTATTGGCTTTTTTACCTTTCATATGCTCCAAAGATGGAAAATAATTACAAATAAAATCTTTTTTTTTTTTCAAGAAATGAAGGTTTAGTTTTTATACATTTGCATTTATGAATGAAACATTTGCCTAAAATCAACAATACATTAATGAAAAACTTATTCTTCTTATTAGAGATGTTCCGATACCATTTTTCCCCTCCCGATACCGATACCGATACTTGGGCTCAGGGTATCGGCCGATACAGAGTACTGATCCGATACCTGGGTGTGTATCTGTACAGTGTATATATACTGTGTATGTATATATACAGTGTATATTTATATATATATATAGCATTTCTTTTTTTAAGTAAAATACTACTAGCCCTGTGTAACGGGTTCGACCCTAAGTGCACAGGCGACACCATGAAACACGGACACGAGGCGAGGTCTTACAGGAAAAAGGGTAATTTATTTAGAAAAATGGGTAAGGAAAGGGTTAAAGGCTCTCTGCAGCCTTTTCCACTTCTGCGGGAGGGATGCGAAGGCGGGCTCGATGCGGAAGTGAAGGTGCCGCGGGAGCTCGCACAGCTCGTTCACGCGCTCCTCTCGCGGAGATCAAATGCGCCCACCTTTTTAAAGTCTCTGGGGCGCATCACATCATCCCGCTCTTGTGCCACTGGCTCTCATAAAATCCACCGTGTCGCAAAGTCCAGCTTCCCAACAGTCAGACCCCGAGCTACACTCCCCGCTGTGTTTTATAGCGCCGGGATCGTTAGCGGCGATAGCTCATGGGCCGTTGCCTGATTCTGCTGCCCTGCTCCTTCACATACCTAAAGGGGGGAGAGGCCACCTAACTAGTGAGCGAGGAGCGATATCAATTTGGGCGCACGCCCATTACAGGCGCACGCCGTGAGAGTCTGTAAGTAAGCTAAGCTAGCAAAGCTAGCGGGCATAAATAGGTTATGTTTAGGAAAATGGTATCGGATCGGTACGTGGACTCAAATACTCGCCGATTCCGATGCCAGATTTTTTTGTGGTATCAGCAGCATTTCCGATACCAATATCAGAATCGGAACAACCCTACTTCTTATCATCCAGTAGTATTCCAAACATAATATGTTTTATCAAAAGCGCACAGTGATTGTATCTTTGGCTCTACCCAATAAAACATATTTTCCCAAAAGATGCCAGAATATACACAAGAAAAGAAAAAGTGATAAGTTGTCTCAATGTCAACTTTACAAAAAGATGCAAGCATTTTGCTCGAAATTAAACCAGTATCTTAAAAACTCAGCTAATGGATAAATACCATTACATATTTTGACGTGCTCTGCATTTAATACCATAATTCCCTCCACACTCACCACCAAGCTGGAGCACCTGGGACTCAGCTCAGCCATGTGTCAGTGGATCTCCAACTTCCTAACGGGCAGACCACAGGCAGTAAGGATGGGCAGTCATGTCTCAGCTTCCCTCACTCAGCAGGGTTGCACCTACGACTGCGTGGCCACTACCAACTCCACCGCCGTCATCAAGTTTGCTGACGACACCGTCGTGGTCGGACTGATCACCAACAACGATGAGTCGGCCTACCTGGAGGAGATTGGAAATCTGGAGAACTGGTGCCAGAGGAACAATCTTCTCCTGAACATCAGTAAGACAAAGGAGCTGATAGTGGACTTTAGTACAAAGCAGGAGAGGAACTACCAGACCCCCGTCATCAACAGGAGCCCAGTGGAGAGAGTGGACAGCTTCAGATACCTCGGTGTTCACAACACGCAGGACCTGTCATGGTCCTGTCACATCAACACCGTGGTGAAAAAAGCCCGGCAGCGTCTGTACCACCTCAGATGTTTGAGAGACTTCAGACTGCCCTCCAAGGTGCTCAGGAATTTCTACTCCTGCACCATAGAGAGCATCCTGACGGGAAACATCATGACCTGGTTTGGAAACAGCACCATGCAGGACAGACGAGCTCTACAGAGGGTGGTGCGTTCAGCTGAGCTCATCATCCGCACCAAGCTCCCTGACCTGCACTCAATCTACACCAAGCGGTGCTGGACCAAGGCCAGGAAGATCGTGAAGGACCTCAGCCATCCCAACAATGGACTGTTCTCTCTGTTGCGGTCAGGAAAGCGCTTCCGCTCCCTGAAGGCCAACACAGAGAGACTGAGGAGGAGCTTCTTCCCGCAGGCGATACGGTCTCTCAACCATACCACATTCACACCACAAACACAGAACTAATACAACCTGTTAACGTCAACGGACACTATGGACACTTTCATGCACATCTACACTTACATCGGAACTCATGTTTATGTTTACATTCTGCACAAAGACACTTTAATAAGGCACCTTAAGTCACTTTTCTATGCATACTTGCACACCATACTTCCTCCACCAAATTTCAATTAAAAGAAAAAAAAAAAAAAGAAAATTTCTATTGTACAGTATATTTCTATTTTTATTTCTATTTTGTACAGTATACTCTATTTTTATTTCAATTATACTTCTATTTTTATTTTTATTTCTATTTTGATTCTAGTTAAGTTTAATTTTCCTACAGTATTTCTTTACTCATATTTATTTCTTACTATAAGATTTAATTCTCTTTTTAAGGTCACTGGAGGTCGTGTAAGCATTTCACTGCATATCGTACTGTGTATGACTGTGTATGTGACAAATAAAATTTGAATTTGAATTTGATCAGGTTGTTAATGCACCCCTTTGAGTGGCAATATGAGTAAGTTTTATTTTTGTTTTGTATAATTTGTAGTAATTATATTTGTGAGTAATGTGATGTTCTGGACATATTAAGAAATTTAATTTGAGAGGCATAAGTGGAAAATAGCGCTAAGCTTGTGATTGTAAATGTCTAGGTTAAGTTAACCCTTTAGTGCACTTTGAGTGATAGTACCTATCTTCTTGGTTTTGGTGCAAACTGTATTTATTTTTAGTTTATTTTTTATTTTTAATATTTGCCTGTGTTTGTATATCTTTTAAATTTCACACTTTTTTTTGCAACAAATTCTGTCCAAATACAACACATTCTTGTTCCTTGGAGGAAATGATGCGGGAAAGAGTTTAGCTGGCTGTGAATCTCAATATCGGACAGTACAGTAAATCATACCACTCTACAGTATTACAAAGAATTCACATCATATAAACTCTGACATCAGGGTGGAGAAATTAGAGGCTCAAGGTCTAGAAAAAAAGGAAACAAGGTCACTCTCCTCTCTTCTTAAAGTCTTCAAAATCTTCAGGAAGACTAAATACTAGATCATTACCTGGATCCCCAAAAAAAGTCATCAGCGTCAAGCTGAGCCAGTATGGCAGCAAGCATTCGCACAAGCAGAAGCTCAACCCGCAAAAGCCAGATTAGCCTATGTGGAAAATGAAATGAACATTAAGGTGGAGAAAGCTCACTTAAATGCAACCCTTGGTGTACTCAATCTTCGAAAGGAAGCAGATGCAGCTATTGTTAAGCACAGGTGATGGAGTCAGGTGCTGCACAGTTTTACACTGCAGAACAAAGCAAAGAGCCATCGTTCTTGCACCCGCAAGCAACTCCAGAACAGAAAGTGAGTGAATATATAAATAAACATAATTATACTAACCTGTTTCAAAGAGACAGTGCTATGTTGATTCAAAATGATAACATCACACATGAGGAAAATATATTCAAGACTCCAGCCATGTTCACTCCTCTTCATATTGAAGAAGACTCACACAGCAGATGTTTAGTCCAAATACTAATGATGGCAACACAACCAGTGACCTTGCTAGGTTTCTAGCTAAAAGCAAGTTAGTTACTGGCAGACTAACCAAATTCGATGATAAGGCTGAAAATTAACTCAGTTGAAAAGACACATTTTTTTGTGCTTTTAACAATGGTCATTGTCTCAAAGCAGCTTCACATTGTCTCTGATGAGCAAGCCAAGGGTGACGGCGACAGTGGCAACAAAAAAAACTCCCTGAGATGGCAAAAGGAAGAAACCTTGAGAGGAACCAGACTCATCAGGGAACCCATCCTCATTTTGGTGATAATTCAATTCAATTTCAATTCAATTCAATTCAGTTTTATTTGTATAGCGCTTTTAACAATTGACATTGTCTCAAAACAGCTTTACACAATCAAAAGAATTATTTAAGTTTGTATGGAATGTGAATGTGTATGAATCAAAATGTTCAGATAGTCCCTGGCGAGCAAGCCCGAGGGCGACAGTGGCAAGGAAAAACTCCCTGAGATGGTAATAGGAAGAAACCTTGAGAGGAACCAGACTCAACAGGGAACCCATCCTCATCTGGGTGAAACAGATAGCAGGAAATGATCTGCATTTATACAGTGTTAAGTGTTAGGTTCAGCTATAATAGTTTATGTTAATTGATGTTATAATACTTGATGTAAAATGGAGTCCAGTAGTTATTCGAGACTCAGATAGACTTGTAGAAAGTTCCAGTCCTGAACTATCGAATTGTCAAGTCCTCAGAGAAACAGCTGACCACACCAGTCGAGGCCAGAACCATCTTCTAAGTATAGAGAATCATCCCCAGACACCAGACGCATCCTAAAGAGACACACGGGGCATCCATGCGATGAGACCTCCAACCAGAAACGGGGCACCAAGATGGATCAGACAGGTCCGGAGGGCAGAGGGAGTCTGGATCACTGGCATCTCAGGAACCACATGTGTAGCTCGACAGAGAGAGAGAGAGAAAGAGTGAAAGGGGGAGACAGGGGGAGAGAGGAAAGAGAAAGAGGGGGAGGAAGAGAAGAGGAGGAGAGATTACAATTAGGTATGGTCACAGTCACAATGTCTAATGTGAATGTATATTTCACATGATAATGGATAGAAATAACTGTATATAACATAATTTGTGTTATGTGTGAGGGCAGATGAGGTCTGGATCACTGGAAGCACAGGAGCAGCATGTGTAGATCCAAACCATCATGAAGCAGAATCCAGCTGGAGCTGGTCCTTCTCTGGATGCCCCAGGAACCTCGGAGGGTTGGCCTTTGTCTACTGAAGCTGGAACAATCTCCAGATGCCTGTATAGAAAAATACAGAACCGATGGAGAGAATTAGCGTAGTTGCTATTCAGGATAGCTGTACTGGAGTATGAGGTTATTGGATGAGTTACGTGTATGCCAGATTAAAGAGATGCACAGACCATGGTCTCACAGCCAATGAAGAAAATGATTGGGCCCAGAGTCTTCTGAACAAGCAAAAATGCTGAAAGCAGTCAATATTAGACACCCATCTGCCGGGCGGAACATGATATGGATAAAACTGGAAGAATGTTATTGCTCATCAGAAGAAATCAAAAGCTCCTTTTTTTCGAGAATAGAACACTTCCCAAAGATCTCCATCAAAGAACCTCACAAGCTTTGTGAGCTGTCAGATCTACTCTTTTAACTCGAAGCCACAAAGCTAGGTGAAAACCTACATGGTTTATTTTATCTCGACATAGCCAGTGGAGTGTGTACAATTGTGGAGAAGCTGTCTTTTTACCTTCAAGAAAAATAGACTATGGTGGAGTCAAAGTGCAATGAAGACCACTATGTTAGTTTTCCACCTTTTTCCTTCTTTGTTGAGTTTGTGAGAAATCAGGCCAAGGCAAGGAATAACCCAAGCTTCACCCCAACTCGTTTCTCCTCTCCTTATCGTGCTGTAAGTTACAGAAAAGGGAAACTAAGAGGTAATAATTACAGCCCAAGAGCATCAATCACAGTGCACAAGACAGATGTATCAGCAGAGGCACCCAAGACAGAAAAGGGTCAGCTGGGGTCACAAACCCCACCCATTAAAAAGATTCAATTGAATTCAATTGAATTAAATTTTATTTTTGTAGCGCTTTTAACAATTGACATGGTCTCAAAACAGCTTTACACAATCAAAAGAATTATTTAAGTTTGTATGGAATGTGAATGTGTATGAATCAAAATGGTCAGATAGTCCCTGGTGAGCAAGCCGAGGGCGACAGTGGCAAGGAAAAACTCCCTGAGATGCTAATATGAAGAAACCTTGAGAGGAACCAGACTCAACAGGGAACCCATCCTCATCTGGGGGAAACAGATAGCAGGAAATGATCTGCATTTATACTGTGTGTTACAGTAGGTGGCTGGCAGTTCAGCTATAATAGTTGATGTTAATTGATGTTAAAATGGAGTCCTGGTAGTTATTGGAGACTCAGATAGATTTGTAGAAAGTTCCAGTCCTGAACTATCGAATTGTCAAGTCCTCAGAGAAACAGCTGACAACACCAGTCGAGGGCAGAACCATCTTCTAGGTAGAGGGAACCATCCCTAGACACCAGACGCATCCCAAAGAGACACACGGAGCATCCATGCGACGAGACCTCCAACCAGAAACGGGGCACCAGGATGGATCAGACAGGTCCGGAGGGCAGAGGGAGTCTGGATCACTGGCAGCTCAGGAATGACATGTGTAGCTCGATAGAGAGATTTGAGGTGAAAGAATGCTATCCTGGTGATATTATCTACATGAGCTTCAAATGAAAGGCTGGAATCTATAATCATGGCGAGGTCTTTTACTGTTGCACTTGATGGAACAGAAAGGCCATCTAAAGTTACGGTGTGATCTAAGATTTTACTCCTAGCTGTATGCGGTCCTATGACTAGAACTTCTGTCTTATCCGGATTAAGCAGAAGGAAATTAATTAGCATCCAATTTCTTATGTCCTGCAAACATTGCTCAACTTTAGTAAGATGGTTTTTCTCATCAGGTTTTGCTGAGACATATAACTGTGTGTCGTCATCATAACAATGAAAACTAATACCATGCTTACGGATTATGTTGCCCAGAGGAAGCATGTAAAGGGAAAAAAGGGCCTAAAACTGAACCCTGTGGAACGCCAAACTCCACTAGAGAACATGCAGAATAATCACCATTTAAGTCTACATACTGATAACGATCTGTCAAATTCCACTGTCTGAAATGATCTCAGATCACTATCTTGTCTCAATTCAAGTGTGTCACAGTGATACTGTACGCACAGCACCGCGCTACCATATTAAACGTACATTCACATCAACTACCACACAGAGTTTTATCAGTAATCTCCCAGAGTTACCAAGTTCGATTAGATCACCGTCTGACCCCACAGAACTCGATCAGGCGACTGAATATTTAGAGTCGTCATTTCATTGTACCTTAGATAATGTAGCTCCAGCTAAAAGAAAAATTATTAGAGATAAGAAACTCGCTCCCTGGTATAACGATCACACACTCACTTTAAAACAGACCGCTCGGAAATTAGAGCGTAAATGGCATCAAACTAAATTGTTAGTATTTCAAATAGCATGGAAAGAGAGCATCCTGAACTATAGGAAAGCTCTTAGTGTAGCTAGATCAACATATCTCTCCACTCTTATAGAAGAAAATAAAAATAATCCTAGATTTTTATTTAATACCGTAGCCAAATTAACCAGAAATAAGACCACTACAGAAATCTCCACAACAACATCATGCAATAGTGAGGACTTCATGAACTAATTTAATAATAAAATTGTAAATTTCAGGCATAAAATTGAGGCTTTGAAACCGAACAATGTAATTGATACAGATGTTAACCTAGCCATGTCAGATCGGAACCTAGAATACTTTACTCCCCTTGAAGAGAATGAACTAATTTCACTCATCTCTTCTGCAAATTCATCAACCTGTATATTAGATCCTATACCGACACATTTTCTTAAACAGATAGTACCAGTAATAACAGAACCGCTGTTGAGAATAATTAATTCCTCACTCAGCATTGGTTATGTTCCAAAATCTTTTAAAGTAGCAGTTATCAAACCAATAATTAAGAAACCTGACCTCGACCCCTGTCAGTTGTCCAATTACAGGCCAATATCAAACCTCCCCTTTATCTCTAAGATTCTGGAAAAGATAGTAGCGGAGCAGCTATGCTCATATCTACATAGAAATGGCATACATGAACTGTATCAGTCAGGATTTAGGCCTCATCACAGCACAGAAACAGCACTCGTTAAAGTAGTAAATGACCTCCTATTGGCCTCTGATCAGGGTTGTGTAACTATGCTTGTATTACTCGACCTCAGTGCAGCTTTTGACACCATTGATCATAGTATTCTTCTTTGCAGATTAGGAAATTCGTCTGCAGCAGAGGTAGGTTTTGGTCTCGTCCTCCTGTGATGGGACGGATTTTGCAAATGCACTTGACAATACTGTTCTTGCAAGAACTATTACAGAAAGGCCGACCTCTGTGTCTTAAAATAACAACTAACTGGTGTTTTTCTTGTTGTTACGTAATTAACTAATTCCATATGTGTTATTTTATAATTTTGAAATCCCCAGTATTGTTGTATTCATTGATTCATTCATTTTCCATACAGCTTAATCCTGTGTTCAGGGTCGCGGGGGACCTGGAGCCTATCCCAGGAGACTTCGGGCACTAGGCGCGGTACACCCTGGACAGGGTGCCAATCAGTATTGTTGTAGAATGTAGAAAATAAATCATTAAACAAAAACAAAGAAATTTGCAAGTGACCCCAAACTTTTGAACACTTGTGTAAGTAAATAACATTGCAATCCCTAATAATTGATATTTAATGAATGATTAATTAATCTAAAATATTTAAATATTAATTTAACCAATACTGTGTAAGGCTGTGAGGTCATTTTCATTTTCCACTCACTCGCGTTCACATACACATACCGTTTATTATATACAGTGGTGTGAAAAACTATTTGCCCCCTTCCTGATTCCTTATTCTTTTGCATGTTTGTCACACTTAAATGTTTTTGCTCATCAAAAACCGTTAACTATTAGTCAAAGATAACATAATTGAATACAAAATGCAGTTTTTAAATGAATGTTTACGTTATTAAGGGAGAAAAAAACCTCCAAATCTACATGGCCCTGTGTGAAAAAGTGATTTTCTTCTTACTGATAAACTCATGAGCTGTATGCCACAATCATCAATATTAAAACAATAAAAGGCTTGAACTACTTCAGTTTGTGTGTAATGAATCTAAAATATATGAAAGTCTAATGTTTATCAGTACATTACAGAAAATAATGAACTTTATCACAATATGCTAATTTTTTGAGAAGGACCTGTAGAAAGGGAGTTATTGCCACATCCCCCATACAATCCTGACCTCTCATCTTTACATTTTAAGCCAGCAGCTCTTGAAACCAATTTTAGCCATTTGTGTTTCTAGGATCTTTAAAAAAAAAATTATATATATATTATATATACAGTCGTGTGAAAAACTATTTGTCCCCCTCCTGATTTCTTATTCTTTTGCATGTTTGTCACACAAAATATTTCTGATCATCAAACACATTTAACTATTAGTCAAAGATAACACAAGTAAACACAAAATGTAGTTTTTAAATGAGGGGTTTTATTATTTAGGGAGAAAAAAAATCCAAACCTACATGGCCCTGTGTGAAAAAGTAATTGCCCTATAACTGGTTGGGCCACCCTTAGCAGCAATAACTGCAATCAAGTGTTTGCGATAACTTGCAACGAGTCTTTTACAGCGCTCTGGAGAAATTTTGGCCCACTCATCTTTGCAGAATTGTTGTAATTCAGCTTTATTTGAGGGTTTTCTAGCATGAACCGCCTTTTTAAGGTCATGCCACAACATCTCAATAGGATTCAGGTCAGGACTTTGACTAGGCCACTCCAAAGTCTTCATTTTGTTTTTCTTCAGCCATTCAGAGGTGGATTTGCTGGTGTGTTTTGGGTCATTGTCCTGCTGCAGCACCCAAGATCGCTTCAGCTTGAGTTGACGAACAGATGGCCGGACATTCTCCTTCAGGATTTTTTGGTAGACAGTAGAATTCATGGTTCCATCTATCACAGCAAGCCTTCCAGGTCCTGAAGCAGCAAAACAACCCCAGACCATCACACTACCACCACCATATTTTACTGTTGGTATGATGTTCTTTTTCTGAAATGCTGTGCTACTTTTACGCCAGATGTAACGGGACACGCACCTTCCAAAAAGTTCAACTTTTGTCTCGTCGGTCCACAAGGTATTTTCCCAAAAGTCTTGGCAATCATTGAGATGTTTTTTAGCAAAATTGAGACGAGCCTTAATGTTCTTTTTGCTTAAAAGTGGTTTGCGACTTGGAAATCTGCCATGCAGGCCGTTTTTGCCCAGTCTCTTTCTTATGGTGGAGTCGTGAACACTGACCTTAATTGAGGCAAGTGAGGCCTGCAGTTCTTTAGATGTTGTCCTGGGGTCTTTTGTGGCCTCTCGGATGAGTCGTCTCTGTGCTCTTGGGGTAATTTTGGTCGGCCAGCCACTCCTGGGAAGGTTCACCACTGTTCCATGTTTTTGCCATTTGTGGATAATGGCTCTCACTGTCGTTCGCTGGAGTCCCAAAGCTTTAGAAATGGCTTTATAACCTTTACCAGACTGATAGATCTCAATTACTTTTGTTCTCATTTGTTCCTGAATTTCTTTGGATCTTGGCATGATGTCTAGCTTTTGAGGTGCTTTTGGTCTACTTCTCTGTGTCAGGTAGCTCCTATTTAAGTGATTTCTTGATTGAAACAGGTGTGGCAGTAATCAGGCCTGGGGGTGACTACAGAAATTGAACTCAGGTGTGATAAACCACAGTTAAGTTATTTTTTAACAAGGGGGGCAATCACTTTTTCACACAGGGCCATGTAGATTTTTAGTTTTTTTTGTCCCTTAATAATGTAAACCTTTATTTACAAACTGCATTTTGTGTTCAATTATGTTATCTTTGACTAATAGTTAAATGTGTTTGATGAGCAGAAACATTTAAGTGTGACAAACATGCAAAAGAATAAGAAATCAGGAAGGGGGCAAAAAGTTTTTCACACCACTGTATATATAGGGCTTAGAATAGTACTGTATAGAATGAGATCTTTTTATTCAGCACAAAATAGGATGCTGAACTGTACATTACTTCAGTTTAAACCGTCTGTACAAACATGACTGAGAAAAAGTAAGTGTATTAGTGTAACAGGGGATTATATAGAGAAATAAAGGGAGTTCTGTTATTCTGCACAATCAGAAGTCCCAGTTTGACTTGAACACCCCTCATGTTTATTAAGACAACTTTTTAAATTGTTGCTTCATAATGTAATATGAACCTTTATGTATTTTAAAATAATCAGCATGGATTCCTTTTAAAATATAAAGAAGAGAAACTCAGCCATAATATATACTCAGCAAAAAAAAGAAACGCCCCTTTTTCAGGACTGTGTATTTCAACAATAATGTTGTAAAAATCCAAATAAAAGGGTTGTAAAGGGTTGTAAAGGGTTTAAACAATGTTTTCCATGCATGTTCAATTAACCATAATCAATTAATTAATATGCACCTGTGGAATGGTCGTTAAAACCTTAACAGCTTACAGAAAGTAAGCTTTAAGGTCAGCTTACTTTTAAGGTCACAGTTGTAAAAACGCAGGACACTAAAGAGACTCGTCTACCGACTGTGAAAAACATCCAAAGAAAGATGCCCAGGGTCGCTGCTCATCTGCGTGAACGTGCATTAGGCATGCTGCAGGGAGGCATGAGGACTGCTGATGTGGCTATAGGGCAATAAATCGCCATGTCCGCACCGTGAGACGCCTAAGACGGCGCTACAGGGAGACAGGAAGGACAGCTGATCATCCTCGCAGTGGAAGACCACGTGTAACAACACCTGCACAGGATGGGTACATCCGAATATCACACCTGCGTGACAGGTACAGGATGGCCACAACAACTGCCCGAGTCACACCAGGAACACACAATCCCTCCATCTCACAGCAAGAACTGACAAATCTGGTCCAGTCCATGAGGAGGAGATGCACTGCAGTACTTCAAGCAGCTGGTGGCCACCAGATACTGACTGACTGATTTTGAGCCTCCCTTCATTCAGGGACACATTGTGGAACATTTTTACTTTATGTCTTATGGTGTCGACTCTTTTAGTGTTCATACAAATATTTACACATTAAGTTTACTGAAAGTAAAAACAGTTGAAAGTCAGAGGACGTTTCTTTATTTGCTGAGTATATAATACATTGTTCTTTAATACATAAATATAACATAAAATTAATTTGTGCCCACAAGCCTTAGATAAACAAAATGTAATTATAATAAAACAAATGTTTTATTCATCCTATACAAATATGGCAAAAAAATTAATAAAAAAAAAAATTTGTAGTAAATAAAGGTAAATTTAACCACTCCAGGCAGAAATTAGGTTGAGATTTCATAAACACGCTGGTCAATTTTATCCATGTGTTCCTTCACCCACTGAACTCTGGGATTTGCACACAGGCGATGTCCGTTCTTCATGATAAAACTGCAGAAGAGAGAAAATTTACACCAAAATAAACTATAATCCAAACATTTCATCTAACACTCTCACTCATCCTAAACTATAAACATTAGTTCATATTACATAAAATCATTGTTGAATGAGGGAAAAAAATCTTATTTCTCCTTAAAGTGAAGCAGTGTTTTGAAAACTTACATGACTCCAGCTTCTTTACAAGCAAGCCGGGTTTCTTTGTACTCAGTAATACGATGTAGAGGGATTTTCTTCTCCTGGAATTTCAAACAGCATTCTACTGGTTCATTTGCATCTGTGTGAATAAAATCATTAATTTATCAGTCACTGTTTTTGAAACATTAGATGATTTTTATATCTGGTAGAACATGTTTCTTGATGTATATTTAATTTGTACCCCCTCCTCCTAAATACTGCTGTAATACAAGGAAAAAAGAAATGAACATTAAGGTGGAGCAAGCTCGCTTAGAGGCGACCCTTGGTGTACTCAATCTTTAAAAGGAAGCAGATGCAGCTATCACTAAAGCACAGGTGATGGAGTCAGGTGCTGCACAGTTTTATAGAAATATTGTCACACACGCAGTTTCAATAAGTTCCTGAGGTTTGCTTTTGGCGCCGAAGCTTACCGGTATCAGGTCCTTCAATTCGGCCTAGTTCTGTCACCCCCCACATATACAAAATGTTTGGATGCAGCCCTGGCTCCTTTATGACTCCAGGGCATCCATATCTTGAATTACATACTGTAGACGACTGGATGATTTTGGCCCAGTCTCAGGAGCTAGCGCTTCGGCGTCGAGATGTCATCCTACAGTGGTTACACAATCGGAATAACCATCCCGCCGTGCATACCGCCGTTTAAAGGCAACAGTGGCCAAAATAAATCAGTTGCATTTCAAAGTCATTCGTAAAATGGCCGCCAGGTGGCGCAAAGTGACATTTTCATTCATCGCAGTAAATACAACAGTGATGGTAATTTCCACAACAAACATGAAAAATCTGAACCAGAGCTATTGATGTGTACTGTACAATAATGAGTAAAAAAAATTTATAGTAGATTTATTAACTGAAATAAATGACCAAATTTTTCAAGAGAATTTTCAAGCCCCACTCATCAAACAAAATTATAACGAAATCGGCCAAGTTTACTATTTATTTAAATATAAATTTCTAAACCAATAAGATCAAATAACACCAAGTTATTATTATAACAGGCTTACTTCGTCACTTACCTAGAGCTTGCTTTCAAAGAAGTCGAGTGGCTTATTAACGTCTCTGGGGTGCATTGTCTCTAAGTGCCCACTTGGTGTAGCGGTTAGAGCGCTTGGCCAGAGATCTACAAAGTGCCGGTTTGAATCCCGAGTGATGATGTTTTAAAATTGTTTTATTTTAATTATAGCAAAATAAAAATAAAACAAAATAAAATGTTTTATTTTGATTTTGCTTCAGCATACTAGAGGAAAAACAGCAAACTCGCACGCAACCAGTTTGTATTCTGTAAATTTAGGGGAGTGACGACTCTGTGTGTGTGTGTGTGTGTCATTATACTGGTGGATTATTCAGTGAAACGAGGCTCAGCTGAAAGATGTTAGGCACATCAGTCACTTAACCCCAAATAAAAGGTATTTCTGAGTGTTCTTATATAGTTGTAAAATAACAAATGTACAAACGGTGCGTGTAGATGCGGTCATATTATTTCACTAGTTTTGACGCGTAGCTTTGTCTTAAAGTTTCACTCACACGACAGAAGTCCGATCTCTTTGTCTCTTGTAGTTTATTTTGTCAGCATCAAAGAATCAACACTTCATACAGACGTCTTGAGTAAATCCACTGTGATTACAGACACCAGTTGCTGCATCTTGCAAATCTCTGACTTTTACAACAACCTGTTTGCTGTATCTTGTAAATTACAGTCTTAGCTTATGAATAAAACAACACTCTTGCTGTATATATCCACTTACGGGAGCTTACGGTTACAACAACCTAGTTGTTGTATCTTATATTCCCAGCTTACGAGCTTACGGTCAAAAGCTTGTGTTTCCTTAGCCTTCCGCATCTAAACTGAACTCTCTAACATATGACAGTCACACAAAATGCATGTAATAGTAGAATGACATCACAGACCAACTTACGAGTGTCAAAATGGATGCATAACTTGGAAACATAAAGCTTATGGCTTATGTAACACACTTAATGCTTAATGCTTTACTAATGAATAGAACAAGGTAGAATAAATGAAATAACAGCAAGTAAGATAAAATAAAATAAAATAAACACAACAACAAATTCATAACAAGTACGATATGGCACTTACAGTGCGCACTGAATATTAAACCTATGCCAGGCACGATGATTTTTTTTTTGTTTGTTTGCTGTTTTTTCTATAGTATGCTGAGCAAAATAAAAAAAACATTGGTTAGTTTTCCACTGCTGCGTCCTGTGTGTGCTTTACAATGCCAGACAACATTCAAATGCTAATTTTTCACCCTCCCCCTATACATCCTATAGGATGATGAAGCAAAATCAAATAAAACATTTTATTTTGTTTCATTTTTATTTTGCTATAATTAAAATAAAACAATTTTAAAACATCATCACTCGGGATTCGAACCGGCACTTTGTAGATCGCTGGCCGAGTGCTCATCTTGACCTGCTAGGATTGAGACTCAACGCCATGAAAAGTGTTATTTTTCCTGCTCAGAGTACGACATATTTGGGTGTCACACTTGATCAACTTTAAGGTATTGAGAATGGATTCGACACGCGCAGGAGACAGCAGTGCCCGCATTGCGGTCGAATCCATTCTCAATACCCTAAAGGAGATCAAGCTAGGCCAAAAGGTAACCTTTTACTACTTTCAGAGAGTGTTAGGTCTCATGGCAGCCGGATCCACGGTCATACCATTGGCCTTCTGCACATGAGATCGTTTCAGTTGTGGCAAAAGTCTGGGAATTTTATCCAAAGGTAAATCCCCAGAGGCAAATAAGGGTTACGCATCAGGGGCTTCATCCCCTTTCTATGTGGTTCAGATTCCGGTTTTTGACTTTCGGTCCCATGTTTGGTCTGTGTTTCCATCGCAAGACACTAATGACAGATTCTTCCCTTACAGGCTGGGGTGCAGTCTTAGATGGCCGTCCAGCCCAAGGGATCTTGGAAGAAGCCCAAGTCCAGCTTCTCGCATGGCACATCAATTGGCTCAAGATGTTGGCACTAATTCGGGCCCTGAAATATTTCCTCCAGCAGTTGAGAGGCTACCATGTCCTAGTGTGCGAAAAACTTGTTGCATATTTCCTAAAAAGCCTAATGGCTGTATTAGATGAAAAGGGAGCTTCTACTAAATACTGAGCAAAGGGTCTGAATACTTACTGTAGGCCCATGTGATATTTCAGTTTTTCTTTTTTAAATAAATCTGGATAAATGTCAACAATTCTGTGTTTTTCTGTCAATATGGGGTGCTGTGTGGACATTAATGAGGAAAAAAAAATTACTAATAGCAAATGGCTGCAATATAACAAAGAATTAAAAATTTTAAGCTACAGGTGCTTTTACAGTTAAAAAGTGTTCTAATGTGAAGGAAGAATGTCTTTTATAAATTATAACATGTCTGAGTACTTTGACTTGCCATGTTACACTATTTACAACCCAAGTACAGTACATAAAACCGCATATAAATGATGCCTGCTAATTTATTTGTCTCTTACGTCCATAACTCTGTGCCTGTGTGAAGGACTGAAGGCAGGAAAGTCCCAGCAGGACCAGCAGAAGAGAACAGGAGAACATGGCTGCTGATGGAGAAAATTAACATTTTCATGTTTAATGTACGATAATGAAACAGTTATGACTTGTAAGCTTATAAGCTGATTAGAAAAGGAGGCATATGGCATCAAATCAAAGGCAGGGTAAATATTTTATAAAATGTTAAACGTAAAAATAACATCCTGTAAATGCTTTATCTAATGTATAACTATGAAACTAAATTATGAACATGAAAATAATTCTGTAAATGAAAACAAGATATTAAAAACGACAAATTGTCACCAACCAGTTGATTTGTAGTTGTGTTGCTTTTACTGATTTACATTTATATTTATTTTTCTGCTTTCCCTTAACTCCTCAGTTCTCATTTATGGTTCAGTCTTTTAGTTTTTGAAGCAGATCCTGTTTTTTTTTTTCTTTAATTAAGGGGGTGGGGTGTGGGGCTGTAATGGGTCATCAATTCTCATTGGCCACAGATGAAGTGATTGACATCTGACTGGACGAGGGACAAATCTGAATATTCAATCTACTGAATTTAATATCTACTGTACAGAATTGAGGAGAAAATATACATCACTCATCATAGGCTAGCTCGATGCTAACAAAGAAACTAATATCCTTTCCATACTCATTAACAGGTACAGTATGTACCATTTTTGACATAAACTGAGGTTTGGAATAAACTGAAAAAATTGAAACAACTCCAAATTGTACCAACCAAATATCTATTAGTCAAATTCATGACTTATTTATCGATCACAGAAGTTTCATGTGTTAATGGCAATAAACAAACTAATTAATTAAAATCATATTTTCAATAAATAGTCTTTACAAATGAACAACTAGTGTACTGATTTATTTGAAAGGTAAAGCCAGTTATCAGCACTAAACGCTATGACAAATGAAGTAGAGATCGATGGAACCAGTTTCACTTTAACTTACCTCAGGATTATCTCAGTGAAAGTCATGTTTAGCACAAAATTCTCTTTCTATTTATGCTGAATCACTGTAAATGAATAACTGTAAGCTCCAGTCTGTCTATTAGCTTTATGTTAATCATTAAGCTTTTTCTCTGTTTTTAAATGTTTTGAGTGAGAGTGGACTGTGAACCTTCAACAGCACTGAATGTTTATCAGAATCAGAAAGAAACCTTCCAGAAATGACAACATGGAGAAAAAAAAAGAATAAAATAAATTTAACAAGAAATCGACTAATTGATAGAGATCTTCAATCTTGTCTATCTTGGGTAAATCCTGTGCTCCTTCAACAGTAGAAAACTGGCATATTCTTTGATTCACTGAGAATAATCATTATTTTTATCCTTACCATAGAACGGGACTTTTTAATGAAATGCAGTCAGTATTAACTTCAGATGGTTATAGAGATTCAGGTGGCATGCATAAACTTAAAAACACCTACAAACGTTTTTCACACACAGATCTGGCATAACTACTAATTACTTAAAAGTTAACATATATCGCAGAGTTCATGGAAATTTACAGTGATTCACGATTAAAAAAAGAGAATGTTTTATTTGCTACGGTATGTAGTCCTTTCAGTTATGGGACAATTTTATTTTAAAAGTAAAAACATATAATAATTATAATTTCAATTTTATTGGCCTTTTCACCGATCTGTGCGATTACAGCTAAACCTTTAACAGATAAATCTAACTAACATCGCAGGAAAATTATTGTGAATTTTTTTTAGATCATCATCATCAGCACAGTGTCTACCAGGAGATTTTAGAGGATGTTATGGGGGCCAGGGGTAGCTCAGTGGTTAAGGCATTGGACAATGGTTTGGAAGATCCCAGGTTCAATCCCCACAACCACCAAGTTGCCACTGTTGGGCCCTTGAGCAAGGCCCTTAACCTTCAACTGCTCAGATGTGTAATGAGATAAAAATGTAAGTTGCTCTGGATAAGAGCGTCTGCCAAATGCCTAAATGTTATTATTCTGCCTGTTGACAAGCTTTAGAGGGATGTTGATTTATTTTCCAGTGGGAAAGTGGGAAAAGCTTAACACCTTACCACAGTGACAAAACTAATATTAACTGGTTTACCAACAGGATATTACTGTGCTTGATTTGTCAGCCAACTCAACTAACCTGAACCCCATAGAGAATCTCTGGGCTATTGTTGTCACAGAACACCAGCAGAGGGCGCCATGCGCAGAGTTCCTTTGTTTTCTGTGAAGCTGAACTCTGCTTCCCAGAGTGCACCTCGGTCAGCTGATTGGAGTGCACACCTGATCTGAGGTAGCTAATTAAGTTTGTTATAAATAGTCTTTTCTTTAGTTTCTCCTTGTTGTGCATTTGTTGAGTTACCTCGTTGTGAAATTCTCTAGTGGCGGCGCGGTGGTGTAGTGGTTAGCACTGTCGCCTTGCACCTCCAGGGTCTGGGTTCGATTCCCCGGCCAGGCTCGATTCCCGTCTGTGTGCATGGAGTTTGCATGTTCTCCCCGTGCTTGGTGGGTTTCCTCCGGGTACTCCGGTTTCCTCCCACAGTCCAAAGATATGCAGGTTAGGCTAATTGGCGTTCCCAAATTGCCCGTAGTGTGTGATTGGGTGTGTGAGTGTGTGTATGTGTGTGTGCCCTGCGATGGATTGGCACCCTGTCCAGGGTGTACCCCGCCTAGTGCCCGAAGTCTCCTGGGATAGGCTCCAGGTCCCCCGCGACCCTGAACACAGGATTGAGCGGTATAGAAAATGAATGAATGAAATTCTCTATGTTTCTGCGTCCTCCTGGTCTGTGGTACTCATGTCATGTTTAGCTCCTAGCCTGTGATGTTAGCTCTTATGTTTAGTTGGATAAAGATTCTGTTCAGTTTGGTTAAACTGTTTTGTTCTGTTTTGGTCTGGTGTAGTTAAGTTACTCTGTATCTCCTGTGTTTTATGCATTATGCTAATGTATTAAGTTTTCATCTGGCAAGTTAAACGAATTACTGCTCTTTACAGTAGTTTCTCCTAGTTTCATTATAGACTCCTTCCTAGTTTCGTTATTTGTGTGTCTGTTTATGTTCTGTTTGTGTTATTAAAAGACTCATTCTCAGCATTCACCTCTGCCATTATGCCTCTTGTTAAGTCCACACCCGTAACAATTGTGAAGATGATAAACATCTGACAAAACAGTACAGATGAGCTGAAGTCATCAAAGCAACCTGGTCTTTAGTAACAGCTCAGCAGTGCCACAGGCTGAACGCCATGCTCCGCCAATGCAGCTAAACATGAACCGAGACATTCCCCGATAAATATTCTTTTTGGTTAAACTTGTGAAATATTCTGACATTTTGAGATACTGAGTGGTAAATTAAAACAAATTAAATATTTGATATTTTTTGTAATTAATCTCCCCAGTGAAAAAAAATACACTTTAGTGTATTATAAATACATTGAAATCCTCGATAGTACACTGCAAATATACTAACAAAAAGTTGTACCATCAGTTAATATATAAAAAGTATACTAACATCATGCTTTTACCAAATTTTGGAAGTATACTTTCAATATACTTAAAAAAAAATTGTATTATACTGTAGTACACAGGTTGGTTTAATTTCCAAAGTATACTTATTTAAACTTGTTTTCCAATGTATTTTTGGTATATTTAAAAAAATATGCTTGAAAAAAATCATTGTACAGATGTACAGAGAGTACACATTAGAATACAATGTTAATATCTGGTAGTTCAAATGTACTTATTTATATGAAATTATATTTGGTGCACTACTCTCTCGTGCGCGCGCGTTTTTGCACACTGAATCTCTTTCCCGCGCGCACCCTCAAACTCGTTGTTGCGCGCTGAAAATCACTTCTGCCGTTCAAGATTATTTATGTTTTTACTCTCTCACTCTTCTGTCCGCTCACTGTCATAAAGCGACACTTACAGTACACAAACCAGCGTTATAGCTCATTAACTATTCCAGCCAACCGGAGACTAGAATCTGCGCCCCACCAGCCAATCATCTGTTCTCTGATTGGCCCACCAGTTCTCCACTTCTAGTTTGAATTAACGGCTGAAGCTGCATAATCGCGTGCGTTAGTTCGTATCGTTATGTTATTTTCATCGGCACAAGGTACATTTAATGGTTTTTGTTGGGTAATTTGTAATTAAGTAGATACTTTAAGCTATAGAATGTATTGTGTAATGTGTTGTTGTTAATGTGTTATGTACTTTGCTTGTGGTATAATGGCTCTGTAGCTCTCGGCCTGTTTTCAGTCTCTGTGTAACAGAATCAACACACCAGGTTTAAACTAATACTGTACCTGTAGAGTCTAATACTAATGTCTGTCTGTGTTCACACACCAGGTTTAAACTAATACTGTACCTGTAGAGTCTAATACTAATGTCTGTCTGTGTTCACACACCAGGTTTAAACTAATACTGTACCTGTAGAGTCTAATACTAATGTCTGTCTGTGTTCACACACCAGGTTTAAACTAATACTGTACCTGTAGAGTCTAATACTAATGTCTGTCTGTGTTCACACACCAGTTTATATTTTAGTGTGTGTGTTTGTGAACACGTTTTGTTGAACACAAATAAACTATAGTAGTGCTTTTTCGTAACCTTGTGCAAATTAAATCTGTTGAACTCATGAATAAAATCTGCCTCATAATTCCTGATGTAATGTGTTTCAAAAACATGTTATAGTGTAGAAAATACATTTAGCATTTGTAAATTATCCTAAACACTTAATGTACTGGTAATACATTTGCAATACAGTATTATAGAAGGTTGTGTGTACTGTGTGATACAATAAAGTATATTTGTATTAACCACAAAGTGTACTTTTTTAGTATTTGTAATTGTCCAGAAGTATAACAGCATGTTACTGCTGCAATAAGAATATACTCATAGTACATTAATCATGTATTTGTAATACAGTAAAAATAGCTGTAATGTACTTACTGTATGTGGGCCGGATTTGAGCCACATGAATGTTGCTATCTGGGATTAGTTAGTTTTTTGTTAATTCATGTTGTTAATTCATGTTGTCATGTCAATCTGTCTTGTCTCAGCTAGCCAGATAATTAGGCTTCTTAGTTAGTTTTCTATTACTTTATGTTGCATATAGCACCTTGGGCCTGGAGGAACGTTGTTTAATGGTTTAAGTGAAAATAAAGCCTACTTGATTTTACTTGACTTGATTTGACAATGTTTGATCCAGTGAATGGTCTTTTGTGAAATACTCAACAGCAATCTGCTGCCCCATTTGCACCTGTATCAAAACATTTCATTATTTTTAAATTTTATTTCAGGCTAAATGCAAACAGTAAATAAAATCAGTGAGTCTACAATTTATAATTACTTGAGGCAAGCACAATTCATGCATCAGTTGGCTAATTAAGTGATAAGCTTTTTCTTTGCCACCAGAATGTATGATTAATATCAAACATCCAGTGTATACTCATCAGACAATACACATTTTCCTGACAGTTTTCTCAGGATATCCAACAACACCTGCTTTGCAAACTCATTTACCATTTATTTATTTATTTATTTATTTATGATCTTTTTAAATGTATTTGTTTATTATCTTTTTTTATTTTCATTGTATTGTTATAATTGGCATTTAGCTTTTCTTAATGGTGGCACGGTGGTTCTTAGTGGTTAGCACTGTCACCTTGCACCTCCAGGGTCCGTGTTCGATTCCCGGCCAGGCTTGATTCACGTCTCTGTGTGCATGGAGTTTGCATGTTCTCACCGTGCTTGTTGGGTTTAAATCTGTTTTTTTCCCCACAGTCCAAAGACATGTAGATTAGGCTAATTGGTGTTCCTGAATTGCCCATAGTGTGTGAATGTAAGTGTGTGTGTAGGTGTGTGTGCCCTGCGATATATTGGCACGCTGTCCAGGGCATACCCTGCCTCGTGCACTGAGTTTCCTGGGATAGGCTCCAGGTCCTCGTGACCCTGAGTACAGGATAAAGCAGTATAGAAGATGAATGAATGAGATGAAATGAGCTTTTCTTAATGAATATGCATCTGAATATTCTTAACAAAATTCAATACATGTTATGATATGGGTCAGTGCAGAATGTTTTGGCACAGACAGAGATAGGTGTGACAGCCCAAATGCTGCAAATTAAGGCTGATGTATAATTCTGTACTGTATGAGGTCTACACTGTATTGTAGGTCCTAGCTTGACGTGCACCTCCCAAAATGTCACCTAACAATGGAAGACACTCATGTTTCTGCCTGCCTGGAACTCAATTGTGTTGCAATAAATAAAATAGAATTGAAGGACTGCATACCCTAGTAATTTAATTGCCTATTTATAAATACGTGAAAATCTTACTTTCTGCCGTTGTGAAGGATTGAAGGCAGGAATGTCCCATCAAAACCAGTAAGAAAGAACAAAATCATCGTTGCTGATGGAGATGATCGTTTTGATGTGCAGTGTATTATAACTGGCTGTAGGTATCACATTTACAATTAATTAATTAATAATTGGCTGATTTATTTAAAAAGCCATGATACAATATATAAATGTGCTTTAATTGCAGATGTGCAGATGCAGGTGTTTAACAAAAAAAAAACTTTGTTCTGTTAAATACAACATCAAACTGCTTTAAGTAATATGTAGGTTTGTAAGTATTATGCAAAATAAAGATAACTCATAGACAAATATTTAGGCTGAAGTTTTACTTTCGATGATCTTCTTCACCCAGTCCACCTCAGGGTCCGCACAAAAACGGAAACCCTTTTTTGTCGTAAAACTGCAAGAGGAAAAAAAAACGATATAAGTCATATCAAGTCTATATTAAAACTAATTAATAGAATTGTTAAATGATTTTTAAACATTAATACAAGAAAAAACATTTGCTTTTTAAAAATTTGAAAACATACATGATGCCAGGAATTTGACAGTTGATGGGTGTTTCTTTGTATGAGACAACACTTGCTGCAGGGTATGGTCTTTTGTGAAATTCAAAACAGCATTCGCTTGCCCCGTTTGCCACTGTGACAAAATGTTGAATAAATTATTATTATATATGTATGTATGTACACAATTTTAAATTGTTACCGAAGTTCAATAAATCTTATTTCAGAGGGCAAAGCACAGTAGGTTTTTGTGCCAGATAGGTGGGACAGCCCAAATTCATGCAAAAGGCTGATTTATCCTTTGACATCCATATCCCAATAATATTAAACTTTTCAACAAAATATGTAATTGCCTGTGATTCTGACTGTCAGGAAATATGTGACGTTACAATAAATAAAATATGATCTAACAAGTGAATGGCATATAAACCGCCTATTTACAAATAGATAAACCACTTACATCTTCGTATATAATAAACGCACAAAAACAGCAGCAAATTCAGCAACATCTGCTTTACAAACTGAGTTTGCTTTACAGAGTGCCTAGACTAGTGTTATAATGTGGAAGATGTTCAGTATTACAAAATTGTCCTAATTTCTAGTCAATATGCATCTTAAAATGGTTGCATAAACCAAATCAATTTGTTAAAGTTTAATGAATAAAATAGAATTGAACAAATCCATGCAAATTTAAGTGAATCTTTCAAAATAGATGGAAATCTTACACTGTGCCATTGTGAAGGTCTGAAGACAGGAAAGTCCCAGCAGAACCAGCAGGAGAGAACAGGAAGACATGGCTGCTGATGGACGATAATCTGTCTATTATTTTAAATTTCAGTGTATTATAATTCAGCTGTAGTTTTCAACTTTTACAATAAATAAATAAATAAATAAATATAGAATTTGAGCAAAGTTTAGCACACGGTTTCACCTCAGATATAACTGTTTTAATCACACACATGAGTAAACAAAAGTAACTTAAACTGGGCTTTTATAAGTACACCTTACAACTTATTACCCCTTATAGCACAGTTTCAGTTTAGGAATAAACTGATGTTTATTGATTGCTTGAAGTTTCATTTGTGAATGGCAATAAATAAATAAATAAATAAATAAACATTTTCAATAAAAAGTCTTTACAAATCAACAAATAGGGTACTGATTTATTTGAAAGGTAAAGCCAGTTATCAGCACTAGACACTTTTACAAATGAGGTAGAGATCCATGGAACCAGTTTCGCTTTAACTTACCTCAGGATTATGTCAGTGAAAGTGATGTTTAGCACAAAATTTCTCTTTCTATTTATGCTGAATCACTGTAAATGAATAACTGTAAGCTCCAGTCTGTCTATTAGCTTTTTGTTAATAATTAAGCTTTCTCTCTGTTTTTAAATGTTCTGAGTGAGAGTGGACTGCAGACCTGCAGCACTGATTTTTTTATGATAGACACCCACATACTGTAGATTTTTTTGACCACTTACAGGGAAATGAAGGATCTATAGTTTTATCATAGGTTTATTTTAAAGAATATACACAGAATATTTACCAAAATTACAGAAAAAAAATGTGTGATGCAAAGGTTATACATTAAATACTTATTTTACTTATACAAATCAATCCCCAATCTCCTGAACAAAAACATGACTTGGTACTTGGTGGAGAAACCATTGTTGGCAAGCACAGAGGTAAGACGTTTGTTATTGTGGATTACCAGGTTTACACAGATCTCAGAAGGAAGTTTGGTTCACTATTCTTTACAGATCTTTTCTAAATCCTTAAGGTTTCAGCTCAACTCCATGATCATAATGTGCTTCTTTTTGAACCACTTTAATGTTACATCACCCTACATTGGGGTACTTTCTTTAAGAAAGAGATGAAGAGTCTTGATAAAAAGCTGCTCAAGTGATCCAAACAGTGCATACAAATTGAGGAAAAAAAATAAAGAAACAATAATTTACAAAATATATACAGTACAAACATTTACAACTTTTCAACAGTCCAACTCTGCTCTCAACTTTCACACAATTCCAGCGTTCTCAACTCCAAACAAAATTATCTCTTAAGTATCAGCAGATGAAGACCTTACTGTATATGTATGTATCCACCTCTTGGCCTGTACCACAAACAAGCTTTTGATTAATTATTTTTCACACTGGCTCTTTTTACCTAACATCTGACCTACCTCTAAGACACTGTTATCTACTGTATGTATCATAGGCAAACATTATTTTAGAAAAATCATAACTTATTAATATACAGAAAATATATTATTAATGTGCAGAAAAGACACAAATGAGAATATATGTGTCTGTTATAATCAGAATGTTTGTTTTTTTCCCAGATTCATCAGTTATGCACATGCTCAGAGTGGGAAACCCGCATATTACCATCGAGAGTGCTCAAGCCCTGGTTTCCCCTAATGTCCTGGTGATGATGAATGATGATGCAACATCTCACAGGAATCGGAGGACATTTACACTTTTTTACACTACCGTTCAAAAGTTTTAGAACACTTTCTAACTCCATGATGGTTCCTGATGTTTATTTCTTTCTACATTGTAAAGTTTTGCTGAAGGCGTCCAAAAAATGCATTAATCTCCTTTGAACAGTTGATATTGAGATGTTTCTGCTACTTCTGCTCTGTAAAGACTTCATAACGCCTCTAATCTGAGGTGCTGTTAATTGGTAATTTTTCAGGCTGATAACTCTAAATGAACTTCTCGTCTGCAGCAGAGGTAGGTTTTGGTCTCGCCCTCCTGGGACGGCCTTCTGAGAGCCAGATTCATTATGGTGCTTGACGGATTTTGCAAATGCACTCGACAATACTGTTCTTGCAAGAACTATTACAGAAAGGCTGGCCTCTGTGTCTTAAAATAACAACTAACTAACTAACATGGATGCCCCGTGTGTCTGGTGCCCGGCTTCTGCTTGGAGATTTCGTCACATGGATGCCCCGTGTGTCTCTTTGGGATGCGTCTGGTGCCTGGGGATGATTCTCTCCACCTAGACGATGATTCTGGCCTCAACTGGTGTTGGCAACTGTTTCTCTGGGGACTTGACAGTCCGATAGTTCAGGACTGGTACTTCCTACAAGTCTACCTGAGTCTCCAATAACTACCTGGACTCCATATTAACATCAATTAACATCAACTAACATACTGTATAAATGCAGATAATTTCCTGCTTTCTGTTTCACCCAAATGAGGATGGGTTCCCTGTTGAGTCTGGTTCCTCTCAAGGTTTCTTCCTATCACCATCTCAGGGAGTTTTTCCTTGCCACTGTCGCCCGTGGCTTGCTCACCAGGGACTATCTGACCATTTTCATTCATACGCATTCACATTCCATACAAACTTAAATCATTCTTTTGATTGTGTAAAGCTGCTTTGAGGCAATGACAATTGCTAAAAGCGCTATACCAATAAAGTTTAATTGAATTGAATTGAACTGTTGTTTTTGTTGTTACGTAATTACCTAATTACATACAGTATGTGTTATTTTATAATAGTTTTGAAATCCCCAGTATTGTTGTAGAATGTAGAAAATAAATCACTAAACAAAAACAAAGAAATTTGCAAGTGTGTCTCTACTTAAACCAGTCAAACCCGTACAGTTTTGTACGTTCATTGTTGTCACCACGTTTGTTTGTTTCATGTCTCCTAACCCCGCTGTGTGTACATGTCTCCTCCTCAGGACTGAACAGTGTCTGCAGGGTTGGGGTAAGGGCTGTGAATACAGGCATTTCTAATCAAGGTCAAGGTCACGCAGCAAAAGTAACCCTGCCGGACAAAAACGCGCGCCTCCACAGCTACCTGCGTGACCAGTAGCAGCAGATTGGCAGCTTGGCGCAAGCTGCGTACGACCTGGCGTGCAGCGTGAGCCAACTTGCTGCATCAAAGCTTCCTCCGGCCAGCTTCCAGGCATCTGGCGCACCAGCCATTCCACGTCCAGTCCCTCCAGAATGGTATGGAGGTGACCCAGAGGGTTGCAGATGTCTCTTGCTTGCTTACGAACTCTATTTGGCAGATTTCCCGAACATGACTGATTCTCAAAAAGTGAGCTTTGTAACCCAGCATCTCACAGGGAGAGCTCTGGACTGGGCAACGGCTGTGTGGAACACCTGAGGCGCCACCACCACCAGATTCCGAAGCTTAATTGAGGCCCTTTGCGCCATCTTTGATCACCCGGACCAGGGAAAAACAGGTGAACAGCAGCTGCTGAGGATAAGGCAAGGTAACACCCCTGTGGCTGAGTATGTGGTGAAATTTCAAGTCCTGGCCGCCGAAAGCGGATGATGCGATAAAAGCTTGCTGGCTTGGTTTCGAGACGGACTGAACTCCGAGATTCAACTAGAGCTTGCAATGCAGAGACGCAGACTTTACACTGGAAGAATGTATCGCCTTAGCGATAAAGCTTGACCAGCATCTGCACAGCCAGCAGCGACATCCCCCGGTACGGCCAAGTAAACACCCTGAACCTCAACGCAGAACCAGTTCTCAATAGCCGCCACTCCCCGAGCGCGAAGGGTCCTCCGCCGAGCCCATGGACATGGGCTCCTCGCACCTGACTCACCTAAATTCACCTTCCGTCACATATGTGCATTAACCCTGTATTTCATGTCTCCCTTCTAAGGCCTGTGATCCGGGGACCCCTAGACGAAGGCACCACAGAGCCTTCGCTCCCTGGGGCTGTGGAGATAGAGGATACCCCGGCGTTTAAGGTAACCAAATTGCTCGATTCATGGAGGAGAGGAGGGTCCCTCCAATATCTAGTGCAATGGGAGGGTTGGGTCCCGGCCAAGTGCATCCTGACCCCAGAACTCATCACCACATTCCACCAGGAGAGGCCGGATCGCCCAGCTCTCCGACCTCCGGGTCGCCCCGCTCAACGGCCAGTCCTCCAGGCCGCGAGTCCCGACTTCCTCCAGTAAGGCGTCGGGGGCGCCCTCGCATCACCTCGCGTTCCTGAGGGGGGGGGAGGGGTACTGTCACATCGGTACCACCATGGTCCGGGGAAATAAGATCTGGGTCTCCGGACTACTGAGCCGCAACTTTGTCCCCCCTAGTGTGTGAACGTGGTATGTCTCCCCATCACTAATGTTGTGCACCTCTGTCTCTCCCCTGTGTGTCTCTACTTAAACCAGTTGAACCCGTAGTGTTTTGTCCATTCACTGTTGTCACCACATTTGTTTGTTTCCAAAAGAGTATAAATAAAAGAAAAAAAAAAGAAAACTGAAACAATATTCTCACAAAATGCCTGCATTTGCGTCCTTTGAATACCCTCAAATCATGACAAGCAGAAGTAAATTGAGCAGCTTTTCTTACCATTCCTGTAACTTCTGCTCAATAAAGTATATACACATATTTATTGTAGAACAATTATACAGATATATTCAGTGTTTAAATCTACAACTTAATATTTAGTTTACAGATTTGAGAAAATGCTCAAATAACTTGCATCCATGTGTTTCCCTCCACAGTATTAAAACCTCATTTACAGGTATGTACATATACGTAACAGACTAATGTAGGTAAACTAACCAGCTGTTAATGATAAAATGTAAACAAGTGCAATTCAGTTCAATTTTATTAGTATAGTACTTTTAACAATTGTGATTGTCGCAAAGCAGCCTTACACAATCTAAGGCTTCTTAGATTCTAAGAATTATTTAAGTTTGTATGGAATGTGAATGTGTATGAATCAAAATGATCAGATAGTCCCTGGTGAGCAAGCCGAGGGCGACAGTCGCAAGAAAAAACTCCCTGAGATGGTAATAGGAAGAAACCTTGACGGGAACCAGACTCAACAGGGAAATCTGGGTGAAACAGAAAGCTGGAATTGATCTACATTCATACTGTGTGCTAAGTGGCAAGCAGTTTAGTATAACAGTTGATGTTAAAATGAATCCAGGTAGTTATTGGAGGCTCAGGTAGACTTGTAGGAAACAAGGCACAAGGGTAAAGCCAATTATCAGCAGTAGACACCATTACATATGAAGTAGAGATCCATTACGATCCAGTAACTGATTCCTAACCAGTTTCACTTTAACTTACCTCAGCATTATCTCAGTGAAAGTGATGTTTAGAACAAAAATATCTCTGTTTATGTTGACTCACTGTAAATTAATTACTGTAAGCTCCAGTATGTCTATTAGCTTTTTGTTAATCATTAAACTGTTTTTCTGTTTTTAAATGTTTTGAATTAGAGTGGACTACAGCACTGACTGTTTCTGACAGATATACTTTTATCTCAGTCTTGTTAATCTTGTTCCCCTTCATTGGAATAAAACTGTTAGATGTACAGTAGGCAGTCATACATAGTACGATATGCAGTGAAATGTTTAAACAACTGCTTGTGACCTTAAAATACAAGACTATGAATAGGAAATAAATATGAAGAAGAAAATAGAAGGTAAATTTAGCTAAGAAAGAATAAAATAAAATATTAAATTAAAATAAAATAACTGTACAGTACAAAAATACACAATATAAGAAAATATATGAAAAAAATATAGAACAATAAGAAAAACAGCTGTACACATTAGAAATATAGACTTTATGGAATTTTTGTGTGGAATGAAGTTAGATATAAATGAAAATAAAAATAATGAAACTCTAGACTAAAATGTCTAGTTCACAAAAGTCTTATACACAAATGTTATGGATGTGTTATGGAACACACTTATTTTAATGACTTATTTTTTTGTTGTTTTCAAAACCACGCATAACTGTATTTTTTTGTTCAAAATACTAACTTGTACATAAATGCTGCTCACATATTACTGATATGACACCATCACATTGGTTTAATTAATGTGTACTGTAGGTGAAATAAAGCATTCTGATAAATAAAGCTATTTAAGTTGATCAGTATTGAGGCCAGAGTCTAAGTGACTGGACTATAAAGGGACTATATGATGTAGAAGATGGTGTTTCTTCTGAATTATAACACAAGTTGAGCCATTTTGACTCACTACCTCTAGATAAAATGATTTCCCACCCAAGTTCATAAAAATAGCATATAAATAAAAATGTGCTAATTTAATTGGCTGGAAATAGCATGCAGCTTCATGATTTACCCCCCCCCCCAAAAAAAAAAAAAAAAAAAAAATATATATATATATATATATATATATATATATATATATATATATATAGACTTTCATCTTCTTGTGTGTTCAGGCACTTTGACTTATTAACACAAGACACCATGACTTACAGCCCAAGTATACAAAACAGCATATACTGTAACTGATGCATGATAATTTATTTGGCAGTAGGACCAGCAGGAGAGAAGAGGTATACATGGCTGCTGATGATGGAGATAATGAACATTTTCAAGTTTAATGGATATTTTAATAATGTACATTTTAAAATGTTTTAATATATTTTATAGGTTTTATAATTTTGTAAGACATTGTAATGTAATAAGAAGATTCCTGTGCTCTGAGAACAGACCCCTCACTGTGCTTCCTCATGCCTTCTGTGGTAACACCTTCTATATCGTGTATACAGATGAATATACATCCTAACAGCTCTTGTCCACTAGAACCCTTTTGTTAACCAGGAGACTACAAATGTAGTTCCTCTCTCCTTTCTGTCTCCGGGTCCGTCTAAGACTGACAGGTTAATGAATGTTTGGGACACAGCACCACTTTAAAATTGCTCTCTTTGCTGAGAATATACAGAGATCTTCACACATCATGCCTGTGCGTGTGTGTTTGTCTCTCCCGGATGATCAGGTCTGGACCGGAAAGGTGCGGCGGACACATCAAGCAATTACTCTTCTTCTGTTAAGTCAGCTCAAAACTTATCTCGGACACTGTTCTTCTTCATTTCAACCTAACAATTTGGGGGCTCAGTCCGGTCTTCCCTCTCAGAGGAAAAAGTAAGTGTTTATTTAGATGTTTCAGATTTTTTCCTCAGTCAGGGATAGTTAAAAATAAAGTTTAATTCCCGTTATGTTTTCTAAATAAGTTATGTTCACTGTAATTCATTCTAATCGTGTTGTCTACGAAGTTTGTTTTCCGGTGCAAGTTTTATATAATTTTCATCACAAAATATTTGGAGAAACGTCCGCTGTGTTATAAATTAAAAAGCTTCATTGTGATGTCAGTTCTGCTGTGATTTATAGAATCTTTGTTAATTTTTTAACTTAATTTGTTTCGCTGCTCGAGTCGCACTTTAAATAACTCTCCATAGTGTCCACGTTACAGAGAAGAGTTGTCACACACACTCGTGTCGCGACCGGCACAAGGACCCGGAAGTAGCCAGCTTGCAAAAGCAGGAAGCATAAAAGGAGACAAATTGCCGTCCCACCTCACTCAGTCATTGAGTTTTGCCCATGTCGGATCAGCTCGTATCGCTTCCAAATCGTGAGTACTCACTATCTTGGGTTATCTTTCTGTCTAAAGTGTGTGTTTATAGGACGCGGGTTAAATTTGTGTTTTTCCCTTGCTCCGTTGTTGTGAGAGTCCTTAGATTAAATCACGTGGTTATCCTGCCTTCTCGCTTGCTTCCGCGTTTGGGTTTACCATCCACGCTACACGGGCTAACCGCTAAAGCTAAGACTTCTGGTCAACTCCGGGTTAGTTCACTGACAGAATGACTGAGTCTCGCGCGGTAAACCCAGCGGATCATGCGCGCCTTTGCGACGTGGTGGACCAGCATGCTGTGTTAATCGATAAGCTTAGCGCGGAGATTGCTACTCTACGCCAGAGTGTCCGGGAAACCGCGGCCTTGCGCCGCGAGGTCGCGGAGCTGAAGCGGGAGAACGCGGAGCTCCGTGCGGCTGTCGATGACGCGGCTAGCCGGGCCCCCGTCGGCAGCGCCGCACCAACCCCCCCCCTCCTTCTGAAGTATTCATTTCATTACCGGATAAGTGGAATGGCACGGATGGGAAGTGTGATGTGTTTTTAACAGCGCTTGATTTGGTGTTTGAGTTTAATTCCACCAGGTACTCCACCGATCGGCTACGCATTGCACTTCTCGTTTTGTTGCTAACCGGGCAGGCAGCTGAGTTGGCCACGGCGGTTATCAAATCAGATTCAGACACCGCTCACTCCTACAATGAGTTCACTCGCCAGCTAAGACTCACCTTTGAGCACCCCGCCGGAGAGGTGGAGACCGACACGAGACTTTATCACCTACGGCAGGGAGGTTTGACCGTGAGCCGCTACACCGCAGAGTTTCGCACGCTCGCCGTCCAGACCACCTGGGGAGACTCCGCTCTCCGGACAGCCTATTACGAAGGGCTGGCTTCCCGCCTAAAAGATGAACTCGCGGGGCGGGAGCTACTGGCTACGCTGGAGGGCCTCATCCAGCTGGCCCTTCGGATCGACCAACGTCTGCTGTCTCATCCCAAGCCAGCCCCTCGCACCCTGCCGCCTGCCTCACCCGTTCTCTCCTATGTCCCGCCACGTTCTTCAGCCCCTTTCCCTCATCTTCCTGTACCTGAAGCTCGACCCGCCGTCACTGGCTCTGTCGGATCTCCACCGCCCGCCGTGGTTGACACGGGAGCCGGGGAACCCATGCAACTAGGGCGCGCCTCCTTGTCCGCTGCAGAACGGGCACGAAGATTTCGGGAGAGACTCTGTGCTTACTGTGGGTCAGATGCCTATCACCGAGCCATCTGCCCCCTCCGTCCGGGAAATGCCCAGGCCCGGTGAGACATGAGGGAGGTTCGCCGGGCCACCTTCAGATCTCACCACCAACATCTCCCGTCTTGCGGTACAGGTACACCTCCAGTTTGGCCACAGACGAGTTGGAAGTACTGCGTTCATCGATTCCAGTGCCGCAGGAAATTTCATTGACTCTAATTACGCCAAGCAACTGGGAATGAAACTTGAGGCGTTATCCCAGCCGGTTCGGATCACCTCAGTCGATGGTCGCCCCCTATCATCTAGCCCCGTCACCACACAAACCCAACCTGTCATCCTGATCATAAATAAACACCAGGAGCGGATCCAGTTCCACCTCACCACCATCTCGTCGCCACCCATCATCCTCGGACACCCCTGGTTACTTCAACACGACCCACTCATATCCTGGACCCAAAACCGTATCCTCCAGTGGGAGCCGACCTGCTCCGAACTTTGCTTCCAAGCACTGGCTGGGACGTGTTCTAGGGAGTCCGAGGCCCCCGATGTCGACACCGACGCCATTCCCACCGTCTACCGGGACCTGGCTGAAGTGTTCTGTAAGAAACCCGCCACCCACCTTCCACCACATCGCCCTTACGATCTGGCGATTGACATTCAGCCAGGCTCCGTGCCTCCCTGCGGCCATCTCTACTCCCTCGCCGCCACCGAGAGGCAGGCTATGGAGGACTATGTGACCAACGCTCTCCGCCAGGGTACCATCAGGCCATCTTCATCGCCTGCCACCACGGGGTTTTTCTTTGTAAAAAAGAAAGGAGGCAAACTTCGCCCGTGTGTCGATTATCGGGGGCTCAATAATATAACCATCAAGAATCGTCACCCGCTGCCTCTTACCAACTCTGCCCTGGACGCTCTCTCTGGTGCCACCATTTTCACAAAGTTGGACCTTCGGAGCGCCTACAACTTGGTGCGCATCAGGGAGGGCGATGAGTGGAAGATGGCATTCATCACACCCACGTGGCACTACGAGAGTCTGGTCATCCCGTTTGGCCTCTGCAATGCCCCTGCCACCTTCCAACATTTTATCAATGACGTTCTCCGGGATATGCTAGGGCGGTGGGCATTTGCATACCTAGATGACATCCTCATCTACTCCCGTACTCAGGAGGAACATGTCCAACATGTCAGAGCGGTCTTAAAGAGACTGCACGCCCACCAACTGTACTGTAAGTTGGAAAAGTGCGCTTTTCACGAGCGCTCCACCACGTTCCTGGGTTTTGTCATCTCGTCCCAGGGTGTGGCCATGGACCCGCAGAAGCTAGAAGTTGTGCGTCATTGGCCCCTACCCAAGACTATTAAACAGCTTCAACGGTTTCTCGGGTTTGCAAATTTTTATCGTCGCTTTATCCGGGACTACAGTGCGGTTGCAGCACCCCTAACCGCTCTGACCCACCCATCATCTCATCCATTCAGCCTCAACCCAGCAGCCGTCTCCGCTTTCCATCAACTGTGTCACCGCTTCACCACCGCCCCTATTCTTCTCCATCCAGACGCCAGTAAACCATTCATTGTGGAGGTGGCCTGGGCACTGGGGCTGTGGGCACTGGGGCTGTTCTCTCCCAATGAGATCCAGATCAGAAACTACACCCTTGTAGTTTCTTCTCCAAAAAATTTTACACCACTCAGCAGCGATACGGGGTAGGGGACCGCGAGCTGCTGGCCATAAAGTAGGCTTTGGAGGAATGGCGTCACTGGCTCCAGGGTGCCAGGGAGCCATTCATCATCTGAACCGACCATCAGAATCTCATCACCTTCCGCAATATCAAACAGCTCAATCCGAGACAGGCGCGGTGGGCGCTGCTCTTTCCACCTGTCCTACCATCCGGGGTCCAAAAATACCAAGGCAGACGCTCTCTCCAGACAACATGAGGAAGACGTCCCCCGGACGGAACCCGCGCCTGTTCTCCCACCATCCAAGATCGTCGCAACCCTACAGGGTGGTGCGAACCGGCAGGTGCACCGCCTGGATGTCTCTATGTGCCTCCCTCTATGAGAGAGGAGGTCATACAGTGGGGCCACACCTCGCCCATCGCCGGACACCCAGGCAGTCAACGTTCTATCCGGTTCATCCGACGTGCCTTCTGGTGGCCATCCATGGTCCAGGACATCAACGAGTTCGTTCAGGCGTGCCCAGTGTGCACCCGGGCCAAAACTACTAACCGACCACCTTCGGGGGAACTCCAGCCTCTCCCCGTTCCTCGTCGGCCCTGGTCGCACATTGCTGTTGATTTCATCACGGGCCTGCCGGATTCCGAAGGGAAAACCACCATCATGACCATCATCGACCGTTTCTCCAAAGCCGTGCACCTGGTGGCCCTCGCCGGACTCCCGTCAGCCAAAGACACTGCAGAGCTGATTTTAGAACACATAGTCTGTCTGCATGGGTTCCCTAAAGACATCGTCTCGGACTGGGGGCTCCAGTTCACGGCCAGGTTCTGGAAGGCCTTCTGCCGTCTGATCCATTCCACCTGTAGTCTGTCTTCTGGCTATCACCCACAGACTAATGGTCAGATGGAGCGGGCCAAACAACAACTACCTGAGATGTTTCGTTGCCGATCGCCAGCGCTCCTGGGCTCGCTACCTCCTATGGGCCGAACTTTCGCACAACCTCCATGTCACCTCAGCCACCAATCTCAGCCCATTTGAGGTATGCCAGGGTTTCCAACCTCCGATGTTCGAACACCAAGAACCGGAGGTTGACGTACCGTCAGCCCAACAGTTGGTCCGCAGGTGTCGGCGGCTCTGCGATCAAGCCAACCAAGCCATTCATCGAGCCAACATCCGTTACACCACCCAGCATCGCCATCGACACCCTCCAGGACGGTTGTATAACATAGGTGACAAAGTGTGGCTTTCAACGAAAAACCTTCACCTCCACACAGAATCCAAGAAACTATCACCCCGGTCCATCGGCCCATACCGTATTCACCTCCGGATCAACCCTGTCACCTACCGGCTCCAGCTGCCTGCGGCGCTCCGAATTCACCCGGTATTCCACACCTCACAACTCAAACCCTTCACCACCTCTCCAATGATTCCACCCTCCCCCCCTGCTCCTCCTCCCCGAATCATACACGGTGCCCCTGCCTACACCGTTCGTCGGAGCACTGTAGAGCACTTGGTGGTAATCAGTCTCTGGCTGAATTTACTCTTCTGGTCAGAGATAACACGGAATAGCTGGTGGGAAGGATTGTTTAAGATGGATAATGTTTTAATTAGTGAAATAGAAACATAACAACGATCCTGTTTCTAGCTAACCACGTCATAAACCTGTGTCCATGGTTGCTATGGGTTATTAGACGCGGGTGCTGACCAGCTGCCGTCGTGCTGTAACAGATTTAAACGCTATTACATAATGTTCATTTCATTCATTCATTTTCTGTACCACTTTATCCTTATATACAGGGTCGCGGGGGCCTGGAGCCTATCCCAGGAAACTTAGGGCACAAGGCGGGGTTACATAATGTTCAGTTGATTTTTATTCAAATATTCATGTTTCATGTGATAGTTTGTTTTGCAACTAAAGCTATGATCTCACTAGTGTGTCGAGAGTAAAGCAGAATATAATAATGATGATACCGCTGGTTATTGTTGTATTTTAATAATGTGTTCTGACTGTGGTTGCATAAAGATGAACACTGATATGAAATGATAGTAGTGTTGCTTTTTAAGTGCCTTTTACATGTCAAGTGATTGTTTCTTTGTCTTCTATGTAATCTAAATTACCACTTTATAAAAATAAGAATACAGAGAACTCTCTGTGTTGACAACCTTACCAATAACTGATGGCTTGCTTGTAAATAGCTTTGGTATTATTGCATGTTGATTCTTTTATGCACTTAGCACAACATTTGGCTCTATTGTAGTATTATTTAACCCTAGGATGCACAAGTGGGTCAAAAATGAGGTCATTTTCTTGCAATACCTTTGTAATGAAAAGTTGTTATCTTTTCATATTCCAGGTATTCCTCAAATAAATTGTTTTTGATATCATTCCATTAAAATGTTTAAGTTACCTCTTATACTTTTTAAGAAATTATAATATTTGTATTACTACCCCAAGTTTCCATAAGTGGGTCAAAAATGACCCACATGCATTTCCCATACAATTTCATGGGAACCTCAAGTCAAGTCAAGTCAAAGTTTATTGTCACATACATAGTTATACATGTACAACATGTAGTGAAATGTATTGCATACAACCATCAGCCTCATCTAACAATCTGACAATAACAATTATTACATTCTAAATGTAATTGTAGTCAACTGCAGACAGCGATTCATTCCCAGTGATTGTGTCACTGTGGATGAACAGCTTGTGCCATTCAGGGGCAGGAGTAAGTTTTTGCAGTACATTCCAAGCAAGCCCACCAAGTACGGCCTATAGATCTTCTTGGTTTGTGATGCACGCATCCCATATGCAGTAGATGGGATGGTTTACACAGGGAGACAACCAGGGGAAGAAGTTCAGAAGAATCTGGGGGAGAACATTGTCCGGCAGTTGTGCAGTAGATTTAGAAACACAGGTCGCAACATCACCACAGAATTTTTTCACCAGTGTGCCTCTTGCGCAGCATCTCCTGGAAATGGATCTCACTATTGTGGGGACTCTACGGTAGAACAAGCCAGATATCCCTCCTCTGATGAAGGCTTCGAAGTCCAGGGAGGTTCACAGCACAGAGTTTGGATTCAATGGCAGCATTACTATGGCCAGCTACGTCAGAAAGAAAGGAATGGCTGTTGTCCTCCTGAGCACGATGCACCACAATAAAATGGTGGATGAAAACACCAGAAAGAAAAAAACAGAAGTGATCACATTTTATAACAAGACCAAAGGAGGTGTTGACACCATGTGATGGTTGGCACCTACACCTGCAAGCGGCAAACACAGAGGTGGCCAATGGTGCTGTGGTACAACATCCTTGACATCGCCACCCTAAATGCCTATACCTTTTTCACGACTCAGCACCCTGACTTCAACAGAGGTATCAACAATGCACGACGACTCTTCCTCAAAGAGCTCACAAAGGAGCTTGTCACACCACACATGAGGAGTCGACTGGAAGGCTGCCCACAACTGCAAACCCCGATCATTGAAGCAATGGGAAGGTGTGGAGTGACAAAACCCACAACCCAGCCAAAGGACAGAAGCAGACAGGGCCAACTGAAGAGAAAGAGGTGTCAGATCTCCCCAAGTAATAAAGATCACAAAGTCAGCAATAGGTGTGCAATGTGCCTGTGTGCAATGATCACAGCCAGAAGCATGTAGTCTGTCACAACTGCATGCAGTGAGAAGACAAGAAGGCAAAACAGGGACTATCACATCAAACGCTTTAGCAAACACGGAGACTTACCTGCAAGAGAATAGAAAAGAGTGAGGAAATGTCAATGACCAGACATTTACACACATACACATAATGAATGTTGACATTGTTCTATTGCTGTTCTGTATAATTAGTTTTTTAATTATCAAAATGTTCAAAATCTGTAATAAAGTGAAAAATAATACAATTTCAAACATGAAATCATTTTTGTGTGGTCTAAAATGTAATACAGACTATGTTACAATTCATTATTCACAACCAAAATGACAAAAATAGTATAAAACACATTGACTTTTATAGGTGGGTCAAAAATGACCCATTTATGGAAGAGTGTAGGGTCATATCACTCGTGCATCATAGGGTTAACTGTACTGTTGTATTACTGACAGTAAGTGTGCTTGTATTGTTTCGTCGCCATGCAATGTCACCACTGGAGCAACATCTGTCTGTTTAAATTATAATCTACAAGTGTACAAACAGTTGTATACCGAATACTAGTTTTAAAACAACAGTCATCACCAGGAACTGTAAATAGAGAGTTTGTGTCACTTTGCCAGTTGTTTGGCTAGTATCCACTAGGTGTCAGTGTTTCTCTGTTGTGCTTTGTTACTGGTACTAACTTGGCATAGCTAATGTTGCAAAATGTTGCTACTTGTTTGGAGTGTTACACACTGAAAATCTAGAGTGCCAGAATTAAACAAATATTGAGAGCAGTTTTGTGTAAAGATGACTGTCCAGGCAGAGAAGATTAGCAGGAAAATATCTGTGCCAGAAAGGTATAAGCATGTATGAAGTCTTGTATGGTTTGGAGACTTTACTGTTAATGCAAAGAAAGGAAACAGAGCTAAAGGGGCGGGGCTAAAGATGGTGCAATTTGCTTTTTAATTAAAAGTTATTTAAATTAGGTGTGTTAATTAGCTTCTGTTCCATTGCATAGGAAACTCAAATAAATTTTAATTCCCTTCAGTAATTTAACAGGGCATGTAGTGAATGCATTCATAGTTATGCATCATTCAGTGTAATTTGTAATTTAGAGAAGCATTTCTGTAATTTAGTGAGGCATTTGTAGTGTGCATTTAGTGTATAAGTTGGCCCAGGCGTAGTGGCACGTTGGTAATGAAATAAATTCATTGACTATATTATCCATATTTCTTAGAGTGTTCTTTGGAACAGGGAGCGGCATGCAGTTGCAGTTATACAATTGCAATGTGCATGATTTATTTACTTTTTTTTTTTTTTTTTGGTATTGCTCTCCTTGTCGTAGAGGCACGCGAGCTAATCAGAAAAAATTCTCAGACAAAGAACTGACTGACTGACTTAAACCAATATTCAACCTAACACACCTGACATGACAAACATTTGTACAGATTGTACACTGAAAAAAATGATACTTTGGATCAACTTTAAAAAATTGCTTCAATTTGTTACAAGCAATGTTTTTTACTTTCTCTCAAATCAAATGTTATAATTTTATTTAAGGTTTCATTTTTATTAAATATAAATATATTTTTAAGTTTCCCCAAAGCAAAAATAAATTCATCCATCCAAATCAGAAACAAAAGTTATTACAATGCCTTAGGCCAGTAAAACTTATTTTCTAACAACTTGATTATAACACTTTAGAAAAACCTCAAATTTAACATTTTTTTTTTTATGTTTAGTGTTTACCTTTGAAAGAAACAAATTACATTCATGTAGTATAAAGTAATAGGAGTAAATTATAGTATTATCTTTTTCATTATTCTCAAGTTAAAAGTATGATTACGTATAACTTAATTTTATGAATTATACATAAAAATCAACAAGTAGTCTTTTTCTGAAATAAAGAAATGTACTTATCTCTGTGCCAAAAAAGTTCATTTATGTAGAGAAGTTACATTTATGAATGAACTAAGCAACTTTTTAAAAAAAGTTACATTTATAAATGAAGACAATGAACAAACAAGTTCTCCTCAAAAACATTTATTTGTTTTTGGTTACCATCCTCGAAACCAGGATGTTGATCCAGGTGGCAGATACATTACCTATTCCTTTTGTTGTACCATTATTTCTCCAATTAAAAGACAGAAAACAAAAGTTAAATAAATAAAACAATGCAAGTTTAGCACATAGATGAGGCCAAACAACATGGAACATTCATGTGCGGCCGTAAATCACAATCCTGATTTCATGTGGTGGCTAAAGACAGTCCTCTTCCTACCTGAGGACAAACAGGGCCATCGTGCACCTCACAAGTTCTGCCTGAGCTTCATCTTTCTGAACAACCTAATAAAAGAAAGGACATTTGTTAGACAAGTTGCTCTATTTGGCAAAACAGTGTCTGATGTATGCATGTATAATCACTTAATGCTCCCTATGAGTGCAGAAAAAAAAACCCACCTAGGATTAAGGTGCATCAAGTTAAATGTAATTATGTCAATGAATAGGCAAAAACAACTGACATACATATACACACACATTATATATTACATTATATTGCCAAAAGTATTGGCTTGCCTGCCTTCACATGTATACAGTATAAACTTGAGTAACATCCACTTCTTAATCCATAGGGTTTAATATGATGTTGGCCTTTTGCAGCTATAACAGCTTCAACTGTTCTGTGAAGTCTTTCCACAAGGTTTATGAGCATGTACGTAACTAATGTTAATACATACTATGATTTAAATAATAATGGCCCTGTGTAAAGATTGTGCTGCAGATGATAATGCCACTGATCATATTTGTGAATATGAAGGGGCAGATGTAGTTGTGTGGTTTTTGGATGTTGGTATACTGATTGGAAACTCACAGGTTCAAACCCCAGCACCACAAATCTGCCACCTGGATCTTAGAGCAATGGTAATTTATCAATTCAGTAACATTTTTCAGTTCTAAGGTTGAAATGCCTTATGAACAAATGCTTACCAGTGCTTGCAGTTGGTCCACATTTTCCGCTAAATACACCATAAGACATTTCAGGAGATCCTCTCTTCATACATTCACCTCCAGGCTCTGGGAATGTAAAAACAAACATAGTATTGTTGGTTATGTTAGGCTTGTAAAGCGTGATAAAATGAACATGGCAGACATCGAAACCTGTATTCAGACAGCATACACTAACCTGTGAACAAGTAAAACTAAAATGTTTTATTCTGCTAGTTATGTTTTAATTTACTGTGTCACAGACAACTTGATGTGGATGCCTTGCTCAGGTCCTGTGGCTTCCATTCACAATATTACATTTGACACCAAGCTAATTTCTGCTTTTTTGAGCGAGTACATACCAGATCAAGAACTTGACGATGAAGATTATATCTCTGGTCTTCTCTCTGACAATTCTTCCCTTTCTGATGATCTCAATTAATTTGTAATATTGCTTGTCCAAGGAAACCAGCAATCTTGCTTGAAGTGGAGCAGTTGTAATTCTCAGAAACTCATTACTGATCTTAAAAAAAAAAGAATAAACACAAATTGGACTGGCTCAAGTTTTTAGCAAATCTTAATTACAGTGTGTATAGAAAGAATCACCCCCCACACACACACACACCTTTAAAATAACTGCATTTTGTTGCTTTGCAAGTGCTCACTACTGATAATACAATAAACACATGAACATAATTCAGTTTCGCAGGATAATTGAAATTATTCTCTGATATTATCAGATAAGTCAAATACTAATTTTCAGTCCTCCATCATTTTGAGGGAGTTTATTTTAGGATATTTAGATTACACTGACATTTATTAAATTCACAGCAATTCTATTGTATCATTTCCATTTCAAACTTTATCCACATAATGTTTTTATTTGTGCATTCTGGGACTTATTTTCTGCATTATGGGTAAAATAATGCCCTTTCAGAAAAGCTAACAGACCTGTAAACACAAAAGTGAATAAACATTTCATGTTTACTTTTAAACTTTATAGTGTCAAATTGCTGCCAGTGTTGGGGATTATATACTGATAACATTAAAAACGTGTTATAAAGTGTCACCAGTATGTCAGGAACATGTGCTAAAGCCCCGTTTCATACGAGGGAATATAGTTTTAGTGATATTACATTACTTATACATTAGCAAGTCCAAAAGTGTCACATCCGAGCCTCCTCAGTCCTGGGGAGGAAGGTCGGGCTCGCTGGATTACTGAGCTGCCACTTTGTCTCCCCCTAGTGTGTCTACGTGCGTACTGTTCCCCCCACACAACACCACTTGATTAGATATCAAGTTCACCTGTGTCTACCCTGTGTGTCTCACTATTTATTCCAGCCGAACCCTTAGCACCTCGTCTGTTCACTGTTGTGCACCTTTCACGTGTGTGTGTTTCCAGTAAACCTGTCTGTGTTTTGTTTCTCCCTCACAGGACTGAGCTGTATCTGCAGGCGTGGCTCTTTTTTGTGGAAGACCAATGTCAAGGTCAAGTTCGGGGCTAACGGAATAGCAGCTCCCCTTTTGTCTCCGGTTATGGACAAGTCCGGTTTGTTTGTTTTCTTTTGATTTAAGATAGCCCGGCCTGGCGAAGTAACCCACCTGTGGGGTTTTTTTGTATTGTGTTTATTTTGTTTTTTTTCTTTGACATCAAACTTATAATTAAAACAAGAGTTCAATCACCCTGCATTTGTGTTCTCTCTCTCCCTTCATATGGAGGACATGACGGACATGACAGATGAACAGACCTTACTGAACGCAGCAGGGACACCCCTCCCGGAAGATGAACCTCCCTACCTGAACTATGTTCGACGTCAACAGGGGCAGATCGATGGACTGGCGAGAGCGGTCAACGACCTGGCGCGTAGCATCCAGGCCCTCCACACCGCGCAAGCGCCCCTGTCCTCTCCACGCCAGCGCTCCGCATGCTCACCACCTCGGGCCGCCCCGCCGGAGAGATACGCCGGGGAACCGGAGGGGTGCAAGAAGTTTCTCCTGGCCTGTGAGCTCTACCTGGCCGACTTTCCCGACCTTCCGGAGAGAAAGAAGGTCAGCTTTGTCATCCAGCAGCTCACCGGTCCAGAAATGGACTGGGCCACAGCCGTGTGGAGCGCAGGCGGAAGTGCCACGTCCAGCTATGAACGTTTCCTCCGAGCCTTTCGCGCGGTGTTTGACCATCCCAATCACGGGAAAACGGGGGAGCAACAACTGCTGAGGCTGAAACAGGGACAGTCTGCCGTCGCCGACTACGCCGTGAAATTTCGGATCCTCGCCGCGGAGAGTGGCTGGTGCAACAAGAGCCTACTCGCCAGGTTCCGAGACGGCCTGCACCCGGATCTCCAATTAGAGCTCGCCTGCCGCGATGAGGGCTTATCTCTAGACGGATGTATCGAACTGTCGATTAGGTTGGACCAGCATCTCCGCGACCAACGAAAACATCCTCCCTCCAGGGCCACGGGGGGCAGATCTGAATTTTCACGGAGAGACAGCCTCAGCAAAACCCCTGCCGAACCACGTGAAGGCAGCACCCCGGAGCCTATGGACGTGGGCACGTCCCGCCTGTCGGCTCAGGAGAGGAGGCATCGAATCTCATCGGGGTTGTGTTTGTACTGTGGTGGGGGCACACACCTCATTCAGAATTGCCCTCTCATTCAAGTAACCACACACACACCATCCCGCACTCACCATAATTTTTGTTTACAAGCATCTCTGACTTATGATAACCGTTCTGTCTCTGTTTTTCCTTTGATAGATTCCGGGTCGGCTGGAAACTTCATCTCTCTTGCAGTTCTTTCCTCACTGCGAGCTCCTGTGTCGAAGCTTCCACACCCGATCTCAATTAAAGCTCTAGATGACAAGACATTGTCGTATTCGCCAGTTGAACACCTTTCCGTACCACTACGTTTAACATTTCCCGGTCACACGGAGGAATTAAAATTTTTTGTTATTCCTCAGTCGGACCAGTCCGTCGTGCTGGGCCTGCCATGGCTCAGTTCTCACAATCCCAATTTCGATTGGGCAGGTTCACGCATCATATCATGGGCCCCTAGATGCGGAAAATTCTGTACACCGCCGGCATTGATGGTCCAAACAACCACGATTGAGAGCCCCCGTGCCCAAGTGTCCACCCTAGTGCCATCAGAGTACGCACGATTTAAAGACGTCTTTAGTGGTAGGGCTGCAGCACGACTTCCCCCTCACGACCGTGGGACTGCGCGATTGAGCTTTTGCCTGGGAAAACACCGCCTTGCTCGCGCGTTAATCCATTGTCCTTGGCAGAAACACGGGCTATGGAGGAATACGTGACTGAGGCTCTCAGCCAGGGGCTCATCAGCAGGTCCACGTCACCCGCGTCGGCAGGTTTATTTTTTATCAAAAAAAAAAAGGCGGGGGCCTACGCCCATGTATTGATTATCGAGGGCTCAATACAATCACCATAAAATATAGGCACCCACTGCCCCTGGTACCGGCCGCTATCGACCTGCTCCACGGAGCGTCCATTTTTACCAAGCTCGACCTCCGTAGCGCTTACAATCTCGTTCGGGTTCGCGAGGGAGATGAGTGGAAGACTGCATTTAGCACGACATCAGGCCACTATCAATACAACGTGGTGGCTTATGGACTGGTAAATGCACCTGCGGTGTTTCAGGGGTTCATGAATGACGTGTTCCGGCATATGTTGAACCGCTACGTTATAGTGTATTTAGATGATATTCTGATATACTCGCGGTCATATGCTGAACACGTCCGACATGTAACCGCCGTTCTTCGTCGACTACGCGCGCACAGACTCTATGCGAAGGCGGAGAAATGCGAGTTTCATCAAAAGGAGATTGCATTTTTCGGCTATCGCATAGGACCGCAGGGGGTCGAAATGGACGCAGCCAAAGTTGCATCTCAGGGAGTTTATCCTTGCCACTGTCGCCCTCGGGCTTGCTCACCAGGGACTATCTGAACATTTTTGATTCATACACATTCACATTCCATACAAACTTAAATAATTCTTTTGATTGTGTAAAGCTGTTTTGAGACAATGTCAATTGTTAAAAGCGCTATACAAATAAAACTGAATTGAATTGAATTGAAAAGTACAGGCGGTACAATAATGGCCGGAACCCAAGTCAGTCAAGGCGCTACAGAGCTTTCTGGGGTTCGCCAATTTCTATCGGCGCTTTATTAGGGGCTTCAGTACGGTGGCAGAACCGCTCACTGAGTTATTAAAAGGGAAACCACAGCGTCTGCGCGCGTTCACGCTGGAAGCGCGCGGCTTTCCAGCGCCTCAAACATGCTTTCACCTCTGCGCCTATTTTAAAACTACCAGACCCAGAGAAGCCCTTTTTAGTTGAGGTCGATGCGTCGGAGTTGGGGCTGGGAGCAGTGCTGTCACAGCGCCATGGCCACCCCGAAAAGCTCTACCCCTGCGCTTTTTTTCCGCGGAAACTGACACCTGCCAAGCGCAACTATGATATCGGAAATCGCTAACTGCTTGCAGTAAAAACGGGGTTAGAGGAGTGAAGGCATTGGTTGGAGGGAGCTAAACACCCCTTTGTTGTGCTGACAGATCACCGGAATCTGGAGTACCTCCAACAAGCAAAAAGACTGTTTTTCACGGGCTTTCATTTTGTTATCACATATCGCCCTGGTTCTAAGAATAAAAAAGCATATGTGTTATCACGCTGCTTCCCGGCGCTGGATCTAAATCCAGATCCGGAAACCAATCTGCCCACATCACTCGTGGTGGCTCCGGTAGTGTGGGATGTCGACTCGGAGATAGCCCAAGCGGCGCGGTCCCAGCCCGTGCCGCGGGGCTGTCCCACAGGCCGAACCTACGTGCCCGAATCATTAAGAGAGCGAGTGATGATCGAGGCTACACCAGCGTCTCATCTGGACACCCCGGCCCCTCTAAGAACCTTTCAACTCCTAGAACCAAGGTTCTGGTGGCCAAACATGCGGAAAGACGTGAAACCAGTAGTTTCATCTTGTGCTATCTGTGCAACAACTAAAACCCCTCGATGTTTGCCAGTTTGAAAATTTATGCCCTTACCCACACCCCACAGACAGTGGTCTCACATCGCAGTAGACTTTGTGACGGATCTGCCAGTGTCAAAAGGGTACACAACAGTTCTGGTAGTGGTGGATCATTTTTCTAAGGGATGCCGATTTATCCCGTTTAGCTCACTTCCAACCGCCCTCCAGGTGGCAGAAACCCTATTCAACTCAGTGTTTCGCTATTATGGTATCCCGGAGGACATTGTTTCTGATCGTGGTCCCCAATTTATCGCCAGGGTCTGGAAGGCTTTCTTCTAGAAGTTGGGGACCACCGTTAGCCTAACGTCAGGCTATCACCCCGAATCTAACGGACAGGCAGAGCGGACTGTCCAAGACCTCGGGAGGTACCTCCGCACATATTGTAGTAGTCGGCAACATGAATGGGCAGACTGTTTATTCTGGGCGGAATATGCACAAAACTCCCTAAAACACTCCTCAACCGGCTTAACACCGTTTCAGTGTGTGCTGGGGCACCAACCACCGCTATGTCCCTGGGATGCCACTCCCACCAATATCCCCATGGTGGATCAGTGGTTCAAGAAAGCGGAAAAAGTATGGGAGAATGCGCACAATAAAATCTCCCAAGCAGTACGAAGGTTCAAAAAATTTGCCGATAGATGGCGAGGGGAGAGTCCTCTGCTCCAGGTAGGCGATCGAGTGTGACTCTCGACAAAGGATCTTACCCTCAATCTTCCCTGTCGCAAGCTGTCCCCCAAATACATCGGTCCCTTCCCCATTACCGCACAAATTAACCCTGTTTCTTTTAAGTTACAACTTCCCTCTCACATGCATGTTAACCCTGTTTTTCATGTGTCTCTTCTCAGGCCAGTGATACGGGGGCCCTTGGACGATGGCGTCACGAATCCTTCGCTCCCCGGGGCTGTGGAAATAGCGGGCGCACCTGCGTTCAGAGTCAAAGAACTTCTTGACTCCTGAAGGCGAGGAGGGTCCCTGCAATATTTGGTGGATTGGGAAGGGTACGGACCGGAGGAGCGCAGCTGGGTCCCGGCACGAGATGTGCTGAGTCAAGAGCTCATCTCTGAATTCCATCAAACACGGCCGGACCGCCCAGCACCGCGGCCTCCGGGCCGTCCCACCCGCCGCCAACCCCAGCAGGTCGGTGGGGCACGAATCCCTTCGGTAACGCAGAGAACGCGCCCGCACCTCGCCTGGGAAGCCGGTCCTGGGAGGGGGGGAAATGTCACATCCGAGCCTCCTCAGTCCTGGTTCAAGAAGGTTTTAAGTATAACTATAAATACACTACAAACAGCACTCAGTCCAAATTGGCTTGTTCTATGTTTACATCACTTTCCTATTAATTTTTTATGGTACTTAAATATAATTTATTTCATGTTATTCGGCACCGTCAACTTAGTGTAGAAACTCCGGTGTTTTTGAAAATCACCGTGTTAGTTACAGTAACTAATGCTACTGTAGGTAATATAGGTGTTTTTAGCTACAGTAGCAAACACGGACACAAAACTCAATCTACAAAGTAGTTGCTCCTGACATAAATCATAAATTTGCTCATGATAGAGATACAGGTCCTTCTCATAAAATTAGCATATTGTGATGAAGTTCATTATTTTCTGTAATGTACTGATAAACATTAGACTTTCATATATTTTAGATTCATTACACACAACTGAAGTAGTTCAAGTCTTTTATTGTTTTAATATTGATGATTGTGGCATACAGCTCATGAAAACCCAAAATCCCTATCTCAAAAAATTTGCATATCATGAAAAGGTTCTTTAAACAAGTTATTAACCTAATCATCTGAATCAACTAATTAACTCTAAACACCTGCAAAAGATTCCTGAGACCTTTAAAAACTCCCAGCCTGGTTCATTACTCAAAACCGCAATCATGGGTAAGACTGCTGACCTGACTGCTCTCCAGAAGGCCATCATTGACACCCTCAAGCAAGAGGGTAAGACACAAAGAAATTTCTCAACGGCTGTTCCTAGAGTGCTGTATCAAGGCACCTCAGTGGGAAGTCTGTGGGAAGGAAAAAGTGTGGCAGAAAACGCTGCACAACGAGAAGAGGTGACCGGGCCCTGAGGAAGATTGTGGAGAAGGACCGATTGCAGACCTTGGGGGACCTGCGGAAGCAGTGGACTGAGTTTGGAGTAGAAACATCCAGAGCCACTGTGTACAGGTGTGTACAGGAAATGGGCTACAGGTTGCAAATTTTGCATGTCATTCGGAAATCAAGGTGCCAGAGTCTGGAGGAAGAGTGGGGAGAGGGAAATGCCAAAATGCCTGAAGTCCAGTGTCAAGTACCCACAGTCAGTGATGGTCTGGGGTGCCATGTCAGCTGCTGGTGTTGGTCCACTGTGTTTTATCAAGGGCAGGGTCAATGCAGCTAGCTATCAGGAGATTTTGGAGCACTTCATGCTTCCATCTGCTGAAAAGCTTTATCGAGATGAAGATTTAATTTTTCAGCATGACCTGGCCACCTGCTCACAGTGCCAAAACCACTGGTAAATGGTTTACTGACCATGGTATTACTGTGCTCAATTGGCCTGCCAACTCTCCTGACCTGAACCCCATAGAGAATCTGTGGGATATTGTGAAGAGAAAGTTGAGAGACACAAGACACAAGAATCTGCAAAAGGATTCCTGACCAAGTATTGAGTGCAAACATAATTATTTGAAGGTTGACTTTTTTTGTATTAAAAACACTTTTCTTTTATTGGTCGGATGAAATATGCAAATTTTTTGAGATGTGGCTGTATGCCACAATCATCTATATTAAAACAATAAAAGGCTTGAACTACTTCAGTTGTGTGTAATGAATCTAAAATATATGAAAGTCTAATGTTTATCAGTAAATTACAGAAAATAATGAACTTTATCACAATATGTAAATTTTTTGAGAAGGACCTGTACATTTAACAAAGAAATGACATGAGTTTGCTTTCTTACCTGTTGTTTTTTTTGAGAAACTATGGCCGCCAGCAGAACGTGATTCAGTCTACAATAATACGACGTCATGAGGTCACGTGACACAGCAAACCTTTGGTTTGAAGCAGAAATGTGCGTTGAGTGAGCGGATTACATTTAAGTTTAAATTTAAGTTTAAACATGTTTGCTTTTAAGCAACGCAAAAATATCAGTTTCGTATAGGAAATCAAAAATTTCCATCAGATCAATGTAGAAACATACTTTGTATCAACGACACAGCAGTCTCACTTTTTTCAGTGTATGTGACAAAGATTCATATCTTCCATGTTGTATATGACTGTACTCCTGTCTACACATAACTATATTACTTTTACAGATAAAACAGCAGCAGCAAGATTTAATCTTAATTTCCTCAACAGGAAAAAGCACAATGGAAGGAAGCAGGCTGCATAGCAAACCATGACAATGTGTGATGCCATTAAACAACCTTCTTTTATTTCAGATACAGACATTCCTTTGGAACAGCTGATGGTTGACTTTACTGTGTCCAATGAAATCAGGTCCACCAGGGTCAGTTACATTATGTGGCAATAAAATGAAGTCAGCTGATAATCTGAATGCACTGAATGGCCAGGTTATCACATCTATGGATTTTTTCCCCTTCATGACACAGACATGGATTCAAGTTCTAAAAGTGTGTTTTTTGGGAGCAAAAAATCTTAGACTAAGCAACTTTTAATTAGTGTATTTATTTATTTTTTTGCCAGGCAATGTATCTTATAGTGATTTCACAGAATAAAAGTGTTTTACCACCACCTACTGGACTGGATTGAAAGCAAAGATGTCAAAGGTCTACTCAAACATATTTCTTGCATTTTTTGTGGGAAAAAAAATGTCAGGATGAAATCAAATCAAAATGTCAGGAGGAAAAGCGGTAGGGAGGTGAGGGATATGGGGGAAAGGAATTTTAGAAATAAAGCCTTGCTTTGAGGCATGTATTGTTTTCCTGAGAGTCATGTGACCAATAACAAATGAGGCCTCATATTTGCCCGAATCACGTGCCTGACTTGCTTGGATCTATATATACTGTAGCCCGAACCAAGCACTAAGTGCATAAGTAAACATCATGTTTAAAGGTTGAATATTTCTGTACTGTCAATTCTTTTCATGGTTCTTATATTTTATATTCTAATATTAAAATTTTTTTGCATAATCATTATAATAAAAAAATTAATAAAAGACTTTTGGGAAAACCTGCATTAATTTATATGATCTTTCATCATTACATTCCAAATGAATGTTTTGTTTTTGCTTTGATTATCAGGATGTGATTCTTGGTTGTATTTTATTTTGTGAGTTGTCCTGAATAAATATGTAGGTAAATATAGTATAATTAACTTTTATTTCTATTTAATTTATTCTTGTTTTAACCCTTATTAGTGTGAAATCCATAATTTAGATATATAAGTAGTTTAACTCAATTTATCAGAGTGATTATATTATATATTATACAGTAAGTCTTAAGGTATCTCAATATACAGTAAATACACCTGTTTCTGGAAGAACCCAAGGTTTACTAGAGAACATAAGCGCTCTATCGACGAACGTTCAGTTACTGGGTAAAGAAGGGATTAGTCAGAAAAGCAAACAAGACACCAAGAGTTACTGTTTTTATGTGCTTTAATTTGTGTGAAAAAATAACTAGTGCAGATACAGCTGTTTGTTGAACAAAAAACTTTGTCCTGTTACACACATCATCAAATTCCTTTAAGTTATACAGTATTTAAGCATTCTACAAAATAAAGATAACCAATGGATATCTGTTTATGCAGATTTTTTACTCTTGATGATCTTCTTCACCCAGTTCACATCAGGATCTCCACAAAAACGAAAACCTTTTTTTGTCGTAAAACTGCAGAGAAAAATAGGATACAGGTAGTCAATTAAATCTTCAAACTTTCCAAGTGAATTGTTCAATGAAATTTAAAGTATAAAACAAAAATCCAAGTTGAAAACATACATGACTCCAGGAATTGTACAGTCGATTCTTGTATTTATGTATGAGACAACGTTTGCTGCGGGAAACGGTCTTTTGTGAAATTCAAAACAGCATAAGTTGGCCCCGTTTGCATCTGGGTCAAAACATTTAACATTTAATTATTTTTCATTTGATTATTTATTTTAGGCAAAAATTTTATAAAGTTATATAAAATTCATGAGTCAGTCATCTAATTAATTTATTAAATCACTAAGATTAAACCATATATGAGCATAACTACTGTATACATCATGTAGTTATACAAGGGTTATATCTAAAGCTCATATGAACATCACTATAAATCATTCAGCTAGTGTTTAATAAACACACAAAAACACACTTTCCTTAAGTTTACCCAAATGTGGAAGATGATTCAAATTGATAATGAAGAAGTTTATTAATAAAAAAAGAATTGAACAAATCCATGTTATTTTAATTGCTCATTTAAAAATAGGTAAAAAAAAATCTTACTCTGTGCCATTGTGCTGGACTGAAAGCTGGAAAATCCAAGCAGAATGAGCAGGAAACAACATGGAGTGGAGAACATGGCCTCTATTAGTGATGATTATCGTTTTGATATACAGTGTATTATAATGATGTAGATATGACCTTGGTACAGAACATAAGAAGAAGGGGGAGAGAGTGGGGTGGGTGGAGGACAGTGTGAAGAAGAATGGATGGGGGCGGGGAGTGGGAGCAGTTTCACTAAAAAAGAACAAACACCCCACCTCTTCCTCAAGAACCTATCCGTGGTTTGCACATTTAGAAAAATATAAAACTATTTGAGCAGAGTTTGACATTTAATTTAATCACAGACATACAGTAGCTGTGCTAATCACACACATAAATAAGACTTAAAATAAGCTTTATTGGAGGAAAGTAACACAGAAACAAAAGAAAGGATTGGCAAATGTGATGATATGTGCATAAATATGCAAGGTAAAGTTTAGTTAAGTCAGTATAGTTACAGTGAATGACTATGTGAGTGTGTGTGTCTGTGTGTGTGCCTTGCGATGGATTGGCACCCTGTTCAGGGTGTACCCCACCTTGTGCCCTAAGTATCCCGGGATAGATTCCAGGCCCCTGTGAGAGTGAGTGAGTGAGGTACAGTTACAGTGTAGTATAGTTTGTAAAATTACTATATTAGCATTTGTTCATTTTTGAACATTTTATTTTACAAGTGATAAATCTGTTGTTGATAAACATTTAAATAAATTATGCTTTTTTAGGGCCACATGCTTGAGTACATCTGGCAATTGAGAGATATGTCATTTCTCTGGCAATTTCTTACAGGGCAGGGTTGACAGCTTAACAGCTGATTGCACTTGAGCAGTAAAGGGTGAAGAATCATGCTTAAGGGTTCAACAGTGAAAACCCAGCCACACTGGTGTTCGAACCAGGGACTATTGGATCAACTCGCCAACACCGTAACCACCCTTCTTCTCTTGTCTATTTATATGAATAATAAAATTCACATTTTACATTCTTCTGCCTTATACATCTGAGCAGTTGAGGGCCAAGAGTCTTGGTCAAGGGCCCAACAACAGCAACTGGGTGGTGTTGGGGTTTGAACCTATAACCTTCTGATTTGTAGTCCAACATCTTAACCACCAACCTAGAGTACCCCTGACCTGTCAGCCATTCAATTAAAATTATATTATACACACTCAGAGTGTCTAGGTAAAGAGAGGAGCAAACAAGAGACCATCAGTGATAAATGTCCATTAATCTGTGCAGAAGATAAAATAAATCAGTAAGAGCATAAACATGTGTAGCTTTAGCGTAAACGTTGCCTTGTTACATACAGCAATCAACTGCTTTAAGTAATACAGTATGTAGGTAAAATGAAGCATCCTGGGGGGAAAAAAGATAACTGATGAACAAAGTTTTAACTTGGGGCCTTAGTTTGTGGTGAGGTCACAAAGTTCAATAAATGTTGTGAGAGGGGATGGTGCCGCATGTCTTTGCACTGACGGAGAGCCGAAAACATTTAAAACTGATTTATAATTCTGTATCAAGTCTATCCCATACTGTAGGTCTGTTAAATCTGTGAGCCCAACTGCATAGCAAAAAACTATTTAACCACATATCATCGAGCAATGGAAGATGTAGTTGCTTGTGGATTTGACTAACCAGAAATCCACACAATTACAATACTGTAAATAAAATAGAATTGAACAAATGCATCTCCTACTACAGTAAATTAACTGTTCATTTGCAAATAGGTGAACATATTACTCTCTGCCATTGTAAAGGATTGAAGGCAACAAAGTCCCTGCAGGACCATCAGAAGAGAACAGGAGAACATGACTGCTGATGGAGATGATCGTTTTGAAGTGCAGTGTTTTACAACCTGACTGAAGTTTTCCCTTCATAAAAACCACAGTTTGACACTTGATTTCACCTCAAATATAGCTTAACTAATTACATGCATGTATTAATAAAGACAAATATGTATTATTTTTTAAATAATTTATTTATTTATTATAAATTTAGTCGTGTCCAATTCCCTCCCGTCACTAGGGGGGCTCCCACATTAAGGCTACTTCCTTCCATTCAGCCAGGAGGGCCGGGGGCTGTCACGCGTTTCGTCCAAACCACGTGACACCAGTCGACTTCTTCTTTTCGAACTGCTCGCTCACGCACCGTTGGGGGCGTCGTAACACACTCAAGGCCAGCACTATCCACTCCCTCCGCGTGCGCGAGCTCCCAGACGCCCCGAATGGCGTAGATCTGTGCAATTAATGTAGGAGCACTAATACCTTTCATCCCTCCCCGCTGAGAGAGCTCGGCTAATTTAGCTCTCTCAAGGCCTCCAGCTGTGAGAGGTTACCAGAGGTGTCAAGTAATGAAGTACAAATACTTCGTTACCTTACTTAAGTAGAAATTTTGGGTATCTATACTTTACTGGAGTAATTATTTTTCAGCCGACTTTTTACTTCTACTCCTTACATTTTTAAACAATTATCTGTACTTTCTACTCCTTATGTTTTAAAAATAGCCTCGTTACCTCCCCCCCCACTGTCGCATGATCAGAATGTGTGACCTTAATGCTTTCCCCCCCCCTCAGGTTACTTTCACTTTTATACTTTAAGTAGTTTTGAAACCAGTAATTTTACAATTTTACTTAAGTAAAAAGCTTGAGTTGATACTTCAACTTCTAAAGAAGTTTTTTTAAACCCTGGTATCTATACTTCTACTCAAGTAATGAATGTGAATACTTTTGACACCACTGGAGGTTACAGCATTACCTGGAGATTGAACCAGCAATCTCTGGATGATAGGGCGAGCACTTTACCACTGCACCACTCGGAGGCCAAGCAAATATGCATTACTGAAGAAGAATAAACAGTGAATATTAACACATTACAACAATACATATTATAAGTTGTTTATAAGTAAATATAAATAAACTTATGTTTACTGTCAATGGCAAAATATACAAACAAATGAAATAATCTGTTTTAATCAAAAAGTACTCAAGCTCGTTGATTGATTTATTTAAAAGCTAAACCCCATTATCAGCACTATACACTATTACATATACTGTAAAGTAGAGATCCATGATCCAGCTGGGGTCTTTCGAGGGGCAGAGTTGCGAGATACCCAGAACAGGCAGATCAGCAGACTGCTACCCTGCAGAGCCATGGCCATCTAAATGCATGGTTGCTAGGTGCTGGTGACAAAGCGTATATCAAGAACCAAATACAGAGGCAAAAGACCCAGTCTGAGTCTATTTGAGGAGCCAAAGATTTTGAGAAAAAGACGTTTTAAAGATTTTAACACACTTTATTTTAATGCGTCTGGTGTTATTTACATATTTACAGTGTTTTTTGTTGTTGTTGTTTGTTTAGTTTTTTTCTCAGTTTTAGTTTTGTTTTTTGTGAATTAGTCCTGATCAAAGTTTATGGTTTGTACAGCTATTGTATCAGCTACATTCTCCTGAGTGACAGTGGGTTTTTGCTTTTTGTTACTGGTTGCATTGCTTTTTTTTTTGCTGTGCTGCACCCTGCTCCATTCTTCTCCATCCTGCTGGTTTTTCAATAAGTGATCAGTTCTGTAGTAAACGTCTTCTCTCTTTTTCTCCTCAGTTTAACTGCAGTGTTTTCTCTAGGTGCCGACCGTGGTGCGCAGGTCTGTGGCTCCTATCCATCTTCAGTGAAGATGTAAGGAATGGGGTCAGTTTATGGCCGAGGTCACATTCAGCGCTGAATACTGTAAAAGTGTCAAGTTTTATGATCTTGTCTTTAGAGCAATGTCAGTAGTCATATCTGCGCCGAGTGTGGTGTGTGTTCCTGTGGTACTGGTGTGTTCAGGATTGACTGTTAAGAGATCTGACTGCAGTGTGTTACTATGGGTCGATGAGACCTACAGCAGGCTCAAGCTCCCTGATCTTCTCCCTCTGGCTGTCCCTATGATCCTGCTACTGTATCCCGGCCGAGTCACCCCCCTGAGTTCCCCAGCTGCTCAGCTCCATGCGGACAACTCAGGCCTTTATGTCCAACATACCTACACTTAAAACACCTCAGCCGCTCCATGGTGACTGTTACAATATTGGATTTATTTGTTATTTTGTCTCTGGTTATGCTTTGTTTGTTTCTGCTATGTCTCTGTTGTTGGTGGGATGGAAGTGTGTCTTCCCTTGTTGTCCCAGGCCCTCTCTCTTCAGTGTACCCTTGCCTGCAATATATTGGTTGCTGACCTGCCTTTCCTTTGTTGATTCCGGGCTCCTGCCTGATGATTGGGTAACCAGGAGACCCAGAGGCCTATTTAGGCCCAGACCACAATACTATAGACCATGTACAGTATTTGCTTACTGTTTATTGGATGACAATTTGTAAAAGTGTATGACCTTGTGCTAAGTTTATGATTATGTTTTTCTGTATTCCATTCTTTGGCTATGGTTGCTTGATTGTAAATACATTTAGTATATACTGTATTTGCATATAATTCTGCACTTAGTGGCTTATGCCTCTTTTCCACTGCACAGTACGGCACGACACGGTTCAGTTCAACTCACTTCGGTTCGGCACAGTTTGGCTCGGTTTGCGCTTCCACTGCAGTGTAGTAACGCTTTAGAGTGGGCGGGATTACTCACGTGTCGTTTAGTCGCGGCGTCGCTACTGCTGTGACGTCATCGTAAACGCGCCACAAACAAACACACAACAATGGAGCATATCGACGGCATGGTGTTCTTCATTCTCGGCATGTGGATGTTTTTAACAGCGAGATGAAGGAGTTTGTTTCAAAAGAGGCCAACGGTTAATACAAAAAGGTGCGTGCGATCCTTCTCTGGCTGTTCTAAATATAGTGGTTCTGTTGTGTCTCGTGTTGCAAGCTCAGTGACGCAGTAATGCCGATTTTCTCCGGCCAATCAGTGACCAGCAGAGTTTACACGTCACGTTTTGGTAACGGTTCGGCGCGCTTGGAACCTCGGCTGAGGTGGTACTAAAAAAAGGACCCGGTACCAGGTACTGTTCCCAGTGGAAAACCCCCCAAATGTGAGTAGAACTGAACCGTGTTGTGCCGTACTATGCAGTGGAAAAGCGCCATTAGTAGGGAGTCAACACCATTTTGTTTGCACCTTGTTTTTTTTTTGTTGTTGTTAGGAAGGGCACTTTTGTAAATGAACACTAAGTAAACACACTTTTGGTCTCACTCCCTATTTTTTCCTCTTCTTTTCATTTCTGTTATGGCCCGACCTAGACCGGGGTGTAACAGTGACAAAAACAGCATACAGTAGCTCTTTCCCCCCTCATTACACTTAAGGTTATTATTAAGTCTTCTTTGTCATTTAAAACTATTAAAATCAGCCAGCAGAAAGATATGCCAGAAGGATATGTCTCATGTTGGAGCTCTTACACCCAAGCGGGATAGCTCTCATAGGGCTGATAAACTTCATGTTGAAGAAAGATAGTGCCGATCTCAGAGGCCATGGTACCCTGCTCACTTTTTCTCACTCTAAACGTTTTTTACTACTAACATTCACTAATAAAAAATAAAGTGGGGAAAACTACGGCAATCTTTCAAAATTTGGCCAAACAGCCTTTCGCACGCTCTCCGCACGCCCAGCACATGTACAGAGCGAGAGAGAGAGAGATGCACGCTATCACTCAAGTGTGCAATTTCACTTTGAGTTAAAGTGTTGAAAACACATAGAAATCACACATAAGCCCTTAGTAAAGGTTGACTCCCCCAGTAAGAGTGAGAAAGTTTATTTTTATTTTTTAGAGCCCCGTTTGATGTCGAGCTGATGGTGGAGCTCTGTTTATTTTATATTTTCAGTTTTCTTTACTTTTCTTTTTGGTTCCCATATGTGTACCATAAGCACTATCACACGCAAATGAGCTGAGTCCCAATCAAGCACCAAGTGTATAAATTGACATAATAGAAAACAGAAGCTGAATATTTTTTTTTTACTGTAAATACGTTTTGATTGATTTTAGGAAATATTCTAATATTTTGAAATACTGATTTATTTAATATTATATATTATTGAATATATAGAACATATGAGGGCCTTGATTTTTAAATTAAGTTATAATAAATAAATAAATAACTAAATAATTCATAATGTTCTAAGTTTTGCTTTTTTTTCATTTTTCATTTTATTTTTCATAAAGTACATGATGACTTTTGGGACACCATGTCCTCATTCATCTTTTAGTCATTACATTTTATTCTATTCTGCTTTGCTTATGGTTATTGGTTGTATTTTATTACGTGAGGTGCTCTGAATAAATATATAAGGTAAATCAGTGAAATTTGCAAAATTCAATACTTATTTCTTCTTTTTTTACGCTGTTCGTGTGAAACTCATAAATTGATTATATAACCATTTTAATCTAATTGTCATGTGACTGGTTACATTTACTGTAAGTCCCCTGGTATCTGAGTCTAAATCTGACTGTTACTGTAAGAGTTTATTAGAAAACATACCAAACACTATTTTAAGTTATTTCATCACAAATGGTATAAAGACTCTACACTGACTCCCCTAAAGGGGGGTGGGGGGTCCTCCATGGACCGACACTCAGTGAATGGGTAAAGGGGATTAGTAAGAGAAACAAACAAATGACCATAACTTGTAAATGTCCTTTAATTTGTGCAAAAAATGTTATTTCATTGAGAGCAGATACATGTGTTTAATAAAATGCTGTCTCGATACACACAACATCGAATAGTTTTAAGTAATACAGTATGTAACATCAACCTTTTTTAAGTAAAGGACTGATGTTTAGGCTGAAGTTTTACTCTTGATGATCTTCTTCACCCAGTCTACCTCAGGGTCCACACAAAAACTGTAACCATTTGTTGTAGTAAAACTGCAGAGGAAACAAAAGGAAATATGAGTCATCATCATATCAATCATCAAGTGAATTGTTAAATGAAAAATAAAAATTAAACAAGAAGAAACTGTGTTGAAAACATACATGATGCCAGGAATTGTACAGTCGGGTCTTGTGTGTTGGTAGGAGACAACATTTTCTTCAGGGAATGGGATCTTGTGAAATTCAAAACAGCATAAATTTGCCCCGTTTGCATCTGTGTAAAGATTTCATTATTTTAAAATTATTTCACACTAAATGTTAAAGTTAAATACAATTTAATGAGTCAGTTGCCTATTGAATCACTTTGGGGCAATTAACTGAAAACATTAACTGATTTTTCTTTGCTGCCAGAAAGTGTGGTCATAAATGTTAACAGCCAGCATACGGTAAAAACAAAAAACAAAAAAACACATTTCCTTAAACAAATTACTCTGCAAATTCAGCAACAGCAGGTTTACAAACTGAATCAAAGTGTCTGGACTTGTGTTATAATGTGGAACATGATCATAATTATAATGTTATCTGAACACCTAGTAAATATGCATCTTGAAATTCTTAACAAAAATCAATGAATATATTTACATTTATTTGCTCCTTTAAAAAAAAGGAGAAAATCTTACCTTCTTCCATTGTGCTGGACTGAAGGCAGGGGAGTCCAAGCAGAACCAGCAGGAGACAATATGGTGTGGAGAACATTGCTTCTGATGGAGAAGATGATCGTTTTGATGCACAGTTTAATATAAAAATGCATATATGACCTTGATAATGAAGTTATTAGGCTTAAGCAGAAGGAAGAGGGTGGGTGGTGTTAGGGAGGAGGCCCATGTGAAGAAGATAAGTTTTTCTTTTATTGATTAAAAAAAAAAACACCCCCACCCTCTTCAAGAACCAATCTGTGTTTTGAACTTTAAAATAAAATGAGCAGTGTTTGACATACAGTTTCACCTCAGACATACAGTAGCTAACCCTAACCCTAACCCTAACTCTAGCTGGGCTAATCACACAAATGAATATTGGAGAATAGTAACAGAGAAAAAAAGTAACTTAAACTGGACAACTTATAACACCATGGTTGTAAGAACAATAATTTCTTTGACAACCCAGACGTTTCTCCAGACCCTATTGGAAAATAATCTTTATTTATTATATATTTTGGTTTGATCCCTCTTTTTATGTTGCGACTTCAAACGAGCGGGTTGTAACATTTCGAACAATTCTAAAAGATATATTAGATGGACATCAACCTGAGGAAGGTGGAATAGCATCACCAACCACTGGAGCATGGTGGAAAAAAGTAAGTACTGTAACTACAAACTTCATGGATGCCCATTCTGGTCAACAGATCATGATTAACTGGCTCAGGAGCCATGACAACCTTCTAAGGAGCTCTACTTCCTTAGGAGACTGAGGAAATTTACCCAAGGTCATCAGAAACTACAGATGTACCGTGTGCAGCAGTTTATTCCAACATTCTAGGAAGTGAAATCATAGGGACAAACCTCTCTAACTGCAGAACAACAGCAAGACAGAAGCATTAACACATAAATGGGAACCACTCACACTCTGCCCACTTACTTTTAACACTTCCACCCCCATCTTCCCCTCACGCACTCTGACCATGCAATTGTACAGATGATGAGTGTGCACTTTTACTGGAAAATACCTAGTCATTTCAGCATCTAATTTGCATATTTCTCAAAAATGTCCTACACCGAACTTTATACAAATATGACCAGCATATATTTTTACTATATATCATTATAATATATATTTACATTTATATTATGGCATTTAGCAGATGCTCTTATCCAGGCCTCTTATTGTGCTTTGAAGTTTCCCTAACTGAATAGATTATTCCCTATACAACCCGTATATGGGGTTACTACTGTAGCTTATTACCTAAGCATTTTTCTTAGGCTTGGATTAACTCAAATAAAAAATAAAAAAAGCTATGTGTTTAATCATCAGTTAAAGATTGCCAGTGACTCAGCTATACGGATATCTAAAGGATGTTCATTCCACCATCTACCTGTAGGTTCCAGAACACAAAAAAAAGTCTAGGTGCATGTCTTCTTTGATCACTGAGAGATGGTGAGACCAGTCGAGCAATACTAGGGGGTCAGAGGCAACATGGGGTGTGTTTAGAGCTGAGAGGTAAGTAGATGTTGAGCTGTTTTTAGCTTTGTAGGCAAGCATCAGTGTTTTGAATTTGATGTGGGCAGCTACAGGAAGCTAGAGCAGGGATCGAAGAAATGGGGTTATGTGGGAGAATTTGGTAAGATTGAAAACGAGACATGTAGCTGCATTCTGGAATAGCTGCAGAGGGTGAATGGTGGACAGAGAAAGGCCTCTCAGGAATGAGTTGCAGCAGTCCAGTCTTGACATAACAAGGGACTGAGCAAGCATCGGAGAATCCTGTTCAGAAAGAAATGGACAAATTCTACTGGTGTTGTAGGGAACAAACTGATAAAAGCCAGAAATGTTAGCAAATCATGGGAAAAATTACAGTTTATTGTCCGAAGTTATCCCAAGATTGTGGGCAGTGACTGAAGGAGTAATCCAATTGTTGTCCAGGGAGATCACAAGGTCTTGACATGGGGATGAATCATCTGGGATGAATAGCAGTTCAGTTTTGCAAAGATGAGATGTCTGCCAGAAATGCTGAGACCCGAGACCACGCAACTTAAAAAGAAACATCCCGTTGTGGTGGCCAGTTTGTTTGTGAAAATTATTCCTCATGCAGAGCCAAACATTCACAATTTAAACCTGATGAATCCTGGCATTGCCTTCTTGGGATAAGACTGTGTCATCAGGGAAGAAAAAATCCATTAACGTGGTAATTCAGTACATTCAAGTCTTCACCTTGAAATTCATCAACACTTGCTTTACAAACGAAGTATAAGTTATTGGACTTGTGTTTTAATGTCTACTTTTATATAAACTTATGGAAAACAAGTCATATGAGGTGGCACGGTGGTGTAGTGGTTAGAACTGTCACCTTGCACCTCCAGGGTCTGGGTTTGATTCCTGGGCGGGTTCGATTCCTGGGCAGGTTCGAATCCCGTCTCTGTGTACATGAAGTGTGCATGTTCTCCCCGTGCTTGGTACGTTTCACCCGAGTAATTTGGTTTCCTCCCACAGTCCAAAGACATGTAGGTTAGGTTAATTGGCATTCCTAGATTGGCCGTAATGTGTGAATGAGTGTGTGCCCTGCGATATATTGGCACTCCATCCAGGGTGTACCCCGCCTTGTCTCATAGGATATGCTCCAGGCTCCCCGTAGTCAAGTCAGTCTCCTTGCTGTTTTTCCCTGACTCATTCATAATCATAAGTCTACTTCTGCCAGTGCGCTCTGGAAAACTTTATGCGAAAAATTTCAGTGCCGCCGCTCCCTATAGGCAGAGTACGCAGTCTGCGTAGGGCACCAACTCCCAGGGGGGCATCATCCCAGCTGCTCAAAATAATTTTTTATATATTATAACATTTATATTAATTATATATATAAATTTATATTAATAATATACATATACAAATAAACAAAACTATAAACTATATATATTATATTGTATATATTGCATTTAACGGTGAACGCAGAATATCCTAAGCACACATGATGACGCGTGCGTCCTCACCTCTGTTACGGCTGCCTATTTGGCCAAAAATTATAATAACTGAACAATATGCCTGGTCAGCAAACCGTGCCTCACTTTCAGGTACGTTCATAATCCTGTGAAACTTTATTTTATTCTGTCAACGTTAATAATGTGTTTTCATGTCGGTAATAATTTCACGACTAATGCATCTTTCTTAATATGATACAGTGACGCTCCCTGTAACTGTGGCCTCTGCTGAGCCAAGTTTTTCTAAAATGAAGCTCATCAAAACATACTTGCGCTCATCTATGGCACAAGAGCGCATGAGTGGTCTATTGTCAGCATCAACTCTGAATTATCAAAGGCTTTATCATATGAAGAGCTCATTTATGACTTTGCCTCAAGAAAAACCAGAAGTGTGCCTTTGTAAATTTTTAACTTTGGAAAGCTCCAGCAGATGACAGTGATGATTTTATTTCAGTTTATTATTGTTTATTTTCTTTATTATAAATGTTTTATTTAAAGTGATATGTTAGTTTGTATTTTTTGCTGTAGAGCTACAATTGTAATTTATAAATGATACAATTTATTTATGTATTTACTTTTATTTGAATAAAGTTCTATTTTGGCCCCTATAGTAGGTGTTTTTTTTATTACTGTGAGGGTTGCCCACTAGAGGGCAGTGTTTTTAGTTTGTAGTTTTGGTTCCTAGACTCAGTTTCCCAGAAGCCTCCTCGGTCAGGTGACATGGATACTCACCTGAACTGAGGAGGCTCATTAGCACTTTTATAAATACCTGTTTGTTCTGGGAAACTGGGTCGAGCATTAATTTCTGTTATGTGGGTTTTGTTTTGTTCTTTTCTGTTTTAGTTTAACAGTATGGTTGGCCTTTTGGTTTCAGGAGCACTTTAAGTTAAGTTTGTTTATATTAAGATGTCCTTGTCTCTGTGTCTCCTAGCAGGATTAGCCTCTAGAAGAATTAGCCTTTTGTGTTTACCCTTTTGTGTAAGTAACCCCCATTGCATGTTTAGCTAGTAGTCTGTTTAAATACTAATGAGGGTGATCCTAACATGTCTAGATCTTAGTCTGTCTAGTCTTCGAGTCTGTCTAGTCTCATTGTCTGCTTAGCTCTTAGTCTGTTTAGGTACTAACATCTTTAGCCACTAACCTTTAGAGTTCTTAGTCTGTTTCATACCTAGTCTGCTGTGTACCCTGTCTGTTCAATCCCTTGGGTCTCAGGCTACTGGCCTGTGTAGCCATTAGTCTGATTAGCTATGAGCTAGCTTAGCAGCTAATGTGCAGCTCAGCCAGTAGACCTAGCCAAGCCTGTCTTGTGTTTGTTTATCCCTTGCATGTACAGTATAGTCCCTTGTGTTCAGTCCTCTAGGCTGTTTAGTATGTCTTGTCTTGTCCAGTTTGTATCCCATGTCTGCATTGTGTATCACTGTATGTAATCCCTAGTCTTATGTCTAAGTGTTTGAGTTCTGTTTACATTATGCTCCCAAGTTTTTAGCCAACCTCCTTAGTTCATGTTGTGTTCATGTTTGCTTTTTGTTTGTTTGATTATCATTATTAGACTCTTTCACTGCATCTCCTCTGCATTTATGCCTCAACACCAAGCCCACAGTCCAACATCATAGCAGAACATGACAGAATGCTTAACCATACAAGAGGCATAGCAGAGGGGCCCCCCCCGGGAGAAAATTTTGGGGGGGGGCTGGGACTATAACACCTGGGCAAGCTGACCAGGAATAATCAGTTTGCCCCACGTCAAAACAGGGGACTGAACTGGAGGTGAGGGGGCCTCAGTGGGAGGCTCCGGTTTCGCCAGCGGGCCTCAGTGGGAGGCTCCGGTTTCGCCAGCGGGCCTCAGTGGGAGGCTCCAGCTTCGCCAGCGGGCCTCAGTGGGAGGCTCCAGTTTCGCCAGCGGGCCTCAGTGGGAGGCTCCAGTTTCGCCAGCGGGCCTCAGTGGAGGCTCCAGTTTCGCCGGCGGGCCTCAGTGGAGGCTCCAGTTTCGCCGGCGGGCCGCAAGGGAGTCTCCAAATCCCCAGAGCCCAGCCAGGACCTCGCCAGGGAAAACCCTCACCACGCTCTCTAGCTTCGTTCACAGCGGTGACAGCGACCCGCCACCGCCAGACTTCGAGAGCGTGCTTCCATCGCCACCCGGTGTCAAAGGAGGCCAGAGTACTGCAGAGGCTGCCCGGCGTGAGGACAACACAGTGCTGCATCGGCCGCCCGACTTGGAGGGCGATTCAGTGCTGCAGCCATCGCTCCACCGGCAAGAGCGACACAGCACTGCCTCCAACGCCCGGCCTACACCAGCGATCCGGCACTGCCTCCGCCGCCCGGCCTACGGCATCGGCCCAGTGCTGCCTCCGCCACCCGATGACGTCGTGAGCTCACCGCCGCTCAGCCCCGAGGACGAGCCATTGCTGCCTCTGCCACCCAGCCTCGGGTGCAGGCCGCTGCTGCACCCGGCGCCTGGCTTCGGCGGCAGTTCAAGCTCGCCCACCCTCCCACCCACCTTGGGGAGCCGGCTCGTCGGCGTCGCAGTCGGGTGGAATGACCCGGGACATAGGGAAGGGTACCCAGGACCTCCGTTAGCGCTCCGGAGGAGCGTTTTTAAGGGGGGGGTACTGTGAGGGTTGCCCACTAGAGGGCAGTGTTTTTACTTTGTAGTTTTGGTTCCTAGACTCAGTTTCCCAGAAGCCTCCTCGGTCAGGTGACATGGATACTCACCTGAACTGAGGAGGCTCATTAGCACTTTTATAAATACCGTTTGTTCTGGGAAACTGGGTCGAGCATTAATTTCTGTTATGTGGGTTTTGTTTTGTTCTTTTCTGTTTTAGTTTAACAGTATGGTTGGCCTTTTGGTTTCAGGAGCACTTTAAGTTAAGTTTGTTTATATTAAGATGTCCTTGTCTCTGTGTCTCCTAGCAGGATTAGCCTCTAGAAGAATTAGCCTTTTGTGTTTACCCTTTTGTGTAAGTAACCCCCATTGCATGTTTAGCTAGTAGTCTGTTTAAATACTAATGAGGGTGATCCTAACATGTCTAGATCTTAGTCTGTCTAGTCTTCGAGTCTGTCTAGTCTCATTGTCTGCTTAGCTCTTAGTCTGTTTAGGTACTAACATCTTTAGCCACTAACCTTTAGAGTTCTTAGTCTGTTTCATACCTAGTCTGCTGTGTACCCTGTCTGTTCAATCCCTTGGGTCTCAGGCTACTGGCCTGTGTAGCCATTAGTCTGATTAGCTATGAGCTAGCTTAGCAGCTAATGTGCAGCTCAGCCAGTAGACCTAGCCAAGCCTGTCTTGTGTTTGTTTATCCCTTGCATGTACAGTATAGTCCCTTGTGTTCAGTCCTCTAGGCTGTTTAGTATGTCTTGTCTTGTCCAGTTTGTATCCCATGTCTGCATTGTGTATCACTGTATGTAATCCCTAGTCTTATGTCTAAGTGTTTGAGTTCTGTTTACATTATGCTCCCAAGTTTTTAGCCAACCTCCTTAGTTCATGTTGTGTTCATGTTTGCTTTTTGTTTGTTTGATTATCATTATTAGACTCTTTCACTGCATCTCCTCTGCATTTATGCCTCAACACCAAGCCCACAGTCCAACATCATAGCAGAACATGACAATTACGTTATTTTTACTTCCGTAATATTTGGGGGAGGGGGCACAAAAGTAAATTTCTGCTTAGTGCACCGATTTGGCCAGCAGCAGTCCTGTATTTATTGCATTCAGCCCCCAATATGGAATATGAAAATGTCATATGCTGCATGACAATGTTTACAAATGTGTGCCAAAAGACAAAACTCAGACTCTCTCAAATACAGCACCTACACCAGTCCCAGACAGGAGGAGGACAAGGAGAAAGTACAAAAGACCTACAATTTTCACACTTTTCCGAGGCTTGGGTGGACCCGAAAATCCTGTAGGTTCTGCTACTCCGCCCACTGCCATTTATCGTCAGCTGTGTGCCAGCATGCCAGTGTGGCACAGCCCCCGGAACTGCACATGCACAACCTTTATCCCTTCCTCTTTCTTTCCATTCTCCCGCCTTCAACCCTTTCCTTCCCCAATTTACCTAAATAAATTACCCATTTCCCCGTAAGACCTTGCATCGTGTCCGTGCTTTATGGTGCTTTCTGTGCAACATGGGTCTAACCCGTTACAGATCATATCAGCCTACTACATTTCATTCTTATAATAACGCAAAAACACAAGCAGGGCTGAATGACCGACATCCGCTGACGCAGTAGAACGTCCTGACAATGTTATAATTTTATCGTCATTTATTTCAGTTAATAAATCTACTATAAATTTAAAGAACACAAGAAATAAGATGACACAAAACCCTACACACGTCTTTTCTAATTACACGTGATAAAATCTAAAGGCTCACTGTGTTAACATTTATTTTGCTTAAATTTGATCCTAATAAGATTCAATTTAATTTGAATTCTACATTTGTACTGTAATTTTAGTACTGTGATTATGAATTCGTTTAACTACAGTGTTTCACTTGATTTTATCCGCTACTACGTGCAGTTCTAAAGGACCAAGTCTCATTAATCTTGCAGAGAATGAATTAAGGCATGAGGCGTCAGTCTGTAGTTATATAGCACCACTCAGTGGTAATAGCCAGCAAGCGCACAAACCCAAATGCTTCCGGCGAGCACCGCCATGGTAAAACCAACATTTCAATTAGGTAACCACTGTAGGTAGTGGAATGAACTTCATCCAGATAAACTTGTCTAGATGTCCATACAGCTGAGTCACTGGCAATCTTGAAATTATGACTAAAGACCCATCTGTTTCTGCAGTACTTGGGCTTTCCTACATCTCCTAAATTTTCCTAGGATTTCTTTAATTTAATGTCGTCAATAGGTCCTTTCTTATGCACATGTGCATGAACCTAAAATGTTGAATGAGTGGTGTAGCTGTCATCAGGGATAACCCCTGAAGAGGGGTTGTGTTGCACAGTTTCAGCTCCCATAGTACCCCACAGTAATCTGTACTGATTGGCTTTGCCTGAACCTTATTAATGTATGTTCTAAATGGTCTCAACTCCAGTCGTGCTTTTATTTTGAGCCTGTTATCTCATCTGTAATATTTCCTTTTTAAATGCTAAGATAGTTTCATACATCTGTGAGAATTATTTAGGTTCTTGTGTTTGGTTTCCTTATGAAAAGTATTCACATTTTCAATTACACCTAGCCTGAGATTATTAATTCCTGACAATTGTACAAAAATGACAGAATGGTTCAGTTTTTAATCTGTTAAAATGTTATTGTACTTGAAGGTATTGCAAAGCGGAAGATGAGAAACACCTGACACGACAATACAGACAATCTGAAGGCTTCTATCAAAGCAACCTGGTCTTCATTAATCCTTATCAGTTTAATTACTGCATCATAACATGTGCTAAAGGAGCACAACCAAGTACATGCATGAACATACTTTACAGTGTCACGTTTCCGAGGGTGGCATGTTTGTGGCATAAATGCAGAGAAGAAGCAGGCGTGGGGTTCAAGTCCTTCTATTGATATGTTAAATCAAAAAACACTCTTCTCGAAGAGTACTTAGAACTCTTTAATATAACAAAAATAACAACCTTCACAAAAACTGTAACTACAACAAATGCTTGACGCCTGACTGAGCTCCAGTCAGGCTATTTATAATGAACTTAATGAGCTATCTCGGCTTCAGGTGAGTGCTCCCCTGTGCGTATGCACATAAGGCAGAATTTGCGTACGCACAAAAGTTTTCAGATTCATAAAACCGTACGTACGTCAGAACCTACGCTCCACAGACGATGCAATCTCTCATCTCCTCCACACATCACTTACTCACCTGGGGTCTCATTTATCAAGCGTGCGTAAAAAAAGTTCTAAACTAGTGCGTATACCAACAGCCGTAAGCACAAGAAAGTTGGGAGTTATCAAACGTGAGTACGCACAGCTGTACGAAATGACTGATGATGAATCGCACTCCTTCTAAATTGTGTGCGTGTGCATAGTAATTTAAATTTGCATACAGAAACGCCCTCAAATGACCTTATTTGGCAAACAACCTTCCTTATAAAAACCCAATGCCGCCAGGGCACTATAGAACCGTTATCATGGATCCCGTGAAGAGAGGAAAGAAAAAAAAACTTCAAAGACAAAGAAATGGAAGTGCTTTTAAATGAGCTACAATGTTATAAGACAGTTTTGTTTGCTGCTTTTTCAGGCGGAATGTCAAAGATAAAAAAAAGTCTTGGCGTGGGGACAGGTTACTAATGCGGTAAATGCCATCTCACCTTTATGTAGAACTACTGCAGAGGTCAAGAAAAAGTGGTTTGATTTGAAAGTGTCCTCTAAAAAAAGAATTGCAGCCCACAGAAGAGACATCGGTGCCACGGGAGGAGGCCAGAGTCTTATTTCAGTGTCACCCCGATGGTGACACTGAAAGTGCAATCCCATCAACTGCAGGAGAGGCCGAGCCATCCGAAAATGGTTAGTAGGTTTTCAAATGTTTGTGTTGCGATATATTATTCATAGATAAATAACACACACATTGCAAATGATTTGGATTGTTCATTTAACATTTATTTTATAGATCTGCCAGTTTGGCCAGGTCCTGCTCCGCCTGCCACTTCAGCGCGTCCGATGCGTTTCGAGCCACGAGTCCTGACTGATGCGGTTCTGAAAACACAGGAGGAATTAGTGAGCGGCATTGCAAGCATAAAAGAGGAACTGCACCAAATCAATGTGGACTTGAGGAACATTAGTGATTCACTAAATGCATCATGCAAGTTCAATAAAAGCTCCAAGTGATCTCACCATTTTCTCACAATTACTCCTTATTGTGAAACAGATTTAGAACCGTTCGATTATCCCTGCTCTTAGCTGCACGGCCACAGCATTTGGCATCGGGTCGAAACCTTCTGCCATGTGGCGATCTTCTTGTACCGGCATCTCATCCAGTGGTATACCGTTTTTAATGGCAATATTATGCAGCACACTGCATGCTTTAACTATATAGCACACCTAAAGCAAATTTATATTGTAGAATGAATCAAATAATTATGTATACAGTATATTATAAATATTGTAGTTATAAAATATAATTAAAACTTAATTTCAATATTTAAACATTCAAAACCTTGTTGGGTTTGTATTGCAATGTGCCTCCTCTGCCTGACAGACACAGCCATCGAGCCTTCAGCAAGCCTGTTGCACGTTCTACTGTGCTTCTTGTGCGCTCATGTGCTCGGTTGTAATTCAGCTCCTTTTAGGATAGAAGGTTTACCACTGGGGTCATCAGCCAGGATTTAAGGGCATATCCTCGATCCCCTGCAATGATGTAGATTAAAATACAGTACATTATATGGTGTTGAGAACTCATCTAATTTTACAATTATTTTTAAATCCTGATTAATCGTTACACACTTACCAATAAGCCAGCCTTCTCCAGCAGCGCTTTGCTGAAGACGAAGTCCCAATGAAGGAATCATGTGTACCTCCCGGGCTGTTCGCAACGACATTTAGCAGGTTCAAGTGTGCATCACAGATTACCTGCACGATAGCCTTTTCTATTTACTGTACAAATGCATATTCATCAGCAGTAGGAGCTTTCAGGGCAACATGTGTGCAGTCAACTGCCCCTATTACACTTGGAAATCCTGTGATGTTATAGAAGTCGGTCATAATTTTTGTCCTTTGCGCTGCGGTGTTTGGAAACGTAATGTACTGTGATGTAAGTGATATAATTGCATGTAAAATGTGTGGCATAATTCGGCTCATGGTGGGTTGAGAAATACCAGACCTGTCACCAATTTCCCTTTGAAATGTGCCTGTGGCTAAAAAGCCAATAGTAGAAAGAACATGAGTGTGCACGGGGACTGCACATCACTCTCAGCGAGTAAGTCTGTGCGGTCCCTGAAAACGCGATCTCTGCGCAAAAGTGCTTGTTGCAAATCTTCAAGAAGCGCAAGGTCTGCCATTGTAAGCAATGTATTTCCAAAATTTTATGGATTAAAATGGATTTTATATTATTCACAGTTCCAGATAACTAAGAATCACCTGTTGTATTCAATTATTCAATGTGTCAATTTATTAACACTGACATTTTAATGAAGTTTAAGGGCACTGGGTTTATATGTGATTACAGTTCTCTACCACTAGGGGATTCTGCTTACGCACAGTCAGGAGTTCTTCTAAATGTGCGCACATTTTCACGCACACGTACAAATTAATGAATCGCATTCTATTAGTAGAATTGTGCGTACGCATGATGTACACATAAAACCATGCGTACGCACGCTTGATAAATGAGACCCCTGGACACTAGGAAAGGGAATTATGTTAAAATGCTCTTCATCGACTACAGCTCTTAAGCATTTCACTGCATATTATACTGTGTATGACTGTGTATGTGACAAATAAAATTTAAATTTGAACCTGCGCATGGTTCACTTTATAAATCACAATTATCTGAATATTGTGCGCAGGTGCACGTGCTTATAACTTACCCCAATCTCCTCCCGAAATAACCATATTTGGAGCTTAAGACCGGCTATTTTGAATATGTATGATCTCCCTGCATATTAATACGGCCGATAATTGTCATTGATCTGCTTGGCTAAAAATGGAAGAACAGTAACGAAAAGCAAAAAAAAGAAACTTCACCGACTGCAAGATGGAGGAACTGCTGTCTGAGGTGGATGGCCGAAAAAAAGTTTTATTTGGTGGGCTCTCTGCGGGCACTTCAAATAAAAGAAAGTTTTTAGAATGGGAGTAAGTAACAGAAGCAGTCAATGCTGTTACCTCGGTGCCTCGCACAGTCCAAGAGACAAAAAAAATGGTCTGGCTTAAAAGTAGTCATAAAAAAAAGAATATGTGCACACAGGCGCAGTGTCGTAACAACTGGAGGTGGTCAAGGAATCACTGACCTCTCAGCCTTTGATGAGGGTGGGTGCGATTATAGGGGAAACAGGATTAAGTGGAGTTCTTCCAGAATTCCAAGGTGATACGGATGTGATTTGCGGTGACGATGGTAAGTAATTGATTTATCTACACATTATATAAGTTTTTGTCTGTTTAAAATTCTGCTTATTTATTTTGAATAATTTAAATCAACCAATTAAAATACCGTGGAAGTGGAAAGTCCTAAAATATCCAAGTGACAAATCTAGGAATAGATGCAGCTGCCCTTAAGATATACGTTTATTAAAATAGTCGATTTTCCTGTTTGTTCATATGCAAAAAATGTAACTTAAAAAGACAAAAGCAAGTCATCAAGTGCACATTTTATTTCACACATTTACAGATATGCAATACAACCTTTATGTAATTAAACGTTTTTTAATGATTAAAGGAAAAGTTAATCCTGGAATGCCTTCAAGCCCGGTGAGTGGTCCAAGTGGAGTAGACAAGGGATGTAGGGTTAGATCCTACGTGCCACCACCGCCACCATCCTGTGTGCCACCACCGGCATCTTGTGTGCCTCCACCAACGTCCAGTGTGCCGCCATCATCGAATGCCCAAGCAACCCCATCCTGTGCGCAATCCAGTGCATCATCATCATCATCATCATCATCCTTTGTGCCACCACCGAGCGCTGATAACTCAAGGCCTGTACTGACGGAAGAAGTCATGTAGACCCAACGTCATATGGTTAATGCTGTTAATGCGGTGTGTTCCGAACTGAAAGAAATAAAAACAATTTTGTCAGAAATATGTGGTTCACTTAAAGCACTTGTGAAAAAATAAAAAGTTTGAATTCACTTGCCTTTTTACATTCCATTTATTACATTTATTTCAATTAAATGTTATTTGTATAGCGCTTTTAACAATTGACATTGTCTCAAAACAGCTTTACACAATCAAAAGAATTATTTGAGTTTGTATGGAATGTGAATGTGTATGAATCAAAATGGTCAGATAGTCCCTGGTGAGCAAGCCGAGGGCGACAGTGGCAAGGAAAAACTCCCTGAGATGGTAATAGGAAGAAACCTTGAGAGGAACCAGACTCAACAGGGAACCCATCCTCATCTGGGTGAAACACATAGCGGGAAATTATCTGCATTTATACAGTGTGTTAGGTGACAGGCAGTTCAGCTATAATAGTTGATCTTAATTGACGTTAAAATGGAGTCCAAGACCCCGCCTAGTGCCCGAAGTCTCCTGGGATAGGCTCCAGGTCCCCCGCGACCCTGAACACAGGATTAAGCGGTATAGAAAATGAATGAATGAATGAATGAATGGAGTCCAGTAGTTATTGGAGACTCAGATAGACTTGTACAAAGTTCCAGTCCTGAACTATCAAATTGTCAAGTCCTCAGAGAAACAGCTGACAACACCAATCGAGGTCAGAACCATATAAGAACACTGAAGCTGGCACACCTAAAAATAAATGCAAGATTATTTTTTATAGTCTAAATAAAAATTATTTTCTATACATGGGCTATTGTTGTTTACTTACACTATTTGTTGATTTAATTTGAATAAGGTTTGGGCTCTGGGGTGTTGAACATCGTGATCCTCCTTTTTAATTTCCTACCTAGGCTAATCAATGCTCAACTGCACGCATAAAGATTTCCAGAGTGCACTGGCAGAAGTAGACTTTTGATTATGAATGCATGAAGGAAAAGCAGCAAGGAGACTGACTTGACTATGGAGTCATTTACAGACTACGGCCAATTTGGGAATGCCAATTAACCTAACCTACATGTCTTTGGACTGTGGGAGGAAAATGGAGTACCTAGAGGAAATCCACCAAACACAGTGAGAACATGCAAACTCCATGCACACAGAGACTTTGCTTAAATTCGATGCAAATGTGAAACACTTTTATTTAATTTTTACTTTTATTTTATTAATACTTAATTTGTACTGTAATTTTAGCACTGTGATTATAAATCCATTTAATTACAATGTTTCACTTGACTATATCTGCTACTACGTGCAACTTTAAAGGCGCTGTGGCTCATTAATTCTTAAGAGAATAAACTAAGGCCTGAGGCATCAGGCTATAGTTACGTAGTGCCATTCAGTGGTAAAGCCATCAAACGGACAAACCCAAATGCTGTCGTGTAGATATAGGCTAATAGGCTAATTTGCATAGAAAGTGCCATCTTTCTGAACGCTGTCATGCAAAAGGAGTGAAAAATCGATTCCTGAGCAACCGATGTCAGCTAATTCTGTACCTTCACCGTAGACAGCGCCTTGTAACGTCGGACATAAGAGGTAGCGACTTAAGAAGACTCCTAAGAGACAGTTCAGGGAACACACTTAGAAAAGTAAACAACTTACATAAGATATATCTTAAGAGTCTTCTTAGGGCGCTAAGAGTGTGCGTTATCGGGAAACCGGGCCCAGATCACTCTTATAGTCACTACTTGCAAACTTGGGGTATACAGTATCTGTCACGATTCTTCCGGTGTCTGTGTGGTTGCGGCATGAACGCAGAGGCGAGCTGACGGTTTAATAAAGTCTTTTATTTAAATAAAAGAACATAACACAAACACAAATCTAAACATCAACAACAACAAAAGCTAGACGCCTGACTGAAGTTCAGCCAGGCTATTTATAACTAAACATAATCAAACATAATTAGCTTTCCTCGGTTCAGGTGAGCTTCTACGTCACCTGACCGAGGTGCAGACTGGGAACTGAAGTATAAACTCAACATAACACAAACTACAAAACAAAAAACGTAAACGGGCGTTTGGCGCCCTCTAGGGGTTAACCGTTATAGTATCCCCCCTCAAAAAATGCTCCTCCGGAGCATCACCGGAGGCCCAGGACACCCACCCCACTGTTCTACCTTTTTCTTTTCGTTCTGGAGGTTGGGTGACGGAGCTGGAGACGTGCTCGGCGGCTGCAGAGCTGGAGACGCGCTCGGCGGCTGCTAAGCTGGAGACGTGCTCGGCGGCTGCTGAGCTGACTCGGAGCTCGACGGCGGCGGCGGAGCTGGCACTGAGCTCGACGGCGGCGGTGGAGCTGGCACTGAGCTCGACGGATGCCGCGCTTGAGAGGTGCTCGGCGACTGCAGCGTTGGTGTGAGGCTCAGCGGCTGCAGACGAACTGGTGCGCTGTCCTCGAAACCTGGGGGAGGCAGAAGGATGACACTCTCCAGGTTGTCCACCGGCTGCATAGCGGAAGCGACATCCTCATCCTCAGACACATACACTTGACTATCGATGAAAATAGATTTTGTGACAATGCATAAGCTTGTCAAAATGATGTCATGGTGAACACTTGTCATAATAAAATTAAAAGGCGGTCCTATGAAACATTAGAGTGAGCGGCGTTTTTGGCCAGTCAATATAGATTTATTAAGAGTGTAATAGATGGACACTTAAGACAACATAAATATTCCTATACTTATTGATTCAGATTGTAGTACCGTAGCTAGACATTGAAATCAATGTCAATATTAATGGTTTAATTGATCAGCTCCACTTTAAGTATTCTTACAAGCAGATTAAAAATGATTGTGGAGCATTTAATTTCATTGTCCTGATAATTTAATCTGTTTAAATATCCTGCTCAATTTAATCTTTTTTCTCTTATCTTTTCACTTATTTATTTCTCGTATTGCATCTCACAGAACAGAAACAGTAACACAAACAATATGCCATGTCAGGTCACTAAAACAAAAATCAATTAGTGAAGTAATTATTGTCAGGGTTAACCACTGGAGGGCACTTTGTGCCCAGTGACTCTGTGTTGCACAACTTCAATTCATACTGATTAGACATGCTTGAACCTTATTAATGTACGTTATAAATGGCCTCAGCTACAGCTTTTGACTTGAACCTGTTATTTCACGTTTTATGTCAACTGTTTGAATGCTGATTTAGTTTCATAAATCTGAGAGAATTAATTAGTCTCCTGTGTTTGGTTTTCTCTATTTAAAGTCTTCACATCTGCAATTACACCTAGCCTGCAATTCTTCATTCTTGATAGTTGTACTCAAAAGTCATAGCTCAGTATGTTTTGAATCCATTAAGTCATTTAAAATAGTACTGTATCTTATTGACCTGCCAACTTTCCTGACCTGAAGCCCAGAGAGAATCTATAAGATATTTTAAAGAGGAAGGTGAAAAAAACCTGAAGGTTCCTATCAAAGGCACCTGGTCTTCATTAACGCCTCATCAGTTTAATTACTGCATCATAACGTGTGTTAAAGGAGCTCAACCAAGTACTGGGAGCATACATAAACATACTTTACAGAAGTTGACCATTTGTGTGTTTATATTAAATCCAATTTTGATCTCAATTTTATCTTTGGAGTTTTGATTTTTATGAGCTATAAACATACAGTAATCATTGAAATTAAAATGCAATAACTTAAATATTTCAGTTTACATTTTAAGGATCTAGCTCATATGAGGGTTCAACTTTTTCACTTTTCAAATTAAATTGGGGGGGGGGGGGGTATGTATAGAGACTTGGGACACACTATATTCATGCTTTCCATCCTCATCCTCACTTTTTATTATTACATTCCAGATTAGTGTTTTGTTTCTGCTTTGCTTATGAGGGTTTGATTCTTTGTTGAATTGTATTACATGGGGTGAGTTGCATAAAGATGTAAGGTAAATAAGTGTCGCTTAAAAAATAATTAAGTATTTCCTTATTTATTGTTTAGCCCATTTTTGAATATTGAATATTGAATATTTTTAATTGGGGTGTAAATGATTATATTAAAGTCTCGTTGTATTTCAGTCTAAATGTGCCTGTTCCTGAAAGAACCCTGAGTTCACTAGAAAACATACTAAAATGTACAATATTTTAATCCCATTTATTTTAATGGACAGTGACTCCACCTATGGAATGTGCTCTTTACTGTGTATAGACGGGATTAGTCAGAGAACCAACCAAGTGGCCATGAGTTAATAATATCCTTTAATTTGTGCAAAAATTTTAATCAGTCAGTAAGTGCAGATAAATGTGTTGTCCTGTTCCACAACATACAACCAATCTGCTTTAAGTTATATATGGGTGAAAATAAACATTCTGCAAAATAAAGATAATTTATGGCCAGGTATTCAGGATGAAGGATTACTCTCGATGATCTTCTTCACCCAGTCCACCTGAGGGTCCGCACAAAAACGATAACTCTTTTTTGTCGTAAAACTGCAGATGACAAAAGATACTGGTCATCAATTAAATCTTCAGACACTCCAAGTGAAGTGTTAAATAAAATAAACGAAAAAAACAAGAAGATGCTGAGTTAAAAACATACATGACTCCAGGAATTGGACAGTCAAATCTTGTCTCTTGGTATGAGACAACTTTTGCTGCAGGGAACGGTTTTTTGTGAAATTCAAAACAGCATATTGATGCCCCATTTGCATCTGTGTCAAAACATTAAATCATTGTCAAAATATATATTTCTTTTTATTATTTCAGGCTAAATGCTTAAATTAAATAAAAGTTACAAGTCAGTCTTCAAATTTGATTTGTTACCTCACTTTTGGGCCATTAAGTGATTAAGAGGCTTTTTCTTTGCTGCTATTAAGTATGATTGTAAATATAAATGAAACAGCCAGCATACAGTGACAACACAAAAACACACTTCCTTAGACAGATTACCCTGAAATTTCAGCAACAGCTGTTTCATAAACTAAAACAAAATGCCTGGACTTGTGTTAAATATGGAAGATGATTATTCTTATATTATCTGAACCCTGTAAATATGCATGCTGAAATTTCTAACAAAATTTAATGAATAAAATAGAATTGAACAAATCCACGCTAATTCAATTGTAAATTTAAGAATTGGGGAGAAACTTACCTTCTGCCTTTGTGCTCGACTGAAGGCAGGAGAGTCCCAGCAGAACCAGAACGAGACAATATGGAGTGGAGCTCATGGCTTCTGATGAGGATGATAATTGTTTTGATGTGCAGTTTGATGTAAAAATGCAGATATGACCTTGCTACTGGGCTTATTACATTAAGCAGAAGTGAGAGTGTGGGGTGAGGGGAGGAGGGCAATGTGAAGATGACAAGCTGTTTCTCATCAACTAAAAAAAGAAACACCACCACCTCTTCCTCAAGAAGCGATCTGTGGTTTGACACATAGTATTTCATCAAATACAGTAGCTTCGATAATTACACAAATTAATTAAACGAATTAGCTTCATTCGAAAATATTAACACAGAAACAATAATAACTTTAACTGGGCTTTTATCAGTAAAACATATATCTCATTACAAGCTGTTTCTTGGTATGAAACAACCTTTTCTAATTCTCAGAAAGATAGATGAGATGAACATCAACCTGAAGAAGATGAAACAACATTACCCACAATGTAAAAAACATCCGTAATTTTAACAGTAAAATACCATATAAATCCTACAGGATAAAACCATATTTCATAAAACTTGCGACAATCGTATCATTTACACTTTACAGATTGAGGCAGACGCGCATACCGTGACACTGTTTGTTGCTTCTGTAACAACTTCATATGAAATAATGAGATACAGCGGAGACTGCCGGTTCATTTGTTTTTACTAATTTCGCATGGAAAACACATTTAACATTTCACATAACAGTGCAGCAGTATTAGTGCACATGCCCCAACAATACCTAGGAGGTATTGTTACACTACTGAAAGTATATCGAAACATTGGACTTCCTCCCCTGTTAGATCACTACCTCACAAACCTGAAAATGGTATAAATTTAACAATAACAACATCCCTATATGATAAAGATTTTTTTATACATATATATCATGTCTCACGGATAGCCAATAACTTCTTTTTTTTGTTTTTTTAACTACGTATCACAAGTCCAGTCTCTTAGGGGGTGTTCATTAACAGGATAACGCCTCTGGAGCTGTGTTGCAGCCTCCATAGTGTGAGGGTTGCCCACTAGAGGACAGTGCTTTTAGTTTGTAGTTTTTGTTTCTAGACCCAGTTTCCCAGAAGCCTCCTCAGTCAGGTGATGTGGATGCTCACCTGAACTGAGGAGACTCATTAGCACTTTTATAAATACCTGTTTGTTCTGGGAAACTGGGTCGAGCATTAATTTCTGTTATGTGGGTTTTGTTTTGTTCTGTTCTGTTTTAGTTTAACAGTATGGTTGGCCTTTTGGTTTCAGGAGCACTTTAAGTTAAGTTTGTTTATATTAAGATGTCCTTGTCTCTGTGTCTCCTAGCAGGATTAGCCTCTAGGAGAATTAGCCTTTTGTGTTTACCCTTTTGTGTAAGTAACCCCCATTGCATGTTTAGTTAGTAGTCTGTTTAAATACTAATGAGGGTGATACTAACATGTTTAGATCTTAGTCTGTCTAGTCTTTGAGTCTGTCTAGTCTCCTTGTCTGCTTAGCTCTTAGTCTGTTTAGGTACTAACATCTTTAGCCACTAACCTTTAGAGTTCTTAGTCTGTTTCATACCTAGTCTGCTGTGTACCGTGTCTGTTCATTCCCTTGGGTCTCAGGCTACTGGCCTGTGTAGCCATTAGTCTGATTAGCTATGAGCTAGCTTAGCAGCTAATGTGCAGCTCAGCCAGTAGACCTAGCCAAGCCTGTCTTGTGTTTGTTTATCCCTTGCATGCATAGTCCCTAATGTTTAGTCCGTTAGGCTGTTTCGTGTGTCTTGTCTTGTCCAGTTTGTATCCCATGTCTGTATTGTGTATCAATGTATGTAATCCCTAGTCTTATGTCTAAGTGTTTATGAGTTCTGTTACATTATGCTCCCAAGTTTAAGCCAACTTCCTTTGTTCATGTTTTGCTTGTTTGGTTTATTATTATTATTCTCATTAAAGACCCTTTTCTGTGTCACTGCATCCCCTCTGCATTTATGCCTCAACACCAAGCCCACAGTCCAACATCATAGCAGAACGTGACATAATGCTCGACCATACAAGAGGCATAGCAGAGGGGCCCCCCCGGGAGAACATTTTTTGGGGGGGCTGGGACTATAACACCTGGGCAAGCTGACCAGGAATAATCAGCTTGCCCCATGTCAAACCAGGGGACTGAACTGGAGGTGAGAGCGCGCCTCAGGGGAGGCTCCAGTTCCGCCAGCGCGCCTCAGGGGAGGCTCCAGTTCCGCCAGCGCGCCGCAGGGGAGGCTCCAGTTCCGCCAGCGTGCCGCAGGGGAGTCTCCATGTCCCCAGAGCCCAGCCAGGACCTCGCCAGTGAAAACCCTCACCACGCTCTCTAGCTTCGTTCGCAGCGGTGACAGCGACCCGCCACCGCTGGACTTCGAGAGCGTGCTTCTATCGCCACCCGGTGTCAAAGGAGGCCAGAGTACTGCAAAGGCCGCCCGGCGTGAGGACAACACAGTGCTGCATCGGCCACCCGACGTGGAGGGCGATTCAGTGCTGCAGGCATCGCTCCACCGGCAAGAGCGACACAGCACTGCCTCCAACGCCCGGCCTACACCAGCGATCCGGGACTGCCTCCGCCGCCCGGCCTGCGGCATCGGCCCAGTGCTGCCTCCGCCACCCGACGACATCATGAGCTCACCGCCGCTCAGCCCCGAGGACGAGCCATTGCTGCCTCCGCCACCCAGCCTCTGGTGCAGGCCGCTGCTGCACCCGGCGCCTGGCTTCGGCGGCAATTCAAGCTTGCCCACCCTCCCACCCACCTTGGGGAGTCTGCTCGTTGGCGTCGCAGTCGGGTGGAATGACCCGGGACATGGGGAAGGGTACCCAGGACCTCCGTTAGCGCTCCGGAGGAGCGTTTTTAAGGGGGGGGGGGTACTGTGAGGGTTGCCCACTAGAGGGCAGTGTTTTTAGTTTGTAGTTTTTGTTTCTAGACCCAGTTTCCCAGAAGCCTCCTCAGTCAGGTGATGTGGATGCTCACCTGAACTGAGGAGACTCATTAGCACTTTTATAAATACCTGTTTGTTCTGGGAAACTGGGTCGAGCATTAATTTCTGTTATGTGGCTTTTGTTTTGTTCTGTTTTAGTTTAACAGTGTGGTTGGCCTTTTGGTTTCAGGAGCACTTTAAGTTACAGTGGTGTGAAAAACTATTTGCACCCATCCTGATTTCTTATTCTTTTGCATGTTTGTCACACTTAAATGTCTCTGCTCATAAAAAAACGTTAACTATTAGTCAAAGATAACATAATTGAACACAAAATGCAGTTTTTAAATGAAGGTTTACGTTATTAAGGGAGAAAAAAACCTCAAAATCTACATGGCCCTGTGTGAAAAAGTGATTTCCTCCTTTGTTAAAAAATAACTTAATTGTGGTTTATCACACCTGAGTTCAATTTCTGTAGTCACCCCCAGTTACTGCCACACCTGTTTCAATCAAGAAATCACTTAAATAGGAGCTACCTGACACAGAGAAGTAGACCAAAAGCACCTCAAAAGCTAGACATCATTCCAAGATCCAAAGAAATTCAGGAACAAATGAGAACAAAAGTAATTGAGATCTATCAGTCTGGTAAAGGTTATAAAGCCATTTCTAAAGCTTTGGGACTCCAGTGAACCACAGTGAGAGCCATTATCCACAAATGGCAAAAACATGGAAAAAGTGGTGAACCTTCCCAGGAGTGGCCGGCCGACCAAAATTACCCCAAGAGCGCAGAGACAACTCATCCGAGAGGCCACAAAAGACCCCAGGACAACATCTAAAGAACTGCAGGCCTCACTTGCCTCAATTAAGGTCAGTGTTCACGACTCCACCATAAGAAAGAGACTGGGCAAAAACGGCCTGCATGGCAGATTTCCAAGGCGCAAACCACTTTTAAGCAAAAAGAACATTAAGGCTCGTCTCAATTTTGCTAAAAAACATCTCAATGATTGCCAAGACTTTTGGGAAAATACCTTGTGGACCGACGAGACAAAAGTTGAACTTTTTACAAGGTGCGTGTCCCGTTACATCTGGCGTAAAAGTAACACAGCATTTCAGAAAAAGAACATCATACCAACAGTAAAATATGGTGGTGGTAGTGTGATGGTCTGGGGTTGTTTTGCTGCTTCAGGACCTGGAAGGCTTGCTGTGATAGATGGAACCATGAATTCTACTGTGTACCAAATAATCCTGAAGGAGAATGTCCGGCCATCTGTTCGTCAACTCAAGCTGAAGTGATCTTGGGTGCTGCAGCAGGACGATGACCCAAAACACACCAGCAAATCCACCTGTGAATGGCTGAAGAAAAACAAAATGAAGACTTTGGAGTGGCCTAGTCAAAGTCCTGACCTGAATCCTATTGAGATGTTGTGGCATGACCTTAAAAAGGCAGTTCATGCTAGAAAACCCTCAAATAAAGCTGAATTACAACAATTCTGCAAAGATGAGTGTGACAAAATTCCTCCAGAGCGCTGTAAAAGACTTGTTGCAAGTTATCGCAAACGCTTGATTGTAGTTATTGCTGCTAAGGGTGGCCCAACCAGTTATTAGGTTCAGGGGGCAATTACTTTTTCACACAGGGCCATGTAGGTTTGGATTTTTTTTTTCTCCCTAAATAATAAAACCCCTCATTTAAAAACTGCATTTTGTGTTTACTTGTGTTATCTTTGACTAATAGTTAAATGTGTTTGATGATCAGAAACATTTTGTGTGACAAACATGCAAAAGAATAAGAAATCAGGAGGGGGGCAAATAGTTTTTCACACCACTGTAAGTTTGTTTATATTAAGATGTCCTTGTCTCTGTGTCTCCTAGCAGGATTAGCCTCTAGGAGAATTAGCCTTTTGTGTTTACCCTTTTGTGTAAGTAACCCCCATTGCATGTTTAGCTAGTAGTCTGTTTAAATACTAATGAGGGTGATACTAACATGTTTAGATCTTAGTCTGTCTAGTCTTTGAGTCTGTCTAGTCTTCTTGTCTGCTTAGCTCTTAGTCTGTTTAGGTACTAACATCTTTAGCCACTAACCTTTAGAGTTCTTAGTCTGTTTCATACCTAGTCTGCTGTGTACCTTGTCTGTTCATTCCCTTGGGTCTCAGGCTACTGGCCTGTGTAGTCATTAGTCTGATTAGCTATGAGCTAGCTTAGCAGCTAATGTGCAGCTCAGCCAGTAGACCTAGCCAAGCCTGTCTTGTGTTTGTTTATCCCTTGCATGCATAGTCCCTAATGTTTAGTCCGTTAGGCTGTTTCGTGTGTCTTGTCTTGTCCAGTTTGTTTCCCATGTCTGTATTGTGTATCAATGTATGTAATCCCTAGTCTTATGTCTAAGTGTTTGAGTTCTGTTACATTATGCTCCCAAGTTTAAGCCAACTTCCTTTGTTCATGTTTTGCTTGTTTGGTTTATTATTATTATTCTCATTAAAGACTCTTTTCTGTGTCACTGCATCCCCTCTGCATTTATGCCTCAACACCAAGCCCACAGTCCAACATCATAGCAGAACGTGACACATAGTAGACGGCTCTGTGTGAAAACATTAACATTAGGCATCTTATCCACAACAACAGTGCTCTGATCAGTGCTTGAGGAAAGATCTTGCGGTGGTGATGCATTAACAGTTGGCTCAGCATTCAGGATCTGATCCACATGATGTCTCCCAAGTACTCTTTGTAATTATTTTCCCAGGCGTCCATTTGTCTTTTCTGTAGATAGTGCCACATCTTCCTGTCTGACCTCAAAGTCCCTTCTCGGTGTTGATAGTAAGTGGGTAAACTGTTTTTGTACTTCCTGTCGCAGGTTTGGATTCAGGAGCTCAATACGAGATCTGTGTTGATGCCTGTGGAATCAAGCTAAGCGGGCAATCCAACAAGCCAACACCCGCTACACCACTCAACATCGTCGTCGACACCCTCCGGGATAATTGTACCACGTAGGTGACAAGGTATGGCTCTCCACGAAAAATCTTCACCTTCATACCGAGTCACAGAAATTATCACCAAGATTCATCGGACCTTACCGAATCACCCTCCGGATAAACCCAGTCACCTACCAGCTCCAGCTGCCTGCGGCGCTCCACATCCATCCGGTATTTCACATATCACAAGTCAAATCCTTCACAACCTCTCCCATGATTACACCCCCCCCCCCCAGCTCCTCCTCCCCAGATCATCAATGGTGGCCTCGCGTACACCGTGCGCCGGATCCTCGACTCGCGCTTTTGGGGCAGAGGAGCGGTCTTGGATTCCGGCCTGGTTTATTCTCGACCCCGAACTGATTCTAGACTATCGTCGTCGGGTATCCTCCACCTCAGGACCATCAGGAGCCAGTCACAACACAGGAAACATAAAAGGAAACAAGATGGCGCATCACATCGCTCAGTCATTGAGTTCGCCCATGTCGGTTCAGACTGTTCGCCAGCTATTTCGCGAGTACTCACCTTTCTTTGGTTTGCTTTCTGATTCGAGTGTGTGTTCAATAGGACGCCGGATAAATTTGTGTTTTTCCCTTGCTCCCCTTCTGAGAGAGTCCTTAAAATAACTCGCATGGTTATCCTGCCTACTCACTTGCTTCCGCATTTGGGTTTACCATCTATGCTACAAAGGGCTAACCACTAATCGCTAGGTCTTCTGGTCAACACGGGTTAGTTCGTGACAGCATGTATGTTTTTTGTCATCTTATATTTTGTGTTCTTTAAATTTGTAGTAGATTTATTAACTGAAATAAACGAAAATAAATGTTATTTATAAAAATTGTGAACATTCTTACAACATTAAAACATTGTCAGGACGTGCTACTGTGTCAGCAGGTGTCAATGTGTTTTTGCATTATTATAAGAATTAAATGCAGTAGGCTGTTATGATCATCATAATGTTTTTTAATAAATAATGAAAAAATTTTAACAAATTACATTTTTCATCCCAGCACCTCCATTGTGCTGTACCACCACCGGCAAAACCTTATAAAATACAAGAGAAACATTAAACGGATTTACCATCACAGTACTAAAATTACAGTACAAATTTAGAACTTAAATTAAATACAGTGGTTACCTAATCGGAGCGTTCATGATGTGACCAACGTATTTAACCGTGAGGAGTCCAGTGGCTGGTGTATACAGACGTGTATAGTCACGTTGAGACCGATGACAGACGGACATATGAGTGGCAGTTTCTATAGTATGCTGAGCAAAATTAAAATAAAACATTTTATTTTGTTTTATTTAAATTTTGCTTTAATTAAAATAAAAGATTATTAAAACAGCATCACCCGGGATTCAAACCGGCAATCTCCAGATCTCTGGGCAAGCACTGGTACCCCACTGTGCCACTCAGAAGCCATAATGCTGCTATTGATTTTATTCTTTTCAGCTGTATAAGCCGGTTACTGGACTCATTATGGTTGTATACAGTGGCGGCTTTGCTAGTAGTGCATTGCTTTTATAATGTGGAGCAAGCACGGGATCAGATTAACGTTAATCTATAAAACATCTGTAAAAATAGCAAGGTATAGTGTATAGAGTGATAAAAAAATTATCTAACGCATGTTATGATAAGGAAAATCTGTAAAGAACAGTAAGAAGTAAGTAAGAAGAGGCCTGTGAATGGGGAGGGGTGCTATTTACAGTTATTTGTACTGTAGTTTCTCTGAATGTAGAGTTGAGAGCTGCTGATTCACACGTGGGGAGGCGTGAAGTATCTGCATTTGAATGGTGTCTGTCATTGTAAAGCACACAGAGTAACACTAAAACAACAACAACAAACAATTATAGGAATAGGAGGCCCTGATGCTGCATAAATATTATTTAGTAAAACAAAACTTCTCCACGCTCTGGAAAACTTTATTAGACTACATAGGAAAATAAAAAGGAGGATAATGATACCGGGTTTATATTAAATTAACAAATAATGTAAATAAACAACAATAACCCATGTTTAGAAAATATTTCTCATTTAGAGACAATAGAAAATAATACTGCTCTTATACCGCTCTTTATCACCGTAAATCGATCAGTGATAACCCAGGAATTTTATACTGTATGTACTGTAAAACAGATACATCTGTAGGAATAAATTATTTAAATGTTTGTATCATGAGCTATTGATCAGTTATTTATGTAAACGACTCTGTTCAGGTGTAAATAAATGTTCATTGCGGCATCTAGGTTTATTTAAACTGCAAGAGCCATATCATACTTGTTATGAATTTGTTGTTGTGTTTATTTGTTTTTTATTTCATGTTATTTTACCTTATTCTATTCATTAGTAAAGCATTAAGCATTAAGTTTATTACATAAGCCATAAGCTTTAAATTTGTTAGTTAAGCATCCATTTTGACAATTGTAAGTTGGTCTTTGATGTCATTCCACTATGACATGTATTTGTATGACTATCGCATGATAGAAATGTTCAGTTTAGATGCGGAAGGCTACGGAAACACAAGCTTTTGACCGTAAGCTACCTGTAAGTAGATATATACAACAAAAGTGTTGTTATATCCGTAAGCTAATCGTAATCCAAGATCTTAGTAAGATACAGCAAATAGGTTGTTGTAAAAGTTAGAAATTTACAAGATACACCAACTGGTGTTCTAACCACAGTGGATTTATTCAAGATGACTGTATGAAGTGTTGATTCTTTGATGCTGAAAAAATAAACTACAAGAGAAAAAGAGATCATCGGACTTCTGTTGTGTGAGTGAAACCTCAAATTAAAGATACGCGTCAAAACTAGTGGAATAACATGTCCGCATCTACAAAAGTCAAAAGCTTCTCCGCTGTTTAAGTGAAGACAAATGAATGTTGAAAGCGAAAACGAAAGCCACCTGCTCGCCTTGAACTTCACGATGGCAAGCGGCATAGACAACGCCGGCCCTTATCGACCTCGAGCACTAGATGGCGCCTGGGGACCAGAGCCAGGAAAAGAAGCTTCACGAACTGATTGACGTCAGAGGAGGCAAGGCAAGTCAATTGATTGTAAAATCCCTCGAGATAGCGACGCGCATGAACAATGCTTGTAATTTGAATGCCGTTGTTACTAAGTTTCATAAGGATTACACGGAGCTCCTAGGAGAGTTTGTTGAAAGCAACACTCATGTGCTAAAGTACGTAAAGGAAGAAGAATATGAATATGACCAGGGCAAGTGGTATCAGTCTAAAATGCTGAGCTGCACAGACTTCATAGCAAAGGTGGAGTCGTGGATTGCAAAGACTAACCACTGCCTTAGAATGCTTCGAACACTCGACGATGGGGTTTCGCCTGATGACAGCGTGTCACAGGTGGCGGAAGCCGAGCCATATACAAGCGTGGCGTCGGTAGCGTTTAAAAGGTCAACATCCACAGAACCCTCAGCTAGACTAAAGAAGGTGGAAATTAACAAAGCAGCCCTGTTAGTTAAAGCAGCAGCCAAACGGCAGGCGATAGAACAGAAGGAAGCACAACTTAAGGCTGAGAAAGAAAGGCTGGAATTAGAAATGGCGATCGCTATTGCCGATGCTGAAATGAAAGCGCATCAGGGTTACAAAGAACGACAACGTTCAGCACGAGAGAGTGCAGTCACTGCACCAAGCAGCGCACACTTTCCCAACTCGGAATACAACAGCAGATGGCAGCCCGCAAGAGAGAGCGCGATCATTGAAACCAGTAGCGCGCACTTTCTCCCCTTCGACTCGAAAGGTAATGATCTTTACGACTATAGTGCTTCAATGAACTGTACTGAACTGCCACCACGTCACGAGGCACACCATATTGATGTGCCCGTCAGCATCAGACCTACTATGACAAACATGCAGAGAGAACGCCCCATCCATGGCAATGAACAGTTATGTCAGAGCTTCGATACAGCACATAATCAAATGCTAACGCGCTATGGGGCAGCGCACTCAGGTGTGCCCATAAGCGCAAACACACAAATGATGAACACCTTAAGGGACACTCGAGATAATGATTACCTACGTCACGGACTTGACACAGTGCAAAACCAAATGCAACATCAGGCAGAACTCACAGAAATGCTCGCAAGGAGCCAAATGATGTCCTCCCTGCCTCAGCGCGACATTCCTCCATTTCACGGAGACCCGCTCAAGTTTAAATCCTTCATGTTGTCCTTTGAACGTTTCGTTGAATCCAAAACTGACAATGACATCGATAAGCTGTCCTATCTTGAACTGTACACCACAGGGGAACCCAAGGACCTTGTAACGAGCTGCATGCACATGACAGATGGATATGTAAGAGCAAAGAAACTGCTATGCGACAGGTTTGGAAACGAGCTGAGAATTGCAGCAGCTTATAAGCAAAAGGCAATTAATTGGCCAAACATAAAGACAGACGACGGAAGGGCGTTAAGCGCCCTCTCCTCTTTCTTGACAACTTGCCAAAACGCAATGGCAAACTGTCAATCTATGGCCGAGTTGAACAGCAGCGAGTGCATGAACAGCATTCTTCATTCGAAACTGAGCACTACGAGCACTACGGGATGAAAGCCAAGTTCGCCCAGCTGGTGGACTTCATAGATCAACAAGCCAGACTGTACTCCGACCCGCTCTTCGCCGAACTGGACACCATGACCAGCGATAAGAAACACAGTCGCACATCCCTTCAAGGACACAAACAAAAAAGGGAAGGAAAAGCCAGGGTCAGGTTTGCAACCGAGGTCAGACAGGTTGGTAAAACTCACAAAGACTCGATTATAATGAAGAATGCCGGTACATTAGCCATTAGCCCTTTCACTAAGCCGTGCGCATATTGTAAAGTTGGCCAAATCTTAGACGAGTGCGCAAAACGCAAGGCATCTGTAAAAAGAAACAGCTGCTTGTCCAAACTGGACCCAGTACTACAGGAAGGATTGCTGAGAGTCGGAGGACGTATCGGCAGGTCCGCAATGCCAGAGCACGTTAAACACCCAGTCATTATACCTAAAGACTCACATATCACAACGTTAATATTAAGAGACGTTAATGAAAAGATTGGACACAGTGGTAGAAATTACATGCTTTCAGAATTGCGGCAGAAATACTGGATTCCGACTGCTAACTCACTTGTAAGACAGTTTCTCTCCAGGTCTGTGATACTGTATGCAGAAAGTCTAGAGCTAAAACATGTGAGCAAAAAATGTCAGAACTTCCAAGTGATAGAATAACACCAGATGACCGACCCTTTACTAACATGGGAGTAGATTACTTCGGACCCTTCGAGGTCAAATGTGGCAGAAGTAACGTTAAAAGATATGGCAAACTTTTCACTTGTTTAACAACAAGAGCCGTGCACATCGAAATTGTCTCGGAAGATCCCACAGATCTGGAACCTCTGACACCAAACCACCTGCTGCTGATGAAAAAAAAGACCAAACCTGCCCCCTGGACTTTTCAAAAAGGAAGACATCTATGCACGTCGCAGGTGGAAGCAGATTCAGTACCTATCAGACCTGTTCTGGAAGCGATGGGTGCGTGAATACTTGCCCTTGCTCCAGGAACATCATAAATGGTTTCAAGAGAGAAAAAACCTTTCGATTGGAGACATAGTTTTAATAACTGATGAGTCTTCTCCAAGAAATTCATGGGTCAAGGGAAGAATCACGAAAGTGTTCCCCGACAAAAGGGGACTTGTGACACACAGTGGATTTACTCAAGATGACTGTATGAAGTGTTGATTCTTTGATGCTGAAAAAATAAACTACAAGAGACAAAGAGATCATCAGACTTCTGTTGTGTGAGTGAAACCTCAAATTAAAGATACGCGTCAAAACTAGTGGAATAACATGTCCGCATCTACATAAACCATTAAACTATTTTCTATTTAAACAATTAAGCTTTTAGGGGCGGCGCGGTGGTGTAGTGGTTAGCACTGTCGCCTTGCACCTCCAGGGTCTGGGTTCGATTCCCCGGCTAGGCTTGATTCCCGTCTCTGTGTGCATGGAGTTTGCATGTTCTCCCCGTGCTTGGTGGGTTTCCTCCGGGTACTCCAGTTTCCTCCCACAGTCCAAAGATATGCAGGTTAGGCTAATTGGCGTTCCTAAATTGCCCGTAGTGTGTGATTGGGTGTGTGAGTGTGTGTATGTGTGTGTGCCCTGCGATGGATTGGCACCCTGTCCAGGGTGTACCCTGCCTAGTGCCCGAAGTCTCCTGGGATAGGCTCCAGGTCCCCCACGACCCTGAACACAGGATTAAGCGGTATATAAAATGAATGAATGAATGAATTAAGCTTTTAATTTTACTACTTTAACCATAACCTTTCTACTCATGCCCTTTATGTATTTCAAAGACAAGAACATTAATTATATCTGCTGTTTTAACCACTACAGGCACATGACAGCCAGCGTTAGTTTTCATAAAAACCATAAAATACTAACATTGTCAGGATGTGCTATTGCGTCAGCACATGTCGATGCGATCATCAGCACTTGTGTTTTTGCATTATTATAAATAATGAAATGCAGTAGGCTCTTATGGTCATCATAATTTTCTTTAATAATGATTCGTTCTATTTTTTTATTCTGACAGTTTACTCAATTTGTTTTTAGTTATTTATATATTTAAATTGGGATGCCTTTTACTGTTACAAATTTAACTCGTGTCAAAATAATAAAAATGTTTCTTACAAACCCTTGTGTTGCTGTTTGTGCTGTTGTTCTTTAATAATACAAATAATAAGATACAAACAGTCTGTCTAAACGAAAATTAACCAATGCTTTTTAACTCATCATTATGTGGATATTTTTCATGTTTGTTGGATAAAGTATGTAATGATTTGGTCTACTCTGTGTGTGTGTGAGAGAGGTGTGTCATGGTCGTGAAACAAGGCTCAGCTTTCAGCTCATTCAGTTTCTCTGAATGTATAGGTGAGAACAGCTGATTCACACCTGGGGAGGGTGAATAATTTGCATTTGAGTGTTGTCTGGCATTGGTCTACCAGACCCAAGTGAAAAGAAGCACAATCAACCTGAACAGGTAAGCTGGAATAAAATCAGTAGCAGCATTAACTAAAGTAATTAGTATTAAAATAAGTAACTAGTTTACTAGTGTGAGCTAATGCTGCTACTGATTTTATTTCAGCTTACCTGTTCAGTTTTATTGCCATTCTTTTTAAAATATTGTCTTTCAGTTTTATATGTTGTTCGTCTTGATGTCCTTTAAATTGTTTCTTGTTGTAAGAGCCATATCGTACTTGTTATGAATTTGGTGTTGTGTTTATTTTATTTTATTTGGTGTTATTTCATTGATTCTACCTTATTCTATTCATTAGTTAAGAAGTAAGCATTAAGTTTATTACATAAGCCATAAGCTTTAAATTTGTTAGTTAAGCATCCATTTTGACAATCGTAAGTTGGTCTGTGATGTCATTCCACTATGACATGTATTTGTATGACTGTCGCATGACAGAAAAGTCAGTTTAGATGCGGAAGGCTACGGAAACACAAGCTTTTGACCGTAAGCTAAGAATATAATTTATAAGATACAGCAACTAGGTTGTTGTAACCGTAAGCTACCCGTAAGCAGATATACACAACAAAAGTGTTGTTAGATGCGTGAGCTGAACGCAATGAGATAGATGTAACATAGGTTGTTGTAAAAGTCAGAAATTTACAAGATACAGCATCAGTTGTTGTAACCACAGTGGATTTAAAGAAGTAGACTAATGATTATGAATGCGTCGGGGGAAACAGCAGGGAAACTGACTGGCCATTTTAATAATTCATTGATAAATTGATGTCTTTGGTTTCGGCTGTGAGTGGATGCGCTGTAGTAATCCATGTTTTATACGAATAACATAAGCTGATTTTTCCCCCATTAGTTTATAAATGAAGCGGCTCAGATCGGCATACGTTTCGCACAGCGACGCATGGAACACCGTCTGTGGATTCCAAAATTGACATTTTTAACGTTTTTTGGAAGAGATAGAAAGTTTCCTTATCATAACATGCCTTGTATTGTTTTTAATCGCTCGATACACAACGCATCATTTTTAATGCTATTTTAAGGGAAAATACAAATGGAATAATTTTATTTGGTTTATTTCTTTATTTTAAAATAAAATCTAAAATTAAAACATTGTATAGTAATTAAAAACAGTGTAGAGTGATTAATAACATGCATTTTATGATAAGAAAAATCTTATTCAGGGATTAAAAACGGTAACAATGTCAGTTTTACAGTAGAATGTAGAATCCAGAAGATTTTAAATTTACACAAATTTAAGAAGAGGCCTGAAGCAAGATCCAAGATCCTCCACAGTTTGCTGAAATCATGCACAGTGGGGAGGGGTGCATTTAGTTTCTCAGAGTGTATAGATGAGAACAGCTGATTCACACCTGGGCAGGGTATATTATTTGCATTTGAATGTTTCTGACATTGCAAAACACACACAGTAACACTGGAAGAACAACAACCTAAAGTAAATAGAAAGAACAGGCCCTGATTATACTACATAAATATTATTTATTAAAACAAAATTCCGAAGACTTTATGCATGCAGTTGAGCGCTGATTAGACTATGTAGGAAATTAAAGAGGAGAATTATGATGCCGGATCAAACTTTTAAAAAATATTATTGATTAAATGTGTGCTGAAAAAACTGTTGTCACCAAAATAAATAAATAAAATAAACATCAACAACTTCCACTAACGAGTCTGGAATGCAGAGTACAGGAAGCGTCACACAGCTGCGATATACTATACTATAACCATATTATACCAAAGATAGAAGTGTATATTTTAGTTATTTTAATGTTCTATTCTGAAGGTCTATTTTCCCAGTTATTTCTATATTAAAATTTTTATGTCTTTAAATGTCATTTTTTAAAATAATAACAATAAACCGATTCAAACAGAAGCGATATAACCGTCCATTCTTTGTACAAATAAAATCGTTACCTAGTGAACTTAATTAACTAGTCTAAATAATATTTTTTTGACAAGCCCTTCAGCTGTTGTTAGTGTTTGTTTGGCAAGTCAGTTTCCTTGCTGTTTTCCCCGACACATTCATAATCATTATTCTACTTCTACCGGTGCGGTGTTTCTTATCCCCACCCCCGTTATAACAGCGTATTCAGAGGCTCGCCCGCGAGAGGTCCTAGGGCACACGGTCCCACTACACAGCAAAAACATGTTAGTATATTATGACTGAAATAAAGTGACTCACATCGGCATGTGTTTCGCACAGCACCGCAAAGACAGCGCTTATTTAACACATATAAATGTGTGTTTGTTGTATTTCTGGGAATGAGAAATCTCATATAAGTCTCTCATATTGGCGCGCGCGTTCATCTGACTTTAGATCAAAACTCGGCAAAGTGAAAGAGCGTACACGCGCGCCGCGGGTCCATTGGCAGTAATAATTTTCATCTATCATAAAGAGGAGAGATATATACTTGCTGATTAAACACTGTATTTTAAAAATAAAAAAAGTGAAAGCGCGCGATGTGAGCAGCTTTAATTATTAATAGAGTCATTATAATTTAATTATTCAATGCTGGACAAAATCAAGATGATTGTTGTTCTTGTGATTATTAATTTCATGTTCTTTTGCTGTTTGGGTTCAGCGTTAAATGATTATTTGAAACTGAAGCGCTTTGTGTATATTCATGCCACGAGTCATTTTATCATACAAAGATTATTACGTGGTGTTCGGACCACTGACTCCAAAATTTAAATTTTTACTGTTAAAAATGTAAAAAAAAAAATTACAAGCCCTTGAGCTGTTGTTTTGTGCTGTTTTCTTTAATAATAACAATAGACAGATAGGAGAAACAGAGTCTGTCTAAGCAAAATTAATTGCAGCCATTTTGCAAAATGTCCCTTTGCGCCACCTGGTGGTCATTTAACAAATTAATTTGAATTGCGACTGATTTATTTTGGCTGTTGCCGTATCTCTAAACAGGCCAGATAATTTGTGTCAGACTCAGTTCCTGATCTGCTTTCACTCTTAGCAACATACTGTACATGTTTTACCTTTTACTTGGGCTTCCTGTCTAATGGTTATTCGTTATGTGTTTGCTGATTTTTGTTTACAACCCTCTTTCTGTTACAATGTCCTGCTTTGTTACAATTTCTGCATCTTTTGTCCTTGAACCCGCAATTATTTGCATCATGAGAGGTTTTACCACATCTGTAACACTTATGTTTATTTATTGTCATTTTTTGCAGCCTTGTTTGCTGTCTCCATTGGCACTGCAATAGACAATGCATTTTTCCAGTGTGAGATCCTTTTCTGACAACCTCTGTGTGCTCTGGCTGTAAATTTCTCTCTCATCTCACTCATATTCTATACAGGTTTATCCTGCATTGAGGGTTGTAGGGACCTGGAGCTTATCCCAGGAGGCTTAGGGCACAAGGCGGGGTAAATCCCGGACAGGGTGCCAATCCATCGCAGGGCACACACACATAAACACACTCATTCACACACTACGGATAATTTGGGAATGCCAATTAGCCTAACCTGCATATCATTAATTTCAAAATCTACAAAAAGGGGTGAGGCATTTTCATATTTAGCTCCAAAGCTTTGGAATAGCCTTCCAGACAGTGTTCGGGGAGCAGACATGGTTTCTCAGTTCAAAAGTAGACTCAAGATGCATCTTTTTAATCTGGCATACACATAACTCATCCCATAATCTCATACTCCAGTACACCTACAGTATACCGAATGGCAACTACGCTAATTCTCCCCATCTGTTCTGTATTTCTCTACCCATCCCGAGGCATCGGGAGATTTTGCCAGCTTCAGTAGACAAAGGCCGACCCTGCGAGGTTCCTGAGGCATCCAGAGAAGGACCAGCTCCAGCTGGATTCAGCTTTATGATGGTTGGAGCTACACATGCTGCTCCTGTGCTTCCAGTGATCCAGACCTCATCTGCCCTCTGCACCTACTGACTCGTCCCTATGCTGAACTGGTCTTCATGTCAATTTAAATAATTTCTGTCATATTGAACTTTCACCTGCACAACACACATGATGTTATATAATTTCTATCTATTATCACTAACAGATAGAAATTATATTTACAATTTACAGACCTCCAGGGCCGTATTCTGAATTTCTTAGTGAATTTGCGGATTTCATCTCAGACCTGGTCATTTCTGTAGACAAAGCGTTAATTGCCGGACATTTTAACATTCATTTTGAGAATACAGAAGACCCTCTGAGAACAGCATTTATGTCCATACTGGACTCCGTAGGCGTAAATCAGTGTGTAGTAGGACCCACTCATAAAGCAGGTCACACTTTAGATTTAATAATATTCTTCAGATTAAGTATAAGAAATTTATTCACAATTCCACTGTCCAAAATTATCTCAGATCACTATCTTGTCTCAATTAAAGTGTGTCACAGTGATAATGTACCCCAAGTTTGCAGGCAGTGACTCTAAGAGTGATCCGATTGTTGTCCAGGGAGATCACAATGTCTTGTCAGAGAGATAAATAACCTGTGATGAACAGCAGTTGGTTTTACTGAGATTGATTTTCAACTAATGAGCTGTCATCCAGGATAAGATGTCTGCCAGACATGCTGAGATCTCGCCCCCATTAATCGCCTTAATCTCCTACTAAATGTCAGCAACACAAAGGAGTTGATAGTGGACTTCAATACAAATCAGGAAAGTAAGTACCAGACCCCAGCATCAACAGGAGCCCAGTGGAGAGAGTGGACAGTTTCCGATACATCTGTGGTTCTTTTTGAATGAGTTTTTAATGTGACTCAGAATAACGAGTAGTCTCAGAGAGTGGTTCGTTCATTTTCTACGGCACGCATGTGCAAAGCATCCCAAAACCTCTGTAGGTTATGTACAGGAAACAGAAATGAGTAGTTACCTTTGCGTCTTCTAGACTGAATCAGTCGTTCTTTTGTCACGTGACTTCCATAGACGCTATGCAGTGCAATAAATTAGGTGGAATGAAAGACTCGGACTAGAAGACTCATGAAAAGAACCGTTCAACCGTCACGTGACAAAAGAATGACCAACTCGGACTAGCAGATACTGTATGAGAGGTGAGCTTCTCATTCTGTTATCATAATATGTCCTTAGTTGCATTTTAATATTTTCATTACTGGAACTATAGCCAAAATTTGTGTATGTATACATGTTGGGGGTGTGTTTTTTGAAAATGTAACATTTTATTTTATTTCTGATCTAAAGAAAGAAATGAGCTAAAAGATTAAAAAAAGATTCAATCATTTCAATCGATATTCAAAGAACCGAGTCACTAAAATGATCCAAAATTCCCATCCATAGCTTCCAGCAGTGAATTCAAACTATAAGTGGAGAATAGTGGAGCCAATCCAGAAACAGAGAATATGCCTGCCTCTAGTTCCTGATTGGGTGGTATTGCCCCTACTTTAGTCTTTGGTTGGCTGGAATCGTTCTAAGTGTAGCTTTATTATAATGAATGCGTATCATACAGTACATGCAAAAACAAGTTTGAAAGCACATGCACGAAAGATAGACAGATGGATGGATGGATGGATGGATGGATGGATAGATGGATAGATGCCATGGTAAATATGTGTATCTGTATATAATATCTGTAATAAAATCAAAAGGTGCTCGAATTAAATATTTGGGTGTGTGGCTTTTTTTGTCCAGGCAGTATAGGTTTATTGAGAGTAAGACTAAATATCCCTGTAGTTATTAATTCAGACTACTGTAGCTAGACAATGAAGTCAATATCAATATTAAGAGATTCATTGATTGGTTCCACCATCATTATTCTTACAAACGTATCAAAAATTGCTTTTAAGGAACATTTATTTTCATTGCACTAATAATTTAATCAGTGTAAACATCCTTTTTAATTTAATCTTATTAAAAAAACACACTATACAATGTCAGGTAACCCAGAATTTTTTTCTTCTTAAGCATACAGTATGCGTTTAACAGAATGCAAAATTGCTTTTATTTTGATATCAACATTGTCAACATTGATATCAAATGACTCTCCTAAATTTTCCCAGGATTACCTTAATTTAATGTGGTCAATAAGTAATTATTCCTTTCTACATGTTATATTAATTACATTTTTATCTAAATTTTAATCTTAGGAAATATTATAATATTTTGAGATAGATGAGATTTGATTTTCATGAGTTGTAAGTAGAATAATTGAATTTGAAATTCAATGGCGTAAATATTTCACTATACATTCTAAAAGTCTAGAACATATGAATGTTTTAGTATTCGAATTAAACTGAGGGGAAAATTATGTATAGAGAAACTGTGTTCATTTTCTTATCCTCATTTATGTGATCTTTTAATTATAACATTCCAGATAAATGTTTTGTTACTGCTTTGCTACTCTATTGATTGCATTTTATTACTTGGCGGTTATATTTTATATCTCAGTCTAAATTTGCTTGTTACTGAAAGAATCCAGAATTAACTAGAGAACATATCAAAATGTACAATATTTGAAATCCATTTATTTTGATGGACAGTGACTTCACCTAAAGGAGGCGCTCTTTACTGGGTGAAGACGGAATTAGTCAGAGAAGCAAGCAAGTGAGGAGTTAAGAATAACCTTTAATTTGTGCAAAAACATAAATTTAGTCAGTAAGTGCAGATACAGATGTTGTCCTGTTACACCATCAAACTTCTTTAAGTTATATGTGGTTAGAAAGCATTCTGCGAAATAAAGATAATTCATGGCCAGATGTTCAGACTGTACTTTTAGTCTTGATGATCTTCTTCACCCAGTCTACCTCAGGGTCGGCACAAAAACGAAAACCCTTTCTTGTCGTAAAACTGCAGATTACAAAATATACCGGTCAGCAATTAATTTTTTAGACTATGTAAGTGAAGTGTTAAATGACATAAAAAATAAAACAAGAAGAAGCTGAGTTGAAAACCTACATGACTCCAGGAATTGGACAGTCTATTCTTGTTTCTTGGTATGAGACAACGTTTGGTGCAGGGAACGGTCTTTTGTGGAATTCAAAACAGCATACTGATGCCCCATTTGCACCTGTGTCAAAACATTTAATTATTTATCAAATTATTTCAGGCTAAATGCTATAGTTAAATGAAGGTCATGAGTCAAGTGTCTAATTAATTTATTAAATGACTTTTGGACCATTAACTAGGATTTTTCTTTGCTGCCGGAAAATATGATCATGAATATAAATTAAACAGCCAGCTTCCAATGAAAGTGAATATTGCAACAGCATGTTTGCAAACTGAATCAAAATGCCTGGACACGTGTTATAATATGGAAGATGATCATAGTTATGATATTATCTGAATGGCTAGTAAATATGCATCTTGAAATTCCTAAAAAAGTTTAGACATTTATTTGCTTATTTATAAAAATAGTTGAAAATCTTACTTTGTGCCATTGTGCTGGACTGAAGGCAGGAGAGTCCCAGAAGTACTAGCAGGAGACAATATGGAGTGGAGACCATGGCTTCTAAAGAATATAACAATTGTTTTGATGTGAAGTTTAATATAAAAATGCAGATAAGACTCTGTTACTGGGCTTTTTAAGCTTAAGAAGAAGTGAGAGAGTGTGGGGTGGTGGGAGGAGGACAATGTGAAGATGACAAACTGTTCTCATCGACTAATTTAAAAAAAATAAATAAAAACATCCCCACCTCTTCCGCAAGAACCCATTTTTAGTTTGAAGTTAAAAATAAAATGATCTGAGCAGTGTTTGACACAGTTTGTACTCAGACATACAGTAGTTGGGCTAATCATATATATTAATACAATGATTTGGCTTTTTTGGAGAATAGTAACAGAAACCATAACGTAACTTCAACTGGGTGTTTATCAGTACAACTTACAGTATATCTCATTACTTTATATTTCAGTTGACAACATTGTTGGTGTGAGAATGGCTGTTTCTTAACCTCAGAGAGATAGATTAGATGGACATCAATCTGAGGTAGGTGGAATGACATCACCCATCACTGCTGATCAGAGTGGAACATTGAGTAACTAGCAGTTACTAGTAACCATTGCTAACTACAAACTTTATCGATGTCCATCCTGGTCAAAAAAGATGAAACAGAATTGGCTAAGTAGAAATTAAATTAGCTTTACTCCCTCAGGACACAGAAAATGTACCTGAGGTCATCAGAAAATTTTGCAGACGTACAGTGGGAAGCATTTTATTCCTATATTTCAGGATACAAAATCACAGGGACAAACCTCTCTCACTGCAGAACAACAACAGGACAAAAGCTCTATTGACGTCATTGGGAACCCCTCACACTCTGCCCACTCACTTCTAACACTTTCACCCCCATCTTCCCCTTACACACTCTGACCCTGTGAATTTATCAATGCTGAGTGTGCATTTTTACAGGAATATACCCAGTCATTTCAGCAACTAATTTGCATATTTGCCATAAATGCGCTACCCCTAACCTTATGTAAATATGACCAGCGTTTATATTTACTGTATATCTCATCTTACCAGCACCGCTATTTATGGATTTTGGTTATAATATTTTCCATTCTTATGACACATTTCCATTTTGTTCCAAACTTGTACAGAATATTGTACAATTGTATGAAGTCTTTTTCTACTGCAGCATCAGTGACTGCATTGGCAATCCTCTTACATCTAAATCCCCAATGCTTCAATATTACGTATACTTCATGACCACTTATTTGATATCATTTTAAAATTCAGTATGCCTTAACCAATTATCTTTTGCTGCTCATTAGCGTTTGCTTAATTATAACTAGTACCACATTGTCCCTTAGACCCGTATACTTATCACTGATGTCAGTATATTCTCAATATCACTCATGCATAATTTTGTATCCCTATACTGTTCTGTATGTTATTTACCCTTGCAGTCAATATATATAGTTATATACTGTATGGTGCAGTGGTGGCTCAGTGTGTTACAGAGTTGCAGATCGGAAGATCAGCGGTTCAAGCCCCAGCTCCGCCAGGTTGCTGCTGTTGGGCCCTTGAGCAAGGCCCTTAACCTTGTCTACTCCAGGGGCACTGTAAAAAAAGAAAATGTATGACCGTGTGCTCTGACCCCTGCCTACCAACAAGACGCTGGGATATGCGAAGAATTAAGCATTTCACTGCATATCATACTGTGTATGACTGTGTATGTGACAAATAAAATTTTTATTGAATTTAATGAAATTTCTGGTGAATCAAGGCATAAAAACGATGATGAGACTCTTAGATACAGTAAAACATTTGAATAGTGTAAACATTTTAAGGAAGGTCATATACAGTATCTGTGAATGATGATCCTGGTCGAAGTGGCACAGAGCCTACTGCAGTCATTCCTGTGAACCTCCAGTGAGTGAAGCACCTGATCCTTGAAAATCTATGGATAACTTGTTGCCAACTTGCAGAAGAGATGCTTTTGTCCATGTGACCTGTACACACAATTGTTTACCAACCCTACATGCACCTTACGGGAACTCACTTCAAGCTTTTTTGACAAATGATTCAAAAAGCAATAATAATAATAACCAGTGCTGGGTGTAACACGTTACAAAGTTACTTGGAGTACTTGGATTACTTTTTTGATTTGTAACGAGTAATCTAATGCGTTAGGTCCGCCATTTAAGTACTCAGTTATTTAGATATTTTTTCAAAAATGTAATCCGTTATTCAGACAATTTATGTAATCCATGAGCCAGACAGCAGTGATTCCCAATGTGTGTGTGCGTGTGCGTGTGTGTGTGTTAGTGTGAAAGTCATCCTCCAAGCCCTGCCTCCGATAACCCGTCCCCATCTGTTATTCCTGCTGTTATACCCCTATCTCACCTATGCAATTTGACTATGCAAGAACCGTTGCGTGGAAAGATGGAAACCTAATCACAGGGACAAAACTCATGGTGAATTATGATGAACCGTTCTTACGGCCACTGCACGAAACCACGAAGGTGAGATAGGGGTATTAGTGGGTGAGATAGGGGTATTAGTAGGTGAGATAGGGGTATTAATAGGTGAGATATGGATATTAGTAGGTGAGATATGGGTATTAGTAGGTGAGATAGTGGTATTAGTAGGTGAGATAGGGGTATTAGTAGGTGAGATAGGGGTATTAGTAGTTAACAGATTATAGGCCAAACTTTGCTGAGTGATGATGGTAAAATAATTATAAAGGTCTTGACTAAAACAACATGCATGAGGAATCACAAAGGAGTTTTCATTTTCTGCAATGGAAAAGTACTCGAACTAGTAACTCAGAAAGTAACGCTTTAATGTAACTGATTACATTTTAAAGACAGTAATTTTGTAATGTAATTAGTTGTTTTAAAAAATAAAGTCCCCCAACACTAATAATATTCATTCATTCATTCATTCATTCATTTTCTATACCGCTTAATCCTGTGTTCAGGGTCGCGGGGGACCTGGAGCCTATCCCAGGAGACTTCGGGCACTAGGCGGGGTACACCCTGGACAGGGTGCCAATCCATCGCAGGGCACACACACACATAACACTGATAATAACCAGGCAATAATCCATAAAATCAACAGGATCAGTATAAGGTCCAAACCATCATGCCACGGTTCTAGCCAATTATATTAGTGTGGGATGGTACACACAGTAGGTGGGCAATTAGTGGTAGTGGCCCCAAATCTAATCCAGTTTACCCACAGCTAATATTTACAAGATTAGAAAATGACTAATTTAAACCCAAATTGAAAAGTGATAATGAAAAGAAAGCTAAAAGAGTCCTAATTTAGATTATCTTGTAACAGGCGGTTGCCTAGTTACGGGCTCCCGGCCATTGGGGGTGCTGTGGGGAGCTAATTATATAATTTTATAAAAGAGGAAGAAAGGCTGGGCTAGGTAACAGCAACCATACCATAGCCAGAGGCTAATGCTAATGCCTAAAGCTAAGGCTAAAAGCTCCTACTGAGCCTATTGCAACAGCGGGGTGCTTTAATGAACCCGAGTGCAGGATATGCTAGTCCGTTATGCATCTGGAGTGTGTCGGCTATCCCCGGGAGTGAACACGTCAACGGCAGCGTGAACGCGGGGCCGAGGGCTCGGCTGCTCCCGCGTCACCGTTAAAGGGACGTCGCTTGCAATGAGGACATCGGACCTAGAGCGGGACATACCCTGGTTCTATTATTTTACTTTGTGGACATTTGATTAAGAGGAGGGACTCTATATATATCACGAGCACGGACTGAGTGAATGTGTGGTACGAGTGGCCGGCGTGAGTGAATGGTGTGATGTACAGCACTACAATAAATGTAAATTCACTTTGATCATATGTTATTGTCTCTGGTGGTCCTTATCCTACACCCTGATTCTGTTAACGGCGACCTATTGTTTTAATAATAGTTCGTTACAGTGGCGCCCAACATGGGGCCATCAGAGTTATATATATATATATATATATATATATATATATATATATATATATATATTGTGTGTATTTGACATTTATATGTTATTGTTGCTGTTTATTCTTGCATGGTTAATCGGTGCTGATAGCTGTTACCTAGCCAGCCCTCTCTCGTACCATTTTACGTTTTGCAAATACTCTCACTCAAGGGTCTGATTAATCGTTTCATTTGTTGAAGGCAAATAGGGGCAATGATGGCCGAATCCGACGTACAAGCTGAGGAAGGGTCGTTGGCCCATGACTTCACTGCAGGCCCTTTTGTAACGCGTCGTGAGCCCGTCCAGGAGTTAATTCAAACTCTTAGCCATCTCTACCTGGACACCGAGGATGAAGGATGTTCTGGGGCGGATGACGAGGATACGCGCGGCAACGAAGGGGTAGAACAACCACTCCCCGATGACCAGCAGCCTTCCCTTCATCCCGTCGACACTGAGGATGACCAAAGTCTCATCTCTATGGTATTGGCAAACCGCCTCAACCAACTGGAGACGGCTCTGCGGGACCTGGAAAGTAGACTCTCCCAGCGAGTGTACGAACTGTCTGACCAGGTGGGGGAACTGCAGCGCGGTTGAGATACAGACATTCAGGTGAGCCAACACAAGCTAGAGAGCGTGCAAGAAGAGATGCAACAAATGTGCCAGACGATAAAAAAACAATGTGAAGGTCAATTGAACGACGTAGGCCATGCCGTGATGGAATGTATGAAGAGACGGGACTTACAGCTAAAAGCCATGATGGACGCGCAGCCGGTCGTTACCTCCACTCCATTCCGTCAACCAGAGTCCAGTTCTCATCCTCCATTTCCCAGTAGCTGCACGCATGCTCCTACCTTCAAGGCCCCTATAAAACTGGAGTTTCCCAGGTTTAGCGGTACTGAAGGAGAAGACCCCATTAGTTTTGTGGAAAGGTGTGAGGAATACTTAGCTTTACACCCACTTTCCGATAGTGACATATTAGCTACGCTCCCTTCTATACTCACCCACAGTGCTAAAGACTGGTGGACCGCAGAGAGACATGGTGTCAAGAGCTGGAGATCATTCAAAGCTGCACTGCTGAAGGCATTCCTCACCGAGGATCATGAGGTCGAGGCTGAGAAGCGTCTGAGAGAGCGAGTCCAGCGCCCTGATGAGAGCATAAGGGACTTCGCCTTCCAGTATCGAGCCCTCTGCCTAAGATGGAAACCAAGGATGACTGAAAGAGATATTGTACAAGCAACCTTGAGGAATTGCAACCCCCGGATCGCCAGCCTGTTGCGGAGTACAGTCATCACCATAAGCGAGCTGGTACGGATCGGGATGCTGGTGGAAAGAGATTTTAATGCCGCTAAAGCTTTTAGACAAAGGCAAAATCCCATTCTAGCCCCCAAACAGATGAAGGAGGGCAAAGGACCTTCCAGTCTTGGCATAGCCCAGGCCAGTCCTTCTCTGTTAATGGTGCAGCTCGCCTTAAATCAGGTACCCTGTACGGCCGTCATCGACACAGGCAGCACCTTCTCCCTCATCCCCGAGACGCTATGGAGAAGGATAAAGGGACCAGCCGAAAGGTGGCAGTCGGCAAAGGGACAGTCGTTTTCATTAGCCAATGGCTTAGTGCAGGTTGCAATAGGCAAGCTACATGCCCAGTGCTCATTACAAGGGGTAGAAGTAGAGATTTGTCTTTTTATTATGAAAGATCGTGATCTTACCTTCCCCTGCGTATTAGGGTTGGACTTTTTAACGGACGTGGGTATACAGATTAATTTTAGCCAACGCTCCTACACTATCCCGGGTAGAGACTGGGAAAACTTCCCGCTCTGTTCATCCACACGCGACCAAGTCTCCCTCTATGTAGCCAATCCTTTACCTCAATTGTCGGATGCCTCCGAAGCCATCATCTCCGACCTGGTCAACAACGCCGCCATGACAGGAAGTTACAAACATCAAGTGCAAGAACTATTATTAGAATGGCCAACTGTATGCACCGATCAAATTGGCCATACCAAGGTTTTAACTCATCATATACACACCACCGATGAGAGACCAGTCAGGAAAAAAGCTTACCCTGTACCTGTCCATAAACAGCAGATTGTAGAGGATGAAGTCGCCAAGATGCTAGAGGCTGGTATTATCAGGCCATCCACCTCGCCATGGGCCGCCCCGGTCGTGCTGGTGGGTAAAAAGGGGGGTGGGACCCGTTTCTGTGTGGACTTTAGAGCCCTCAACAGCAAAACACCGCTGGACGGCTTCCCCATGCCCCAGGTCCACGAAATCCTGGAAGCGCTCTATGGGGCCACTATATTCAGCTCTCTGGATCTGCGTAGCGGCTACTGGCAGGTGGAAATGCACTCGGATAGCATCCCTAAGACAGCGTTCGTGACCAAGAACAATCAGTATGAGTTCCTCCGTCTTCCCTTCGGCCTCAAAAATGCAGGGGCAACCTTTCAAAGACTCATGACCTCCGTTTTAGCTGAAGCAATTGGGAAATACTGTTTCGTCTACATTGACGACATCGTCATCTACTCTAAGGATGCCAGCTCCCACCTTGACGATCTCCGACAGATTTTTTTCTCTACTCGAAGTGGCTGGTCTCACGCTCAATCTGAAAAAATGCAAATTCTGTCATTCATCTCTCTCCTTTCTGGGGCACGTGATATCAGCAGAAGGCATAAAGACAGAAGAGGCTAAAGTAGCGGCAATCCAAACTTACCCCATTCCTTGCAACCTGAAGGAGCTACAGCGCTTCCTAGGGCTGGCTGGTTGGTACCACCGATTCATACCCCGCTTCTCAGAGCGTGCTGCTCCTTTGCATGCCCTGAAGAAGAAAGGAGCCAGGTGGGTGTGGAGCCCCGAATGCCAGACAGCCTTTGAAGATCTGAAAACTGCTCTGCAACGCGCACCGATCTTAACGGCTCCAGACTTCGTCCGCCCCTTCAAGGTTCAGACAGATGCCAGCAACGTCGGCCTGGGTGCCGTACTCACCCAAGATCACGAAGATGGAGAGCATGTGATCGCCTACGCCTCCCGGCTGCTGCACGGACCTGAAACCAGATATTCTGCATCAGAAAAGGAATGTTTGGCGGTAGTGTGGGCGGTGGAGAAATGGCGTCAGTACCTGGAGGGAAAGGCTTTTACTATTATTACGGACCATGCTGCTCTGACATGGGTTTTTAACCATCCAAACCCCTCCTCACGCCTTACACGATGGGTGCTTGGACTACAAGCATTTGAATTTATGGTCCAATACCGAAAGGGGCAATGCAATACCGTTCCTGATTCCCTGTCACGACGCTGGGACGAGGAAACCATGAACGCCCCCCTGGCCGTGCACCGAGGCAATGATCTACAGTGGGGTCTGCCCTGTGATTGGGAGGAACTGGAGAAGGCCCAAAAGGCGGACGAGACACTTCAGACACTTTGGAAAGAGGCAAGGTTAGATCCTGACATGGAAAAAATACATTATTGTGTGATAAATCAGTTCCTGTATCGTCAGATCCCCAAACAGGCTGGACGTAGTCTACTTCAGCTGGTCATCCCAACATCTCTGCGTCCTCAGTACCTGCAGTACGCCCACGACAACCCTCTCAGTGGTCATCTAGGGCGGATGAAAACCCTACGGAGACTGCTGGAAGTCGCCTACTGGCCTGAGATACGTCGGGATGTCTGGGAACATTGTAAGAACTGCGCCACCTGTCAGAAATACAAACCTCGCATAAGTAAGCTGGCAGGGCTACTGCAAAGCACACCCGTGGTGGAACCTGGTTTTATGTTGGGAGTGGATCTCATGGGTCCTTTTCCACGGTCATCGCAGCTCAATGAGCATCTGCTGGTAGTCGTAGATTACTGCAGCAAATGGGTCGAGATGTTTCCTATAAGAACAGCGAAGGCTCATAACATAGCCAGTATTTTAATCAAGGAGATTTTCACACGGTGGGGCACGCCAGCTTATCTGGTGTCTGATAGGGGCCCGCAGTTCACCTCCCAGCTGCTCAACACCATCTGCCAACAATGGGGCGTTACCCAGAAGCTCACCACCGCATATCATCCCCAAACCAACATCATGGAACGTACTAACCGGACATTAAAATTCATGATGGCAGCATTCATCAAGGAAAACCACAAATAGTGGGACCAATGGCTTCCTGAGTTCCGGTTTGCCATCAACACAGCCTGGCAGGAAAGCACCGATCATACTCCGGCTGAGATAGCACTGGGACGTAAACTGAAGGGACCTCTGGAAAGAATGCTGCATCGAAACATTTCACCTGACCATCCGGCCTATTCCACCGTGGAGCGGCAAGAAGCCCTGTTCCAGGCTGTCCGGAGCAATGTGGCCCGTGCCCAAGAAAGGCAGGCGAAGTACTATAACCTCAGACGACGGGCTGTCATATACCATGAGGGCGACCTTGTCTGGGTTCGTGCTTTTCCTCAGTCTCGGGCAGAGGATTCTTACATGGCCAAGCTAGCTCCAAAATGGAAAGGGCCTGCCCAGGTCATCGAAGTCCTCAGTAAGGTGAATTGCCAGGTGAAAATGATTAATCAGACCGAGACATTCACGGTCCATGTGGCCAACATGAAACCCTTCTATGGCGACGTCACGCCTTCTTCCGAGGGGGAGGGGGTGTAACAGGCGGTTGCCTAGTTACGGGCTCCCGGCCATTGGGGGCGCTGTGGGGAGCTAATTATATAATTTTATAAAAGAGGAAGAAAGGCTGGGCTAGGTAACAGCAACCATACCATAGCCAGAGGCTAATGCTAATGCCTAAAGCTAAGGCTAAAAGCTCCTACTGAGCCTATTGCAACAGCGGGGTGCTTTAATGAACCCGAGTGCAGGATATGCTAGTCCGTTATGCATCTGGAGTGTGTCGGCTATCCCCGGGAGTGAACACGTCAACGGCAGCGTGAACGCGGGGCCGAGGGCTCGGCTGCTCCCGCGTCACCGTTAAAGGGACGTCGCTTGCAACGAGGACATCGGACCTAGAGCGGGACGTACCCTGGTTCTATTATTTTACTTTGTGGACATTTGATTAAGAGGAGGGACTCTATATATATCACGAGCACGGACTGAGTGAATGTGTGGTACGAGTGGCCGGCGTGAGTGAATGGTGTGATGTACAGCACTACAATAAATGTAAATTCACTTTGATCATAAGTTATTGTCTCTGGTGGTCCTTATCCTACACCCTGATTCTGTTAACGGCGACCTATTGTTTTAATAATAGTAGCGAGTTTGTTACAATCTAGTCAATTTTTATAAAACTAGATAGTACAGTTAGAAGGTAAGTTTACTCAAAGTCCAACTGAAAAGTGACAAGGAATTATAATAAATCATCCAATCAATCCTATTTTCAAATTTCAGAACAAAATCAGTACAGTATATAAAGCTTTTCTTCTTCCCATGCACACATTTTATACAGTACAACTAAAACACTTTTCTTGCATACTTCCTCATTTTTTGAATAAGCTTTTTATTAATTTTCTTCTGCACGTAATTACATAAACAACATAATTAATAACCATAACTGATAAAATGTAATAATAATACAATTTATCAATTATATATTTTTTAATCTTTATAGCTATAGCTCTGTCCCTTCATCCATCCAACTGACTACACCATTAGTCTGCAGTTTCCCTTGTAAATCCTTACAACGTAATCCATGCATTTGTTATGGACATGTATTGGTTGCTGTCATGATGACTAAAGTCCTTTATTTTTTCATACACATTTCATACCAAGTTAAATAATTATTTTGATTGTATAAAACTGCTTTGCAACAATGTCAATTGTTAAAAGTCCTAAACAAATAAAATTGAATTAAATGGAATTTTATTATACATGGTGCAACAAAAGGGCATTTCGATTCTTGGCAATACGGAGAAAGAACTCTTCCATGATTCTGAAGATAAAACATAGATTTTTGGGTACACAAGTAGATTTGCCTCTAATACCATTTCCATTCTTTTTGGAAAATATGATTTTTATAAATTTCTGAATTAGCTCTGTCAATGACGTTGAGCAGGCATTTTGACAGAGACTGGAAAGAGGTGATGTAAAATAATCCAAAACAAGCTGTAGGGCCACAACCTTTAGCACACACTTTCAGCAAGATGTTTACTCATTACTATCCTTCTCTTATGTGAATCATCCACAGCAGAAGTCTGAGAAAGCTCTGTAAAGCATTCATTTTTACATATCTTAAGACCTCAACAAGCTCACATACAGTTCACATATCCAGTCACTGAGGCCGTAAAGTTGCATTTGCTGGTTTCAAAGATACAACATTTTTAAATCATGAGGGGAAAAAAGCTCGCCAAACATACCTATCCCCCCAACACACACACACAAAAATCACATTTCTAGATTAGATTGAACTTTATTGTCATAATTTAAAGTATGTGTCCAGAGCTAATGACATGCAGTTAGCATTTATCCAAAAGTGCATTAATGGCCTATTTACAATAAATAACAATATGGTAAATAGGGGTATGGGTCTAAATAATATTACAAAATACAGATTCTTCATGTCTTTATTGAGAAAACTATAAAAACCATAGTACTAGTTGAAAAAGTATGAGAATTATTGAATTAATGACCTCAAAAAAGCTCATTGTAGTCAGGTGTTAAAATTTCTTGTTAGAAAATGAGTTTGGTGTTATGGACTAGAACTACAATACTTTGATAAATACCAGTCAAACATTTTGAGTTTGCATGACACAAGAAGAATATGCTAATGTGAGCTTTTAGGGGATCTATTATCAAGAATTATTGTCATTTAAAAAAATGACTAGTCTACAATTAGGCAAATGGAGACACTGTATGACTGTGGTTGTTGTTAGTTTTTGATCTGCACAACAACTTGGCACAGGTTTTATGCCGGATACCCTTCCTAACACAACCCTCCCATTTTATCCAGGCTTGGAACCAGCACTGCATCCAGTTGCTGGGGTTTGGGTATTGGCTGGGAATCAAACTTGGACCTGCCGCATGGTAGGCAAGAAACGTACCACTGAGCCACCAATTCCCTACTTCGGGACTGTGGCTCCTTAACTAAAAAGTGGGCACCCAGTCAAAACGACCCAAAATGCATAACAAACACTGGTCAATGGGATAAGGAAACAACCCTAAGTGACAGTCAAAGATTTGAAGGCATCATGGAAACTAGCTAACATCTGTATTCATAAGTCTACAGTAAGTAAAACACTGAAAACGTAGGGTGTCCATGGCAGGAAACCACAAATGAAGCCACTGCTTATTGAAAATAACTTTGCTGCATGTCTGAAGTTTGCAAAAGAGCACAGTGACACACCACAGTGGTATTAGCAAAATGTTTTGGAAAGAACATGCAGGACTACATGTGGCATAAAAAGAGCATTGATCATCATGAAAATATCATCCAAACTGTAAAGTACACTGGAGAAGCTGGGTGGTGCAGCAGGACAATGACTCAAACCTTGAAGCAAGTGCACAACAGAATATCTTTAGAAAAAGTCAGAGCCCAGACATCATCTTAATACAGATTCTACGGAATGACAAAATGAATAAATAATGTTGTACACATGAGACATCCAAAGAATATAACAGAGCTAAAGAAGTTCTGTCAGGGAGAATTGGCTAAAATGCAACCTGAACAATGTGCATGTCTGACCAGTTATTAATTCCAAGGGTTCTCTTTTCCCACTACCATTTTGAATGTTGAATGATTTTTATTTTGCATGTGTTATTATTTTATGCACATTATATTAGTCAATACCCTTGACTTACAGAAAGATCAGATCACATTTTTATTAATAATTATAAGCATTATAGGTATTTGTAGTATTGTGATAAGATTAATAATTTATGAAGATTTAAGAAAGTTAAGATTTGCATTTTTCATGCATTGGATATTTCTGGTTTTAGTCAAAGTTTTTTGAAAGTTTAACTAGTAATATCACACTAAAAAATATATTAATATAGAAAGATAAGAAAAGTAACTATTAAAGAGACAAAGACACAGAGCCAACAGGCACAGGATAGGACAGGAGTCCCCATATTGAAAAATCTAGTTACACCTTTAGCCCTTTTTAATATTACTTATTTTTGTTAATGTTTTGCATTGGATCTCACCAGCTAAAAATTACAATTACTATTATAATACATGTATTTAAAAATTATTTTTAACATTCTGGAATAAAAAAAGTATTTATACAGTAATAGTTAGGCACTTCTAATAAACCTGTGGTGAAAAGGGGAATTATTCGTGACATAACTCTCACTGTAATCTTCACAGGATCACTGAGCACTGTGTAGTAGTTTCTTCTGCATGCACAACACTGGTACTCTTTTTTTCTCTCCTAATTCTAATTATCACCTGTAACTTTAAGTGTGTTTGTATTTGCTTGTTCAGAAGCTGTAACCGATGATTTTTTTTTTGTCATAAAATCGTCCATCCAGTGGAATTTATGTGCTACTAATTAATGCAGCAAACCATAAAATTCCAAAAGGTTCACAAACGTTTTCTTGCCAATGTATAGTAATAAAATGTGTAACTGTGCAAACTTTGTGCATCGGATAAGACATATCAAAATAATAGCATACTCAAAACTTGATATGTACTGTATATACACTAGAAATATACAGTTCTCAAAGAAATTACAGTGGTGTGAAAAACTATTTGCCCCCTTCCTGATTTCTTATTCTTTTGCATGTTTGTCACCCTTAAATGTTTCTGATCATCAAAAACCGTTAACTATTAGTCAAAGATAACATAATTGAACACAAAATGCAGTTTTTAAATGAAGGTTTACGGTATTAAGGGAGAAAAAAAACTCAAAATCTACATGGCCCTGTGTGAAAAAGTGATTGCCCCCTTTGTTTAAAAATAACTTATCTGTGGTTTATCACACCTGAGTTAAATTTCTGTAGTCACCCCCAGGCCTGATTACTGCCACACCTGTTTCACTTAAATAGGAGCTACCTGACACAGAGAAGTAGACCAAAAGCACCTCAAAAGCTAGACATGATGCCAAGATCCAAAGAAATTCAGGAACAAATGAGAACAAAAGTAATTGAGATCTATCAGTCTGGTAAAGGTTATAAAGCCATTTCTAAAGCTTTGGGACTCCAACAAATGGCAAAAACATGGAACAGTGGTGAACCTTCCCAGGAGTGGCCGGCCGACCAAAATTACCCCAAGAGCGCAGCGACAACTCATCCGAGAGGCCACAAAAGACCCCAGGACAACATCTAAAGAACTGCAGGCCTCACTTGCCTCAATTAAGGTCAGTGTTCACGACTCCACCATAAGAAAGAGACTGGGCAAAAAATGGCCTGCATGGCAGATTTCCAAGGCGCAAACCACTTTTAAGTAAAAAGAACATTAAGGCTCGTCTCAATTTTGCTACAAAAAACATCTCAATGATTGCCAAGACTTTTGGGAAAATACCTTGTGGACCGACGAGACAAAAGTTGAACTTTTTGGAAGGTGCGTGTCCCGTTACATCTGGCGTAAAAGTAACACAGCATTTCAGAAAAAGAACATCATACCAACAGTAAAATATGGTGGTGGTAGTATGATGGTCTGGGGTTGTTTTGCTGCTTCAGGACCTGGAAGACTTGCTGTGATAGATGGAACCATGAATTCTACTGTCTACCAAAAAATCCTCAAGGAGAATGTCCGGCCATCTGTTCGTCAACTCAAGCTGAAGCAATCTTGGGTGCTGCAGCAGGACAATGACCCAAAACACACCAGCAAATCCACCTCTGAATGGCTGAAGAAAAACTAAATGAAGACTTTGGAGTGGCCTAGTCAAAGTCCTGACCTGAATCCTATTGAGATGTTGTGGCATGACCTTAAAAAGGCAGTTCATGCTAGAAAACCCTCAAATAAAGCTGAATTACAACAATTCTGCAAAGATGATTGGGCCAAAATTCCTCCAGAGCGCTGTAAAAGACTCGTTGCAAGTTATCGCAAACGCTTGATTGCAGTTATTGCTGCTAAGGGTGGCCCAACCAGTTATTAGGTTCAGGGGGCAATTACTTTTTCACACATGGCCATGTAGGTTTCGATTTTTTTTTTTTATCCCTAAATAATAAAATCATTTAAAAACTGCATTTTGAGTTTACTTGTGTTATCTTTGACTAATAGTTAAATGTGTTTGATGATCAGAAACATTTTGTGTGACAAACATGCAAAAGAATAAGAAATCAGGAGGGGGGCAAATAGTTTTTCACACCACTGTATGTCTCTTAATTTTAATTAAAAGTCCTGATGTTTTGGTGCACAAATCAACCATGGCAGCCCCATCCTCTAAGCCCTCTGACAGGATAGTGAGGAGACTTGTCCAGAGAATTTCAAGTAGTCTTTTGACAAGGGAGCATCATACTCCCCACACATAGTGGAGATAAGAAAAGTTCTGAAGGGAACTACAGAGGTCAAAATGTGTTGCAGAACATGGCTCACCCTTCAGTCCATGCACAATAAATAAGTTTCCACCAGGTGGTTATGCAGTGAATGTGACAAAGTGAAGCTGGGGCCTTGAGCCTTGCCCTCAACTGCTCATTTGTGTAAATAAGATAAATGGATGACTTTGGATAAAGGTGTCTGCTGAATGCCACAAATGTACGTAGTGTGTAGCATATATACCCAGATAGCACAGGGTCGTCGCGGAGACGTCTGCTAAAGATCGTATCATCTGGTGAACATCGCGTTCGTTTTATTATAGTCGTATTTTGATCGTCTGTAGATCGCCTGTTTGAGCTGTTAAATGATACATCGTCTTTACGCCTATACGACGTCTATATGACGTATCTTTATTATCCAAAATTTGCTGGTATGTGGCCGGGAAGCTGCAGCATCAGCTACAGTATGACTTGAATGATTTAAGGGAAAACACGTGATTTTTTTTTTTTTGTGGCGGAAACAAGCTTCCATAAGTTTATTCAGAAGAACTACATGAAGAAAAAATATCAGACGTTAATTAAGTGTAATTGGGAAAAGACTGGTTTATATTTATTAAATGATTGTAATTTCTTTTAAATTATTCTTTGAAATTATTTTTCTTTCTTTTAATTTACGGCTTCAGCTATCAGGAATCCAATCCTTCAGTCTCCGACAAAATCGGCTGAAAAATTCATCAAAGATTTCTTTCGCTTGGCCCCAGCGGGGATGTAATTTTTTGTTATTTTTTATGCATGCATGCAAAAGTAAAATAATATTGTTATTTTTGCTGTTTGTGTCCACCATTTAATAATTATTTAATTATCAATAATTAAAGCTGCTCACATCGCACGCTTTCACTTTTTAAAAAAATGTAGTGTTTAATCAGCAAGAATATGTCGCCTCTCTTTATGATAGAGAAATATTATGAGTGAAACAAAGCTGTTGCGTCGGCTCATATCGGGAACATTTTGTACAAACATCACAATGCATGTGTGTGAATGGCCGAAATGTGGTTGTGAACAAGCCTTTTATTGAATGTAAAATGCATTCGCGTGATCCCGCGGCGCGCGTGTGCGCTCTTTCACTTTGCCGTGTTTTGATAAAGTCAGATGGGTTAAAGTTTGCTTGGCCCCTCCTAAGTAAAATATGACTGAAAAATTATTACTATATGTAACATTTATTACTGTTACCGTGTTAAGGTTACACACAAACTTTCCGGCTGGTCTGAGGTACTGGATGATAATTTAGCTGAGAATAGCTGCTAGCCTCCCCACCTGTGTATGAAAGAAACGGCTAAGATGTCTGAGCTTTTTAGCTTCTCTGTAGAATGTTTTCAGGGTTACGAAGATGGTGAAGTGATGACTGAACGCTAAACTGTTAACTGTAGTGCTAGCATGAGGCTGGCATTTAGTTAGGTTGCTAGCGTTAGCATTGTATGCCACAATCATCAATATTAAAACAATAAAAGGCTTGAACTACTTCAGTTTGTGTGTAATGAATCTAAAATATATGAAAGTCTAATGTTTATCAGTACATTACAGAAAATAATGAACTTTATCACAATATGAAAATTTTTGGAGAAGGACCTATAATTACAAGCACTTCATACGCTTCAAAGGCTTTTATTGAGAAGTACATGACATTTATGCAAAGAGTCAGTATTTGCAGTGTTGGCCCTTTTTTTTCATTATCTCTGCAGTTCGACTGGACTCTCAATCAACTTCTGGGCCAAATCCTGACTGATAGCAACCCATTCTTTCATCATCACTTTTTGGAGTTTGTCAAAATTAGTGGGTTTTTGTTTGTCCACCCACCTCTTGAGGATTGACCACAAGTTCTCAATGGGATTAAGATCTTGGGAGTTTCCAGTCCATGGACCCAAAATTTCAACGTTTTTGGTCCCCGAGCCACTTAGTTATCACTTTTGTCTTATGGCACGGTGCTCCATCATGCTGGAAAATGCATTGTTCTTCACCAAACTGTTGTTGGATTGTTGGAAAAAGTTGCTGTTGGAGGGTGTTTTGGTACCATTCTTTATTCATGGCTGTGTTTTTGGGCAAAATTGTTGAGTAAGCCCACTCCCTTGGATGAGAAGCAACCCCACACATGAATGGTCTCAGGATGCTTTACTGTTGGCATGACACAGGACTGATGGTAGCGCTCACCTTTTCTTCTCCAGACAAGCCTTTTTCCAGATACCCCAAACAATCGGAAAAGCGGCTTCATCTGAGAATATGACTTTGTGCCGTTCCTCAGCAGTCCATTCACCATACTTTCTGCAGAAGATCAATCTGCCCCTGATGTTTTTTTTTTTGGAGAGAAGTGGCTTCTTTGCTGCTCTTCTTGACACCAGGCCATCTTCCAAAAGTCTTCACCTCACTGTGCATGCAGATGCGCTCCCACCTGCCTGCTGCCATTCCAGAGCAAGCTCTGCACTGGTGGCACTCCGATCCTGCAGCTGAATCCTCTTTAGGAGACGATCCTGGTGCTTGCTGAACTTTCTTGGATGCCCTGACGCCTTCTTAACAAGAATTGAACCTCTTTCCTTTAAGTTCTTGATGATCCTATAAATTGTTGATTTAGGTGCAATCTTAGTAGCCACAATATCCTTGCCTGTGAAGCCATTTTTATGCAATGCAATGATGGCTGCACGTGCTTCTTTGCAGGTCACCATGGTTAACAATGGAAGAACAATGATTTCAAGTCTTTTAACATGTCAAGTCTGCCATTCTAACCCAACATGCTAATCATGTTAAGAGCAACATGCTAATTCAGTTAGCATAATGCTAGCGACATCTAACATCGTTAGCACAATAGTGACATGCTAAGCACTCTGTCATCTTGATAGGGACATTCTAATGATGTTGCTAGCAACATGCTAATCAGCTAAACGTAATGCTAGCAACATGTTAAACACACTAGCATCATGCCAATCATGTTGTAGCGACATGCTAATATTTTTAGCATAATGCTAGCAACATGCTAATCGTGTAAAGATCATGCTAACAGCATGCTAATGAGGTTGCTAGGGGGTGTCTTCTGACACAGCATGCAAGCCTTTTGAAATGTGGTAAATTTGAGATTTCTAGCAAATTCTTGCTCTGCACTAAAATCCATCAAAGTTGGTATCAATGTAAAGTCTATGGGATTTATTGAACAGGTTAATGCCCCCTGTGGGGGCAATTTACCACCCACCCTTTAAAAATGTACAGAATAAAAGCCGCACAATTTGACACCTCTTTTATGGGTGTACGACAAAGATACGGTACTACTGTATGTTGAGGCTTCCTTAGAAGCTCTGGTGGTATCTGGTCAAAGGTGTAAATGAAGTAAAAAAGAGGTTTTGCAGATGTCCAAAGTGACTGTTGATATCCAAAAGTGACTGTCTGTCGTAGATTAAGCTTGCAAGACAGAATTGCATGGAGGAGGATAGTGCATAAATCAGCAAATGTGACGCTAAGCCTCATAGCGTGTACATGCTACATCTTGGTCTACATCATGAATCATTAATAAACTGTGATTACCCACAACCAAATCCTTTTTCACAGCACTGTACATTTACTGTTAAACATCAGTGATATGTGAACAACAGTCTTTAAGCATCAAACAGATGACTTAGATGGGTATTAACCTGAGCAAAGTGGAATAATTTCCATTTTCCTGGTGTAATAACACACCAGGATTGGCGGGGTTGTATGCATCTTGTACTATTACTTGTAATATTAAATGTAGGCAATTAATACATTGTTGAAATTGACTGTATTAATATTAACATTTTTAACTATTGTAATTTGGCATTAATCCCTGAAAATCATTAATACTTGAATTGGTTACTGTATATAATTGTTTGAAAGGAATTGGCCTGTGAGCAATTGCTTGAAAGTTTTTGTTACCTTAGTATCAATGCAGCTGTTCCTAACGAAACTTGGGGTTTGCTAGAGAACATACCAAAATGACTATTTATTAAAAAAATTAAAAGAACAAGAGACCATTCTAACTCTGCTGAAGGATAGCTCCCCATTAGCCAGCATTGTAAAGAGAACACTCAGTAGCTTTGATTTGTAAATGTGCTTTAATTTATGCAAAAGATAGAATAAATCACTGCAGTTACAGTATGTTTAACAAAAAAGCTTTATCCTGTTACACACAACATTAAATTGCTTTAAGTAATATGTAGTTAAAATTAAGCATTCTCAATAATGAATATAATTCATGTACAGATGATTAGGGTGATGATTTACTTTCGATAACCTTCTTTACCCAGTCGTCCTCAGGGTCCGCACAAAAACGGATATTTTGTTTTGTTGTAAATCTGCAGAGGCAAAAATGGTACATGTCGTTAAATTAAATATGCATGCACTAGAATTGTTACATTAATAAAGAAAACACAAGAAGAAGCAGAATAGAAAACATACATGACTCCAGGAACTGAACAGTCGAATCTTGTTTCCTTATACGCAACAATCCTTTTTGCGGGGAACTGTGTTTTGTGAAATTCAAAACAGCATTCTGATGCCCCATTTGCACCTGTGAAACATTTTGGTCATTTATTGCAGACTAAATGTTAAAGTTAAATAAGATTCATGAGTTTTTTTGTCTAATGAATTTCGGTCTATAAACTTGTCATCGGACATAATTATTGTAAATATATATAAGAATCCAGTGTATTAGTAAAAATACAAAAACACTTTTATCCTGACAGGTTTCTCAGCAAATTCAGCAACACCTGATTTATAATCTAAGTAACAGTACTTATGTTATGTTATAATTGGGAAAATAATCATTTTTATAATATTACCTTAATTAACGGGAAATGTGGGTCTTTTAAAATAGTAAAGTTCAATAAATAAAATAGAAGTTAAAGAAAAAAGGATTTTTAGGCTTAAATCTTACTATTTGCCATTGTGAAGGACTGGAGGCAGGAAAGTCCCAGCAGAACCAGCAGGAGAGAACAGGAGAACATGACTAATGCTGGAGATGATGATCGTTTAATGCGCCTTGTATAATACTAATGATAATAATGCAGATATGGCACTAAGCTTTTGATCAGAAGAGGATGAGGAAGATGGTAGTGCTCTACTCCACACCACATCACCCTCCCCCTAACACAACCACTATCTCCTCCTCTAGAACCCAGATGTGGTTTTCACTTGAACTGTGTTTTCACTTCGTAGACAACTTTGCATCACACAACTGTGTTTATGACACACAAATAAAATAGACAAATAAGCTTTATTAGAGGATATTAAATCACAAATATAATCACATTAAAACAGCACAGACACAATACAGTATAATAAATTCATTTGAGACATTCCTAGTACAAATTATTTTAATCACTTATACTGCATTTGTTATTTTTATTAGGGTAAGCGCAACAGTTTCTAAGGTTTAAAGTGACTGACTAGATAGACATTGAAGTGTGAACACCAGGAAGACAGAAAGACCATAATCACCACAGTAGTACCAGCCAGTAAAGTCTGGTTATCCTTGACCCTGCAAGGGTCAAAGACATGATTTAAAAGTCATAGAATCCAGCTGGTCAGGACTGGGTGGCCAACAGTCCTGACCCCTGAGGATGGCGGGGGAAAAACATCACAAAGGTCTGCTCGTAGAGCTTTGCCTCCCGAAACCTAGTGGCGGTGGTGTTTATGGCGTCACCAAAAAGGCCGGAATTGAAGATGGGAGAATCAAGGAGGAAAGCGCTATCCGTGTCGTTGATGCCCATGACGTTAAAATATGTTTTACACGCTAACACATGGTTACAGTGTTATAGTAAACAGTACTCGCGTGCACAGATGTTGATTATACCAGTAAGAAACGAGCACTAAGACCCAGCAGGGGAGACAATTACCCACAATTCTGCAGCACAAGAGAGAGAAAAATTGTTGGCTCAGTCATGATCACTTGATGCTCGGCGTCAAAACAAGAACCGCATGCATGAGACATGATACTCGGTACTCGTAAACCAAGACTTGTTTGTTTTCCAAATCAAAATTTAAAAGCGTAGTGGTTAGCACTGTCACCTTGCACCTCCTGGGTCTGGGTTCGATTCCCGGCCAGGCTTGATTCCCATCTCTGTGTGCATGGAGTTTGCATGTTCTCTCCGTGCTTGGTGGATTTCCTCCGGGTACTCTGGTTTCCTCCCACAGTCCAAAGACATGCAGATTAGGCTAATTGGAGTTCCCAAAATTGACCATACTGTGTGAATGAGTGTGTGTGTGTGTACAGTATGTGCTCTGAGATGGATTTGCAAGCTGTCCAGGGTGTACCCTGCCTCGTGCCCTGAGTCTCCTGGGATAGGCTCCAGGTCCCAGCGGTCCTAAATACAGGTTAAAGCGGTATAGAAGATGAATGAATGAAAATTTATTAAAAATCTTTTCTCGTCTTGCAGAACACTCCAGTAAACCGTGTTACTCGCAATCCGAAGTTACACTGTTTAGGTTAAATGAATAATTCTGCAAAGTAAAGCTTATTCAGAAAGACTTTTTTCATTTGTTTCCTGGGCCTAAGTTTTACTTTTGATGATCTGCTGCACCCAGTCCACTTCAGGGTCTGCACAAAAACGAAAACCTCTTTTTGTTGTGAAACTGCAAATCTGATAATCACAAATTAAATAAGCAAAATATTTTTTTTTTTAAAGAAGAAAACATACATGACTCTGAGAAATGTACAGTCAAATCTTATTTCCTCATAACCAACAAACCATCAATGCTGGGAATGTTTTTCCTGAAACCCAAATACAGCATTCTGTTGCCCCATTTGCATCTGTGTCAAAAACATTAAATTATTTGGCAGCTTATTTCATGTTTTCATTTTAGCTTTAAACATATGAAATCAATGATGCATCAATATCGTGATATGCTTTTTTTAATGCTAGAAAGTTACATTTGTAAATATGAACAGTGTACAATGAACACATGAGACACATTAACCCAGACAGGTTTCTCAGCAAATTCAGCACCTGCATTGTAATACGAGTCTAAGTAACTGGGTTTATCTTTTCTTAAAGACTGGGAAATGTGGATCTTTAAAATGATAGCAAAGTTAAATTCAAATTAAAATTTTATTTGTCACATACACAGTCATACACAGTACAATATGCAGTGAAATGCTTGTACGACCGCCAGTGACCTTAAAAAGAAAATAAAAGCTTATATGTAAGGAATAAATATTAATAAAAAGAAATACGAAATAAAAAATAAATTTAACTAGTAAAATAAACTGTACAAATAAGGGCACAATAAAAATATTTTAAAAATATTGAAATATAGGGAGAAAAAAAGTATACTGTATATAAAAATTTACATAAAAGTGACAATGGCTGTGCAAATATGCATGAAATGTGACTTATGAAAGTGTCATGTGCAATGGTCCAGATATATAAATATGTAGTGCATGAATGTGTCCATGATTGTCCAGTCAATGTCAATGTTTAAAAAGATGTTATTACTCCTGTGTGGTGGTGTGATTGAGAGACCTTATTGCCTGCGGGAAGAAGTTCCTCCTCAGTCTCTCTGTGCTGGTCTTCAGGGATCGGAATCGCTTTCCAGACCTCAACAGAGAGAACAGTCCATTGTTGGGATGGCTGAGGTCCTTCACAATCTTCCAAGATCGAGTGCAGGCCAGGGAGCTCAGTGCGGATGATATGCTCAGCTGATTGCACCACCCTCTGTAGAGCTTGTCTGTCCTGCATGGTGCTGTTTCCAAACCAGTTTGTGATGTTTCCCATCAGGATGCTCTCTATGGTATAGGAGTATAAATTCCTGAGCACATTAGAGGGCAGTCTGAAGTCTCTCAAGTGTCTGAGGTGGTAGAGACGCTGCCGGGCCTTTTTCACCACGGTGTCTGTCACGGTGTTGTGACAGAACCATGACAGGTCCTGCATGATGTGAACACAGAGGTATCGGAAGCTGTCCACTCTCTCCACTGGGCTCCTGTTGATGACTGGGGTCTGGTAGTTCCTCTCCTGCTTTGTACTAAAGTCCACTATCCTTTGTCTTGCTGACGTTCAGGAGCACATTGTTCCTCTGGTACCAGTTCTCCAGATTTTTCCAATCGCCTCTAGGTAGCCCGACTCATCATTGTTGGTGATCAGTCCGACCACGACAGTGTCGTCAGCAAACTTGATGATGGCGGTGGAGTTGGTAGTGGCCACGCAGTCGTGGGTGTGCAAAGAGTACAGCAGGGGGCTCAGAACACAACCCTGGGGGGCTCCAGTGCTGAGAGTGAGTGAGGCTGAGACAGGTCCGCACATCCTTACTGTTTGTGGTCTGCCAGTCAGAAAATTGGAGATCCACTGACTCATTGATGAGCTTAGTCCCAGGTGCTCCAGCTTGGTGGTGAGTGTGGAGGGAATTATGGAATTAAATGCAGAGCTGTAGTTGATGAAGAGCATTTTAACATAATTCCCCTTCCTAGTGTCTAGGCAATGTGTGGAGGAGATGTGAGATTGCATCGTCTGTGGAAAGGTTCTGGCGGTATGCAAACTGTAGTGGGTCGAGTGTGTCCAGTAGTGAAGAAATTATGAAGTCTCTGACCAGTCGTTCAAAGCACTTCATCCCTACTGATGTGAGGGCTACAGGGCGATAGTCATTGAGAGAAGCAGGATGGGGTTTCTTCGGGACAGGAACAATGATGGACTCTTTGAAGCATGTGGGGATCACCGACTGAGATAAAGAGATGTTGAATATCTCAGTGAACACAGGTGCTAGCTGGTCTGCGTAGGCTCTGAGAATACGACCTGAGATGTCGTCTGGTCCTGCCGCTTTCCTGGTGTTGACTCTCTTGAAGGCTCTCCTCACGTCATGCTCAGTGATGATGAGTGCGTTTCTGGTGCTGGCACTGTCTTCCTGTCTGCAGCCGTTAGCACCGCTAGCATTAGCATCGCTAGCGTCTTTAGCTGCAACCTCGAAGCAAGCATAGAAGGTATTCAGCTTGTCTGCCAGAGTTGTGTCCGTGTTCGTCATACCGGTTGTTGGTGCTTTATAGTCCGTTATTGTTCTCAGTCCCTGCCACAGGCTCATAGAGTCACTCTGTTGGAGTTGTGACTCTAGTTTTCTCCCATAGCGCTGCTTCGCCTCTTTCACTCTTTCACTTACAAGGCCCTTAACCCTCATATGCGCAGATGTGTAATGAGTTAAAAATGTAAGTCGCTCTGGATAAGAGCGTCTGCCAAATGCCTAAATGTAAATGTAATGTCTCCCTGGAACTTTATCCTGGCCCTGAGTTTGTTCTCCAGTGACTGGACGTTGGCGAGCAGGATGCTAGGCAGAGGTGTGCGGTGTGCACGGGCTCTCAGCCTGTTCCTGACACTGGCTCGTTTCCCTCAGGGCCGCCGCTTCACGTCGCATCCTTTGTTCTCCCTCAGGATCTCACTCGGCCAGCTCGGATCCGGAGTTAAAAAAGTTGAATTGTGAGTACATTGTGCATCAATAGAAACAAGAGTGTCTCTATCATACCTAATGTACTCAATGGTGGTGATTTTGCTGATTTTAAAACACTGAAAACTAACTTAAAAAACAAAAACAATAAATAAATACAATAGAATCGAATAATGAATGAATTACAAAAAGGAAGGTTAAAATCTTACTCTCTGCATTTGTGAAAGCCTGGAGACAGGAAAGTCCCAGCAGAACCAGCAGGAGAGAACAGGAGGCCATGGCTGCTGATGAAGATGGAGATGATTGTCAAGGTGGACTAACCTGAGGTGACCAGAAGATGTAGCTTTAGCGGTTAGCCCAATGTAGCGTGGAGGATAAACCCAAACGCGGGAAGAAGCGAGTAGGCAGGATAGCCACGCGATTTAGTCTAAGGACTCTCACAAAACGGAGCAAGGGAAAAACACAAATTTAACCCGCGTCCTAAAGATACACACACAATAGCAAAATAGAAAACGGAACCAACATGTGAGTACTCACGGTTTGCTGAAACGACAACTGGAGCTGACATGGGCCGAACTCAATGACTGAGCGGTAAGCCATCGTTTGTTTACCTCTTTTATACTTCCTGGTTTTGCGCCCGTCTTACTTCCGGGTCCTAGTGCCGGGCGCAGATTGAGTGTGTATGACAATGATGATGATGATGTTAGTTTGATACGCAGTGTAATATTGCAGATATGATCCTGGCTCTGAGCTTGTTAAGCTGATCAGAAGAGGAGGAGGGAGAGTGTGGGCTGAGGACATGGGCAGTTTGAAGATGACAGAGTTTCTCTTTGACTAAAAAAGAACATCCCCTCCACATACACACACATCTGCAGGAACATGTGGTTTTCACTTATAACAAAAACGATCTAAGCAGTGCTTTCCACTTCTTTGACAATTTTGCTTTACATTCAACTGTGCTAAAAATGTTTATAGAAGAACAACTTATATCTCATTACCCTTTATACCATTTTTTTTTGTTATTGTTTGTGTAAGAAGAACAGTTTTTGAACACTAGAAATTCTAATTAGATATAATGTGCACAACCTTTTAGGAGAGTGAACACCAGGAAGTCACTTCAGATGAAGTCCTTAGAGCCTCTGCTGCTCTTTTCAACTTCTTCCAAGGCGAGATATAGAAAAGTCATCTGAGATCTCCAGAAACATCCGGATACAGGAGATATAGGAAAGTCATCTGAGATCTCCAGAAAAATCTACAGTGGAGTGTTTTAAACCTGCTGTATATAAAGACTAAATAAATGCTAACATTGCTGTGTCGTTTGATAACTGTGATGCAGTGTACAAGCCAGGAAATCTTTACAGAATTTGATCTGGACAAGTTAAGTAAGTTAATTACACGGACAGACTTCTCTCAGTTAAGAACAGGTGGGCTATCAGTGTTATCAGGGATCCCTCTCACACTCTCCACTCACTTTTAAAATCTGGTAAATAATACAGCAGCACTACCTCTGCTTAACACCCCCACCTCCATCTTTCCTGTATGTACTGTATCACAGAGAATGCACAAATGATGAACGTAACTTCTACAGAAACAAGCCAAATCATTTCAGCAGTTCATTGCATATTGCCTTAAAAACAACACCTGCAACACCTCACGTCCAGGGTGCATTGACTGTACATCTTTTCCTTTTACATATTATATTTTCTATTTTATTAGTTATATTGCTCCGAATCTATGCAATACATTGGATTATTTTTAAACCTGTCCTTAATGCACCACTTATTTCTAAAGTCTGCGCATATGCTAATAAAATCTCAACTGCTGTGCCTCATTTTTCTGTATGAATGTATAGGTCACTTCAGTATCAGTACTCTTTTAAACTTCCTTAAAGCTATTTATCCCTTGTAGATCATTAGTACAGCATTGTACTTTAGCATAACGAGTATCACAATATTCCACTAGACACTTATACCTCATCTTAATATATCTTACAGTATATCTCCACATCCCTTATGCATCATTTTTCCCATAATATTTATTCCTTATATGTTATTTATTCATGCAGTAGGCTTTGCAACTTTAACTGTTTAAATCCTTTTTCTATATAACTTCTTCTATCTTTTCTCTTTGTATGATATTGATATCTTTGCATTAATAATCCTTTCACAACCATCCCAAATGCCTGAAGTGAGGCTCAGAGTAATTATTACTTATATTATTATTATTATTATTTTGTGTTAATCATGTTTCTGTAAATAAAGACTACCACTATTGAGTAACAAGCATGTCCTTTATTTCAAATAATGAAGATCAAATAAACCATTGCAGGCAGTTACAGGTGTGTGTGTGTGTGTGTGTGTGTGTGTGTGTGTGTGTGTGTGTGTGTGTGTGTGTGTGTGTGTGTGTGCGTGTGTGCATGTGTGTATGTGTGCATGTGTGCATGTGTGTGTGTGTGTGACACAAAGCTTTGTCCAGTTACATATGCCATCACATTGCTGTGATAGTAATATGTACGTAGATGAAATAAGGCATTCTGAAAAATAAAGCTTATTCAGAAAGAGATGTTTTCACTTGTTTCCTTGGTCTATGTTGATGTTTTACTTTTGATGATTTGCTTCACCCAGTCTACGTCAGGGTCTGCACAAAAACGAAAACCCCTTTTTGTCGTGAAACTGCAAAGGAAACAAGATAGGGATCACTGGAGAACTGTGATAATCACAAATTATATTTTCAATGAAATATAAATTTATATAAATATATATAATTTATTTATTTTTTTATTCATTCATTAAACCATACATGGCTCCAGTAACTGGACAGTCAGATCTTGTTTCTTTATAAGAGACAATGTTTGAGCCTGGAAATGCTTTCTTTTGAAATGCAAAACAGCATTCTGATGCCCCATTTGCATCTGTGTGAAAAAAAAATTACTTATTAATTGACTTCAGAAAAAGGCTCAAATTAAATAAACATTTGTTGGTCAATACAATCAATCAGACATCACATGACCATTAAGAAAACACATTCAGTAGCAGATACTTTTCAAACTGAATAGATTGTTATAATTTAAAGAATGAAATTTATTTAATGCATGTTAATTAAGTTTGCTCTTTGAAAAAAGTTAAAATCTTACTCTGTGCCATTGTGAATGACTGGAGGCAGGAAAGTCCCAGCAGAACCAGCAGGAGAGAACAGGATAACATGGTTGCAGATGAAGCTGCTGATAGTTTTGATGATTTATGTGTCAGTAATGATGCAGATGTGCCCCAGGTACTGAGTTTATAAGCTGATAAGGGAAGGAGGAGTGTGTGGTGTGTGTAGGAGGAGGGCAGTTTTAAGTCGATGAAAGATGGCACTTTGAGCATTTGAAAACCAAAAGATGTCTTTTACAAGAATCTGTCTGTGGTTTTCACTCAACAAAAGAAAGATCTGAGCAGCGTTTTAACACCTTACACACACACACACACACACACACACACACACACAAACACTAACAACTTATTTAACCACACAGACGACTAAAATAAAGACAAATAATCTCTAATCTAAAAAAAGTTGTCAGTAGGACTAAACACAGTGAAACAACATAAAAGCAACACTGGCCATTTTATCACTAAAATGTAAACCTTATAATCCATTGTACCTCATTTTTTGTTTTTGGAGCTCATTATTATGGCTCATACACAATTTATGCAAGTTAACGTGCATTTTGCGAACAATGGGCTGGAGAAGGAAGTCATACCGCCTCAGAAGACCTACGAAGCAGTGTGCTTGTAAACAGAAGAGAGGTAAACAGACTGGCTTGCTAACTAGGCTAAAGGCTAAAAACAGACCTCCTCTTCCGGCAGTTTTCCTCGCCAACGTTCGATCATTAGACAATAGAATGGACCTAATATGGCTCTGAATGAACAGATACAGAGAAATGCAGAACTGCTGTGCACTTTTTCTGATAGAGATATGGCTTAATATCAATATGCCTGACTCTATGGAATAAGATCACTGTCAAAAATATTTGTGCGTAAAAAAAAGATTTGAGTGTAATTCTTTCTTTTGTCTGAGTTGGATTCCAAACTCTACAGCCACAGCAGCTTACAAATACAAGATTTTGTGTGTTTGTTGAATTGCGAAATTACGCCCACAAACGCTGTGTGTTACACCACTGTCAAAAATATGTCATCAAGGCCACATTCACAGGCATTACTATCTGAGGGAAGAGGAATCGATTCAGCGCATGCGCCCTGTCTCCGTTTAAAATCTTACATACTATAAACATCATTGTAATTTTACTTCTCTTAAACTTGTCTGAATCTGTGTGTGGCAGTGTCGGCAATGGGGTTTTCCCATTGGCCCACTGCTAGGTGATTTGTCACCCATGGCAGCATATCAGTATGGTTTCCGACCGTACTTAAGGCGGGATTTCGTCGTACCTGGCATACGTCACGACTGGGACTGCCTTCACGGGGTGTGCGTGGACAGAAGATGTGTGAGCGCTATCTGTAGCTATGCGGCTAATGAAGAGGTGGACATGAACTTCAAACTCTGATGTTTATTTTTTTACCCTATTAGGGTGCACGTTGATTAAATTGATATTCGGTTGAGACGGACTGACTGTTCAAGTTCAAATTCAAGTAGGCTTTATTGTCATTTCAACCATATACAGTTAGTACACAATGAAACGAAACAACGTTCCTCCAGGACCAAGGTGCTACATGCAACATAAATTTACAACATAGATTACCAGAAAACACTAAACTAGCTAACTAAGAGGCCTAGTTAGCTGGCTAGCAGAGACAAGACAGACTGACCTAACATAAATTACAACATAAATGAACAAAAACTATATCGAACTAAGACTTTTTATCTACAGGGTTTTTTTTTTTTTTTTTTACAGACAGCAGACAAAGTGCACGTGCAAATGTGCAAACAAAAGCAACAAAAATAAGGTTTTGTGGTGATTAGTTGAGGTAGTGGAGAAACAGTAAACATTCCTTAGTGTAGCAGTAAAAATTAGGAAGTACAGAAGTTAGTGCAAAAAGTCCAGTAATAATATTGTGCAAAAGAGCATTTATAGGTTGGTGTGTACGATAGCTTGGTGGTGTAGGTCAGTGTGTTTGCACTTGTGTTGATTAGTCAGTCCAGTCTCAATGTTTTGAGGTAGTTGAGTTAAGCTGAATGATAATGTTTGTGTGTGTGTGTGCGTGTGTGTGTTTATCAGTCCAGTCCCTTTTTGTTGAGGAGACGGATGGCTTGTTGAAAAAAGCTGTTGCACAGTCTGGATGTGTGTGCCCGAATGCTTCGGTACCTTTTACCAGATGGCAGGAGGGTGAATTTCAATTCAATTCAATTCAATTTTATTTATATAGCGCTTTTAACAATGGTCATTGTCTCAAAGCAGCTTCACAAAAATGAAAGAAAATTTACAAAAAAAAAAAAAATTTTAGAAAAGAAAATAATTGGAAGTGTGTATGTGAGAGGAGTGTGTCCGATCCGCCACAATGCTGCTGGCTTTGCGGATGCAGCGTGTGGTGTAGATGTCCTCAATAGAGGGGAGAGAGACCCCGATGATCTTCTCTGCTGTTCTCACTATCCGCTGTAGGGTCTTGCAGTCCGATATTGCACAGTTCCCAAACCAGACAGTGATGCAGGATGATGGATCAGGATGCTTTCAATAGTTCCTCTATAGAAGGTGGTCAGGATCGTTGGTGGAAGCTGGGCGTTTCTCAGTCTTCTCAGAAAGAAGAGACGCTGTTGGGCTTTCTTGTGCAGGGAGCTGGTGTTGAGGGACCAGCTGAGGTCCTTCTCCAGGTGGACACTCAGGAATTTGGTGCTGTCGACAATCTCCACAGAGGAGCCGTTGATGCTCAACGGAGAATGGTCGCCTCGTGTCCTCCTAAAGTCAACAACCATCTCCTTTGTTTTGTCAACAAATTCAGAGACAGGTTGTCGTCTTTACACCAGTCCGTTAGCCTCTGCACTTCCTCTCTGTACGCTGACTCGTCGTACTTACTAATGAGACCCACCACGGTCGTGTTATCAGCGAACTTCATGATGTGATTTGAAATGTGTATTGCTACACAGTCGTGAGTCAGCAGTGTGAACAGCAGGGGACTGAGCACAAAGCCTTGTGGGGGCCCAGTGCTCAAGTGTGGTGGTGCTGGAGGTGCCGTTCCCGATCCGTACTGACGGTCAGAAAGTCTAGGATCCAGTTGTAGAGGGAGGTGTTCAGACTCAACAGGCTCAGCTTTCTGATCAGTTGTTGGGGGATGATTGTGTTGAATGCTGAGCTGAAATCTATGCACAGCATTCGTATGTATGTGTACTTCTTGTCCAAGTGTGTGAGGGCAAGATGGAGTGCAGTGGAGATGGCGTCATCCGTTGAGCGGTTAGGATGGTATGCAAATTGCAGTGAGTCCAGTGAGGGGGGCAGCAGAGTCTTGATGTGTCTCATGACTAGCCGCTCGAAGCACTTCATAATGGTGGGTGTAAGTGCAACAGGACGGTAGTCATTGAGACAGAACACAGAAGACTTCTTGGGCACAGGTATGATGGTGGTGGCCTTGAAGCACGTGGGAACAACGGCGCTGCTCAGAGAGATGTTGAAGATGTCAGTGAGAACATCTGTCAGCTGTTCTGCATTCTCTGAGCACCCTGGTGGTCTTCCTCGCCGCCACGTTGTTTTGCCTGTCGAACCGAGCGTAGAAGTTGTTCAGCGCATCTGGGAGGGAGCCGGCACTGTCACAGGCAGGTGATATCCTGTAGTGTGTGATGGCTTGTACGCCCTGCCACATGCGCCGTGTGTCGCCGCTGTCTATGAAGTGATTGTGGATTCTCTGGGCGTGTGCGCGCTTTGCCTCTCTGATGGCCCGAGAAAGTTTGGCCCTTGCTCTTCTAAGCGCCACCTTATCTCCCGCTTTGAAGGCAGAGTCTCGGGTCCTCAGAAGTGCACACACTTCCGCAGTAATCCACAGTTTCTGGTTGGGTCGTGAGATGATGCTCTTGGAGACAGTGACGTCATCGGTGCACTTACTGATGTAGCTGGTCACTGATGACGTGTACTCCTCCAAATCAGTGTAGTCACCGTAAGTTGCAGCCTAAACATGTTCTTAACTTGTTTTTAGCCTAGCACAGACTCCCGCCCGCTTGCCGCGCTTCCACTTCCTTGCGCACCGCGTCCGATATCCCCTCCTCCGGCCGCTGGCATCAGGCAATGCCGAGGCTTCGAGGCCTGGTTCGCGGAGCAAGCGCGTAGCGTTTCCCGCAGCCCATCTTGGATGTCGTTAACCGGGTTATTTAGGTTGAAAAGTGTCTGGCTGTTGTATGTACGGACACCAGTTGTGACGATATCCATACATAGAGTTACATGTTACACACAAAACGTAAACAACGTAGCACCATTTTGGCTCCGGAGCGGCCGCTGCGTGCTACTGCCGCGCCGCCATCATGCCTGTTCATGGATTGTCGGGTAGGTATATGCTCCTCATGGAATGCGTATTCCGCCGTTGGGTGATGCTAATGGGCGTCTGTTTACCATTTAGCCGTGTACTATTCTCTGTGCCTGTATAATCTTGCGTGGTTCACTGCGCGCTGTGAGCGGCGCTGCAACTCGCGTGGCGCAACGATTCGTCCGGGTAAGTGAGTTTCTCTTTCTCTGGCTTCTCCTAAAAACAATGTGACTTAGTCATGGCTCTCTTTCTCAGTGAGCTACGGATGGTTGATGCATTGATGGTGGATCTCGTGACGGCGGAAGTATCGGTCCTCTGTTTTGATTGAGGACGGCGCTGCTGTTTTCTCCTCTGTTGATTTTTTTATTATTTTTTTATTTCATGTGCTGTGACAATATTTGTAACTCGGAGCTGCTCGGCTATCGTTTGGAGGCTAGTTTGGACGTTGGCTCCCTACATTCGTGAGTCTGTGGTGGAGAAGGTTGTAATTTAGCTCTAGGGAAACTTCAACTTTAGAGGATAACTACAGAGAGCTGTCTGAGCTACATAAATTTTGTATTTGTGTTATTTCTTCTTTTTTTCTGTTGTTGGGTTAAATCGTGACAGCTGTTTGTGTTTTCTGTGTCTTTTTGTGTTTAAGGCAGCGAGAACAGCCTTTCTCCTTTCCTGCCTTTTATTTATATTCTTTCTTTGCTTAATTTGGGTGTCCTTATTATTGTAGTTATTTTGTGTTTGTTGATTTTGGGCCTGGGTTGGGGAGGGCTAGTTTAGAGTGCTGAGGGTAGTAAAAGTGTGTGGAGTGCAGTGCAGCTGGGGTTCATGTTTTCCTTTGAGTGAAATTGTGTGAATTGCACTTGTAAGGTTGGCACCTCCTTTAGTCTGCCCTTGCTGCCAAGACGCCTGTCCGAAATTTCTTTGGTTTATTTTGTTTGGATTGTGTTATTTTTTTATTATTTTATTATTATACAGAGTGCCGTGCTCTTTTTATTTTTTTTTTACATATATAGCATGTGATGGCCATTTTTGACATTTAGCATTATATGCTAAGAAATGTTTTCATTTGTTTTTAAGAGTGAATTACAATAAAGTTGCTACCTAGCGAACCTTCGTCCTTTATTGGTGTTATTTTCCCCGATCAACCTCGGGGTGGCGTAATCGAGTTTGAGAAACCTTATACCTGATATTTAATTGTCCTACCACGGTGCTGCCACATTCGGAAAAAAAAAATTACCTGAGACGATGAGAGAGCGCTCGACTGCTGGTTTAAAACAGTGGCGGGGAGCATGAACCGAATCGATTCCTCTTCCCTCGGATAGTAATGCCTGTGCATGTGGCCTTGATAACGTATTTTTGACAGTTGTGTAACGCACAGCGTTTGTGGGCGTAATTTTGCAATTCGTCCGTGAAACAGAGGAGTTTTAGTAGTTTAAACAAGGAGTTTAAAGTAGGAGTTTAAACTAGTTTTGTGTTTGTAAACAGTCAGAGTCATATATTTCAGACTTGTATTGTAACAAACACACAAAATCTCATATCTGTACGCTGTCGTGGCTGTCAATTTTGGAATCCAACTCAGACAAAAGACACAATTACACACAAATCTTTTTTTTACGCACAAATATTTTTGACAGTGATCTTATTCCATAGACTCAGCTTACCAGATCGAGGGGCTACTTTTCTTCCGAGCCGACCATAATCACCTATCGGGGAAAACAAATGCTATCAACAAATATCAACAAATGCTGGTGCAAAAAATTTTGTCGAGTAAGCAGCCATTGCTAGGAATCTGTGGAATATCTGTCACTGAAATGCTGTTTGTTCTATTTGCCCTGAGAGTTTACTGTTATGTACTGTACATGGTTGCTGTTTACAGTCCCCTGAGTGTGAATGCTAGCATAGGGAGTTACATGCACTCTCCAGACTAAGCACCCGGAAGCTTTTATCTTGATAGCAGGGGATTTTAACCAGGCAAAGCTGACAGATGTTTTACTACGTTTTTACCAGCATGTCTCTGTAGCAACCAGAGGTAACAACACAGTAGACCATGTTTACACCAACAAACAGGAACCATACACAGTGGTGTCATGCCCCCAACTCGGCCTCTCTGACCACACCTCCATTCTGTTGAGTACTACTCATCTTCCTGTGCTGAAAAATAACAAAGTCACAAGGAAGGCCATCATTAAGTGGCCCAGTGGAGCTGTTTCTATGCTCCAAGACTGTTTTGAGCACACCAACTGGCAGAAATTCAGAGTGGCAACAACTCATGATGGAAGGGTTGACGATTACGCATCAACAGTGTGTGGTTACATTAGCAAATGTATTAATGATGTCACTACCACAAGAAAAATAATCATACATCCTAATCAGAAACCCTGGCTCAATGGAAAGATGCATTCTCTTTTAAGGGTGTGGGACAAAGCTTTCAAGTCTGGAGATACAGTGGCATTGAGAGCAGCAAGGAGAAACCTGGAGACAGCCATCAAAAAGTCATATATGCCCAGAGGATATACGTAGGAGCATTTTACCACCAATGATGCTAGGGAGATGTGGAAAGTCATACAGACAATAACAGAGTACAAAAGAAAGGAGGTTAAATATCCTTCATATCCATCACTTCCTGATGCTCTGAATGCCTTATATGCTCGCTACGAGGCATCCAATCCTCTCCATACAAAGAGGTTCACATCTTCATCGGATGAGCTGCCCCTTAAGGTGTGTCCACAATGGATGTGAGAAGAACATTGGAGGTTCAATTCACAGAAAGCAGCAGGCCCAGACAACATCCCAGTATGGGTTCTAAAAGAGTGTGCTCAAGAACTCACTGAGGTGCTGACAGATATTTTTAACATCTCTTTGTCCCAATCTAAGGTGGCTTCATGTTTCAAAAAGTCCAATATTATCCCAGTGCCTAAAAGCGCAGCTGCAAGAGCCATGAATGACTCTCGTCCAGTGGCCCTCACACCTATTATCATGAGGTGCCTGGAATGGCTGGTTTTGGCCCACATAAAGGACACAATTACCATCACTGTAGACTCACACCAATATGCATACAGGAGGAATTGGTCAGTGTCTGTTGCAGTGTCAGCTGTCATCCTCTCTGTTCTGACTCACTTGGAAGGGAGGGATTCATATGCTAGGCTGCTTTTTCTGGAATTAATTCTGTATTTAACACCATTATTCCACAGATACTAGTCAACAAACTGCTCTTGCTGGGGTTAAAGCCATCTCTCCATAACTGAGTATTGGACCTCATGACAAACAGGCCACAGTCTGTTAGGATCCATGGGTTTTCATCGTCCACCATGATACTCAAGCCCCCTCATATATACACACTGTAAAAAATTTATTGTACATTTTATGATAAAAAAAATCAGCAGCTGTGGTCACCAGAATGGGAGGGAGGGTGTACCTGGAGAAAACCCACCAAGCACAGGGAGAACAAGCTCCATGCACACAGAGATGGGATCGAGCCAGGCTGGGAATCGAACCCGGACCCTGGAGGTGCAAGGCGACAGTTCAAGATTCAAGATTCTTTATTTGTCACATGCATAGTTATACAAGTACAACACGCAGTGAAATGTATCCAGTGTTAACCACTACACTACCATGCTTGCTACACAATTGCTGTTGACTTCATTCAGCAATTCTGTAAAAGCATCAATTTATCACAGTAGCTGGGAGCTTAAAGTTACATTGCTAAGCATTCGGATTTTACTGTTAAGAAACTATTAAGAATACTTTTATTCTAATTGATGAATACAAACCTAAATCAAATTATCAAAACTCATCAAAATTGACTTGGACATCAGCATGGTTCCATGTATTTTTTACTGAAGACGGCAAAACAATGTTTAAATTTTCAAAATCAAATATACAAATGTCAGGGTGGACATTTTTAAGCATTTTGGGCAGACAATCTAAGCAAATAATTTTATAGAAGTACATTTATTACAACTTTACACAAAAAATTTATTTATTAAACACACATGTTAAAATTGTTTATGTCCTCTGTCCTGCATTGTGGTTTTTAAGTGCACACTGCACTGGGGTGGTAAATATGTTCATGTATTTTGTAATGAGTTTGGCACAAGGGGGGCAACAACAAACATGGACATGTGGCGAGGTCTTATGGAAAAGGGGTAATTTTACTTAGGGAAGGAAGGGGTTAAAGGAGGGAGGAAGGGAAAAAGGGAAGGAAAGGTGTGCACGTGCAGATCTGGTGGGCAGTGCCCTGCTGGCAAGTGGGCACAGGCTGGTGAGCGGTGGCGACGGGCAAAGTGGCGGGTGCTAGCGGCTGTCCTTGCCACAGTGATCAAAGGGCGGAATACCATTCACGAATTTTAAGTCCTTGGTTAATGTAAATTAGACAGCTATAAACCATAGAATTTTTTTTTTAAATCCTTAAAATATACAGTATAATGTGTGCAATCCCGTACAACCAATAATGTTCCTACCGCATTTTTGACGGTAACAAAGGTTTGGTAAAATATAAACTGATGCTTCATGATATTAGTAACAAATACCTTCTCTGAGAGTTTTCTTTTTATAAATACAGTATATCACAAATTTTATATTTTCATATGTTTTAACTGTTAAATTTAAGGTCTTACTGTGTAAAACTACAGTAAAACAGTTTTTCACTTTAAATTCTACGGTTATCCCAAGTTTTGTGAAATACGGTTTTATTCATAGCATTTATACGGTATTTTACTGTTCAAATACATTAAATATGATTGCTCAGCCAATCATCTGGGAAATTATATTGTAAAATTTGTGAATGACACAGTTATTGTTCGACTGATCTGCAACAACAATGTGTCAGGATACAGACGGCAGGTGGAAGAGCTGGTGGAATGGTATAGTGGAAATAATCTGTACATCAATGTGGAGAAAACTAACGAAATTATATTGGATTTTAGGAGGGGATGTCATCCATCTCTTCCCCTCTTTATAAGAAGAGAAACTGTGGAGTATAAATACCTGGCTCGGCACATTTCTATTAATCTCACTGGACAACAGACACGGCCAGCATCATTAAGAAGGCTCACCAATGCCTTTACTTCTTGAGGAGGCTTAAGAAAGCTGGCCTCAGTTCAACGGTACTGAATTTGTTTTATAACAAAAATAACCAGCAGCTTTCTTTCCCTGAAGAATATTTACACTATCAAATGCAAAAGCAGAGAAGAAAGCAGAATGCTAGATTCCTCCCACCCAGCACACAGATTGTTTGCTCCATTTCCCTCAGGTAGAAGGCTGCAAGGTCTAAGAGCTAAGACAACAAGACTGAGGTGCAGCTTTTTCCCTGAGGCTGTGAGGATAATGAACTCAATAACTCACTAAGTAAATCTGCAATTAATGACTTAATGTAATCATAATTTTTTTCCTACATGCTGTGTGGAATTTACTTTATTACTTATTGTCATATGCTTAGGCCAATATACATATAGCTTTCTGCGAATATTAGTAGTAGTAGTAGTAGTAGCAGTAGTAGTAGTAGTAGTAGTAGTAGTAGTAGTTCTGAGATTCTTCTTAAATTTTCGATGCTGACAATGGGAAACAAATTTCGTTCTTTCATGTTTAACGTGTTGAATGACAATAATAAACCTAATCTAACAGATTATGATTCGCTTCTTTATTTAACCAGTTATTTTGTTGTAATTGTTATTATGTTTCTATAAACAATGTATTAAGAAAACAGTGCCACTGATGAGTAACAAAGGGTACTTTTAATTTTGTAAAATGTAAAATAAACAATTGCGCTTAGCTACAGATGAATCTTTAACAACCACTTTGCCCTGATTCACGCAACATCACATTGCTTTGGGTAAAAAGAAGCATTCTGCAAAGTAAGGTTATTTCATGAAGAGATGTTTTCATTTATTGCCTGGGTCTAAGCTGATGTTTTACTTTTGATGATGTTCTGCACCCAGTCCACATCAGGGTCTGCACAAAAACGAAAACCTTTTTTTGTTGTGAAACTGCAAAAAAAAAACAATAAAAAATATGGTGTGGGTCACTGTTGAACTGTAATAACCTCAAATTATATTTTCAAACCCTGCAAAAAAAGGTAATAAATTTTTTTTAAAGGAAGAAGCATGGTGAAAACATACATGACTCCATTAATTGAACAGTCAGATCTTGTTTCTTCATAAGAGACAATATTTCCAGCTGGAAATTCTCTCTTGTGGAACTCAAAACAGCATAAGCCTGCACCATTTGCATCTGTGTAAGAAACATTCATTATTTGGAAATTTATTTTAAAATAAAGACTAAATTAAATTAATCTATGATGGTGAACATAAACCAGACATAAATAACAGTGAGCACACAAAAACACAGATGGTTACTCCATCAATTTAGCAGAACAAAATGAACAACATGAGCTGAAGTGACTGGACTTGTGTTTTAATGTAGAGAATAAACATTATTTAAAGTTCTAACACAGACTGAGTCACTTTGACACACTAACACTGTACAAAATAATTTACAAGCAAAGTACATGAACAGATACATGCATATACAGATCACTGATCATTGGTAATTCATTTGTTAACTAAAGTAAACTAAATCCTTACTCTCTGCCATTGTAAAGGACTGGAGGCAGGAAAGTCCCAGCAGAACCAGCAGGAGAGAACAGGACGACATGGCTGCAGATTTAGCTGCTGATAGTTTTAACATGTATCTCAGAAATGACCTTGACATTGAGCTTATAAGCTGATCAGAGGAGGAGGAGAGTGTGGTTTGTGTGGGAAGGAGGGTTATTTGGTTAAGTTGATAGTTTGGTTAAATTTTCTTTTGATTCTCTCAAGCTGCTTTGCAACAATGACCATTGCATTAAAAGCAATGTATAGATAAAATTTAATTGAAATTTTATTTTTTATCAATATCAGTTATATCTGGGTGTCTCACCCTTCCTCACCCTCAGCACTGAAGCTCTCAGTCCTCTAGTGGGCAGTCTAATCACTGATAATGGATCTGGCTAAAATTAACAAATCGAGAACTGAGAACTGGTGGCAGGAGAACAAGCTCCTCCTGAATGTCAGTAGGAAAATAGTTGATAGTCGATTTCAGCAAGAAACAGGTGACGAATGACCAACACCTTATGATCAATTATGTTGATGTTCTACTTGGTATCTCTTATTTCATTAAAATTTTACTGTCATTTAAACTTTAGTGTTCATTTTAGCTTTTTATCTTTTTTATCTTTTGCTCATTAGCTTATGTACTTCATTATAACTAATACCACAACATACCTTAAACCCTTACCACATTATTCAACAATTAGGTATATGTATCATTCTATGTGCCAGGTGTTCTACAGTCATTAATGTCACTAACTGTTGGACGCAGCATGAGTGAAAGTAGATCTGTACACAGACCACTGTACTGAAAAGAGAGCAGCTTCCTGCTAAAACCCATATTCACAACCAGTCACAGAAGCACTTTGCGCAAGAACACACATATCTGATGATCTGATCATTGTCATCTTAAACAGCACTACGGTGGCCCAGAAGGGCAAATCATCTTTCCCATATATGTGTGTTTTTTCCCTTGTATGTGTGTGTTTTTTCCCTTGTAAGTGTGTGCTTTTTCCCGTTTGTGCGCAACTGCTTTTCCCCGTGTGAGAACTCTTTCTCCCGTATTTTGAAAGCTAAATGCTAAAGCTAACGTGCAAAGGACAATGGGAGTGAGGTCAAAACGCAACTGAACACGGAAGCTTTCCGGATATCAGCTCCAGGACTTAACACAATGGAATATACAGTGAATTATAGCGCGATAACGTTATAATTGTCCCTTAATTTTCAACTGGACACACTTCAAATTAAAATTTTATTCGTCACATACACAGTACGATATGCAATGAAATGCTTAGACAACTGGTCGTGACCTTAAAATAAAAGACTATGAATTGGAATACGAAATAAATATGAAAAATAAAATAGAGGGCGAATTTAACTAGGAAAGAATAAAATAAAAATATTAAAATTAAAGTTAAGATAAAATAACTGTACAACAATACATAATATAGAAAATAGAAAATATATGAATAGTATATGAACAGTAAGAGCAGCTGTACGAGTAGGAAAAGTATGGTAATGTCCAGGGTTGTGCAATCCACATGTTTAAAGTGTCTTGTGCAGTGCAAATATGCTTAAAGTGATTTATTTAAAGTGGCTTGTGATAGTGATTTGAGTGGTTTGATGACCACGAAGTGTAGTTGTGCAGTGGTCACTAGTGTAAACGAATGTCCAGAAAGTCCAGAGTGTGTGTAAAAACCATATGTGTGGGTCAGTACTGTGTGGTGGTGTGATTGAGAGACCGTATCGCCTGCGGGAAGAAGCTCCTCCTCAGTCTCTCTGTGTTGGCCTTCAGGGAGCGGAATCACTTTCCTGACCTCAACAGAGAAAACAGTCCATTGTTGGGATGGCTGAGATCATTCACGATCTTCCTGGCCTTGGTCCAGCACCTCCTGCTGTAGATCAAGTGCAGATCAGGGAGCTCGGTGCGGATGATGCCCTCAGCTGATCGCACCACCCTCTGTAGAGCTCGTCTGTCCTGCATGGTGCTGTTCCCGAACCAGGTTGAGATGTTTCCCATTAGGAGGCTCTCTATGGTGCAGGAGTAAAAGTTCCTGAGCACCTTGGAGGGCAGTCGGAAGTCTCTCAAGCGCCTGAGGTGGTACAGATGCTGTTGGGCCTTTTTCACCATGGTGTTGATGTGACAGGACCATGATAGGTCCTGTGTGATGTGAACACTGAGGTATTTGAAGCTGTCCACTCTCTCCACTGGGCTTCTGTTGATGATGGGGGTCTGGTAGTTCCTCTCCTGCTTTGTACTGAAGTCCACTATCAACTCCTTTGTCTTGCTGACGTTTAGAAGGAGGTTGTTCTTCTGGCACCAGTTCTCCAGAATCCTAATCTCCTTCAGGTAGGCCATCTCATTGTTATCAGAGATCAGGCCCACCATGACGGTGTCGTCACCAAACTTAATGATGGTGGTGGAGATGGTAGTGGCCACACAGTCATATGTGTACAAAGAGTACAGCAGGGGGCCCAGAACACACCCCTGGGGGGCTCCAGTGCTGAGACTCGTGGAGGCTGAGACATGTCCGCCCATCCTTACTGCCTGTGGCCTGCCAGTTAGGAAGTTGGAGATCCACTGACACATAGATGAGCTGAGTCCCAGGTGCTCCAGCTTGGTGGTGAGTGTGGAGGGAATTATGGTATTGAATGCAGAGCTGTAGTCGATGAGGAGCATTTTAACATAATTCCCCCTTCTAGAGTCCAAGTGAGTAAGTGATGTGTGGAGGAGATGAGAGATGGCATCGTCAGTAGAGCGATTTGGATGGTAAGCGAACTGTAGAGGGTCCAGTATGTCTGGTAGAGATGCAATGATGAAGTCCTTGACCAGGCGTTCAAAACACTTCATCACAACTGAGGTGAGGGCTAAAGGGCGATAGTCATTGAGAGAAGCAGGATGTGGTTTCTTTGGGACAGGAACAATGATGGACTCCTTGAAGCATGTGGGGATCACCGACTGAGATAAAGAGATGTTTAATATCTCAGTGAACACAGGTGCTAGCTGGTCAGCGCAGGCTCTGAGAATACGGCCTGAGATGCCGTCTGGTCCTGCTGCTTTCCTCGTGTTCACTCTCCTGAAAGCTCTCCTCACGTCGGGCTCGGTGATGATGAGCCCGTTCCCGGTGCTGGCAGTGTCTTCCTGTCTGCAGCAGTTAGCGCTGTTAGCATTAGCGCCGCTAGCATTAGCATCGCTAGCGTCTTTAGCTGCAGCCTCGAAGCGAGCGTAGAAGGTGTTCAGCTCGTCTGCCAGCGTCGCGTCCGCGTTCATCATACCGGATGTTGGTGCTGTATAGTCCGTAATTGTCCTTAATCCCTGCCACAGGCTCCTAGAGTCACTCTGTTGGAGCTGTGACTCTAGTTTTCTCCCGTAGCGCTGCTTCGCCTCTTTCACCGCCTTCCGGACGTTGTATGACGCAGCCTTGTATGGTTCCATGTCCCCCGACGCAAGTCCCGTGTTGTAGGCAGTGGTGCGAGATCTCAGAGCGTCGCGGATGGTTTTATCCACCCACGGCTTCTGGTTGGGAAATGTTCTGATAGTCTTTTTCTCCACGGTATCATCCGCTTGCTTCCCGATAAATCCCACAACCGCTTATGTAAACACGGTGACGTCATCATCGGAGCTGTTCCTGAACATGTCCCAGTCTGCGTCAGAGTGTGTCCTGTAACGCGGCCACCGATTGGTCCGTCCAGCGTGCGACCTCCCTCTGAACCGGAACATCCTGTTTCAGCCTTTGTTTATATTTTGGCATGAGGAAGATGGCGGCGTGGTCGGATTTACCAAACGCTGGACGAGATTGTGCCTTGTAGCTGTCCTTGACCGTTGTATTACAATGATTTAGTGTTCTTTCACCCCTGGTGGGGCAGGTGATATGCTGATGAAAGTTCGGCGCTGCGCGTTTGAGGTTGGCATTATTAAAGTCCCCCGCCACAATGAGCGCAGCGTCCCGGTGTTGTGTCTGGTGCTGTGTGAGCGCCTCATGCAGCTCGCATAAGGCAATGTCTGTGTCTGCTTGTGGTGGGATATAAATGGCGCTGATTATGACCGATGTGAACTCCCGTGGAAGATAAAATGGACGACACATGATGGACAGTAGTTCCAGGTTTGGTGTGCAGGAGCGTGTAAGAGGAACAACGCTCGCACTGTTGCACCAGCTGTTGTTCACCATCAAACACACGCCGCCTCCCCTTGACTTCCCCGAGTCCATGCGGTGAACCGAGAAGAACTCGGCTGGTTGTATGGCGTGGTGAAGCAGAGGAGATTGCAGTCCCGAATGTCTCTCTGGAACTTTATCCTGGCCCTGAGGTCATCGAGTTTGTTCTCCAGTGACTGGACGTTGGCGAGCAGGATGCTAGACAGAGGTGTGTGGTGTGCACGGGCTCTCAGCCTGTTCCTGACGCCGGCTCGTTTCCCTCAGCGCCGCCGCTTCGCGTCTCCCTCAGGATCTCACTTAGCCAGCTTGGATCCGGAGTTAAAAACGTTGAATTGTGAGTACATTGTATACCAATAGAAACAAGAGTGTCTCTATCATACCCAATGTACTAAATGGTGGTGATTTTGCCGATTTTAAAACACTGAAAACTAACTTAAAAAACAAAAACAAAGAAAAGGTGGTCGGAGCAGTCGTGACGGCAGCCATCTTCGAAAAAAAACTTACCAGGTAATGGTTAATATATAAAATTAATTAGATGTTACTGTTTTAGGCACTAATGATAACTTTGTAGCAGTGTTAATACTAATGGAGTGTTTGGGGGAAATGCCGAGCCAAGTGTAAATGTCAGTGATTAAAAGGAAGATAATCTCATTTAGACCATTAAACACTGATATAAACCATCAGCTCCATGGCATCTCTGTAATATACAGTGGTGTGAAAAACTATTTGCCCTGACTTTTTTGGGATTTGTTGACAGCATGACATTTTGATTCACCATATTTTTCCTTTAAAATGATACATTTTCTCAGTTTAATCTTTTGTTCCGTGATCTATGTTCTATTCTGAATAAAATATTGACATTTGCCATCTCCACATCATTGCATTCAGTTTTTATTCACAATTTGTTTAGTGTCCCAACTTTTTTGGAATCCGGTTTGTATGTATTTACTTTTATTTGAATAAACTTCTATTTTGGCCCCTATAGTATGTGTTTTTTTATTATTTTATTTTTACTTCCGTAATATTTGGGGGAGGGGGCACAAAAGTAAATTTCTGCTTAGGGCACCCATTTGGCCAGCAGCGGCCCTGCTCACCATTTAGTCTTAGTTTCATCAGTGCACAAACTTCAGGCTCACAATGTAAGCAGTTGCTTCCTTTGCCATGGAGACCCTACTTGTTCAATGTTTTATGTACTCATGAACTGAACACAGATGTTAGTCAGTCCTTTAAATCTATGGCTGTCATTCGGGGTTGTTGTTTTTCTTTTTTTTTTTTTTTTTACTTCATTGATGAATCTTAATGTATTCTTCTTGTGCAGAACAAACTCAAAAAGTTTGAGTTGTTTTTAATTAATCAAAGTCTCTCTCGTTCACACCTCCAAGATTCCAGGTATGCTAACACCTGACTCCGATTCACTTTTTAAGGTCATTACGTCAAGGATTTACATTCTTTTTCCATTAGTACTAGTATTGTACTATTAGGTTGTTGATAGTTGTTCTCAATAAAAACATGAAAGTTCAGAATTGTTTTGTGTTATTCTTTTAAGCACATTATATTTGTCAGTACTCTTGATGAAGATCAGATCACATTTTGTGATTAATTAATGCAAAAAACAAACAAACTAAAATTCCAAAAGGTTCATATACTTTTTCTTGCCACTACACACACTCATGCATTATGTGACTGACCATACATAACGGTTATCTTTTTTTCTCTTCTCTTCTCTTCTCTTCTCTTCTCCCTTTTTGCGAGACGTTGAGCTACACATACTGCTCGTAAGCTGCCCTACGTTGGGTTGCAGATATCATTGCATAGAGACATGTGTCTTCTGTTGGGGACCTGTTGGAGCGTGTGTGGTGACTGGGGATGATTAAACTTTACCATGAAGATGGTCCTGAACTCTGATGTGGACAGATGTTCTTTGAAGACTTGTGATTGCAGTCACAATAGGCTTAATACTTCAAGACTGGAATTTCCTACATTCTACCTGAGCCTTCAATAACTGGACTCCACATTAACTTAAAAACATTATCTGTTTTAATGAAATTCCATGCTCTTATCACAGTATTACTGCAGATCAATCCCTTCTATCCGTTATCACCAAAATGAGGATGGGTCCCCTGTTTACCCTGGTTCCCCTCAAGGTTTCTTCCTATCCCCATCTTAGAGAGTTTTTCTTGCCACTGTCGTCCTCAGCTTGCTCGCCATGACCAATCTGATCATTTTGATTCATACATATTTTCTTGCACATTTCATACCACTTCTATAGGTTTTTTTTAATTCTGTAAAGCTCCTTTGTGACAATGATCATCATTAAAGTTGACCTTAGATTAGAGCTGTTATGAAGGCTTTACAAAGCATAAATAGAAGACACATCTCAATATTAACTGTTCAAAGGAGATTATTGCATATTTTGGACGTCTTCAGCATTGTTTTACAATGTAAAAAGAAATACAAAAATCAGGAAAGACCATGGATTTAGAAGAGATATCCAAACTTTTGATTGATAGTGTATCTTAAAACTTAATATTGTTTAATTTCCCAAATGTAATTTACCCTGTTATAATGATGATGATTATAATAACAAGTATTATTATTATTATTATTATTAGTAGTAGTAGTAGTAGTAGTATTCTATAAATATAATATTAAGAAACCACTGCCACTGATGAGTAACAAATGCATCCTTTATTTCTGCAGAAGATAAAATAACTCAGTGAGTGCTGGTACAGGTGAATGTTTACCAAAAAGCGTTGTCTTGTTACACACAATGCCAAATTGCTTTAAGTGAAATTAAGTGGAATTAAGCATTCTGCATAGTAAAGGTATTTCATGAAGAGATGTTTTCATTTTTCGCCTTGGTTTTAAAAATTTCACTATTCATGACCTGCTTCACCCAGTCATCCGCAAGGTCTGCGCAAAAACGAAATCCCCTTTTTGTTTTAAAACTGCAAAAGAAACAAGATATGGATTAGTCAAAAAAAAACTGTAATAATATTTTATTATATTTTCCATCCCTTCAAGATGTGAAGCAGGGTTTAAACATACATGACTGCATTATTTGCACAGTCTGATCTTGTTTCTCCGTAAGCGACAATGTTCGATGCGGGAAATGGTTTCTTGTGAAACTCAAAACAGCATTCGTCTGCTCCATGTGCATCTATGTGGAAACATTTAGTTATTTGGAGAGAATATTTGATACAATTTAATAAATCTATGATAGTGAATATAAACAAGTAAACAAAAAAATATTAACAAATTCAGCAACACATGCTTTACAAACTATGTTGAAATGTCTGAACCTGTTATAATGTGAAAAATTTTAATTATTTAAGCTCAGTACAAGTGAAGTTAATTTAATTCACTATCACTAGACAAAATTATTTGAAACCAAAAAAAAAAGCAGCATAGAAATAAATATGTGCTAGTTTGGCTTTAAAACCAAATCTTACTCTGAGCCATTGTGAAGGACTGGAGGCAGGAAAGTCCCAGCAGAACCAGCAGGAGAGCCCGGGTGAACATGGCCGTTGATGGAGATTATGATTAGTTAATGAACTCGTTTAGATGAGTTATGTATCAATAATAATGCAGGTATGACTTTGGGACTGAGCTTATAAGCTGATCAGAGAAGGAGGAGTGTGTGGTTTGGGTAGGGAGGAGGGGAGCTTAAAGTTGATGAAGATGCTACTTTTGGGATTTGAAAAACAAAAAGAAATCCTGGTTGTGGTTTTCACCTGAAAAGAGGATGACTTTTAACACCTCATAGTCAAGTAGATTAATCACACACACAAATACAATAAATACTAATCATCTTTGGCTGTTTATAAGTGCAATTTTTAAATTCATTATCCTTGATACTGAATTTTTAATTATAACTAATTCACGTGAGAACAATGTCCTCATTCTAAGCATCAGCAAAACCAAAAACATCTGATTGATTGTAGCACCTACAAATAAAGACCAAAAAAAAAGTAAAGGTTTTGAGGGAACTGTGGGATCCTTGAACATTAGGATTGGTTTAATTATTATAATATAATTTAGTCTTCAGCTGCTCTGTCGACAGCTCACCAGTTATTCCTTAGAGTCCTTTTGGTAGGCTTTAAAGAAACTTTGATGCAATCATCTAAAAAATCACTGTTTGGCATTGTAAGTGTTGCTCAGATCCTAGTGCTTACCCATTTTTCCTGCTTCCAACAACAGCTTAGACAACTGACTGTTCACATGCTGCCTAGTATACATCTATCAGCCATAACATTAACACATTAACATTGATTCGTAATTATATAGCAGTGTCAGGATCATGGGCACCCAAGGCTCACCCGTGCACAAGAGGAGGAAAGGCCATACTGTCCAGTCTGACCAGGTCTGAAAGGCACCATAACACCAATTGTACCACAACCTGACACAGGCACTTTGCCTGCTGGGCCCCATATGTGGTCAGGTCCACAGAGTCCTCTGCAACCCAGAGCACCCAAAAGACCTGCTGCCAATGACTTGATGTCAGACACCACAGTCAATCCCCAGTGGGCATATTGAACTGGCACAAGGGGAACCTACACATGGGCATATATTTGGCAAAATGTTTATCTTTGAAATGTTATGGCTGATTGGTGTGTTGCAATGCTTGACAGGTCACATGGTAACAAAAATCTACCTATCCTACCTCACCTGTCAGTCATTTAATACAAAAATCTAACTCACCTGTCAGTCATTTAATACAAAATCATCACCATCCCATTCAAGGGGTTGTTGCGAGTGTGGCTCAACTTTTCTTAGATACAAGAAAGTGGTCTCCAGGAAAAAAAAAAAAGCTTGGAAACCACTGGTGTAATACAATGACTAATCAGTGTTTGTTACTTACTTTAGATAGGAAAAAGGTTGGAAAATGGTGCCATGGACAACACAGTGAATCACAATTGGCACAGCACTCTCTAGTACCTTCTTTTGGCTGAGGTTTGCATTCCCACCCCATGCTAATGGGAATGATTCAGTACAAAACTTAACAGGCCAAATACATGACTCAACAAAAAGAAATCCTGATTTGACTTTTCATAATCCTCAGGAACTTTAACAGGGAAAAAAATCTTGCCAGGGATAAAAACAATCTTGAGGATGCATATGTCACTGTGCCACAGGCAGCTTTGGGGCACTCTGATCACAGCTTTGTTTCATCTTATAGGAAAACAACCTCAAATCTGAAAGGCCTGTTGTTTAAAAAGTAAAATGATGGACCAGTAAAGTGAAGAAGCAATTACAAGACTGATTTTACTGCATCGATCAAAGTGTTTTTGAAGCTACAACGGACAATATGGAAGAATTTAAAGACATCATACTTTAGATACTTCACACTTGATGTATGTCTGTTTTAGAGCTGAAAGATTAATTCGATTACAAAAAATTATCGAGGCTAAATCTTCTGCCTCAAAGCTTATTTAAATAAATTTTAAAAGCTTGTGTTATGTTTTTGTGCAATTATTTGTTTGGTGTGACACAGCGTGCTTCTGGATGCAAGTCAGCAGTAAACACAGACGAAGAAGCAGCGTTTACTTCACCCACAAAGTGAAGGAGACGCAAACAGTTATCTGTGTATTGATTTGATAAATAACACACATGCACATATGCTGTTGAGTCACAAACAGTCCTACTATGTGTGCTACCTTATTTGGCCACTAAATCTTGTCCTATATGTATTCTTGTATTCAATTGATGTCATTATAACATACACACCCTTCCTACTGAGTAAGATGCCACAGTGACAAACTCTAAATAACCCAACATTATGTTACCTTGAACGTAAATGAGATTGAGAATGGAGGCAGAGAAAAATTCCCTGAGCAGGATCAGTGCAATAAAGTGCTTACTGTAACATTTTTGCAGACCTGGTTGTGGTCGTACAGAAATGAGTAAAAGGTGTGGGAGCCGTTAGATCAGATCAAGATAACAATCAATGTGCTACTTTGCACATACTGTATGTGATGCACAGAGACATGCGTACACACTTGCCCAAATCATCTGCAACTCAGTTCACAGAATGAATAAATAAAAAGATGGAGGGAAATAAAATGGATGGATGGTTGGAAAGAATCACAGTTTGATCAGAAATAAAAATGAGAGATCGGTGAATTAACAAAGCAGATAAAATTTGAAGAGGGAATAGAGAGGAGACGTGGGGCCTGAGTAATTATAACATCCCAAACTTCACTGCCCCGGCTAACTAAATCACCATGAAACTTATTTTAATATACAGAAACAATGTCACAGACAAAGACAATGCTTTTGATAACACTGGATTGGACTTTCCATTATTAGTTATTCTGTTATTCATGTTGTGATCCTTTTATCCTGGTTTTTGACACAACAGCATTGTATTTTCCTAAAACAACCGTTCTCAATAAAGATAGATCAAGCTATAAGCTAAGACCTATGTCCTATATGACTTTTGCTCTTGAGATCCAACTTGTATGACATTAGATTTTTAAAATCTTAATTAATCAAAGAAAGACAGATTTTTAAACCAATCTTAGACACTGCAACTCACAGATTGCTTCTCCTTATCAGATCTGTCACTTCACCAATAATGATAAGATAGGATTCAGTGAGGTTAACTGTGCTTAGCATGTACTGTTGAGGTGATTATTCAGTGAGACAAATCAGAGAAGAGTTGCACTGTGCATTAGTATAAATGAGTGTCACCAGCCATTCCTCCCTGTGCTAGATCAGATCCATCACCTCCACAAGCTCTTCAACACCTCACACATTTTTATCTGACATAGTCCCTCCAGTGTGTCCTGGGTCTTCCCCAGGGTCTCTTTCGTGTGGGGCGTGTCCAGAAAACCTCACGGGGGGGGGGGGCAGGGGGCATCCTAAATAGATGCCCAAGCCACCTCATCTGGCTCCTCTCGATGTGGAGGAGCAGCGGCTCTACTCTGAGCCCCTCCCGGATGACTGAGATTCTTGCGGAGGAAACTCATTTCGGCCGCTTGTATTCGCGATCTTGTTCTTTCGGTCACTACCTACAGCTCATGACCATAGGTGAGGGTAGGAACATAGATCCACCGGTAAATTGAGAGCTTTGTCTTTTGGCTCAGCTCCTTCTTCACCACGATGGACCGATACAGAGCCCGCATCACTGCAGATGCTGCCCCGATCCGCCTGTCGATCTCCCGCTGCATTTTACCCTCACTCGTGACCAAGACCCCGAGATACTTAAACTCCTCCACTTGGGGCAGGATCACACTCCCAACCCTGAGAGGGCACTCCACCCTTTTCCGGCTGAGGACCATGGCCTCAGATTTGGAGGTGCTGATTCTCATACCAGCCGCTTCACACTCGGCTGCGAACCCATCCAGTGAGAGCTGTAGGTCACAGGGTGATGAGGCCAACAGAACAACGTCATCTGCAAAAAGCAGTGACCCAATCCTGAGCCCACCAAACTGTACCCCCTCAACGCCCTGGCTGTGCTTAGAAATCCTGTCCCTAAAAATTATGAACAGGATCGGTGACAAAGGGCAGCCCTGTCGGAGTCCTACTCTCACCAGAAACAGGTCCGACTTACTACCGGCACTCCGAGCTCCGACACGGGTTGTACAGGGACCGGACAGCCCTTAACAGGGAATCCAATATCCCATACTCCCGGAGTACCCCCCACAGGACTCCCCGAGCGACACGGTCGAATGCCTTCTCCAAGTCCACAAAGCACATGTAGACTGGATGGGCAAACTCCCATGCCCCCTCCAGGACCCTGCTAAGGGTGAAGAGCTGGTCCACTGTTCCGCGACCCAGACGAAAACCACACTGCTCCTCCTGAATCTGAGGTTCGACTATCTGACGGACCCTCCTTTCCAGGACCCCTGAATAGACTTTCCCGGGGAGGCTGAGAAATGTGATCCCTTTGTAGTTGGAACACACTCTCCGGTCCCCCTTCTTGAAGAGGGGGACCACCACCCCGGTTTGCCAGTCCAGAGGCACTGTCCCCGATGTCCATGCAATGTTGCAGAGACGTGTCAACCATGACAGCCCTACAACATCCAGAGCCTTGAGGAACTCCGGGCGGATCTCATCCACCCCCGGGGCCACGCCACCATGGAGCTTTTTGACTACCTCGGCGACCTCGGCCCCAGAGATGAAAGAGTCCACCTCTATGTCCCCAGACTCATCGGAAGGCATGTTGGTGGAATTAAGGAGGTCTTTGAAGTACTCCCCCCACCGACCCACAACCTCCCGAGTCGAGGTCAGCAGCGCACCATCCCCACTATACACTGTGTTGACCGTGCACTGCTTTCCCCTCCTGAGACGCCGGATGGTGGACCAGAATCTCTTCTAAGCCGTCTGGAAGTCATTCTCCATGGCCTCCCCAAACTCCTCCCACGCCCGGGTTTTTGCCTCAGTAACCACCGAAGCTGCATTCCGCTTGGCCTGCCGGTACCTATCAGCTGCCTCCAGAGTGCCACCAGCCAAAAAGGCCCGGTAAGACTCCTTCTTCAACTTGATGGCATCCCTCACCGCCGGTGTCCACCAACGGGTTCTTGGGTTGCCACCGCGACAATGGAGGCGCGGAACATAGTCCATTCGGACTCAATGTCCCCCACCTCCCCCAGGACGTGGTTGAAGCTTTGCCGGAGGTGGGAGTTGAAGCTCGTCCTGACAGGGGACTCTGCCAGATGTTCCCAGCAGACCCTCACAATACGTTTGGGTCTACCAGGCCTGACCGGCATCCTACCCCACCAACAGAGCCAACTCACCCCCAGTTGGTGATCAGTTGACAGCTCCGCCCCTCTCTTCACCCGAGTGTCCAAGACATGTGGCCGCAAGTCTGACGACACGACCGCAAAGTCGATCATCGAACACCTAGGGTGTCCTGGTGCCAGGTGCACATATGGACACCCTTAAGCCTGAACATGGTGTTCGTTATGGACAATCTGTGACGAGCACAGAAGTCCAATAACAAAACACTGCTCTGGTTCAGATCGGGGGGTCCGTTCATCGCAATCACGCCAGAGAGGTGACATGCCACGTCCCTAGAGCCAAGCTGGTCCCAGAAGCTCTGCAGCCAAGGATCAGACCGCCAAGGCCCCTGTCTTGGGCCACCGCCCAACTCACACTGCACCCGACCTCTTTGGCCCCTCCTACAGGTGGTGAGCCCATGGGAAGACAGCATCACCCGGGGATTGAAACCGGATCTCCCGCATGAAAGGGCACGGACTTACCCGCTGCACCACTTGGAAGCCACAGTGGTTTGTTTCCTACCTAAAAGATTGGTTGTAGAAGGTGACATGAAGGTGATCCACTACATTTACTTTTGGTGAGATCATATCCTTATGCAACCTTTCATGCCATTGTTATACAGATGACACATAGCTCATTCATCCCCCTGTCACAATTGTAACACTCATTCAGTCACTGCCCACAATCTTGGAGTAAGTCCAGATAATCAACTGTCATTTCCCCCACACATTGCTAACCTTACTCGCTCTTGTCGATTTTCTTCTTTGCAACATCAGAACAATTTGTCAATTTCTCTCCACACAGGCAACTCAGGTGCTTGTTCAGTACCTTGTTATTTCAAGAATAGACTAATGCAACTCACTCCTGGCAAATCTGCCTCTGTGCACAACTCATCCTCTGCAGATGATCCAGAATGCAGCTGCATGACTTGTTTTCAACAACCGTCCTAAATTCTCCCACACCAACCTAATTCTCTGCTCCCTGCTAGCTGTCCATATCAAGTTCAAAACACTTGTGCTTGCCATCAAAACTAAAATAAAATAAAAAACCCAGACCGCACCATGTTACCCCTGATCCTCCAGCACTTCTCGACTGGTCCCACCATCTCTTGGAGATCAAGGAAAACATGTTTTCAGTTCAGGGTCCTAGGTGGAAGAATGAACTGTACAGCTGAGTCACTGGTTGCTCTGGATAACAGAAGCTGCCAAAAGCCTAAATGTAAATGTAAATTCTCCTAGAAGATAATGTTCTCTGCAGTTGCTTTCAATGGATTGCTCCTTGCATTGGAAAATAAACCATAAGGCCTTCTTCACGTTTGAAGCATTATCACACTTTAGTAATGTATTCAGGTTTATGTTTTATTTCATAGAGCTGACAGTGCCACGGGAGGACACAACAGATGAGGCAAATGAAAGAAGATTGTGATATGATGAGCTGAAGCTCGAGGCGGAAGAACGGGGCTGGAGAGCAACAGTGTACCCGGTGGAGGTTGGGTGCCGTGGCTTTATTGCTACATCCACTACTAGGCTTTTTAAAGAATTGGGATCCGTGGCCAGGTTCTCTGCCACACTATCAAAGAGACTTTAGAGGCTGCTGAGCACAGTTTTCAATGGTTTAGATTACATTTACATTTAAGCATTTGGCAGACGCTCTTATCCAGAGCGACTTACAATTTTTATCTCATTACACATCTGAGCAGTTGAGGGTTAAGGGCCTTGCTTAAGGGACCAACAATGGCAACTTGGTGGTTGTGGGGTTTGAACCTGGGATCTTCCGAACCGTAGTCCAATGCCTTAACCACTGAGCTAGCGCTGGATTAGGAGGAAATATGCAGCTGGGCCCCAAGACATTAGAGACACACACCCAAGTCCAAACAGTCTGGCTGGGCCTGCCTTAGCAGAGGGTGTATTGTGAGTAAAAGGCCGAAACACCGGATGATGCTGTGGAACACAACTGACGATGTGCCCCTAACATGGCATAACATCTTCATCATTTCTGTATGAAGGAACCTAAAGGGACTAGTTCCATTTTGTCCTATAACTGAAAAAAAACTAAATTATCACAAATGTCCTAAAATGTGTCATGTTTTGTCTCTAATTTTGTCCACTTTTATTCATCATGGGCAACGTGAGATCTCTGGACAAGTTGACTGCTTTGTTAAGGACTGAAAACATCTTCCGCGAGTGCAGTCTGATGTGTTTTACTGAGACTTGGTTACACAGTGATGTGCCTGACCCTAATATTACACTGGACGGCTTCAGCACTATACAGAGCGACAGGGCGAGGAGAGAGAGAGCTGTAAGAGGAAAGGAGGGGGGCTGGCTGTTTACCTGCTGTGTGCTAATGTTAAAGGTGCTTACAGTGCTGCAGCACTTCCCCCCTTGGGGAGGTCAGATCACAACCTGGTCCACCTCATGCCAATATACAAACCCGTGGTTCAGAGCCTAACCCCTGGTTCTATAGTGAGTAGTATGAGAAGGTGGTCAGAAGGAGCCACTTCTACATTACAGGATTGTTTCGAGGCTACAGACTGGGAGGTTCTCAGTGCATCATATGGCGAGGACATTGATGGAATGACGGACTGCATCACGGAGTACATTAACGTCTGTGTTGACACCTGTGTACCGATGAGAGATATTCACTGTTTCCCCAACAACAAACCCTGGGTCACCAAGGACATTAAAGCGTGTTTTAATGCAAAAAAAAAAGTGCTTTTAGGGCTGGTGATAAGGAAGCAGTGAAGAAGGCTCAAAGAATGCTAACTGGTAAAATCAAGAAGGGGAAAAGAGTCATACAGGAGAAAACTGGAACAAAGGCTGAAACAGAACAACACGAGCGAGGTGTGGAAGGGCATGAGGAGCATCACTGGCTATAAGACAAGTGGTCAGTCTGTTGAGGGGAATGTGGTACGTACAAACGAACTCAACACTTTCTTTAATTGATTTGATGTCCCTATGTCTCACACTTCCCCTGGTCACACAAGTCCCTGCAATGGGGAAAACATCATGCATTGTACCGTTCCCCAAAACACCACGTCCTTGTGCCCAGAACGACTACAGACCTGTTGCTTTGACAACACACATTATGAAGGTGTTTGAGAGACTGATCATGGATACACTTCGTTCCCTGGTGAAGTCCTCTCTGGACCCTCTTCAGTTTGCCTATCAGCCTGTCATGGGAGTTGAGGACGCCACAATACACCGGCACCAGTGTATTTAAGTTAAGTTTAAGTTAAGCACTTTAAAACCCGTCAAATTACCACCATTGAGTACATTAGGTATGATAGAGACACTCCTGTTTCTATTGTTGTACAATGTCCACCGTTTGGTAAATCCAACCATGCCACCATCTTCCTCATGCCAAAATACAAACAAAGGCAATAAGTTCTGGTTCAGAGGGACGTCGGCGGCTGGAGGGACCAATCGGTGGCCGCATTACAGGACGCACTTGATGATGTGGACTGGGACATGTTCAGGAACAGCTCCTATGATGTCAGCGTGTTTATGGAAGCGGTTGTGGGATTCATTGGGAAACTAGCAGATGATACTGTGCAGATAAAGACTATCAGAACGTTTCCCAACCAGAAGCCCTGTGTGGATAAAACCATCCGCGACTCTCTGAGATCTCACACCGCTGCCTACAATGCGGGACTTGCGTCAGGGGACATGGGCACCCGTACAAGGCTGCGTCATATAATGTGCAGAATGCGGTGAAAGAGGTAACGCAGGGCTACGGGAGGAAACTAGAGTTATAGCTCCAACAGAATGAACCTAGGAGCCTGTGGCAGGGACTAAGAACAATAATGGACTATAAAACACCAACATCCGGTATGATGACGAACGCAGACGCGACTCTGGCAGACGAGCTGAACACTTTCTATGCTCGCTTCGAGGCTGCAGCTAAAAATGCTAGTGATGCTAATGCTAGCGGCGCTAACGGCTACAGACAGGAAGACACTGCAAGCACCGGAAATGCGTTCATCATCACCGAACATGACGTGAGGAGAGCCTTCAAGAGAGTGAACACCAGGAAAGCAGCAGGACCAGATGGCATCTCAGGCCGTATCCTCAGAGCCTGCGCAGACCAGCTAGCACCTGTGTTCACAGACATATTCAACATCTCTTTATCTCAGTCGGTGATCCCCACATGCTTCAAAGAGTCCATCATTGTTCCTGTCCCGAAGAAACCACATCCTGCTTCTCTCAATGACTATCGCCCTGTAACCCTCACCTCAGTAGTGATGAAGTGCTTTGAACGCCTGGTCAGAGACTTCATCATTTCTTCACTACAGGACACACTGGACCCACTACAGTTCAATTACCGTCCAAACCGTTCCACAGACGATGCAATCTCACATCTCCTCCACACATCACTTACTCACCTGGTCACTCGGAGAGGGAATTATGTGAAAATGCTCTTCATCGACTACAGCTCTGCATTTAATACCACAATTCCCTCCACACTCACCACCAAGCTGGAGCACCTGGGACTCAGATCATATATGTGTCAGTGGATCTCCAACTTCCTAACTGGCAGACCACAGGCAGTAAGGATGGGCGGACATGTCTCAGCCTCCCTCACTCTCAGCACTGAACAACACCAGGGTTGTGTTCTGAGCCCCCTGCTGTACTCTTTGTACACCTACGACTGCGTGGCCACTACCAACTCCACCACCATCATCAAGTTTGCTGACGACACTGTCGTGGTCAACAACGATGACCTCTAGGCCTACCTAGAGGAGATTGGAAATCTGGAGAAATGGTGCCAGAGGATCAACCTCCTCCTGAACGTCAGCAAGACAATGGAGGTGATGGTGGGCTTTTGTACAAAGCAGGCGAGGAACTACCAGATCCCCGTCATCAATAGGAGCCCAGTGGAGAGAGTGGACAGCTTTCGATACCTCTGTGTTTACATCACGCAGGACCTATCATGGTCCTGTCACATCAACACCGTGGTGAAAAAGGCCCGGCAGCATCTCTACCACGTAAGACACTTGAGAGACTTCAGACTGCCCTCCAAGGTGCTCAGGAATTTCTACTCCTGCACCATAGAGAGCATCCTGATGGAAAACATCACGAACTGGTTTGGAAACAGCACCATGCAGAACAGACGAGCTCTACAGAGGGTGGTCGTTCAGCTGAGCGCATCATCCGCACTGAGCTACATGACCTGCACTCGATTTACAGCAAGCAGTGCTGGACCAAGGCCAGGAAGATAGTGAAGGACCTCAGCCATCCCAACAATGGACTGTTCTCTCTGTTGCGGTCTGGAAAGCAATTCCGCTCCCTGAAGGCCAACACAGAGAGACGGAGGAGGAGCTTCTTCCCGCAGGCGATAAGGTCTCTCAACCACAACACAACACAGGACTAATACTGACTTTATGAATCATCCAACACTGACTGGGCATTCATGGCCACTTTGGACACATTCACACAAATCATTCAAACAAACACTTTATCATATTTATATTTTCATCCACGGACCACTGCACAAATCACTTTAAATAAGACACTTTAAATAAGTCACTTTACGAAGTCATTTTGTATGCATATTTGCACACCCCAGCCACTTCAAAACTAAAAATTTTCTGTTTTTGACAAATTTTCTTTTAAATGTTCTTTTCTATTTCTATCTTTGTTATATTGATATTTTGTTCTTATATTGATATTCTGTTCTTATTTGTAAAGTATATTTTACTTTATACAGCATATTTTTCTAGTAAATTAAAATTTTAACATATTTCTTTTATTGATATTTATTTTCTTATGTAATAATAATAATAATAATAATAATAATTTTTATTTATATCGCGCCTTTCCAGAGCTCAAGGACACTTTACAATGAGTGAAAACAAAAACAAACAAAAAAAGAATAAAACAAACAGATATTTAAGTACTAAAGTAGAAAACAATTAGGTCAACAACAAAAAATGAAGAGGACAGATGGATTCAGGTGTAACATTCGGAAAACAAGTGAGTTTTGAGTAAAGATTTAAATGCTGAGACGTTGTTAACAGAATGGAGAGAGTGTGGTAGAGTGTTCCAGAGTTTATGTGCAATGACACTGAATGATCTGCCGCCCATTGAAGAGAGGCGGTGCCGAGGGACAGTAAAAAAACCAGAATCGGAGGAACGTAGTGAACGAGTCGGAATGTAGGGGGAGAGCAGTTTGAGAAGATAATTGGGAGCTAAGCCATTTATAGATTTAAAGACAATGAGAAGAATTTTGAATTTAATACGGTAGGCAACTGGGAGCCAATGTAGATCAGACAAGATTGGGGTTATATGAGCAGAACCTTTGGTATGAGTGAGTATTCTAACCGCAGAATATAAAGCTGGCAGGTAGACCAATGAAAAGGGCATTACAGTAATCAATGCATGATTATACGAATGCATGGATGACAGTTTCAGCATCTTTGGTACTGATGAAGGGACGCAGTTGGGCAATGCGGCGCAAATGAAAGAAAGCAGATTTAGTGACAGATTTAATGTGAGGCTGAAAGGACCCAGACCCAGAGAGACGTGAAATAAGCAAATCATGGGAGACAGTATTGAAGGCAGAGCTGAGATCAAGTAGCAGGAGTATAGACAATGAGCCAGAATCATCAGAAAGCAGTAAATCATTTACTATCTTTACAAGTGCAGTTTCAGTACTATGAAGGGGGCGAAAACCAGACTGAAAAGGGTCAAAGAGATTATTATCGACTAGAAAAGACTGGAGTTGGGCAGCAACAGTACTTTCTAGTAATTTGGATATGAAAGGTAAATTAGAGATGGGACGATAGTTAGATAAAACTGAGGAGTCAAGGTTGGGTTTCTTGAGCACAGGTGTAACTGCAGCAGTTTTTAGTGGCAGAGGAAAAGAAGCAGAGGTAAGAGATGCGTTGATGAAATGAGAAATAGGTGAAGAAATGGCAGAGTGACAAAGTTTCAGAAGAGAAGTAGGAGCAGGATCAAGGTGACAGGATGAGGAGTTGGATTTCAGGATTAGCTTAGAGACAGAATCTGGGGTTGTCAGAGAAAAACAAGACAGAGGCTGATTGGATAGTGTTGTTGGATGGCTGAGCTCTGTATCAGTAGGGAAACATTGGTGGACAGCATTAGTCTTCTCAAGCAAATAATCCAAGAAAGAGCAGCAAAACTCATTAGATACTAGAGCATCCTGAGGTGGGCAGTTGGTAAGTTTATTTATCGTGTTAAATAATGCTTTTGGCCTGTTGCTCGATATATTGATTGTGGCAGAGATAAAGTTAGAGCGAGCTGAAAAGAGGGCGGATTTATAACATTTAAGATGATCTAGAAAAGCCAAATAATGAACAGTAAGACCGGTTTTCCTGTAAAGACGTTCAAGCCATCTGCCGGTAACCTTAAGAATACGGAGCTCAGGGGTATAAAAAGGAGAAGAGTGGTTTCAGACATTTCTGGTCTTGATAGGAGCATTTATATTTACATTTAGGCATTTGGCAGACGCTCTTATCCAGAGCGACTTACAAAAAGTGCTTTAAAGTTAACATCACTGGATACATACTTACACTGGGTTAACTAGGTTAATAACTAAGTGCCAGTAGTCGAACACAACTGGGAAGAGAGTTTTTTTTTGTGTGGGGGGGGGGGGGGTTAGTCCAAGTACTGGAGAAACAGATGCATCTTGAGTCGTCGTTTAAAGATAGTCAAAGCTACAGGGCAGCTACAGGAAGCCAGTGCAGGGAGTGGAGGAGTGGGGTGGTTTGGGAGAACTTGGGGAGGTTAAAAACGCGACGTGCTGCTGCATTCTGGATCAGTTGCAGAGGACGAATCGTGGACAGAGGCAGACCTGCCAGGAGTGAGTTGCAGTAGTCCAGTATTGAAATAACAAGGGACTGAACAAGCACCTGAGTAGCCTGTGAAGAAAGAAATGGGCGAATTCTTCTGATATTGTAAAGAAGAAATCTACAAGAGCGAGTAAGGTTAGCGATGTGTGGGGAAAATGACAGATGGTTGTCCACGGTTACCCCAAGATTGCGGGCAGTGGCTGAAGGATTTGGTTGTTGTCCAGGGATATCACAAGGTCTTGACCTGGGGATGAGTCACAAGGGATGAACAACAGTTCAGTTTTACTCAGATTGAGCTTTAGCTGATGTGCAGTCATCCAGGATGAGATGTCTGCCAGACATGCTGAGATCTGGGTGGAAACCTGAGTGTCAGAGGGAGGAAAGGAGAGAGTAAGTTGGGTGTCATCTGCATAACAATGGTATGAAAATCCATGCGATGATATGACTTTACCAAGAGACTGGGTATAGAGGGAGAACAGAAGAGGACCAAGTACTGAGCCCTGTGGGCCACCAGTAGAGAGTCTACGTGGGGCAGATGTAGATCCCCTCCATGTTACCTCATATGACCTATCTTCTAGGTAAGAAGCAAACCATTGCTTTGTTCCACAAATTCCAAGGCTTGTAAGAATAGATAATAGAATCTTGTGGTTCACCGTGTCAAATGCAGCTGACAGGTCCAGGAGGATGAGAACAGATGACAGTTTAGCAGATCTAGCAGCATGGAGCTTCTCAGTGACTGACAGAAGGGCAGTCTCTGTGGAATGTGCCACTTTGAATCCAGATTGGTTGGGATCATTAAGGTTGTTCTGTGAGAGATAAAAAGACATTTGGTTATAAACAGTTCTTTCAAGAATTTTGGAAATAAAAGAGAGAAGTGATACCGGGCGATAGTTGTTAACTTCTGATGGGTCCAGGCAGGGTTTCTTGAGGATGGGAATAACCCTTGCCTTCTTAAAAGCAGCAGGAACATGACCAGATGATATGGAATGGTTGATGATGGTTGTGGTGAAGGGAAGGAGGTCTTGTGAGATTGCCTGGAGCATTGTGGAGGGGATTGGGTCTAATGAACAGATGGTGGGGTTAGATGACGAGATGATCTGCTGAATCTCATCAGATGACAAGTTGGAGAATTCTGCTAAAGGAGGGAAGGGAAGGTCCTGAGGTTCTGCTGTAGGAGTTTGGTTGGGAGTGAAGGACTGGCGGATTGCTGCAATTTTCCCATCGTAGAATGTGGCAAAATCGTCAGCAGTCAGAGAGGAAGGGGCAGGAGGAGTTGGTGGGTTGATTAGTGAGGAGAAGATGTTGTGGAGTTTGCCAGGATCATGTGCAGAGGCTTCCAGCTTTTCTCTGAAGAAGGTAGTTTTGGCAGAAGTCACAGCACATGAGAATTTGGAGAGAAGAGTCTGGTAAGAGATGAGATCTGCATCAAGTTGTGATTTCTTCCATCTTCTCTCTGCAGTTCTTAATTCTCTCCTGTTGTTGCGTAGTACATCTGATAGCCAAGGAGCAGGACAAGACGTCTTCCTTGGTTTAGATGACAGCGGGCAAAGGAGATCTATGGATGAGGAGAGAGAGGAGAGGAAAGTTTCAGTCGCAGTCTCTAGTGGTAGAGAGGAGAAGGAGGTTGGGTCTGGGAGGGATGATAGGGTGCATGAAGACACAGAGGAGGGGGAGACAGAGTGAAGGTTTCTGCGAGAAAAAGAGAAATTTTGGTCATTAGGTTTACATAGAATAGGAAGGGTTATGGTGAAGGATACCAGGTAATGATCAGATTTATGAAGAGGAATAGTAGTGACATCCGTGACTGGGCAAGGACGGCAGAAAACAAGATCGAGAGAATTCCCTGCCTTGTGTGTGGGAGGGCAGCTGTTTAGAGTTAAAGAGAAGGAGTTAAGTAGAGGGAGAAGGAAAGAGGATTGGAGTTTGTCAGATGGAAGGTTGAAATCTCCTAGAACAGTGAGAGGAGTGTTAACAGAAGGAAAAAGGCTAAGAAGAATGTCCATTTCAGCTAGAAAGTTTCCTAGAGAGCCAGGAGGACGGTAAATAACTAAGATGTGGAGGTTAATTTGTAGCACAGCCACACAAAAGGGGCGTTTTCATACACAGGGAATTGGTTGTGGAGCTAATGCTGCCCACCTGTGGCCGAAGGCGTGCCCTAGCGGTTTCTGTTTCCCCATTGACAGTGGTTTGGTCACCGGGCAAGTTCCCGCGCATGCGCGATCGAAACGCAAGGGAACCCGGAAGTGACGTGGGTCACATGATCTGGCATAAAGCCGGAACCGGCGAGGTAGCAGGCACGGAGAGATGAGGACAGCGCGCTGCATATTGTTTGAGACTGAGAGCCTGTTTGAGGATTACCTTTCGTTAATTTCATCCAGTACCCAGCTCATTCCGTTTCTCGATCTCCCAGACCTACCATCATTATCTGGTGAGATCGAACCATCTCTCCATCTCATCACTTTCCTACCTTTTGCCGTTTTTCAGACACTGGACTATCATACACACACTCACACACCCGCATACATCCCGCACACGCTATTTATCTTTGTATTATATTTGTATATATTGGTTTTGGTGCACCTTGTTTGTTTATATATCTGTTTGTCTCTGTATAATACACGTGGTTTAATTTATTATAATTGTTTTGTGTCGCGTCGTGTTTTGTCCAGCTGCGGTTGCGCAATACCGGAAGTATTGTTTTCAAGCCCCTGTTTAGATTCCCGAATCCGTTTTTTTGTAACCAAGCGGTTTTATAAATCCAAGCGTTACAAATTGGAGAGGTTACCTTAACTGCATGAAATTCAAATGATGAAAAACTGAGATGAGACAGGGGGATTGGCGAGAAGGACCATCAGCATGCTGCTGTAGGATTTCAGAAATTGTAGAGTTGTAATTAGATAATATCACAGATGGAGAAGATATATTAATGGCATCAGAGAGATTCGAGGAGACAATAGAAGTACAAAATTATACTGTATCAATTGCTTTCAAATTACGGTATGATATAACAGTTTTAAGGCATTTAGAGTGCATAGGCAGATTAAGGCTAAAATCAAGAAGTTTATGGTCAGAAATACCGGTGTTGGAAGCAGAAATAGAAGTGATATCCCCGCTTGAAGTCCATATTACATCAAGGGTATGACCACGAGTATGGGTAGTCACATGAACATGCTGTGTCAAATTAAAACATTTGAAAACAGACAGTAATTGGGTGGTGTTGGGGCAGACTGTATCAACATGAATATTGAAGTCGCCAAGCAGAAGAATAGGAACTGACAATGAGCAGGCAATGGTTAATAGTTCACTTAGTTCAGAAAAAAAGCTGGACAGGGCTTTAGGAGGACGGTAGTGTAGGATGATTGTGAGACGGTCAGCTTTCAAAACCATGTATTCAAATGAGTTTGTATTGTGAAAAGCAAGTTGTTTCAGACGAAGATTGTCCCGGTAAATGACAGCAAGACCACCCCCTTTGCCATGCAGTCGAGGTCGGGTGAGATACTTGTATCCATCAGGTGCAAGAAGATTTAACTGAATAAAATCATCCGTGCTTGTCAGGTTTCAGTGAGAAGAAAAATGTCGAGCTTATTGTCAGTGATAATTTCATTGAGATAAGATGCTTTGTCCGATATTGACTGACAGTTCAGAAGTGCAAAGTGACGATGTACAGAATTCAGATTTGCAGTACGATGCTGAGTACCAGTGAGATAAATTAGAGAGCGATGAACAGTACGACCAGCAGGAAGCAGTTTGGAAGCAGACAGTCTATGGTTAGTCCAGATACACGAAAGGGCATCAGGCTTAGACCTAAAGGTGCTCCTGAACACACTCCGTGAGCGGTGGATGTACCGTGAGCGCCGGAGAATCCCTAAACTCCGGCAGTGCTCATACGTCATAGGGTCAAGACGTGGATTGCAGTTCAAAGCCCTTAGCTGAGGTGTATATGAATAAGCTTTTATTATTTTTTAAGGTCAATGGCAGTCATGTAAGCATTTCACTGCATATCATACTCTGTATGACTGTGTATGTGACAAATAAAATTTTAATTTGAACATAATCATTGACACCCATTTGGTTTCCTGGATCATGGACTATCTGACCTGCCATCCCCAGCATGTCCAACTACAGAACTGTGTGTCCGTGACTTTGATCTGCATCTGGACAACAAACTTGTCTGGTCACTCAACACAACGGCACTCTACAAGAAAGGACAGAGCGGGTTGTACTTTCATCGAAGGCTCGGGTCTTTTAATGTCTGTAACACCATTCTACGGATGTTCTATGAAACTGTTGTGGCGAGTGTCATTTTTTACGCTGTGGTCTGTTGGGGTGGTAACATGAAGGTATGATAAGAACAAACTGGACAAGTCAATTAAAAAGGCCGGATCTGTGCTAGGCATGGAGCTTGACTCTTCACCTACTATAGTGTTTTCGCTGAACAGAGGAGCAGTTTCAGCCAGAGACTGCTTACCATCAAGTGTTCCACAAAGCGCCACAGGAGATCCTTTCTCCCAATGGCCATAAAAGTTTACAACTCTTCTCTGTAGCTCATACACACATGGATGTGGATTTTCACTCACTGTAACAAAACAGGACATTAATACTTACCCGTATTAATAATATGATAACTGGAATAATAATACAATATTACATACATATACTGGATTACTGTGCAATACTTACAAATGCTCTTGGGTCATATTTTTTGGTACTTACTGTTTTAAGAACTTTTTTTTTTGGAGATTATTCATTCATTCATTCATTCATTTTCTGTACCGCTTTATCCTTATATACAGGGTCGCGGGGGCCTGGAGCCTATCCCAGGAAACTTAGGGCACAAGGCAGGGTACACCCTGGACAGGGTGCCAATCCATCGCAGGGCACACACACATACTCACATACACACACTCATTCACACACTACGGGCAATTTGGAATGTCAATTAGCCTAACCTGCATGTCTTTGGATTGTGGGAGGAAACCGGAGTACCCGGAGGAAACCCACCAAGCACGGGGAGAACATGCAAACTCCATGCACACAGAGATGGGAATCGAGCCTGGCCGGGGAATCGAACCCAGACCCTGGCGGTGCAAGGCGACAGTGCTAACCACTACACCACCGTGCCGCCTTGGAGATTATTATTATTATTTATTACCTTTATTACCTTTCCTTAGATAACAACTGTGAGCAACTGTAACCTAGCATAAGCAATTTCCCACTGGGATTAATAAAGTTCTTAGAATCTTGAATTCAATTCAAATTTATTTTTATAGTTCTCTAAACAATAGACAATGTCATGAAGCAGTTTTTTAAAAAAAATCAAAAACGAGGTTCGGAAGAGTGTTTCCTCCGACTACATGACTACAAGTGTTTCCTCTGAACCACGACATTAGCCGACCACATCTTTTCAAACTGCTTGCTCACGCACCATTGGGGGCGGTGTAACACACAGAGCTATCCGCTCCTTCCGCTTGCGCGAGCTCACAGACACCCCTGATTGGCTGTAGAGCCATGATTAATGTGAGAGCAGGAAGTACCTCTCATCCCTCTCCTCTGAGAGAACTCGGCCAATCAGCTCTCTCTAGACCTCCGGCTGCGAGAGCTTACAGCATCACTCTGTATCAACATCGAACATCTGGTTCGATCCCCGGATGATAGGGCGAGCACTTTACCACTGCGCCACTCGGAGGCCTGAAGCAGTTTTAAAGACATAAAAATTAGGGTGGCACGTTTGTGTAATGGTTAGCACTGTGGCTTCCCACCTCCAAGGTGGAGGGTTCAATTAATGCCTCAGGTCTGTGTGTGAGGAGTTTGCATGCTCTCCCTTGGTGGCTTTCCTCCTACAGTCTAAAGCATGCTGGTTAGGCTAATTGATTTCAAATTCCCAATAAACGGTACATAGAGAAGGAGTGAGAGTGACTTGAAAAATATAAGGAAAAAAGTATAATAATCTAAAGCTTTTTTTGGTTGCCCCAGATGAGCAAGCCAAGAGTGATGTTGGCAAGGAAAAACTCCCTGAGTTGGGAGAAATTAGACCCAACAGGGAACACATCCTCATTTCGGTGATATCAGATAATAAGACCTTAAATCAGTAACAGTTATATCTGTGGGCTACTAGGCTGAAAGTTCAACATATTTAAATTAATTACATTCACTGATGGAGACTCGGGTACAAAACTCTTCATGGTTATTTCAGTTCAAAACTACTGCTGTCACAAGGCATCCCAGAAAAACTGCATGCATTAGCTGATTCCATGGTCATCTTTATGGTCACTGAGTAGAACCGTCCTTAGTCACCAAAAGTGCAATGCTTGAGTGTGAAATAAGCAGTAACCCGTTGAAATCCACGCATGCTCACCCACATCAGTCCAAAGGCATACAATGAGAGAGACAGTGGCTGCCTTGTTTAAATTCAGTTTAAACAAGGCAGCAACGTTGTAGATAATACAGAGATGTTTCTTATCGGCCCAAAAACCAGCACAGAACAGCTTTCACAATTCAGCTTGCGTTTAGAAGGATGTACTGTTACAGCCAGCTCAGCAGTAAAAGACCTGGGCATAATATTAGACAGGAACTTGTCCTTTGAAAATCATATTTCGAATATCACAAAAACAGCCTTTTTCCATCTTAGTAACATCTTATCTGTATCTGATGCAGAAAAGCTAGTTCATGCATTCATGACCTCCAGACTGGACTATTGTAATGCATTACTAGGTGGTTGTCCTGCATCCTCAATAAACAAGCTTCAGTTAATCCAAAATGCAGCCGCCAGGGTTCTCACTAGATCCAGAAAATATGATCATATAACCCCAATATTATCATCTCTGCACTGGCTACCTGTTCAGTTAAATTACAAAATATTATTACTTTAAGGCTTTAATGGTTTAGCTCCCACATACCTAACCAGTCTTCTGATACGCTACAATCCACCACGCGCCTTAAGATCACAAAGCTCCGGACTTCTGGTAGTTCCCAGAATTTCAAAATCTACAAAAGGGGGTAGGGCTTTTTCATATTTAGCTCCAAAACTTTGGAATAGCCTTCCAGACAGTGTTCGGGGAGCAGACACGGTTTCTCAGTTCAAAAGTAGACTCAAGACGCATCTTTTTAATCTGGCATACACATAACTCATCCCATAATCTCATACTCCAGTACACCTATCCTATCATACAGCACAGACCCTGACGAGAACACGGAAAACCAAACAGGTCTCCTTGTGGGCATTGCATTAATGCTTAATGTGTGGGGTACGCATCATTCAGATGCATGATGCATTTATGGTCATAAAAAGGGTTGTGATCCATAGACTTCATGTTTCAGAAATGTTCAGAGCCCCAAAAGAAAAAAGAGACCCTAAATGTTCATAAGTATTTTTTTTTTCAGATTCTGAGTCACGTCTGGAGTAAATTAGAGGCAAGTTCTGAATCAAGTTGGAAGTCTATTAACGTAGTGCTCGAGTGCCCATCTCTGGTTTATTTATACTCATTATGAAAACAAATGTCATTACAGTATACTGGTTTTCATCAAAGGCAGAATTACTGCACAAAATGTAACAACTGTATATCTTTAATATCAATCGCCAAGCATTTAGAAGACAGGAATTCATTTTACTTTGGGCTTCAATAAATCCACACTGGGCATTACTGATAGGATTGATCAGCACACAGTATAATGGGGAAATCCAAGAAGCTCAGTCCAGATCTGAGAAAGAAAACAGTCAGATATCTTTCAGAGCAATTTCTAATAATGTGCAGATTCCAATAACTTTTTTTGCGTAAAACTGTTGTATATTATACGATATAATATTACTTATTAGGTGTGCGGAGTATGTGTGCATTTGTCACCTTTTGTGTATAATTTTGACAAAACCTAATACAGTTGGTTTCTGTTTTATAGCTATACAGTATTTTCAGCCTGTGCATTAACAGATCTTCTCCTCTTCCTGTTTCACAAGTTTGGATGGTGTTTGACTGGAATTGGATTTTATTTTACTCATTAGTTTTTGAATAAACAGCTTTTATGAGTGATACAGATTGGAGTGTGTTGTGTGATTTTGCAGTAACACTGAGTAGAACGTTATTTTTAGATCAGACACCAGTCTTTATCAGATTTCACATGCCTGACTGACTGACTCAAAAAAATCCTCTCTCACTTGTAAAATCAAAAAACGCTAAATCCCAGTGTGGGAGCATCACACTCGTGTGTCTGTGTAAGTTTTAAATGCAATTTTTTCACTATCTTTGTCTCTGGTTGTATTCATGAAATGAAATACGACAAGCAAAGAAAACACACTCCGCTCTGGTTTATACAGACGTTTTTTTTTCTTTGGTTGTTTTAAGTTCAAGAACACATTCTTTTTTTTTCTAAGCTTAGAGTTTATGAGAATTACTGCCTTGTTAACAGAAATAAAAAAACAGCTGAACCTTAGAAATAAAAAGATAAACGTGAGAAGAGGAAGAAAACAAAACGTATGGTGTTTAAACACTTGACCGCAAGCTTTGACTTGCAAGTTCTGTAGAAACAGAGTTCAGAGAATCAGTGAGAGCAGAGCAATTAACCAACGTTTGGAATAACTCATTACTCATCATCACTTGATCGCTCATCATACACAAGTTTGTTTTTTTTCCAGCTGTTTAGAGTCCACAAGGCATATGTCTTTTTTGTCCCAGAGCTTCGGAGGACACTTTGGTGTTCTGTAGGAGGAAATATTTCTTCAGACAGCTTTAGCCATACATAAAGACAGGACATTATCTTAACGAGACAAATAAAATAACAAATGCAACTAAACACACAATGTGCAACAAAGGAAACTCACCAGAAACTCAACCTCAAACCAAACACTTTTTTTGGTTGTTGTTTTTTTTTTTTTTTTAAAGCAGTACAACAGTGTACAAACACAAATCACAAAACGATGGAATTAAGACGAAATGCAGAAACATAAATTAAGATATACCTTATGTAGCCAAAAGTATGCACACCCCTGACAGTCACACCCATAAGTGTTTGTTGAACATCCTGTTCTGTATATATTAACGGGAATGCTTTCTAGGAAATGTGTATTCATTAGCGAGTCAGTGTTGGGATCAGTTGAAGAGGCTCCAGTTCCAGTTTATCCCAAAGCTGAAATTCTCACTCAAGGCTCAGTGCAGAATGCTCGGGGATCTTCATGGAGCTGGATTCGGGCCTTCATGCTGGACCAGTTCTTAGGGAAATTGTAATGCTACAGCATATACAGACATTCTGTACAATTCTTGGCAAAAAAACAACAAAAAAAAAAAAACACATAGATCTAATGGTCAGGTGTCTGCATATTTTTGACTCTACAGTGTATACACAACGCAGTAAAACAAGTGATGGACGTACTGAGCAGCATCCATAACAGCAGTCTGCAGAAATTATAAATACAGTGTGTGTTATTTGCTTATCCACTGGCCATCACACACCAACATGATGGTGAAGAACTAATTACAACCTGCCAGGTGTGCTCTGTGCATAAGGAAGTAACGCTGACTTTCAAATAAAAATGTACCTATAGTGCCTATTATTAAAGTAACCTATGATTTAGTGCAGTAGTATGTGGTTATCATGACCAACAATCTGATTGTTCACTAGGTTGTTTCTCTTAACCAATTTATGACCTCTCTCTCTCTCGCCACCAGTGTCTGACTCAAAGATTTAGGAAATGTGATTGTGGGTGCTGCAAAAAGTCTGATGTTTTCCACTAGTCATAAAATTGTTGAATTCCAGTAGCTGGAGAAGAGGTCCTGAGTCTTAGGTTTAAACTTTAACACACACATTGTCCTAGCCTCCGTGCAAGTGCCTGATACGTCAATGTTTCAGCACTGGACTGGAATGCTCCGACCCTTTCTGTAGAGCCTGCAGCACCTGTAAGAGAACCAGCAAGATGTAAAACATCTTCAGATAGACAGAAATATAAAGACCTCACTAGAGATTGGTAAAGGTGAAGCAACCTGCGTCCACGTCCTATTCCTGCAGCTCATGTTGACGCTGCCGATGCAGGAGAAAAGTGTATGCGACTGCGCATGTGTGGAGATCTGCTCCGGAAGCCGCGTCAGGAACTGCGCCATGTGGATGAAGTCCATGTTCATGAGGACATCACCATAGAAACGCAGGATCCCGAGGGCGGTGCGAAAGAGAAACTCCTCACCGTCCCGGCAAAACACGTCCCACACGCGACATGCGACGTCCAGTGGTAGGGACTTACTGTACAGTGTGAAGATCCTACACACACAAACCAGTAAAAGACCATGACGCTGCAGTAATGCTGTACATGCAATGTCATCACACTGTTTTAAAACAATCTCAAATGTCTATGTTACATGATGAGAGGAGTCAGGAGTAGTGGATCAATGGTTAACGCATTGGATTACGGTCCAGAAGATTTCAGTTTCAAACCCCACCCTCAAGTTGTCCCTGATGGGCCCTTGACCCTCAACTGCTCAGTTGTACAATGAGATAAAATTGTGATAAAAGTGACTCTAGATAATGGCATCTACCAAACGCCGTAAATGAGGAAATGTAAGCGGCAGAGGTCTTGCTTAACGTTATTGTTGATTGATGATTAAGAGTTTAGGGTGGTTCAGTATGTTAAGGTGCTGAGTTACTGATCAGAAGGTTGTCAGTTCAAGCCCCAGCTCTACCAGATTGAGCAAGGCCCTTATCTCTGTCTCCTCCAGGGGCACCGTATAATGGCTGGATCTGCACTCTGACCCCAGCCTGCTAACAAGAATCTGAATTTCACTGTACAGTAATGTATACTGTATGTGATGAACAATAGCTAAATAAATACTGAATAAAAGGTAACTCGAGTAAATACAAAATCCAGTTTTTAAATGATAATTTCATTTATTGGGGGAAAAATGCATTTGTATTTACTCTGGTTATCTTCGTGCAATATAAAAATTTGATAGATGATCTCAATACTCAATAATTTATATATATATATATATATATATATATATATATATATATATATATATATATATATATATATATATATATAGAGAGAGAGAGAGAGTATTCAAATAGAGAAAGTATGAAATAAGAAAATGATACAAATATAGAAAACCTTTAGCTGAACATTTTTTCAAGGTTTCTAAGAGAGTAGAATTGAAATAGAAATGTATAAGATGTTATGTTGTAAGTTATACAGCATAAATTATAGATAAATGCAGTTATTCCTAATTAGTATGAAAAATAAGCAAGCGGAAAAAAGTCCCAGAGGTGTGCAACATGTAAGCAATGTGCAAAAGTGCAACATGATGAGTAATGAGCTGACTCGGTGTTGGCAGGTGTGTAGGTAGAGTGTTCACTTTGTAAAAGAACAAAAGAAAACAGATCAGATTGTTTAGTCTGTGTTCTGGTTGAGGGCTCATATAGCCTACAGGAACAAGCTTCTCCTCAGTCTTTCTCTATTGGTCTTAAGGGAACAAAAGTGCTGTCCTGACAACAAGAGAGAGAACAGTCCATTGCTGGGTTGGCTGAGGACCTTTACAATCTTCCTGGCCTGGTTCCAGCACTGCTTGTTGTAGATTGAGTGCAGGTCTGTAGAGCTTGTCTGTCCCGCATGGTGCTGCTCCCAAACCAATGTTTCCCATCAGGATGCTCTCTATGGTGCAGGAGTAAAAGTTCCTAAGCACGTTGGGAGTCTCAAGCGTCCGAGGTGCTAGACACACTACTGGGCTTCTTTCACCAAGGTGATGATGTGACAATCCTTTGTGGTGTGAACACGGAGATGTCCACTCTCTCCATTAGGCTCTCATTGATGACGGGAGTCATCTTCTGGTTTGTGCTGAGGTCCATAGTCAACGCCTTTGTCTTGCTGATGTTAGAGTGATGATAAAGTGACAGATGATCAGACAGGCCCAGATGGGGATAAGCCTGTGCCTTATATGCATCTGCTACATTAGTATAAACTTAATCCAGCATCTTATCTCCACTTGATGTGCATTCCATGTTACGGAGAGATTATATCACCACACTAGGCCTGGGATCCTGCAGTCAGAATTGACTGAGGTGGCCGGGGAAATGGAAGTTTGGGGTCCCCTGCTGGAACTGCTACCCCCACAAACTGATTTTGGACAAGCGTTAAAGAAGGATGGACAGATGTCAACTAAGTATGAAATATCATATAATCATGTGCATATCTTTAAAACTATACAGTACATATCTGATTCTGAACCTGTAATTCTGATTAAAGGGAAGTGAAATTCTCCCGCGATGATATTCTTAAAGCAGCAATCTGAAATATCTGCTCTCTAGCCGACACAGATGAACGTTTCCGCTCTCGGCATGACAGAAATATAACAGTTACCAAAAATGGTATGAACACCAGCACTTGACCGGTTATCGTGCGCATGCGCACACACACAAACACACATATGCACACACATACACACGTGCACACGCATACACAATAAGTATACGTTTCTCTACTAAGCCAAAAGACTATGAAGGAGTGATGATTCCTGTCCAAGACTTTATTGACCTTGTTCATGTATTAGCTTTGGCACACGCTCAGTGAGAGTTTACAGGAGTTCTGCTTTTCACAGACTCGCTGAAACTCACAATCTCACACACGATCTCACCCTCGCACGTACAGACACTGTCAAACCATCCCCTGTTATTATAAAAATAAAAGGTGTGAATCTTCTAGTGAGACAAGAGCGATGCATAAGCAGTTTCAGAACCATATGTGTTAACCAGGACTTGGGTAAATGGGGGAGGGGGGGATCTTCCAGAAAATGAACAGGTTTTAGATTTTCTTTCTAATTATCACAAAATAAAATCAGCACAGTCAGCAATCAACTCGACTGCCTTAGGTTGAGCATTAAAAAAAAAAATCACAAACAAACGAACAAACAAAAAATGTTAACTCAGTAGTTCTGCACATTCCAAAATCAAAATGATATAAAACGGATTCTGAAATAAAGTGTGAGGCGATTAACGATTTATTGTTGTTTTTTTTTTAGTCATGTGACTCAAAAGTAGTTCCTGCACTCTAAGAATGATTCCAGTAAATGAACTGAACAGTCATTTGATTAATTCCATAATTTAAAAAAGATGCTGGCCTGAAAGTGACACGCGGGTGTGAATCTGTGAGCTGATACATGATTCACTCTTAATTAAAAAAAAAAAATGAATGCAAAAGAATGATTTAATTATATAATTCAATTTAAAATTAACTATGAAGCTGCGCTGGACTGCATAATAATAGATAAATAACGCAAAATAATGTCAATTGTTCTACTAACAGTGAGCCGATTCTCATTAAAGAAAATGATGATTCGATTCCTGATAAGGATAAGATACAGGTTACTAATCCTAGCTGGGAAATTGACACACCTGGCTGTAGACCCATCAGGCCTTAAGGCACCATGACCCTGTTGCTGTCTTTCCTTGAAGCATAAGACCTGCTGTTTTGGACATGCTCTGACCAATGTCGTCTAGACGTCACAATTCGGGCCTCGTCAAAGTTGCTTAGACTCTTAAAGTCACCAAATTTCCCGCTTTCAACACGTCAACTTTGAGAACTGATTGTTTACTTGCTGCCTAACACCACCAGGACATGTTTCCAGGGATGGTTTTCATGAGAGACAGGTTCATCCTGGTGCTTGGTGGGTTTTGCAAAAGCTCTTGACAATCCTGTTTTTTTTCCAGAACTCTTGTACTGTATAATACTGTATGTTTGCACATTTGTCTTGTTATACAGTACTTACATGCATACAAACTATCATGCACTTTATGATATACAGTATAACCATGCTGTAACTGCTCTCTTTATTGTTTTATCTTTTTTTTTTATCATCATATTGCTGTTGCCATCGTTCTTATTTACGCAATGATGGTGGACATTTTATTGTTGTTTGCTTTATTTGGATTTTATTTAATTTCATTTCCTTTTTATAATCGGTTTCTTTGCCTGCAACTATTTTAGAATTGTGCAGAACTTTGGTTGTGTTAAATGTGCTTTAAAAAATTTATTTGACAAGACGCGACTTTCTCATTTAATCTGTTTGTTTCTGCAAATCTTTACCCGCAATTCTAGTGTAAATTTTACAGTAACAAGAAATAAGTTTAAAAAAAAAAAAAAGCGTTTCACTGCACATCGTTCTGTGTGTGTGAAAAAAAAAAAATTGAATCGACCTCGACCTCCTTGCTGGGAAGTCGCTGAGAAGTCGTTACTTTCACCCATTCTTCCTGCTTCCAACACGTCAACTTCAAGAACTGACTGTTCACTCGCTAATAATAACAACAAGATAACTGATGTTCTTTACGTCATCGGTCAGAGGTTTTCATTTTGAGGCTGATCTGTTTATATCTACTTCTAATTTATAACCACTATGATTTATTGAACCCGTGCTTGGTGGGTTTCCTCTGGGTACTCCGGTTTCCTCCCACAGTCCAAAGATATGCAGGTTAGGCTAATTGGTGTTCCCAAATTGACCGTAGTGTGTGAATGAGTGTTCGTATGTGTGTGTGCCCTGCGATGGATTGGCACCCTGTACAGGGTGTACCCCGCCTTGTGCCCAAAGCCTCCTGGGATAGGCTCCAGGTCCCCCGCGACCCTGAATAGAGGATAAAGTGGTACAGAAGATGAAGATTTATTGAAAAATACTGAACCTTATGGATGAAAGTCCATCGTTAGTTTTAAGTTTTCCATCATCTCTTCAAAAGACCCCTCAGGGCTGAGGCCAGGTGACATATTTCTTCTATGGAAATGCAGGAGTGTATTCTGGAAAGAATTATACCAGAAAGACACACACCTACACACACTGAGCTACGAGTGAAGCACTCTCCAATACTTTACCGCCACTGTGGTTTACTGTAGGAACCACACCAAGTGTGAAGGTAGAATAATTACTCCTGTTTGAGTGATTAACATCAGCTACAAATCTTTTTGTTTTGTCACGAGTGTGTCCTCATTGTTGAACCCTTCCAGTTTACTATTACTGATAAAAGGTTCCTGTTTTAAACCATGCTTTCCTGTTCAGTAGTGGCATGTGTGATTGGTAAATGATAACCCGGTTTCACCTGCAGATGAAACACTACATCATTCAGAAACTCCATTCATCTTTGATTTATAAAGAGATAAAGCGCAATTCCTTATCAATTTCAGACAGATATTCTGTTTCAGAGGCGTGGTTCTGGAAGAGATCTCCAAAGCATGAACAATAAATGAATAAAATAAATGAATAAAAACATCCAGGGGGACATTTGTAATCTGAAACAGATATTAATGAAGATGCACAACTTTAAAACTATTGTGAAATCAATATAAAAGGAAAAAAGGAGGAAGAAATACTATATAAAACTATAGTGTCTAGCGCTTGTGTCATTGCCACCCGGGTGCACCAGAAAGACAGGGGGCACAGGGGGCACATGCAAATAAAGGGGACATACAAATAGCATTATGACACTATTTTAGAATGGGGGAATTTTATGTTAAGACCTCAAAAAGTCCTGAATGCTGGGGGAAAAAAAAGTCATATTATGATCTCACTTGATATGATAAAATTTCAAAGTTATTAGCTAATTTTAACCATAAATGCGCTGAAAAAAAAAAAAAAAAAGCATATATCATCACTAAACGTGATGTCACACATATTGAGCTCTTTTACCAAGGTTACCATTATGAAGTATATTATATGCAGTGAAAGAATTTTAAAAGAATTTCAAGGGGGATGGAGTGGTCAAGTATGTTTTTGTAACCATACAAAATGATTGTGAAATATGTTTTATTAGCAAAATATAAGCTTAATTAAATCAACTTTTTAAAAAAAACAAAAACACATGCATTTAAACATCTATTTTTGACCCTTTTGTCCCCAAAAATGTAGGTGAAGCCACAAATTCGAATGAAAAATTAAAACCTCTTCTTTAAATTGAGAATAAAATTACAGTAGGTGTGTAAATAGCTCGTCTTGTATAATCATTAAAGCTGTCAGTCATTTCTGAAATGCACGTGTTAAACTGAATCCTTGGTTTTGAGGATTTGTGTGTATGCATCACACCTTGGACTGTTCTCTTGGGCGTTGGGAAATGCGAACAGCGCCGGCAACTGGCACAAACCTGCGCGGGCTTAACAATGTTGAATTCTGATTGGCTAATCACAGTCATTTATATTTGATCATACATAGAATTTTTATATTTCATTTCTTGACAACTTCTACATAATTCACAGCGTTATTAATCTAAACGGGATGGTGGTTTTACAGAGGGGATTGTTTTTGTCATTCTTTAAACACGCCTTGGTAGGACAACTATAAAACCCTGGAAATTACACATTTTTGCCAGACTGTTACGCTAAAAACACCAAATTACACACATTATCTGTGTCATCATGTGGGTTCGGAAATGTAGATAAGATACATACCAGTCAATGAGATAAATATCAGGCGTCAAGTTGTTATTCTTGAAATGTGCAAATAGCTTTGGTAGGTTTTCTTCGAAAAACACTTCAAATGCAGCGAAGTATGTCAGCATCTGTGAGGAAGACAATCAGAAAGGAGTATATTATTATTATTGAGTTATTTTATATTTTATTTCACTAACTATTAAAACCTAAATTAGGTACCTTTATCTCTAGGTAGATGCTGGTTTTTTATTTTCAATAGTTTATTATAGTAACGCAGTCTTATGTAATTTATTAAGCAGCATGTATGGGAATGTCCATAGAGACGGAAGAGAACTGTGGGATCGGAGCAGTTTCCTCACCAAGTAGATTTCCCCAAGAGGCAGTACAAATACATTTATTAATATCCAATTTGATAAATAATTCCTAGTGTTGCTAAGTTTGTGAATATGAGACAGTGAGAGAGAGACAGAGACTCACAAGACTATGGTCCACTCTGTAGAAGGCCATCTGACACGGTTTGTTCAGCAGGTTGGCAAAAGCAATGAAGGCATCAGCGATGGCCATGTTCAAGTTCAACACTGCAGCGATGAACGACATCCCCTGTACCTACACACACACACAGCCATTTTTGTTTAAATATAGTTTATAATACACACTGTATACCAGCCAGCATGCGAATTAGATCTGAAAAAGTATCTGTAAGCAGATGGTGAGTCTGTACTGTTACTAACTGAATCCAAGAGAGGGCGCCAATTTACAATAAAAATTGAGTGAAATCTCAAAACTGCCTCTTCCTCATAATCTTCAAGTGACAAATTCAGTGTCAGTGGCTGTGAAACAATCATTTCATCAAAATCAAAAATGAATAAGAAAAGCAGAAAACGAGTGTTTGTACAAACGTTACTGAGCCGTTTAAGGAACAAAAGATAGGGGGGGGGCAGTACTATGCAAAATAACAAATTTCTTCAAATGAAATTAAGTGACGCAGAAACAGGCTGCCTAAGTGCTCAATTTAAACCTGAGCAGCAGCGACCTCATTTCCCCTCTCATTTGTCCCAACCACTCAGCATCCGCAGTATACTAATCACCACCTGATCATCTGTCATCATCTGCACCTGTTTCTCACTGGGTCAGGACTCACATTGAATGGGTTTTTCAAAAAACAAAACCACTCCTCTGAAACTGCTCAAGTACAGGGACTGGACTAAAAAAGAGAGACTATAAGTCCTTCAACAGCCCCTATTATGCTGTTTCGCATAATAGCAGCGCTGGCATTATTTGTTTGGATGAGAGAAGGAGAGATTGCTGTGGATCATTTTCTTTCGAATATTTTCTAACCGGATTATCTTTGACTGGACATATTCCCCGGACTTCTCACCCTCCGTCATCAGCCTCCCGGACTTCATTAACTTCGGTGAGACCGAACCATACTCGGTATAACCCACATATATATATATAACCCACATATAATAAACACGGACTTCGGACATTTTCCACTCACTCGCGTTCACATACACATACCGTTTATTATATATAGTTTGTAAATATTGTTTATATCTTTGGTTGGTTGTGGTGCACCTTTTTCGTTTACTTTATTTAGTTTTGTATAATACACGTTTGCTTTATCTACTTGTTTGTGTTTGTACTTTTTGCTCACCAGCCTTTTAATGCAACACCGACACAAAGATAAAAGACCTCTCGATTTTTGTAGCCACAGTTAATATAAAATTAGCTGGTCGTTACACGGTAAAACCGACGCCATATTTTATATGTATTGACGGGTCACCAGAGCTGTCGTTCAGTTATGGTAATGGGCGTTTCGTTTTCTAACACATGCTGTAGCGGTAGACCGATCATAAAGGGCCGCGCCATCTGACCAATCACAGCAGTGAGGGCTCACGGAAAGGAGGGGTTTAGACAGACTGAATCTTCGAACTGATTCACACGAGTCGTTTACGAATCATTTAGAAATAGGTTAAAATTAAATCTATTTTTGAAGAAAATTAAAGTGTTTTTTGACCTTGCATACATGTAAACCTGTTTTAAGAGACTCATTAAGCAATATTAGCAACCTTTAAAATGCCATAATAGGGGCACTTTCAGGAAGACTGGAGAACTATTCACAGTCATAACACAATCAAATTTGGATCTTTGGAAGCAGAGGAAGGTCAGAGTAAGAAGTGTCACTGCTGGACGAGTCCTCTTCGTGTTTTGTGGAAGGAGTGCAAATCTGGAGGTTAGGAGATCTGAAGGGCCAGAAGTATTGGAACACTATCAGGAAAAAGGTGCAGCAAATCAACAGTGCTCGTTCCATTGAGGTGCTTATTGAAGAGCTGAAGACTAAACTCCGGATTAAACAGAGGACTAATATCAGAGGGTGTCGTGATCTCACATGCCGATGCTTATAATAAAAGACCTGGCTTAGAGTATACAAGTCAATCGCAGGAGACACAGAGGTCACATGGTATAAAGGGTTTGTGAACAGGAAGTAGATGCTTATATATGAATCTTCCCTGTACCAAGTCTCTCACACAGGTAATGGCTGAGGGTCGAAGTGATTTCTTTTTGATGTGTGTGTGTGTGTGTGTGTGTGTGTGTGTGTGTGTGTGTGTGTGTGTGTGTGTTTCACCAACGTACATATCCGACGTCAGGCCGGTAACAGGTGTAAGCTCCCAGCATGCTGTGCAGCACATCGTGATAAGGGCCTCCCTGTTGAGACAAGAGAAGATGTCACTGCGGAGTCATGCACTGCTTTACTGCACCGCCGCTCTGCACTAAAATTGTCCTCGTCACATTTTTTGACTCTGCGTTTATGTGTTTAAATGCGTTAGAAGTCTTTATGCTTTGCTGCTCAACCGTGTATGGAGACGGACCGCTCGCCTTTGAGCCGCTTCACTTCCTGTTGCACGTTATTTCTGTCCTCACACCACTGTATGTGTCAGGCGTGTATCATGTGCCTTATATTCAGGACGTGGGTTATTTCATCTCTCTGTTCACCGCACATATACATATACACTGTATGTACGGCTTTGATCTCAACGAAGATAAAGACCCGCTCGACTCAACCTTTATACACGTGCACCACTCTGACAGAGGTTAAAGAAAAGGTCACGTCAAGTCTTATATTATTCACTTCAATAACTGGGTACAACAACAATCAGGGAGAGAGTCGCTCGGGGGCGGTGGGGGGGGGGAAGAGAGGTGTCTGGACAGAGTGATTGGGATGGCCATGCATCATGTTAGAGAGCGCCACCATGTGGATCTACTCACAATTATTTATAGCTATATTCATATTCTTTTTTTTTTATGTGAATCAAGTTTTCAGAATCAGTTATGAAATGAAAGTCATTTTAAATCTGCAATATGAATTTGATTTAGACATTATACAGTTGGTATATATGACGGATTGATATGTTTAGGCTAAAAATGTTAGATTACTTTTTATTCATATTTTCTCGAGTAGAAGAGTGTGATTCCCCCACTCCCCTACGCCCCACCCTCCCCCACCTCCCCCCTAAGCTCAGTTTGCACTAATTTCGTTGTGTCCAGTTCAACTGTAAACCTAAGACAGGTCTGACCTGCTGGAATATGCAGAGGCTGGGGAACGTTCTGGAAATGTCCAACTTTATCAGCTCTAAACTCGCCTCGCGATCGGCGTGAGACGAACCCGTGTCTGCACACAACGAGAGAAACACCAAAAACAACAATACACAATATACATGTATTTATACATTATATATATATATATATATATATATAGTAACAGATTATTACATAAATAGATAACTGCTTTTAACCAGTGCAACAACATGAGATATAAAAAGTAAAAATTATACAAAATTTTTAAGTAATAGTAGAAGTAATTAACATTAAATATACCATTTTATTATATATAATAAAAGGACACCTGCCTGTGAATATGGAAAGACATGTACTTGTAAAATAAACACATTGCGATTTTATGTTTATGGTTACGGTTAATGTTCTGTGGTTAAAAAAAAAAAAAAAGTAAAAGAAAAAAAAAAGGTTTGTTAATTTGTTCCATCTCATCACTCCACCACATCAACACACACACACACGTTGGTCATCTGTTTATTCTTGTCTTACATGACACTATGCATGGGTGGTTACCATGGAAACTATAACCTAATAGTCCAGGCGCATCGACGTGTGCAGCTGCGCTACTGTCTGAGCTGCTGTTATAGAGAATTAATCAACAGCCTCTGGCCAATCAGAGTTCAGCATCGCCCACGGTGATCATACACACCTGCTGTGTCGTTTACTGTTGCACTGACTGATGGTGAAGCGCTCCATTTCTCCTTCGCTCTCGCCAAACAGATATCGTACAGCTCTACACACACACACACACACACACACACAAATTAAAGTCAATAATATTATAGAAATGTATTTATTTATTGATTCCTTTATTTATATCTATCTATCCATCCATCCATCTCAGAATCATTAAACTTCCCCTTCAATCAGACTTCATTCAGGAAATAAGCAGGAGGCAGAAGCCAGTGTTGAAGTGATAATAAGGAACACCTCGCCCTCTGGTGGTGAATTAAAGTAGCACACAAAAACATATGCAAAAACAAACTCTGATCAAGAGACAGGATCAATATCATGGCTTTGTTTTAATAAACTCTAGTTTCTTTTTAAATATAAAGACTTAATCAGAAATATTCTAAACCCAATTTCCAAAACGGAAACAAACAACAACAACAAAAAACACTTTAATTTATTTGCACACACTGCAGTAGAAAGTTTATTACAATAATAATTATTATTATTAGTAGTAGTAGTAGTAAGTATCATCATTCATTTATTTAGTAAGTTAGTTAGCTATAAATTCATTAATTTTACCAGTTTGCGGATCTTTTTTTTTTTATATGAATCAAGTCCTAAATAGCATTATAATTATTCAGAATCAGTTTATAAAATGGGAAAACTTGAAGTAATTTTAAATCTGCGTTATGGATTATTTTGTTTAGACTTTATACAGCTGGTCCTATTATTTTAAAACAACTGAGTTTGGTATATACTGTATGATGTTAGTTTTCTGGTTGATTGATACGTTTAGGCTAAAAAAAAAAGTTGGATTACTTTTTATTCATACTTTTATGAAGCAGAAGAGTGTTTGAGAAAAACAGTTCATTTCGCCCTCAAGCTCAGTTTGCACTGATGATGAAATAATGAGACTCACAGTAAAGTCCCTCATTTAACACTACAGAGCCGATCCGAGTCCCAGCAGACCTGTACACTCAGTTTATTAAACACTGGGAATGTTACTGTGCTGCTGAGAGCAACAGGGGCAAATATATTACTATATATATATATATATACAGTGGTGTGAAAAACTATTTGCCCCCCTCCTGATTTCTTATTCTTTTGCATGTTTGTCACACAAAATGTTTCTGATCATCAAACACATTTAACTATTAGTCAAAGATAACACAAGTAAACACAAAATGCAGTTTTTAAATGAGGGGTTTTATTATTTAGGGAGAAAAAAAATCCAAACCTACATGGCCCTGTGTGAAAAAGTAATTGCCCCCTGAACCTAATAACTGGTTGGGCCACCCTTAGCAGCAATAACTGCAATCAAGCGTTTGCGATAATATGCAATGAGTCTTTTACAGCGCTCTGGAGGAATTTTGGCCCACTCATCTTTGCAGAATTGTTGTAATTCAGCTTTATTTGAGGGTTTTCTAGCATGAACCGCCTTTTTAAGGTCATGACACAACATCTCTATAGAATTCAGGTCAGGACTTTGACTAGGCCACTCCAAAGTCTTCATTTTGTTTTCCTTCAGCCATTCAGAGGTGGATTTGCTGGTGTGTTTTGGGTCATTGTCCTGCTGCAGCACCCAAGATCGCTTCAGCTTGAGTTGACGAACAAATGGCCGGACATTCTCCTTCAGGATTTTTTGGTAGACAGTAGAATTCATGGTTCCATCTATCACAGCAAGCCTTCCAGGTCCTGAAGCAGCAAAACAACCCCAGACCATCACACTACCACCACCATATTTTACTGTTGGTATGATGTTCTTTTTCTGAAATGCTGTGTTACTTTTACGCCAGATGTAACGGGACACGCACCTTCCAAAAAGTTCAACTTTTGTCTCGTCGGTCCACAAGGTATTTTCCCAAAAGTCTTGGCAATCATTGAGATGTTTTTTTAGCAAAATTGAGACGAGCCTTAATGTTCTTTTTGCTTAAAAGTGGTTTCCGCCTTGGAAATCTGCCATGCAGGCCGTTTTTGCCCAGTCTCTTTCTTATGGTGGAGTCGTGAACACTGACCTTAATTGAGGCAAGTGAGGCCTGCAGTTCTTTAGATGTTGTCCTGGGGTCTTTTGTGGCCTCTCGGATGAGTCGTCTCTGCGCTCTTGGGGTAATTTTGGTTGGCCGGCCACTCCTGGGAAGGTTCACCACTGTTCCATGTTTTTGCCATTTGTGGATAATGGCTCTCACTGTGGTTCGCTGGAGTCCCAAAGCTTTAGAAAAGGCTTTATAACCTTTACCAGACTGATAGATCTCAATTACTTTTGTTCTCATTTGTTCCTGAATTTCTTTGGATCTTGGCACGATGTCTTGCTTTTGAGGTGCTTTTGGTCTACTTCTCTGTGTCAGGTAGCTCCTATTTAAGTGATTTCTTGATTGAAACAGGTGTGGCAGTAATCAGGCCTGGGGGTGACTACAGAAATTGAACTCAGGTGTGATAAACCAAAGTTAAGTTATTTTTTAACAAGGGGGGCAATCACTTTTTCACACAGGGCCATGTAGATTTTGAGTTTTTTTTCTCCCTTAATAACGTAAACCTTCATTTAAAAACTGCATTTTGTGTTCAATTATGTTATCTTTGACTAATAGTTAACGGTTTTTGATGAGCAGAAACATTTAAGTGTGACAAACATGCAAAAGAATAAGAAATCAGGAAGGGGGCAAATAGTTTTTCACGCCACTGTATATAATAATACTGTAATAATAATAATAATAATCATATCGACATGGTGTGCTACTGACATATCATTTTAGACTAAACTAGCAGGGGGACAATAATCTGACTCAAATCATGAGAGATTGTGTGAGAGTGCTTCCACACGCTCTCACACACACTCACTCTAATACGCACACATGCACACAGCCACACACACACACACTCTGTCACGGGAACCCACCAGGTGTGATGTTGAGCTCGTTGCCTATAGCGAGGCTCCACACTCGGCCTCTCACACACGGGGGAATTCCCTGCCACCACAAATCCTTCACTCGTTTAGAGCTGCGCCTGAGAGAGAGAGAGAGAGAGAGATTATGTACTGATAGGGCTTGTACAAAGTGTGTGCGTGTGTGTGTGTGTGCACACGTGTGTGTGTGTACATGCTGATCCAGTTCGGAAGGATCTCCTGGCTCCAGGTCAGCGCTGCGTTACCGATGCTCTCCTCTAATCGCACTCTCTCCTCCAGCTGCCTCCTTCTTTTCTGAGCTTCCTTCAGCTCTACACACACACACACACACACACACACACACACACACACACACACACACACACACACACACAGAATGAGAAGAAGAGCAACATATTCAGCATATACACAGACACAATGAAAGAAGAGTAACTTGTTCAGCATATAAACACTCTCTCTCACACACACACACCTCGCTTTTTGGCCTGAGCCACCATCTCTTCATACTGCTGTTTGTGTTTCTCAGCCTCTTCAGCCGGCTTCGCTGGGAGATTCCTGCCTCACACACACAGGGTAGGTTTTCATAGGTGCCAATATTTTTTAAACAATATTATTCAACAGAAGAACTACAATGGCGATAACATGGAGATAATGAGATCATGGTGGATCAAAGGATGCAGGCTGCTTGTCAGTACCGCGTATTATGAAAACTATAGCTGAGGGCGGAGCTTTTTCTTAATAGTCTTCCAAATAGTGTTCGGGACTCAGACACAGTCTCAGTGTTTAAGTCTAGGCATTTTTATTAATAGATTTGCCATAAGGTAAAGGAGCAGATCTGGGGGACTCATGGACGTAGAGTATTATGGTGAACTGGTATGTTTAGATGCTGTCTTCCTCAGTCTCATTTGATCACTCAGGTTTGTTGACGGTGAGGTGATTGTTTGCTTTACATCTCTGTTCCCCCTCATGTTTGTGTTTCCTTCTGGCTCTCCCTTTTAGTTATGCTGTCATAGTTAGTCCTGCCGGAGTCCCTGCTTGCACTCTACAGTAAATATACATTCACATTATACATTATGTGACTGTGACCATACCTAATTGCCATCTCTCCTCCTCTTCTCTTCCTCCCCCTCTTTCTCTTTCCTCTCTCCCCCTGTCTCCCCCTTTCACTCTTACCCTCTATCTGTCGAGCTACACATGTCGCTCATGCGCTGCCAGTGATCCAGACCCTGTCTGCCCTCTGGACCTGTCTGACCCGTTCTGTTGTCCTGCTTCTGGTTGGAGAACTCGTCACATGGATGTAGTCTGCCTGGGATGTGTGCGGTGCCCGGGGACGATTCCACGAAAATGGCCCTCGACTGATACAGACAGATGTTTCTCTGAGAACTTGTGACTTCAGTCGCTCGATAGTTCAGGACAGGAGTTTCCTACAGTCTACCTGAGCCTCGATCTGAACTCCATATGAACTTCTCCACATCTCCTCTTATACTGAACTGCCAGCCTCCTAACACACACAGTATGAGTGCAGATCCATCCCTGCTATCTGTTTCACCCAGATGAGGATGGGTTCCCTGTTGAGTCTGGTTCCTCTCGAGGTTTCTTCCCATTACAATCTCAGGGAGTTTTTCCCTCAGCACCATCGCCCTCGGCTCATTCATCAGGGACGATCTGATCATTCTGATTCACACACATTTTCTCACTCATTTCATACACGTTTCCATCATTTTCTTTTGATTCTGTAAAGCTGCTTAGCGACAACTGTTGTGATTGGTAAATAGAGATGGTTATAAATCATGGTGGATTGTGATTGGTTAATGGATGTGATGATGGGAAGCTATAAAGCGCCCGGAAGAAGCAGAACTCACGCTGGTCGGTGCTCCAGTATGAGTGCAGTGGTGGAGAGAGGCTCAAACTCCAGGTGTTTCCTCACACTCTGTCTGGGAGATGCAGAACCACTGGCCTTTTCATTTTCCTGACACACACACACACACACACACACACACACACACACATATATATACACACACTTGTTAACAGTTTTTGGCCACATGATGGCAGTGTGGGGAAAGGGGACAGAGATTTAGCGGATTGGTATGCTTTACATTGTATATTCATTTCAAAGGATTATACGACTTATAATACGTTGTCGGACTTAAGAACAAATCCGACTTACGAATGTGCTCCCGGAACGGAACTCGTTCGCAAGTAGAGGACAAGCTGCACCAAGTATCAGCACGTCTACAAAGGCTTCGAACGAATATAAAATGTATAATAATTGATACAGCCTGAAATATAATAATATAATGCAACATCGAGGCCTGCTGTTAACATAGTACATGTTCATATATATATAGACATGTGCGAAAGTAAGTGCCCCCTCTTCATCTGACAGTAGCGTGTCTCAGTATTAGGCAAATACAAACTCAAAATGAACCTCAAGTATAAAACCAAAGAGAAGGGGGAAAAAAGGACATGGAGGCAATACTAAGTACCCCCTCACTGCTTCCACAGGACTTAACAGGGGTAAGTTGCGTCTAGGTCCTGCTGAACATCAATATATATGGTGATGACTATGAATTTCTATATGTTTGCATTTGAGGTACAGTAAATCGGTGTGTGTGTGTGTGTGCGTGTGTGTGTGTGAGAGAGAGAGAGAGAGAGAGAGAGACCGCATATGGGTGTGTGCTGCATTAATACAAACCAAGAGTTTGACATTATCTTGACAAGTAGACTGATAAGAGCTGCCCCCAACACACACACACACACACACACACACACACACACATATACATACACACACACATGCTCCTGCCCCAGTTTCCAGTGTATGTAAGGACACTGTGTGTGTTTGAGCTCTGACATATTGTGTTTCTCCGCACTGTAAATAATTCAGAGGCAGGCTGGAGTTTCAGACGCTTATCAGCTGCGGAAACTTAACACACACACACACACACACACACACACACACACACATATGCATACACATTCACACTCTTTTTCACACATAGCTTTTTCTTTAATCTAACTGTAGGACGTGTCCTCAGGAAGTCTTCATCTGATGCTGATACACAATGCTAATGCTAGCAGTAAACGCTAATCTACAGTGCAGCGACCCAGATGTGTAATAAGTCTACATCTGTATTCAGGCCCTCAGGAAGTGTGTGACCATGCAAAGCAAAGACTTGGGGCAGGTTCTAGTGCTGGGAACAAGTGTGTGTGTGTGTGTGTGTGTGTGTGTGTGTGTGTGTGTGTAAGTAATCATTTATCCAGTTCCTGAAATGTTTGTTCTTCTGGTTTGCTGAAGCTCCTCCCCCTGTGTGTAACTCTCACCGCACTCCAAAACGTCTCTTGCGTTATCGCCATGTCCACCCTGTTAGTGTTGTGTGACGTCCATTCTATTCTTCCTGTCCACTCAATTGTCACCGTGTCCAACCTTTTAATTCCTGTGCACCTTCATTTCAGAGTCCACTCTGTAATGGTCATGTCCATCCTGTCCAACCTGTTATTGTGTGTGTGTGTGTGTGTGTGTGTGTGTGTGTGTGTGTGTGTGTGTGACATTATTTTCTGTCTTGTCCAGCCTGCTATTGTGTCCACCATGTTATTGCCGTGTCCAGCCTGCCATTGTGTGTCCACCCTTTAATTGTCATGTCCAACCTGCGAATGCTGCGTCCAGCCTGTTGTTGTGTCCACCCGGTCATTTTGTGTCCACCCTTTAACTGCCATGTCCAGTCCGTCATTGCCGTTTCCATCCCGTCATTGTGAAGCTGCTTCGTGACAATGTCAACTGTTAACAGCGCTATACAAATAAATTGAATTGCATTATTGTCATGTCCACCAAGTCACTGTGTGTCCAGTCTGTGATTAACTGTTCACTCTTTTATTGTCATGTCCAGTTGGTCAGTGTTTTACTTGTCCTTTAATTGTCACGGCCCGTCCTGTCGGACCTCTGTCCAGTCAGGTACGCAGAAATGTCCTGCGTTAAATGTGCATCGTCGGAAATAAACACTTCTGTGGTAGACCGTTCAGAGGCATTACCCATGAGCCTCAGCATGGATGAAGACAAACAGAGACGAAGATCCAGGAGGTCCGATGTGACAGACAGTTAAGCGGCTCTATTCAGGACGGAAACGGGACTCGTGCTGCTTCGTGTTTCAGAGGAACAATGAGGTGTGAGACGAGAGACACGGTGTGTATAATCTAAGAGCTCTGACAGACAGAGAGCCGGGGGACGAGGCGGCATGAGACGCTGCGGGGTGCATCATGTCCTGCTGTTATATTACACACACACACACACACACACACACACACACACAAACACACGTACTGTATATTAACACATTTCTTATTTTAAATAAAAAGTCAATAAATTGACTGTCTGCAACTTATACTTGCAACACACACACACACACACACACACACCATTAGATGCTATTGGTTCACATCCGTGAACATGATCTGATGTCACACACCGCTTACACGTCTGCCTACCAATTCTCCACTGCAGTGCATTATGGGTGAAGCAGTCACAGGACCCCCGCTAGAAGTAATAACACACACACACACACACACACACACACACACACACACACACACACACACACACACACACTTACCATGAACGCGACGGTGCTGATGAGGCATTTAGAATCAAGTGTTTCATAACCCATAATCCTTCATGATCGCAACACACACACACACACACACATATATATAAAAACAAAACACACGTCCCGGTTTGTCCAACGCTCACACTGTCAGGACGAAGTGGAGGACGATGACGTGAGGAGAGAGGACAGGACACGCCCACGCTGACATCACACTGCATCTCTCTCTCTCTCTCTCTCTCTCTCACTCAGCTTCAATCTCCCTCTCCATCAGTCTGTATCACTGCCCTCCCCGAGCTCTCTCTCTCTCTCTCTCTCTCTCACTTTCCATCTCTTACCGTCTTCAACGTTCTTTTAATCCTTTTCTCTTTCTCTCCCCTGGTCTAACCTTGTTTCGTCTCTCTGTGCCCGTGTGTCTTATCGTCTCTCTCACTCGTCTTCTATCGCTCTTTCCTCACTCACTCTCCTATTTCACTGCTTTATCTCATATGCTTTTTCTCTTCCCTCACACACACACACACACACACACACACACACACACTTGCACACTGGCGCCTCATGGCTGACTCACGCTTTGTAAGTGAGAGAGAGAGAGAGAGAGAGAGAGAGAGAGAGAGAGAGAGACGGTGTGATTAATCAGTATTGCATTCTGTGACTCACTCGTCCAGTCAGTCGTAGTAAATCAGGAGATGGACCAAGCGTCCTGATCCTGGTGTTCACACACACACACACACACACACTTCTCCTACTTGTGTACGAGAGACAAACTTAAACCACAGAATTTCAAACTAGTTACACCCCTGATTGTATAACACCAGCCTATTGTGTGTGTGTGTGTGTGTGTGTGTGTGTGTGTGTGTGTGTGTGTGTGTGTAGGCGTCAAGTGCGTGACTACTCCGTCGAGAAGTCAAACACGACGCCCAAATCAGCGCTCGCCCCGTTGCATTCCCCAGAGCTCTTTCAGATCCATTCCTGAATCCTGCTCTCTGATTGGTCAGAAGGTGTTGATTAGCAGCTTATGTTATCAGGAGTCACGCCTCATTTCTGACCCAGAATTTACCCACCCATCCATTTGGTTCTTCTATTAATAACTAGCAGAGGTGTGGCTTCTATATATCTGGAATGACACGCTGAAGCCACGCCCACATGGTTACCGAGTCCTACCTTCAGAACCCTCTGGATCTGCCTGGGTGAGTCTCTGCCGAACAGCCTCCAGCCCGACTCAGAGGACGAGCTCGGACCCCCGGCGTCCCTGGCCTTCTTAGAGAACAGACCCCTGGGGAGCAAAAGGAGAGACTTGAATGTGTGGGCGTGGCTTATATCCAGAACAATTATCATCATACCATGTTCTAATCATCGCTGTAAGATTTCTATCCCTGGGCCAAACCTGTTGAAGAAGTTCGCGATCGGACTCTCTTTCCTGGCGGCTGACTCGAGGCGACGCTGCGGCTGATCGTCTGTCTGTGCGCTACTTGCAGGAGGGGCTTGAGGGAACTGGGAGAAGTCGGCGAAATCTTGAAAATCGACCACCGCGCTCGAGTCCGACGTCACCACGAAGTCACCGGGGGCGTCGTCGTTGCCGAGCGACAGCGTGGCCGAGAAGTCCGTGCCCAGACTGGAGGTGCTGCACACGGAGGCGGAGTCTCGGTAGGTTAAAACCCCACCCTTGACCTGACTCGAAGCTCCGCCCTGGCCCACGGTCTCGAGCTTCAGTGTGGCCGGGGCGTCTCGGTGTCTCGGGTTTACTGGCTCTGCGCTGTGCGACTCGTCTGATGCTGTGAACGCGAACGAGACGTTATGAGAGGCGACAAGAATCTAGAGAGCGATCAAAACCTGCTTTCGTGCTTTTTCATTGGTGGGAATACCTACAGGATAAAAAATAATAATAATAAGAGGGGATGTGGCAATAAAGTTCTTAACTGGGTTAATGATATGCAGGACTAAAGAGCCAATCAGCATAGCGACGCACCACATGCGTGGAGCTCCGTCACGCCCGGGTCATGCCTTCCAGCTGATCGTCAGGTCATGGTGGAGTTATGGTTTACCCACGGAACAAGTTAATATGAATTATTAACATCTGCTCACGTATAAGGTCACACGGCAGCACGTCATGAAGCTCTAGTTACCAATATACATATTTCACACCAGCACAATCATTTAAACACCAGACCAACTAACGGCGAGTCTAAAAGCCTTCTCAGATCCACACCCGGCCTCACGTTCCCCTCCGAGAGCCTCAGCCGCTGGACTCAGGCTGTCCTTTCACTCTTCCCCTGACTCATAAACTCTGACACAAACACACAGAAGAGTTTAAGGCTGGTTACCCTCAGGTGAGCTGAGCTCCAGCGTCGGGATGCCCGAGTCCTGCGACGCCACGCTGTCCCGCTCCTCCTCACCACAGCCGGAAGAGGAGCGGCGGTCCGGCGGCGTGGAGCCCACACACACGCCGCGGAGGAGATCAGGAGCTTCCGGGCCGAAGACGGAGCCGTTCTCAGAGGCGCGAACACCTAGAGAGGAAAGAGCTAGCGTTCAGACGCAAGGCTGTGGAACAATAAATAAAGCTTATCAGGAAGAGGCAGACTGTCTGTGAGACCAGCAGACCATTAAAGCCTCCTGATATAATCCTCTTCATCAGGGCGTAATGCATTTACACACACACACATCAGGAAGGGTTTATCAAAGCTACAAAACTCAGACAAATACAACTCTGCATTTCATTTACAGTAAAATATACATAAATAAATAAATAAAATACAGCGGGAGGGTCGCTGTCGAAACACACGTGCGTGTACTTAATGAACATTTGTACATATCGGCCTAACCATATACATTAAATATACGTTCTTATGTGAGAATATGATTCCAAATAACAAACAAAAACATGAAATAATAATAATAATAATAATAATAATAACAACAACAACACAGTTATCAATTAGGCCAATGTTTATTAGTAGACGCTTTTTTTTTTTTTTGACATCTGCCTTACCCCAATCAAACACAGTAATGTCATAATCAGCAAGCCAGTTAGCAGAAATATTGGCACCGTGAGCAGTGCGCAAATACTGGGAGATCCTACATTTTTGCTGTGGGACATAATCATGAAAGTTAATGCAACAAAATGCTTTAAAAAAAAAACCTTTACGTGCATTTTGTAAGATGCAATAAAACAATCCAATCGCTAATAAATTAATATTTAATGAATGATTAATGAATGTAAAATATTAATTTAACCAATACTGTGTAATATAAGTGAGACTTTGTGTGCTGCGAGGACACGAACACACCAACTTGTTTTTCCAGTCTTTAAAGTGAAGGAGATGAACACACACAATGTCATCATTCACACATCTGTCTCATATGTAGGAGTCCTCGGAGTTTACCAAGAGCACACTACACACACACACACACACACACACACACACACACACCTCAAATACCTCACTAGGGCTGCAACAACCAATCGATAATGAAATTCGTTGTCAACGAATGCCGTTATCGATTAGTTGGGCTGCTCACGTTACTGAGAAGCGCCACCACAAGATGCACAAATACACAAAGACACACACATGGAGGTTACAGAAGCGTTTGCAGGAAAAAGCGCGCGCCCCAAGTCCTCCCAGGTACAGTATGGGAACAATTTACATTAAACACCTCTTATCGGGCATTAAAATCTACCGTTTTTTAATCCGGTGAGCGCAGATGAAGTGCAGAGGGTTTTCTACACATAGGAGTCAGTGAGAGTGTTCACACGGGCTTTGGTGACGTGCGTTTGTCTAGCTGCGCGGTTTTACGGTGTCAATTAAAAAAATAATAAAAAATGTTGCATGCAGCTTTTTCTTGCCGTTCAAACCCCAACGAACACACGGAAACACTTCTAGTGCGTTTTCTTCATGTTCATGTTACACTTCGGAGGACCGGATATATCCCATCATCATACACGCTGTACAGAGGGAAATGCAGGAAAAGGGCAAAATAAACAGAGTGAACCCAGTAGCGGCCATTTGTTTTCTCTCCCTACATCACCGTATTACGAGAACGTCTAGTATAGCAAAATGGTCTATATATAATTGAGACAACAAAAAAAAGGATAAAATACACGAGAGGATCGAAATAATGTATAAACCATGAAAAGGATGTAGCAAGAGATACTTCAATTAAAAATAATATCATAATAATCTAGAAGTCTATTGTTCTTATTAAGTTGTATTAATTTAAGATAATTTAAAACTGAATGTCAGTGTATTATATATATATATATATACACACATACACACACACACACACACTGTCAACTTGCCATCTGCAATCATTGTTAAAAACAAAAGTGTTGATTTACATAAAATAAGGTTTAAATGTCAAAATTAAAGATGATTAAACTCTATGTGGCTATTGCATTTTTTTATAGTTTACTTTTATACATAAATAATAACCTGATTTATGGCTTTATATAGTTAAGCAAAACAGCTAATTAAAGTTTAAATCTGATTAATCAGAAAAACAATTGGCCAACTAATCGATTATCAAAATAATCGTTAGTTGCAGCCCTACACCTCACACACCTGAGCAAGAACACACTGCACATGTCCTGAGTTCAGTATAATAAATCACACACACACCTGTCTCACGTCCCTGCGCTCAGAATAATAATAACAACACAAACACACACATCTCATGTTTATGCGTTCAGTGTAATAATCACACACACACACACACCTGTTGCAGACACAGTCTCTCTCTCTGCACACAACCAGGACAATAGTATCGCATGTGTCTCACATCTATACACACACACACACACACACACACACACAGGAATGACGTCAGTATGATCATCAGCCTCCTCTCGTGTCCACACACACACACACACCTTTGTCCAACGGGTTGGTCCTGTTCTCCATGCCTTGTCCAGTGCCTGGTGTCTCTACAGCACCTCCACATGTCCACATGTCCTCCGCACCTGTCTGTCCATCATGATGAAGATGATGATGATGATGATGGACACACTTCCTCACACTGTCCCTCTTGTCTTCAGAACCGCAGAAACCCGGCATGAAGTTGAGATGTTCAGGAGCTCTCACACACACACACACACACACACACACACACACTCACTCACTCTGCTCCGCGTGCCGTGGCGGTAATAACACTGTAGCGCGCGCGCTAATAAGCGGCCGCTCTGATGTAGAAACTAAAGTTCACTTCCGTTCAGCCGCGACTTCAGTCACCTCCGTGTTAGTGTTCCTGCTTCATCACACACACACACACACACACACACACACACACACGCGGAGACACAAAGTTCAGAGACTTTCCCCCGACATGTTAAATCCGCGCTCGCGCTCGTTGCGTCCGGCAGAGAAGCTGCTCTCGGTGTTGGAGATCAAAGGCGAAGATCAAACAGGTTGTGTTACCTGCTCTGCCGCCGCGGCCGCCGCCATCTTAACACGAACTCGCCGAGCCGGGGAGCGCACTGCGCATGCGCAGACACGCCGCGCACCTGTCCACGGTGAGCCCGGGGACTTTCAGTGAGTGAGGACCGTGCAGGACGGTGAGGTCCGTCCACACACACACACACACACACACACACACGGGGCCCCCTGCGGATCAAACATAAAGTGTCCTTCAAACACTGTCAATCACACATCAATCACACATCAACCTCACATCACTCGAGGTCTCTGAGGAAAGTTTCAGGAAGTCTGTGGTGGTATGTTGGGGAATCTGGGACATGTTCAAGATTCATTTTGTGGGATTTGGGACATCAGCAGCACTAGGAGGCAACTTGGAAATGAAGAATTTAGTGTGTGTGTGTGTGTGTGTGTTTGTGTTTGATTGTGTTTTTTTGTTTTTTTGTTTTGTTTTGTTTTGTTTTTTTAGGGAATTCTTAAAAAATTTGGGACACCTGAAATATTTTATATATATATATTTGGAAAATATTAAATTTGTGGTGGCATGTTGGGGAATCTGGGACATGTTTATGATTAATTTGTGATGACATTTGGGATTTGAGACATTATCAGCACTAGCGGATGTGGAAATAACAGACAAGATTTTTTTTGAAGAATTTAGTGTGTGGGTGGGGGGGGGGGGGTGGACCACTTGTATGGGCCAGGGGTAGCTCAGTGGTTAAGGCATTGGACTACAGTTCAGAAGATCCCAGGTTCAAACCCCACAACCACCAAGTTGCCACTGTTGGGCCCTTGAGCAAGGCCCTTAACCCTCAACTGCTCAGATGTGTAATGAGATTTGTGGATAAGAGCATCTGCTAAATGCCTATATGTATGGGAAACCACTTATAAGAATTGGGAATAAAAATCTCCAGGATGTTTGGGAAGCTGTAATACTGTTTGAATTTTTTATTTATTTATTTATTTTGCCATTAATGAAACAAACACTACTCACATTCCCAACACATGAATGCTCTTCTAAAATCTTGAAAGTATGTTTCGGGAAATTTTATTAAAAAAATGTCTGGAAATTATGTCTAAGAAATTTGTGGTAGCATCTCTTTGGGAATCTGGAACATGTTTAAGAATTTGTGATGAAATTTTCGACTTTGGAGTGGGATCAGCATGAGGAGGTTTGGGGAGGTCGTTTATAAATTGGAGGAGAGATTTTTGGAATTTAGGGTGTGTTTGGGAATTTGGGGAACCACTTTCCAGAATTGGGAACAAAATTGTTTAGGACGTTTCAACAATTAGAGACATTGATATAACTGGAATATCTTATTATTAAACAGGGGACTGCAGGTTCAAGGAATTTGTTTTAGTGTCTTATGGAGTTCAGGAGAGTATCTTTGTGAATTTGGATGAAAGAATTTTGGTGCTTTATTCACCTTACACGTTCAGGGTTTAAGGTAAACTTACTTTACTTTACTGCCTCAACTGGACCATGTACATTTCAGATAGTTATAGTTTTTCCACAATGAATGTGAAGAGAAGTGAATTCCTGAAGTCTGGGAGATGTAAAAAAAAAAAAAAAATCAGAGAAGCCTCTGATATAATGAATGATTTCACTGAATTTTTGTTCTGGGATCTTTCATACGGCATCAACCGCCTTACACATTACGAAATTCCTTACCATTGGTTGTCGTTCTTTCCCATATGATGTTAAGACGCCTGAGATTACGCAACACAGGAAGGTCTATGAAGAAATTCGGAGCCAGTGTAAGATCAGGACACTCTGTGTGGTCAACGGGAACCTCGGGATCTCCCTAGTGTGGAACAGGGGTTACACGGTGAACCGCGAGGAGATTGTCACGCCACCAGCCACCACATGATGTCCAGGCTGTTTGGCGGAACAATGTGCATAAACATCATTCATGTGCACAGAAGTCAATCCTCAAAGACTTCCTGCTTCTGTAACTGCTGGTGTTTCCCCATGCACCCCAGCCAACTTCCTCTTACAACACAGAACTATGAAATATCTGAGTCACATGAACATGAGGAGGGTGTGTGTGTGAGTGTGTGTGGAGGCCTCGGGGCTAGGAAAATGATTTAAAGAGCTGATGTGCCTCTTCTGCCTTACACCACCGCTATGTCGGATTCTAATTGATTTATTTTCTTTAACGGCATCTCTGACAGGTTTATACATGACTTTAGATAACAGTGCAGAATAACAGAACACAGTTCTGAGAGTAAAACCTCCCTATATAATCCCCTGCGACACTAATGCACTTCACTAGCATTTCACTAGTGTGCGTGGACACCATCAAGGTAGGAGAGTTATCTCAGTACGCCACATCAGTCTGAAACGCCGGCCTCCCAGGAAACTCATTTAGCGGAAATGTCTTGTAGTGAGGTCAAGACTGTACGGGGGATGTGGCAATAACCCCCGGCCGAGTTCCTTTAATGTGCAAGTGGTGTTGGTGAATGATTGTGTGTACAGTTCATTTTCAAGACTCAGTCATTCACGGACCTGCTTTAATACGTTTGCACCGCTCAAATATTTTACTGCGGTAAACTACGCTTGAAGTCTTCTGTTAACATCAGTCGCTTGTTTCTCGCCTTCATTCACCAGAAAGTCCCGATCTGACTCGAACGTCCACCGTATTAATGTTCTTGGTCTTTTTTTTTGTTGTTGTTCATCATTTCTACAGCAACAGCTTACTCACAGAGATGAACAAATTAAAATAAGTGTGCTATTTGTGATATGGAGAAGTTTATGGAAGGAGTCTCCAGTGTCAGCTCGTGAGTTAAGACTTTTTCCAGATAGGGAAGTTTATACTGTACCTGGTGGTTTCTGGAAAAGGAAGTTCTCTAATAATTGCTGCAACAAGCAACTGTAAGGTGTATCTTGTTTCATATATGTTCCGCATCATTCAACCATGAATAGAAAGTAGGAGATATTGTTCTTTAAGTAATAAAATAATGTAAAATCGTTGGTAAACTCTTGCGGTATAAGAGAACCAGCTCACTCGGGATGGGAACAGTAACTCGCGTTACGGGAGAATTTTTCGAAAACAACAGAAAACAGTAGTGATGTTACTGCGGCACAGAAGCGCCGAAGCTTGTATCGAGCAGAAGGGGGCGTGTCCAAACAAAGCTTCGCTGAGACCAACAAGAAACAAAGCCTCACGCTTGCTGAAATCATGTGACTGAATCATTATATTGGAGATTTTTGTTCTTAAATTCATAAATCAAGATTCAGGAAAACTTTTTTTCCCCCCCGTCATTTCACAATGAACTTTACATTGACCTCCTATATAATATTTCACTTCAGTGAACGAAAATGCACACAAAATCTTTCCGTTTATATGAATGACCTCAATTTATGTCATAAACTTGCCTCCTCCATCTCTCATTATTTTTATATAGGTTCTATTATTTATATAAAATTTACTGTATATATTATTTATAGTTATATATTCTGATCAAACATTCCAAACAGTGGTTTGTTAGTTGTGCTAATGTTTGTTTATAATTAAGAAAGAAAAGGACTTCACTATTTGTTCTTCACATTTCCTTTCTGTCCTAAAGTTAATTTGTAAAGATTCAGAGACTGTGATTACCTGCATACACATTTGATAATGTAAAAATAACTTTGTCCACTAGATGGCAGTACAATGATCCCTTGAATGAAATGAACCTTTTTGGTGAAGCAATTGGCTGGGAAGCCTCGACACCCAAGTGATACTTTTCCTTTCCTCCTGTAACTGACACACAGAGCGGTTTATATACACCTGACCTCTTCATACACATTTCTAGTTGGTGAACATAACAGGGACACGGCCACAAACCTTAGGAAGCATATGACACAATAATCGAGGCAGCAAAACAAATGTACTCAATCCTTTATTAGATTCAGAAACTCAACAATGAAACAAATCTCTGGTGGATTTTATACGTGAAACCAGAACGATGGGACCATGTTTTTGGGGGGTGTTTCGGTGGCACTGAGGCGTCGAGGTGATGGACACGGGGTCGCAGGTGGTGATGATGGAGTGATGAAAACCCCACCGGGCTGCATAGATGAGAAGTTACAAACAGGAACAAAAGGAAGAAGGAAAAAAAAATAATAACCCTCAGTGCTTCAAAGTGCGATCCTGACTCGCATTCGGGAAGCGCGTTCCCTCTGAACACACACAAAAAAAAATAATAATCATGGAACAGAAGTCTAGAATGAGTAAGCACTACTCCGCTCTCACACGCAAAACGTTGTGGTCTCTCGCAAACATATTAAACGCTAACAACCTCAGATACATGTTTTTTTTTTTTTATTTATTATTCTTATTATTTTTTTCGAGGACCCACACATCCCCACTCACACAATAATTAAAAAGCAAAAAAAAAGAAAACTTAAACACTTTTTCTTTAGCAGATTTAAAACGTTTCGCAGTGTAAAGCAAAGCAAATTGTGGACTGTGACGTCCGATTACTATCTGACTCGCCTCACCGACCTCGTGCATCCGTAGATCCGTTACATTTCTTTTTCTTGCGAACCTCGTTTTTCTTTATTTTTTTTGCAGATGTCAGGTGTAGTCCAGGCTGGAATAGTAGTAATGATAATATTTATAATAAATTAATAGTAATAATAATAATGCTTATTTAGTTGTATCTGTTTTTTTTATATATATTTATTAAAAAAAAAAAAAAAAAAAAAAAAAAAGGTACCACCTTTGGACGTGTATTAGAAAAATATTTATATATTCGGAATTCGATCCATTTTACTCGTTCATAAAGCGAGTGGTGTGTTAAAGATGGTTTGATTAATTCATTAAATTAATTTAAATGTACTGTACTCATTTCTTCTTTGTTTCCCTCCCAAAAAAAATCTTTAATAAAATATGAAACGCAACGTGTGCTTCATCCATTGTGTGCATCACACTATTGCGGCCACCAGGAGGCGCAATCAGAAACTAAACCACTGCTAAATTCAGGACTGTTACAGGATGTTCCAGAAGTCAGAGCAGCCAAGGGTTTCACATTTAATGCCCGAACCAACAATAATTAATACAATTATTTTTAATACAAATTGAGATCTCGCTTATGCCTAAAATGCTGAGTTAAACTGAAAGAGCAGCTCAACGACACGGAGCGTCAACTCCATACATTAAGAAATGAAAGATAAAACGAACCGAACCTAATTAGGCGTCAGGATGCCGGTGAATATTTTTTAACTGGACTATAAAATGAGTAATAATAATAATAAAACAAGAATTCAGTTTTCTACAAGATAAGTGTTGTGAAACAATACAATATCAGACATAAATAAATATCTAAACCACAACTGGTCTGCAATTTATTTACAAGTCAAAAAAAAAAAAAAAGTGTATTTTTGTATTTGCTCAAAAAAAAAAAAAAAAAAAAACACCATCAGCTTGACTGGCTACATGATGGGAGTAACAAAAATTAAATAAATAAAAAAATAACACTAATAGTGCTGCACTTTCTTTTAGTTATTATTTCGTGCTAGGTTTCTTTAAAAAAAAAAAAAAAAAAAAAAAAGTAATGCAATACAAAGACCCATGAAAGAAAGACGTGCGTCCTTGACACAGGACAGGACATGTCTTTCAAGAGCAGCCTTAAGGTTTGGTTGCTGTGGGAATATTAACAAGATCTCTCACATCCCTAAATGTGAAACCCCTGACGCCACTACTGTCACCTAGAACAACCTTCAAAAATAAAAAATAAACTTTTAAACAACAAATGACTAACAATTATATAATTATAATAATAATATTAAGAATAATAAGTAGTTGAGCTGGCTCAGTGGGCAGATGAGAGATCGACAATGTGAAGGCCAAAGTTGTCCGAGTATGTGTGCGTGCGTCTTTTCATGTAGTGTTTGTGTTCATGAATCTTCGTGCTGGTCTTCACTCGGTACGCGTTAACGTCCATCACTTTTTCTTATTTGCTAGAACGTTCTAGGACAGGTGGTGAGGAAGGTAAAGAAAACCAAATGAAGTAAAATTTAAAAAAAAAAAAAAAAAAAACCTCAATCCTACTACGAGGAAGCACAAAGTGTGCGATTTTGAAAAATTCCACCGAGCAAACGTAGCCGAACAGCACAGGCACGACTGTTAACTGCATTTAACTCATGCGCTTTCAGTTACGGGGCTAACAGGACATCGGGGGGAAAAGTTACTTTTTATATATGTTTTTAAATTAATAAATAAAATGATTTAAATGTAGGTCAAATTTTATTTAATTAAAAAAATAAAATAATTCTTTTTTTTTTTTTTGCCTTTTTTAAAATTTATTTATTTTGTGAAATGCAGCCTCGTAACTTTCGCACGAATCACTAAAGAAGAATAAAGTCATACTCTGAGCTGGCTATTTTTGCTTTAACAGCAATGCTTAAATTAATAATATTTTATTACACTTTGTTTAGATTTTTTGTTTAATATATATATTTCCACGCCGCACCATGGCCGTCATGCTACCGGCTTCCTTTAAAAAAAAATAAATAAAAATAACGCAGCAACCCACACCAAAAAACACGCAAAAAAAAGTGAGAAAAGAAGAATCTCATATCTCCAAGCAATTAAAACCGTTACATTCTGCAAATAAACTTAGAATATGACGCGAGCGAGGATAATGAGCGCCTTGGCGTCAAGTAGCACGTTGGCCTTTGTTTTAGGTGGGGGAGACGCATATTTGCGACGTGCGACAATTTATCCGCTGTGACGGAAACGATGCGAGTGATTCTAAAGCATCAAACGATTGCACTTTTTTTTGTGCTACAGATCTCTCGTCAAAAAAAAAAAAAATTTAAATGAGGTTGCACCTATAGCTTATATCTGCGTTTTTATTTATGTTTATTCAATAACTATTTTTAATGCATACGCTGTAAACTGTAAAAAGGAAATGCAGAACTCAAACCTTTTCTTTTTCCACGCTTTCTTAGTTGCCCTCCCACTGATTTGATACGCTACATAGAGAGGATACTCATGTGGGGGGAGTTTCAACTGTACAAATCTGACCTATTGTTCAAGAATCAGAAGACCAAAAAGAAGAAGAAAAAAAAAAAAAAAAGTTGCTTTCTCACACTTTTTCCTAATCTGTGACTATAGTGAAGATCACTCCTTTGAACTGGCAGAAAATAATAAATCAAAAGGATAATACATCTGGCTTAAGAAAGCGACTATGGGGCTTTCGGATGTTTTGTGTCATTACTCTTAGGGTTCAGTTAACTGTAAGGAGTGACACTAGTGTGAGAAAGACACGCATGCACACACACCCCTCTCAGAATGGAACACTACAACGCTACTCTAGAGATGAGGTTCAAGTAAAGATCACCCGACTCAACTATGAAGCATTAGAACCTACACACACACACACGCGCAGAGCTCCCCTTCGATTAATTTTCTAATAGATGGTACTGACTACAGAGCATAGGATGACAGGAGGGGGGTAAGGGTGGGGGTTGGGTCAAAACTTAAAGACTAATAGGAGGTTTTAGATGATGTTCTGTTCTGATGAAGCTGCTCCTCATCAGCGTCCTCTGCTGGGATTTAAGCGTTGAAGGAGGAAAAGAGCCGAAGTGGTTCCGGCTCGGGTTCAGCTTTAACATGCCTCTGCGCTAGGCAGCAAACTCATATGTTACTGCTTTCTGCTAAAACAAGAGAGATTGATTTAAGTTTGCACTCTTCATCTGCACATCTCTCCCCCCACACAATGAGGAAACCCGAGAAGTCGCATACCTGTGCATCGAGTTCCTGAAAACATGGAGGAACAAAGCGTGTTCTGCCACCAGCAGTCCTCACGCTGGCTGCTCAACAGGGGAAACTGACGAGAAGAGAAGCAGACAAACAATTAGAGAGAACCCGAACAAACATGACTACATGGACCGTGTTCATGACGCGGCTCTTACCTCATGCACATCTTCGACCACGTCATAAGATTTCTCAAACTTCAGAGGACTTGCTCCGACACACCTACAGGACTCTTCCTTCTGAGGTGTGTCCGCAGGTGCCTCGACGAGAGAGCTCACGGCCACGGCCGTCGGTGCGGATTTCCCCTCCATTTCGCAGTCTAAACAAATCTCTGGCTCGACGGCCACCAGAGTCGGTCCCCCGCCTTCCTGGGAATCGAGCGACGTCTGGGCGCTCTTCTCCATGCCCGACTTCTTTAACCTGGGTAAAAATTTACCAGATTCCAGTTCAGACTTTCCGTAGTAAGGGCCTTCGCACTCCGCATCTTCCTCCAGGGGTTTGAGGTCCGCCTGTGGGTCATCGAAGAGGTCTGTCTGACCTGTAACGGGAAGACTCGCCTCCTCTTTTTCAGACTCGCCGTCCGATACGCTGCACCAACCTGGAGAAAGTTCCGAAGCGGATATCGGCCGGAAGTGAGTCCTCGGGGATATGCGGATGGCCCGGTACTGAGTGCGGTTGATGCCATACAGCCTCGGACTGAACGGCTCGTTGTCGGAGTTCGAGCACAATATGGACTTTGGCTTGAATCCTGGGCTGAACGAGGCCATGTCTTCCGGTTCAAAGGAGCATTCGACGTGCAGGACCTGGGAGAAAGGGTTATCGAGGTCAAACGGGTAATCGAGTCCTTGCTGCTCTCCACAATAGCCTCCACAGGATCCAAGTAAATCTTCATGGAAGATAACAGAAAATCCCTTATTCAGTCCATCCCCCGACCCTTTGGTGGCCTGACTGTTTTGTCCGAAAGACACCAAAGGTCGCCACAGGGGCTTATGGCCTGGAGCAAAGCAACCGCCCGTGTTCATGAACACATCCGTCCCAGCAATGGTCACCACATCAGACGAGGAAGCCGACGCGCACTGCAACAGGTTCCCGCAAGTGTTGATGGGTGGAACCACGGTCCACTCTTTGTCACCGCTTAAAGTCTTTAGTTCTCCGTACACTCCCCCAAGAATAAACGATGTATTGTCCTTCTCTGAACGAACATCCCACGGCCTGGCAGGCGTTGCATAGTCCCCTCCATCCACTTTGGAAACTTTATTTTTGGCCAGGCCTTGGTCCTCCTTCTGACTCTCCCACAGGTGGTACTCTGAACGTTGCACAGCCTTCTTTTCTATGGGCTCCTCGTTCTCAAGACAGCCACACTGATAGCTGGGCGTCTCCTCGGAAAACACATCGTCGTCTTCTTGCTCCACTTCAAGAGCCAAGATGCAATCCCGGTCTCCGATGGCCATCCAGATATCCTTTATTATTCCTGAGCTGTATTCATCATTTTGTTGATTGGCATCTTCTGGAAACAAAGCCGTGCTGTACTGTTTGCTCTCATCCTGCTCCAACGCTATTCCGCAAATGGACTCCAGTTTAGAGACCTTGCCGAAGCTCTGATTGGACATCCTGCCTGCATTCATTTCATCTTGCTGGTGAGTTGGGCTCTCCTGCAAGAAATCCAAAAACTCCTCCTCCAGGTAAGAAGTCGAAACGGGAGGGATCAGGCAGCCGACGTCGTCGCAGCCGAACGGCGAGGACTCGTCCGCTTGGCCGGCGACCGGCTCAATGTCCGAGCGCGTCTCCTCCGAGTGGGACCAGGGACTGCATGTTCTCGTTGACAGGTTCGAGCAGTGTTCGTTCTCGTCGAAGGCACTGTTTTTGGTCCAGATTAGCAAGCGGGACTGTTTGTTTGCGTGGGGATCTAAACAGCTACTCGAATCTACGTTTTCGCGACTGGACGTGAGCGAGTCGCAGGAAAAGGGGAAAGCGGAGCCATCGCGATGCACTTCAAAGAGCGAGAAACAGGAGTTCCGGGCCGATGTGCTCCCGCTCAGATCCTGGAAAGCGCCCGACAGCCCGCCCACGTCGAATGGCACGCTGCCGAACAGCGGGGATAGCCTGACCGGAGAGTCCCCCGCGCAGCTCTCGCCTTCCAACTCCTCAGAACTAGATGATGAGCAGCACTCCCACATGTGAGCGATGTTTTCCATGTCCTGCGTGAGAATCACGTCATCTCCCGAAGCTCCCAAAGAATCCACCTTTATTGCACTTTCCGCCTGCAGTTCAAAGCCGTCTAAAACTACACAACGCCCTGCTGCCTCAATGTCTCTCGGCTCATTGCTCTTCTGCCGGATCATGTTCAAGATCCGGCTTTCTTGTACTGCATCTGAGGCACTGGGATCCAATATGGATTGATATATATCGACTTCATAGAAGTGAGTGAATTCAGACAGATGCTCATCATCTAAATCTTTACCATCCTCGGGAAGAGGGCAGCTTGAGGTCCCGTTCAGTTCGGCGGCCTCCTCGTTTCCCTCGCTCGACACCTCGATGAAGTGACCGTCCACGAAAGTGCCCGCGGCGAGGTACGCCCTTTGAAAGGAAGCGTTCGCGATGCAGATCCCTTGGACCTGTTCGGACAGACTGTCTACACTAGCCAGATCGCTAGGGGAATCCGGTTTGCTCCGATACTTTGTCTCTAGTTTGCTCCAGCCGAAAGGGACGAAATATTCCGATATGGGCTCGGTGTACCATAGGGGTTCTTCCATATATTCCCTGTTATTGGCTTCACCTCCAGACTCTTTCAAATCAACCCAGCTGGGGTCTTTTCGAAGCTCCCTTAATGGCTTTTTGCCCTTCTTCATGTAGTGCTTCAAAGGGCCTTCGGAGGCACTGTAACTGCCACCTGTGTTTCTGCGCTCTTCTTTATCGATAGCCTTCAGGGACAGTTTGACCTGCCCACTGCTCCGCCCTTTCTTGTTTCTGCCGCCAACCTCGCGAGACTTGTGTCTGACCCGTGCTCCTTTGCAGGTCTTCGCCTCGCCCTGGTTGCCGCTGGAGCTCGAGCCGCCCTCACTGGAGCCGGACGACCAGGACCGGGGACGGTGACCCAGGTCGGATCGATGCCTGGCGTGCCTCCTGTTCTGAGAAACGACCTGGTCACCGCAACCCCCGGAGACGCCCCCGTGGTATCGGTTCTCTTTTTCTTTCTTGTTGCGTCGCTGCTGAGCCTTCTCGTTGGTGGTGGTGGTAGTGGTGACGACTGGCGCGTCGGGGGTTTTGTCCTTAAAGACTTCGCCCTCACTGGTGCAGTCTTTCGGGGAGGAGGTGTCGGTGCTTGTCTGGGGGGCGGCAGATGAGGAGCTGGAATTTGCACTTGCTTTAGCCTTGTTCCACACGGTCATGATCTCTTGGAGACAAACAGGTTTCTCTGACAGAGGCGGAAAGGCTTCGTAGTACCTTCAAATAAACAGAAAAAAAATCTCTTAGTACAAGTTTAATAAAAGTATATAAACATTTTTAGAGTTGAGTTAAAAGTGCCTTACATTTCCACCTGGTCTTTAGAAGAAGGCGATTCGGCCAATTCGGGAGATCGGGATTCATCGGACTTCTTGATGGTTTGCTTTTCTTTTTCTGCAACACGATCAACCAAGACAGCCTTTTATTAACACATGCATTATAAATATATAAAATGTTAAATTGCAATGCACTGTTGAGCTGCTCTGAAGTAATGTAGAGGGGGAAATAAAAAGTCGACAAATTAACAGAAAAAAATTACCACTAAAATATTAAGGGAATGAAAATCCTAGACCGAGAAAATATAGTCAACAAAAAAAAATTTAATAAAATAAATTTATATAAACTTGTATAAATATTTTAATAATAAATTTTAGTGTTGCATGTTATTTATGGAAATATTATTAATAATTTATTTTTATATCAAATACAACATTTTCTTTTTCTGAAGTGTGTATACATTTTTTTGGCTGGCTCTGTATATAAAATGACATCTTAATGCATCATTAACACTGAATGAACAAATGAAAATGGGAAAAAGAAGAGGGACAGGGAAAAAAATTATCTACAGAATCAAAGATCATGTTGAAAACTGAAGCATTAAAACCTGTTTTAAACAAACCTTTTTGTTTGTTCTGAATGTCCTTGAGCTTGGAGCAAAGCTCCTCGACCAAACTTTCAACTCCAGAGTTCTGACATGGGGAGAGGGAGGGGAAAAAAAATATCAATAAATCAAGCCAAAAAAAAAAAATAAAGGAGTTATGCAATTGCTTGGCTACTAATCATTAACATTTTAAAAACAGGACCAAGTTTGTGCTTTTATACGAAAATACTCAACTTGAGCGACTCTGCTTTACCGGTATTTGCATAAAGCTCTAAAGTGTCTCTTACGCCACACTGAAAGCTGGATTTCTTCACACAAGCTCATATGAACCAAACACAGTGAATATTTCTTTAAAAAAAAAATAAAATAAATAAAACATCAGGTCTTACTTCATCTGAAGCAGAACGGAGACACTGCACCGCGGCCTGCTTCTTCATCTCCTCCAGACTCAGGTCCGTCCCTCCCTTCCTCCGGCTCTTCCCCCATTTCTTGCCGGCGCCCTTCTCCCATCCCAGGAAGATGTCGTTCTCCTGCAGCATGGGTGTGACCAGACATGTGATCTCTTTCACTCTCTATTAAAAACCTTGATTTCCTAACAAAATTGATCAGCTGAAGAAAAATGTTAAAGCGCCTCACAGTTCCTCAAAATCAAGCAAGCTCGCAACACGATGATTAATTTGATCTAAATCTATTCCGAGTCACCAAAAATGGTTTGACTGAGCGACGGGTTAGTTAGTGACTCAGCGTGGGGGCCCTCGATGACCAGAGATACACCATCGCTAAACCAGGAAGTAAAAGTGTGAAGAGCTGGCAGTTGTTGACATTGTAACTTTGGCAGGAAGCGAGTCGGGGCGATAGATCGACCCGAGAAGAACTTTCATTTCCCTTTCTGGGACATCTATCAAGACTTTTTTGCCATGCCTCGCTGGCTTAGATTATTATCGACATTAAAAACATCCTGATTAAAAAACAAACAAACAGCCGTACCTGGTCCTGCAGATCGTAGTCATAGCTGTCGTGCAGCAGGAGGCTGAGGACGTATCGAGTGTAGATCATGGCGTCTATGCCGCATTTCTCCAGCTCCTGGCCCAGCCAGCTCTGCACCGGACCCAGGGACTGCAGCAGCGACATATCGGACGGGGACAGAGAGCCCAGCAACGACACACTCTCGGGAGGGGTAGCACCGGACGACGAGTCTCCGCTTACGGGACGCATGGGAGGTTGGGGTTGGGGGGGTCGAGAGAGAGAGAGGGTTGGGGGGGGAATAGGGGTCACGATCTTATGTAGGAGCCATGTTGAAATACGGGGACATCGTCCCGGTCTGTCTTCAAGAGGAAGTGATCGAGACTTAAAAGTGTAGTTGGGAAAGGAGGGGGGGGGTTCACTCCAGTTGGACGGACAGGGAGAGGACTACATGGAGGTGGAGGCTCATGTAGAGATTTTTTTTTTGGTAAAGGAGGAGGGGGGCGGGGCACTCTAATCTTCGGGCATGGTTCAGAGAGGCGGGTGTACAGGTGCCTTTTTGTATTTACAGAAAGACAAAGAGCGTGCTCAGTTTGAGATCAGAGAGCTTCATGGTGGGTGACGGACAGCTCCGGAATCACCTGGAACAAGTGAATGAAAAAAAATTTTTTAAATTAAATCAGGGTGAAAACTCCTAACATAACCACTGTGATGGAGACGACCGTACAGACCATCCTAATGCACATCTACTGTATACAAAGGGAAGTCAGGACACGGTCCATTAGGAAACACGGGACAGCAAGTTTTTTTTTGTTTTTCCAACGCCTCATCAGATTCTATGGCTATATTCATGACGAGTCAGTTGTTCTTATCCGATATTAAAACTAGATAAGATGTTTCGGATTCACTTTTTACTTGTTTAAAATCTTTCAAAAGTTCCTCACAATAGTAAAAGTATTATTAATATGACAGAAGCCACACACATTTTTACTATAGAGTGTCTGAGAGTCTTTTAATTCTGCATCGTGTATAAATGATTCGGTCACAACGATAATTCAAAAGGAATTCTATTGTTTTGCTCCAACGTCAGGATTTATTTCAGGTATTAAATTTTTTTAAATCACTGATTCTGTTCTGGTCGATGTTTATTTTTTAATGTATTATGGCAAGTCCCTGATTAACGAACAGATCCAATTAATAAGTCGTATTTGTTCTTAAGTCCGACAAGTGAGTGACACGAATATACAATCCACCTGACTTGTTTCTGGCCCTGTAGGCCATCAGCTCAGTGGAGATGTTCTCCGCTGTATTGGACTGTGAACTCTCTTGTTGAGGGTTTATTGCAATATTAGGATATTTTTCACCATCAAGACAGACAGAAAAGGTGGAAGTTCATAACATGAATGCTGGTAAATCGGGGACTACCTATGTTAAAATGATGGGATTTTTTTTTTTTAATAAACATTATGATTTCCACGACTGTTGGATGATCTGTTTATATAATTTTCCATCGCTCCGAGACATGATTTGGAGTCCGTTATTGTTAGGAAATCCTTCTGTAATGTAGATTCAATCAACTTCAAAGCCACTTAAAAAAAAAATAATCAATGTAAATCTTTGATTTGGGATGTGTGAACCCTAACGCAGTAAATTTGTTGCAGAAGCCGCCGCCGCGAACTCATTTCCTGATTCTGATCCGTCCAGGTATTACTGCTGTGGTAGTAAAAAGTTAGTTTTTTCTCTCTCATGTCCAGAAACTGCTGATATTCGTTCGGATGGGTTTCATCCGTGTTTTTTTTTCTTCTCCTAAATCCAGATAAAGTCTTTTTATTAGTAATGATTAGTTGACCTTGTTAAAAAAAAAAAAAAAAAAACCTTAAAAAGAGCGAGGAAAAACTTCTCATGAAGGAACTGTTACTGAAAAGCAGAAGCACTCGTTGCATAAAAATGTTCTGGGCAGCAATGTGTGTTTTTTACACTCTTACACAAGCAGCAGACGCTTAAGAGACGTGAAGTGTATTCTCGGGTGTACGCTCCTGCTCTTCCATCACGCAGTAATAATGAGTTCCCTGGTGATGTGAAAAGTGTTTGGGGATGGCGAGGTCGTGGGTGTTGAGTCTCGATGTCTAATATTTATAAAAATCGTGATACGTACAGAATCGCCATAAAAAAAAAAAAAAAAAAAAAACTGACCAACTCTATTAATATTTATTTACTACACCACAACCAAAAAATCTAATAATTTATTCACTGTATCACATAGCAGATATATCCCCCCTTCTTGTCCTTACCCTAAAAGGTCAAACACTACAGGAGATGTGCATACACACACTCAATGAGTCGACACCTGTCTAGATGACTTCATTAAAGAGTTCACATCACACAATAAATAAAAATTAAAAACTCCGTTATTAAACCGTACTCTGATCAGTCAGCGTTTTAATAAACACATCCGGTAGCGACAGAAACGCGCGCCTGTGGACCTGCACAAACAAAACACACAAATATGCTTCAGAATGGGGAAAAATAAATAAATAAATCCCGGATCTGGTTAGACGAGCCAAAAACAACGGATCGAGACGTTCGCGTGTTTGTCGTCTCGAACAGAAAACCCTCGTTTTTTTTTTTTTTTAAATAAACACGTCAGTCAGAAGAGTTTGACTTTAAGAAAGAGCCGATTGTCCTGAACACACTGGTTTCGTCTCACACTGCTTTCACACCTCCCTCTCGCTCGGTCCGGCTCAATCGGACTCTCATAAGGTTTGTTTGCTTTCGGGTCCGGTCTGAAGCGGTCTGTCTTGTGATCTGACCTCGGGCTGGACTCCGGGAGTCTAAGCACAGCGCCGCGTCTCTCTCTCTCTCTCTCTATACTTGCTGGAAATCCGCTCGCCTGGTCTGTAGCACGGCTCCGGGGAGAGGACGCTAGCTCCGGAGAACCCTGGCTATCTTCTTTAGTTAGCACGTCGCTGGGTGAGTTACCGCGATAAAAGTTAAAAAAAAAAAAAAAAAAAAAAAAAAAAGTCAATTAAATTTTATACTCCAGACGTCAGTATGGAATCTTCTTCCCGAGTTTGCGCTCTCGTCCTCACGAGACGGACTCGTTTAACAAACGAACGGCGGTAACGATGTCACATGACTCTCCCTGCAGTGAGGCGTTTGTGTTCTGTCGATAGTGACGTAGTGTAGTGAGAGGGAGGAGGAGCTTAAACACTTCTCTGTTAAAAAATAAAAATAAGAGATTACGCGTCCTGGATAACATTCAGTCCGGATTCTCCAGAATTCTCCTAATTGTGCGCGTGTGTGTTGACCATTTATGGTACAAGAATTAAAAAAAAAAAAAAAAAAAAAAAAAAAAGGAGGATATATATATACATATACACACACATACACACACACACATACATGTTCTATGAAGCGGATGTGATAAACACCATCCCCCTCTCCCCTCCTCATACACACGGTTGTGATTAATTCCGCCTCAGAGTTAGAGATCAGTCCGGTCTCCGTGGTGATAAACTCCTTCAGAATTATACAGGGATTAGGCCACGCCCACTCACGGCTCCACACGCCGGCAATGTTGATGAACCTGTCCTCAATTCACACCCCAGGTGTGTGTGTGTGTGTGTGTGTGTGTGTGTGTGTGTGTGTGTGTGTGTGTGAGTGAGAGAGAGAGAGAGAGAGAGAGAGAGAGAGAGAGAGAGAGATCCAGTCAGATGTCTTTACTCTTTAAAACATGGCTGAAGGTCATCGAGATCAAATCTATAAAAACTATTCAGTATTCCACAGATACTTGAACAGACACACGTTCCATCTTTATTCTAAGACTTATAAGCACTAGGCTCTAGGGGGCGTGGCCACGCTCAATCACAGGAGTTTAAAAGTGTCTCTGAAATTGTGTTGCTTGACATTTGAGATTAAGAGCGAGGGGAGAAAACAGAAAAGTAAAAACCCTTATGAACCACTTCTTAAAATTGATTTTTTTTTTGGTTCCGTCAAAATACAGTTGAAAAATTAGCTAATTCATATAAAGTTTGATGTGCATAAACAGCAGTTGCACCATGTATACAAACATTCTTAATTAGTAAATACTACATCATCGTCATTAAACGACTCCCTTGTGAATTAGGGACGTTAATCGATTTACTGCTTTCAAAAAAATCTAAACGCAGGCTTTACACCAATGAAGTTTGTTTTTTGAGGACATCGTTTCTTATTCGGCTGACTGAACTCCCCAAGCGAACTCAGTGTATTGGTTTTTATATTTAGAGGGGAACAAAATGTCACCGTAAAAAACAAATTTTTATTTATATATATTTTTTTTAATCAAGCATTTTACAGATAGATTTTTTTTAATTCAGTTGCATATCGTGATTCTTCTGTATCTGCGTCACCAAAAGTCTTCTCCAGAGAGATTATATACTTAAAGCTCAAGAACATTCACCGTTTAAAAAAAATAAATTAATAAAAATGGCTTTCTATTTTGTTTTTTACTTTTGAAATAAAAAAATAAAAAAATAAAAAAAATTGCCCACTGATGTGGATCCTAAACACTAAAAAACAAAAATGATCACGATTAGGACTCTTGTGACAAACAGACCAGCGCACAGTCCTGGATTTCAACAGACAAGCGCAATGTCTGCATCACGACATCCGGAGCTAAAACTGCAACAAAATACGGCGTGACACGAATAAAACACACCCACGAATATATATGTAAAGATGTGTAAAATTTCTCGGATTCTTCTGACGAGTTGACAGAGCTTTAAAAAAAACAATTTAAAAAATTAACTAAACACATTCCAGAGACGCCTGTGGTATCGCTCTGACGCACTCTCACTCCTTGTGATAATAATAATAATAATAATACTGTCTGAACAGGGCGTGTGCGAGATCACTCCATCAACCAACCAGTAAGGACAGGAAGAAAAAAGTTTTTCCTTTCTCTTTCTTTTCTTCTAAATGATCAAAGACGCAGAAACTAAATGACTATACACAAAAAAGCAAACCAAAAAACAAACAATAATTATACAATAGATATTAAAACAAAGTATAAAACACATTTCCCCATTCTTTCAATTAAACAAGCTTGATAATGCATTGTCTATTTTATTATAATTTACTCATTATTTATAGAAACTATATTGTTTTAGACAGAGACTCGAATTAAATCGCACTTACACATTAAAAAAAAACATAAAAAATAACTCATGAGAGCAGAATAAAGCGAAATACAACAGTGTGTGTTTGGTGACTCATTACTACACAACAGCGCTGTATTACGTTATTATATCCGGTTCATATTCCTGAGTTACTCAGTATTTATCGTCTGTATTTAATTTAGACAATGTTCTCAGTTAGTATGTTGTCTGGACCCGAGGCCTGGAGTGTGTGTGTGTGTCTCCGCCTCCCAGCACACTTCCTCACACACTTCCACTTAATAAGAATAATCCTGTCAAGGCTTCATCTTAAAATGACCGCTCAGACTTTCTTTTCCGTGATGAAAAAAAATATCCAGGGGAATAAAAAAAAATAAAAAGAGTAAAAAAAATTATAAAAATACTAAATAGATGTGAAGGGGGAAAAAACAGAAAAACACTGTTTCATTTAAGCAGGCTTGACCATGCATTAATTAAACATGTTATTTATTATTTTTATTGGGTGCTCATGAACAGCAAGTATTTACAGAGTATATTTTACCCCTTAATAATGAAACCAGTCAGATTATTGAGTAGCAATAATAATAAACAGTGTGTCGGTGACTCATTACTACACAACAGCTTTATTCTCTGGATTATAACCCGTCATTATTACCGCGTTAGTAGTTATTTACTGTCAGGATTTAAAACAGACTAGTTATTGATTCAGTTTTTTGTCTGGTTAGTCAGTTAGCATGTTAGCTAGCTAGCCTTCGCCTGAGGCCTGCTGTGTCCGCCTCCCAGTCAGTCCGCTTCCTCACCCGTCTCTCACACACACACACACACACACACACCACTCCGCACTTTAATAATCTCAATAATAACAACAACAATCATCATCATTATTCTTATGGCGTTTTTTTTTCTGGACGGAGATGTCTCTGTTTAGCTACACGAACTATGCTAGGCTAATCCAGGCTAGGCTAACCTCTTAGCTAACTAGCGCTCGTGACGTTTGTATCCAAGAGACGTTTAAATTCAAACGTAAACATTGCCGATACCGCGACTAAACACCGAGTCAGGCGAGACAACACCAACACCGACGCGTTATAGAGCATTAATAATGATCATATTAACGATAATAATGGTGTTAATTCGTACCTGTTTTCGGTGTAAGTCAAAGGGGGGAAAAGCGGAGCAGGAGAAGCGGTAACTTCTCTCCCGCTGCTGCCGGCCGCTCCACAGCTCGGGCTCTGACCCGTGTTTTTAATCCCGAGCCAGTTTAGCACAGGCAACTGCCGCCATTTCGGATCTGACCAGGACGCCGCGCGCGCGTCCACTCGAACGCTGCCTCCGAGCCAAGATGGCGTCGAGACGGGGCTCGGTTTCCGCGGCACTACTTTCCCACCCGTCTCCACGGCAACAAGACGGATCGCGACCGCCCTACTTAAACCTGACAGGCGTGTTCCTCCGCGCTGTATTGCATCAGAGCGTTAACTAGAGCCCGGTCTGAGAGGAAATGTCCTCTGAGTCTCTTTTACTTTGTAATAAATGTAAAATTATTCTAAATCTTTTTTAAAAAATACAATAATAATAATAATAATAATAAAATTGATCCAGCAACCCAAAGAATGTTACCAATATTACTAATTTCCAATACTATAATCATATTTTTGCATATAGAAACAATGAAAATATAAAAAAAAGACATGTAAATGAAGTAAAATATTTTATAAAATTTTATTTTTATATCGCTTTTAACAATGGTCATTGTCTCAAAGCAGCCTCACAAAAATGAAAGACATACGCCCCACCATAAGGATTTTCACTTTAAGAACTGAAGTTTTTGAAGAAATTTGCCTCAGCATTCGCATCCAGGAGCCGCTCAAAAATGAGGAAAGCCATGCGAAATGAGTTTGTATCTTTTTTTAGTCCATTTTTATTTTTTTTTTTTACATTTTAGTGACGATTTATTGATTTAGATTTAGTGAAGACACTAAAATGACACATGTTAATCAGGCGACAAGTAGAAAAGGGAGACACATTCAGTTTGGTTTTTAACGCAGCTGGTGCCAAGAGGAATCAGGTTGGAATCACGCCAAGAGGAGTGAGATTTTAATGCCTATTTTAAAAAAGATATTTGACATTATTTACATGTCTTGTTTTAATATACAATTTATTTTTATAGGCATCCTTACTGTTTATCTATAATGCCGCTTTCACACAATAAAAAATGGCAAACAAATCTTGTACACAAAAATGTCCATTTTTTTTATGCTAAACAATGTTTCGTCTCAAACTTGTCCATGCAAATGTGCTGTAAAATTTGCAAACTAGAAAATCCAACCCAAGTACAAGACTGTATATTGCATATTATTTTAAGCTTTCGTTTGTTGCTAATCTCTTGTTTATACAGTTTTTACCGATATGTTTCTTTTTTCAAATTTCTCTAATTAATACTCTTCATACTACAGTAATTCTCTTTAAATCTAAAGAGTCTTTATTAAACAGTAAGCACTTTAATCTGGCTGATTTTCAAATTTCCAGTATAGCACTTTAATATTTTCACATTACATACTTATAAATAAATATAAACAAACAAAGATTGAGCATGTGATAAACTGGTCGGAAAACAAAACGTCAGAAGTTGAGTTAGGTTGAGAAATAGAACGCGCGTTAAAAAACCACCAGACGGTGGAAACTATTTGTTCCCACATGCAATCTGACTTATAACCACTTAGTAACCTCACAAACAGTGTGTATGTGCTGTGTGTATAAGACGCTACGGCACCTTTTGTCTGTGGTATTTATCTACGCAACATTCTCCAAATAGTCTTTAGTGATTCATGTTCATACTTGCTGATTATAACCAGCCTTATCTGAGTTTTCGTTTTTCTGATCTTATTGTCACGTCTTTCTGCTTTACTGGACAGAAAAGACGAGCACAATAAACTCGACAAGAGGGCACGCTTTGTTCATTATCTCTGATTATCTTAACATCTCTGGATTGGATCAATCCCTTGATCAAGGCTTGTTATCAAGAGGAACAGAGTGACATCATCATCGTCATCGTCATTGTTGGTTCTCAGTCTGCAAACTTTCACCTGTGCAAGTGGTAGCTCAGTGTGTTAAAACTTTGAGTTAGTCATCAGAAGGCTGGCGGTCTGAGCCCCAGGTCCACCGTGGTGCTGCCACATATCACAGTGGTTAAGGCACATCAGGTGCCAGGTTCAAACCCCACCTCCACTACTATGTGTTTCTTAACTATTTGGTTTCACTCCCCAAACCACCACACCACCAGTAGAAGGTCCATCCAATGAGGAAAACTTCAAAACACTTTCGTACGTAGCTCTGGATAAGAGAGTCTGTCAATTGTGTAGATATATTATGATTTTTCGGGGTTTTTTTTTATTATTCTGTGAAGCTGCTTTGTGACAATGAATATTGTTAAAAGCGTTATATTAATAAACTGAATTGAAGTGAAATTGCTTCTACCTCCACCACCATCACTACTAACTAGATAGATATTCCCGATATCCAGCAGTAATAGAGACGGGACGGTAAGGCTCCAGGTTTTTGGTTGATCTGAGGATCCGTGTTCGAGCCCCACCGATGGTGAGTTGCCACACCACATACTAGCGTACTATACCCGGCCACTGCATCCCAAACCCAGATAAAATGGGAGGGTTGCGTCAGGAAGGTCTTTGGTGTAAAACCTGTGTCAAGTTGTTGTGCCGACTGATGGTCTTCTGTGGCGACCTCTTGGCGGGAGCAGCAGAAAAAATAACAACAACAATAAACACAGTAATACACAGAAAGGTTGTAGATGCCATTGCACACTGTATATCTTACATACAGTCAGTATACACGGTATATGTAATGTGAGAACTGATCACTAGTGCAATGCTAAGAACAAAAAGCTACCAGATTATTTAAATAAAGCCTATAAGTAGTAACAATAACAACAACAAAGAAAATGAATGAATAATACTAATAAGTACAACAAAGTGAAATGCAGTGCAACCTTGATGTGCAACTGCATTTATGACAAAGCAGCACTACTACCACTACTACAACCACCTCTACCACTACTACCACTACTACTCCTGCTAGATGGTCGCACCACTAAACTGCCACTATTGGGGCTCTTGAGCCTTAACTCCTGATACTGTATGAGATATAATGAGATGTATAATTAGACAAATTTAAGTCGCTCTGGATAATGAGTCTGGCAAGTGCCGTGAACGTGAATGACCTTGACTCCTGTCTCTCAAACAAAAAACTTGGCATATGCAAAGAATAAGACAGTTCACCGTGCAGTAAGGTGCTGTATACGTGACGTGACTCTTTGAATATTTGTTTTAAAGGGAATCTCTGGGCAATAAAAAAAGGGGGGGGGGGTGGGAAGCTTGGTTGGAAGGCACAGGTACACATTGAACTGCGACTAGCACTAGCAAACCCAAGAGACTTTACTGCAACATTCATCCAGTGTTACATCTGCAGTAATAAAGAATAAAAAAGCAGAAGAGCTACAGTATGACTTATATGGTGTGCTTTAACCACGTTAACAACATTAATAAAAGACATCCTCCCTTTCATGTTCTGAGTCACGCAGTCACTGTTTTGCATGCCAGAGTGTGTATAGCGATTATTTGGAGATAAGCAAATCGATGCAAATGTGTGTGGAACATCTTTTACACGCAAGCCAGCAGTCGAACTCGCTAACACACTCGTGGCTTGTGGTGTGTGGTTTGTCAGTGCATCCCAAAAGAAGGATTCTGGTTCATCCGGCTTCCTCTTCGGTTTGCCTCGGGGGTAGCTGAGTGCAGGCAGGATGGACGAGTTCCTGAGTGTAAAACAGTTACAGGCGCAGGTCTACAGAGTTTACATGAATAATCCATGAATTCTAGTACAGCAGCTTCTATATGAACGCCAGGACGTGTGAATCTAATAGTCCAGGCTCTCTGTAAGAGAAGGTTTATTTAACATTTACAAAAGGAGTCTCCAGCCAGAGGTAAGGACTAGCTATACTGATACCAACCAAGGAAATATAAAGACTATCACATGCTTCAGCTGAGACGGGTTTCTGCACTGCTGATCTCACACCATTAGGGGGCAGCATAGCACACTTGAAGGAAAATGCACCTGCATGAGGTCACAGACACCTGAGGTTCCCTAACTTCGTTACGAGTGATGTGGGTGTGCATGAAGCTCACCGTTTACCTTTGGAGAGCACGTCCAGAGCACGTCTAGAGCACCAAATATCAGCAAGAGCATCAAATTCCTTGGTCCCTCAACACCAGCTATTTACAGCTCCTTTAGCATCTTCCTGAGAAGGTTGAGAAAGGTCCAGCTTCCACCAGAGACTCTATCCATCTCCTATAAAGGGACTATCGGGAGCGTCCTAAGCAGCTGCATGACTGTTTGGGAATCGTCCCACCTCGGACCCTACAATGGATAGTGAGGACAGCGAGAAGGAGCTACATTGTCAAAATGCATGCCATTGTTTTGTATTGTTACAGTTTGCATAAGTGCACCTCATGTTGTCTTTTTGTATAATTCTTAGTTATTGTTCTTAATTTATGTTGTGTGTAGCACCTTGGTCCTGGAGGAACGTTGTTTGGCGTCACTGAACTGTATATGGTTGAAATAACAATAAACCCCTACTGACCTGGCAAATTCCTCCCTAGGGTGGAATCAGAGGGTTCAAACTTGTGATATCTGGCTGGTAGAATGAAGAGTTATCTGTTGGGTCACTTAGGAGCTGTAAAGTCATTAAGGTTTTCTGACATCTTCAGAGGAGGTGTTATTTCGAAAGAGAGAGGAAAAATCTGATGATGGAACATAATAATAGCTGCTATAACGTAAGAGAACAAGAACAAGAACAAACTAGTCTCGAGAGCATTAAATGTAAATATAAATAGGATTAAAAGTATGAGGTCATTATAATTAAAATAAAAATAAAAATATTGTAATGGTTGATACAGTAAACTGATGTAGCGTCAGAAGAATAAAACACCTGGGGATGCAATGTTATAGGAAATTAATCAGCGTCAGGGTGGTAACTTCACATCTTCATACTAATAAGATCCGGGAAGCTTTCAACAATAATTTGCTTATGAATCGATACTTTCACATCATCTGATACATCTGGACTATTGTGACTTTATTCCCCAATATCTACAATCCAAATGAATAGACCTATTTTTTCCTCTTAGACAGCTTTAGATCTCTTTTACTATGTTCCAATTTAAAGACAATGAAGACACAATGATGACAGTACATGTAATAGAAACTTTCCTAATCTTCAAACTAGTGTAAAGTATCAACATAACATAACATAATGTGACAAAGAAACGAACAACAAAAAAGCCTCTATGTATAGTCAGTACATGTTTTATTACTCATTGTGCATGAGAGGGCGCCACTGAGCTCAAAATATTACACTCTTCAAAAAAATAAAAAAAACAAGCTTTTCTTTTACTCTACAGACACCTCTAGAGCAACTGAAACATTCTGACTAGTCATAAAGCTTAAAAAAATTATAATCAATGGTTAGGTATTTTAAAAATAAATATTTAGAATTTATTTCTCTTTTAAACTTTGAGACACAAATATCTACTAAGAAACAACTAAAAGTCTGTATTTTTGAGCGTGAACAAAGATGTGCTTTTAAAATGAATAGAAAAAAAAATTGTATTCATTAATTATTTTATTTTAGGCTTCAATTGTGGTTCATGGCTTCTTAGCAAATTATCCTTCTTATGAGGGTCTTTTAAAACCCCTCCATTGGTAAAGACAGGAGATTGACGAGGCCATGCAAACCCCTTTCCTTTCTTTCATAGAGACCAGTCTCAGCGTTATCACGGCTGCACCTTTGATTGCATTGTCTTCTTGAGGCTCTTCAGATTCGGTTTTTCAGCTCATCAGGACTCTGTTGTGTCCTAGTATGTCACAGCACTCATGTTCCATCTGATGGTGCTGTTTGCAGACAAGCAGGTCATGATGCTCCCATCACCGTGCTTCACGCACACAACCGTTCTTTCTCTGAAGATGTTCTGTTTTTTCTGTTCCAAAAAGACGTATTTGTCTGAATACTTTTGCACAAACATTTCTGTGCGTGCTTTTAAGTAGGGGAGTTTAGAGTGAAGTGGAGGCACAGAGATGACTGAGGTACACTGAGGTGCTTTTCGTTCTTAGGGTAACTAGTGTTTCTGATGCTTTCAGTTCATCCTGCAACTGAAGCAAACTGCTGCACAGGAAGAGATGTTTAGGGGCATTAATATGGCTTCATTCTGAATAACTGAGTTTGTCCTGTTCTAAATACTTATTATTATTATTATTATTATTATTATTATTATTATTATAGTTGTTGTGTTTATTACCATACTGTACAGTATATTGCAAATACTGTTTATTCATGTCATCATTACTATGTTTATTTATGTTAATTTATAAAAAAAAATTTTAAACTATCATATGTTCTAGATTCGTTACATGTAAAGTGAAATATTTCAAGATTTTTCCATTTTAATGTTGATGATTATTTCTTACAGCTCCCAAAAACCATTATCTTAACATATTAGAATATTTAATTTCGAGTTTGAGGAAATTACACTTCATCTCTCGGTCTAGTTCAGTACAAGCATGGGGAAGACTACTGGTGTAACATTTGTCCAGAAGACCATCATCGACACCCATTACCAGGAGGGTAAGCCACAGAAGGTTCTACATTGAAGAATATTCATTGAAATTTCCACTGAAAAGGAAATGTGTCCTGAGAAAATGCACAAGCAACTGGGATGATCGTAGCCTTAAGAAGGTTGTCAAGCAAGGCCAGTTTAAGTACTTGGGAGAGCTTCACAAGAAGTGAAGTGAGGCTGGAGTCAGTTTATCAAGAGCCACCACACAGATGTCTTCAAGAAATGAGCTACAACTGCTCGTATTGAGCCACGTCTGATGAGACACCATCAGAAGGGTCGTACCTGGGCAGGGGAGAAAAATAACTGGGCCGCTGCTTAGTGGCCCAAACTCTACAATAGTTCCTCTCTGTTTAATGCACCCAGGAGATATTATTGTCTCTATTTGGGGAAACGTATCTTTAATATGACTAACTGTGAATAAAATAACATAAAAGTCAATTCATGTGTTCCACATACGCCCCTGCAGGTCTCTGCACTTTTTCACTCCACTGACTTCATCTTCAATTATCTATAAAAGAGGAAGATTCGCCTCTGCATCACTTCCTTAACATCATCACCAGAGCTGAGACCATGTACAGCTTATTTAAGTAGACCAAAGCGGTAACTGTTACCAGATCAGGGCTGTAAGGCGGAGTTTATGGAAGGTGGTCAAATGTCAACAGGACACGCTTCGTCTCTTGCTCTTTTTTTCTTGCAGTCACCAGATAGTTTTCAAATAGCCTTTACGTTTTCGATTTACACTTGCATATGAAAGAAGAACAAAAGCACTTTGTTCTCTCATTATTTCTCTGTTCCATATGAGTTGCAAAAAAGAGCAAAAGCATTTAATTGGATTTTGGATTTGAAGAAAAGGTTTCATTTCACACATTTAGTACGTCCTTAATAAATCTGTTAAACTGATGTTAGAGACACACACATACTTTTTATTATTATTATTTTCATACTTTTGTTAAACCCCTAGACTTACTGTAGTCTTTGACTTCTCGAGTGTTTCATTGAAAATGTAATGTCCTGGTGTACAAAAAAAAATATCTTTCTTTCAAACCTTATGGACTGATTATATATTTTATTATTATTTTATATTTATATATATTTTTAAATATTTTTTATTATATTTTTATTAGACTTTTTAATTATATTTTTTATTATATTTTTTATTAGACTTTTTTATTATATATTTAAAAAAATATATTTTTTATTAGATTAGATTTATTTAAGAAATATAACACAAGAATATCACATCTCGAGAGTAACATTGCTTTAATATAACAGTTCCACCAACACCATTTATTATCAACAGATTATGATTTAGTTTATCTAGTTATGTTCCTCCGGCCAAACATATATTTCCCACCTTTTAAATTCTTACCACTACTCTGTAGCCAAAAGTTGAGGAGAATAAACCATGGCGGTGGTGGACAGTCATAAGGAACTCACCAGATTTACTTTATTCATTTCTATTCATTTTCTATACTGCTTAATCCTGTGTTCAGGGTCGCGGGGGACCTGGAGCCTATCCCAGGAGACTTCGGGCACTAGGCGGGGTACACCCTGGACAGGGTGCCAATCCATCGCAGGGCACACACACATACACACACTCACACACCCAATCACACACTATGGGCAATTTAGGAACGCCAATTAGCCTAACCTGCATATCTTTGGACTGTGGGAGGAAACCGGAGTACCCGGAGGAAACCCACCAAGCACGGGGAGAACATGCAAACTCCATGCACACAGAGACAGGAATCGAGCCTGGCCGGGGAATCGAACCCAGACCCTGGAGGTGCAAGGCGACAGTGCTAACCACTACACCACCGTGCCGCCCGTACTTTATTATTTATTATTACTTTTATTATTATTATATTTATTATTTACTTTATATTTCCACTTATTCCACTTTAGAATATCAGCTCCGGTAACTTTCGAGTTTGGGGGTTCAATCCCAAATTGTATGAAATAGAAAGCTAGTGCACTATGTAGTTTGTACAATCCCTTGTTCCACACATCAAGTAGTTCCCTTGATCAGAGGTTAGAGAGGGATTCAGGATTTAGTGTAGTTTAGCTGAGGCGAGAATAAAACAACACAGAGATGATTCAGAACGACTGAGAAGCCATTACAGAGACAGCGTGTTGTTTAAGATGTCATAACGTTATCAGATGTGTGTTCTATACGTGTGTGTGTGTGTGTGTGTGTGTGTGTGTGTGTGTGTTTGCGTGAAAAACTTTCACAGCAGCCTCTTTTCTTACAACTCCAAAACCACAATTGTGTGCATGTAAATGTGCTCACACACACACACACACACACACACACACACACACACACACACACACACACACATGCACCCTCGGATAACTTTGCTAATCCACACCTTCAGCAGGGAGGTGGGAGGGAACTCAGAGGAAACCCATGCAGATAGTACGCTGAGATCAGGAGTGCGTTTCCGAGTGTGTTTCGGGTCCGAGAGAATATTCAAAGCCCTGTTTGTTTCAGGTAAAACATTTAATAGCTTGTGTTTTTGCTGCAAGTCTTCAACAAAAGAGGAAGTGACATTAGAACAATCTATTTCCAACCACTGACCTTCATTATGCTGCTAGATGTTCCACCGTGACCTGATTACGCATCCACACACACACACACACACACACACACACACACACACACACACACACACACACATACACACACTATGCAGCAATATGCAGAAATAGTACCACATTTAAGTTAGGGTCTCTCCTCAAATGAAACAAACAAAAACAAAACAAGAAAGTTTCGATGCCAAAATCATCTACTAAAATTTCCACCATGGCTTTATATATAATGATTATTAAACATGTGTGTGTGTGTGTGTGTGTTTTACTGAGAATGTGTGAATTATTACTACACACTTTAGCAATGTTAAAATTGTTCTGAATTATTCATCAGCATGTTCTTTTTTTTTGTTGAAATTCAAATAGAATTTTTATTTTGGCACATACACAAACATATACATAACATACAGTGAAATGCTTATTTGCTTTTCCATCACCTAAAATTAGAACAATTTTACTGTACATGAAAATATTACACTAGAAAAAAAAAACAGATTGAAAATGCAATAAAATTAACAAATGAAGCTGGAAATAAAGGTACAACATGAAATAGAATTTAAATAGAAATTGAATTTACAGAGGAACGAAAGTGCACACTGCCGACCTCTCCTCCACCGTGCTGCAAGGTAGAGTCATTTCAACATAAATAAAGATTTTTCAAAGTAAAAAGCTCGGTGTAGAATCAGGCCTTTGTGTTTGCTTTGTTAAACGGCTTCAGAAGAAGAGGATCAGATGTTTTGACAATGAATTATTTCAAGGGTGTACATACTTATGCAACTAGGTTATTGTAAGGTTTTTCATTCCTTCCCACTTTCTATAAATCAATGTAATGCAATTGCAAATTCACACTAGAAAATAGCTGACGCAGTTTATTTTTATTATTATTTTTATTATTATTATTATTATTATTATTATAATTATTATTAGTTTTTGATCAATTTACAAAAAAAGCAATTTTTTTCTATTGTATAAAAACACATACACAAATAGTATAAATAGAAAAAAAAAGTAAAAACTCTTCAACACTACCGCGTATCAAACGGCGCTACAGAAACGCTCATGTCGCGTCGTCGTTGTTAGCATCACTAGCAAAAACATGGTCAGGATACGAAAGAGAGACTTCATGTCTGGGCTTTAATGCTGAGTTTGCTTCTCTTTACTCTTTAGCCATGTTAGCATTTTATAAAATTATACAATACAAGCTAATAGAATACACGCTATTATACAGTAGCTAACTGCCGAAAATCTTACAAAATCGGACACAGGACCTGAAAATGAGCATTTCAGCAATCAGGTTATCTTTGTCAGGTTATTTATACATTTTTAATAACTAACAACAACAACAACAACAACAACAGTAGCCCAAAGTACCTAAACTCAGACATGAACGCTGCTGGGGAAATTTTCAAATTCCCCGTTAGCAAAGTTTTGTATGTAAAATGTCTTTTCACAAAAACTTTAAAATGACCACCAACACGCAGACACAAAGCGGCATGAGCGACATGAGCTTGATCTGGAATTTCAAACTCGGCTGGGGTTTCTGACCAAACTTCCTGTTGTTTGTTTTTATCCGCGTTATCATTTTACAGATGACGCACACGCAGCGGTGTCTGAGTCTACACACTCCTGCTGGTTGCTCCTCTGCAGATCGAAGTAAGACTCGTACACAGGAACCATATACTGTGAAAACACACAGGAAGACTGTAAGATACAGTGTGAGCTGCACATACAGTATAGATCCTCTGTGTAGGATGATGTTCTCTCAGTTACAGTTCATCTCTTGTATTTCTCAGGGTTTTACAACTTCCTGCAGAGTGACCAAAGAAATGTCTACACGCCTACCAGAACAGAGCACCTGCGTGATATTTCTAGCAATAAACCACAGACCTGGTGTGTAGGAGGTGATGACTGAGTGAAAAACCCAGCAGACGGTATCTTATAGAATAAAACATGGTGCTGGACACCGTACTGGAGCTTCTAGTTAGCATTTCAGGTCGCTAATATATTTCATATGACGCCATTTAGACCAAAATCATTGTTCATGCACTGGGATCATTTTCCTCTACTATGCTATATAACCAAAAGTTTGTGCACCCCGACTATCAGATATATGTGCCTGCTAAACATTACATTCAGATTTATTCCTCTTTGCTCTTTAATGAGCTCCACTTTTGTGGAAAGGCCTTCAACTAGACTTTCAAGTGTGGCTATGGCTCTTTGTGTTCATTCACACATTCTGCAAGAGCATTAGTGCTGAAGTTCGGATGTCAAGGAAGTCCTAGTTCCAATTCATCCTTAAGATGATGGTTCAATCAGGAACTCAAGTTCTTCCACTCACTCCGAAAATATTGAAATAAACCATGTCTTCATGGATGCAAAAAAAATATGGCAATATATTATAAAATATAATGCAATATATTAAGTAATACATTTCTATATATAGGAAACTAGTGCTTATATTTATTCATATATTGCAATATATGAATGGAGCATGTATGGATATATATTGCAATGCAGACAAAAACATTATATTTATACTTATATTATGTTTTATTGAAACATTATTGAAACTTACTTATTAAATAATATTACATTTATTAAAAATTAAACGGGCAAATGTCAAACTTACTTTACATTCTGTACAAATGTCATTACCAATAAAGAACTAAAGTACAATATACAGAATATTTCCTATCAAGAAGTGAAGCAATGACGTAATTCAATGTTCAGTGATTTCTGTCTACATTTATCATTTAAGGCCAAACCTATTTTTGATTATACATTTATGACTGAATGTTCAACATTTTCTCAGGGCCACCCAAATTAAGACAACTGTACATGTAGATTCTAATAAAGACATAATTTCCAACATTTTCCCTTACACATGCTCCAAGCCTGCGGATGTTTAAGTGTCCAGTGTGTTAGAGAAATGTGCAGGACATCGCCAGGTGTCAAGTCAAAAAAAACAAACAAAAAACAAACACTTTACGAAGTATCATTCATCCAGACACTGTATACTTTACCTGCCGCAGATCAAATGAAGAAGAAACCCAAAATGAAAAAGCGGCCAGTGATGGTGGCTTTCACTTTTTGCACCGAATTTAAAATTAAATGCGTAGTTCTTGTTAACAAGGTTAAAAGTCAAAACCACAGAGTCTGTGGTCAAAAACATGTAGTATATTTTAACTGAACATTACACGGTTTATATTTGTTCTTAAATTGCTAAATTAATTCAAATGCTACTTGTGGGTGGTTTAGCATGTGGCATATCTACGTACGTAACTAACACTTGTGAGGTTGAAAGTTGTTGTTTTGTTTGTTATTGCTTTGTTTTTAATAGTAAAAAATCTGTCAGCTGGTTACAGTATTATCATTAGGCTTATTATAAGTTAACCAGTGTGGTTTGACATATTAAGTTACTTTTTACCTTTTTTTCTTTTTTATATAGTTAATGTTAGAGATGTTCCGATACCATTTTTCCCCTCCCGATACCGATTCCGAAACTTGGGTTCAGGGTATCGGCCGATACCGAGTACTGATCCGATACCTGGGTGTGTATCTGTACAGTGTATATATATATATATATATATATATATATATATATATATATAGCATTTCTTTTTTTTAAGTAAAATACTACTAGCCCTGTGTAACGGGTTCGACCCTAAGTGCACAGGCGACACCATGAAACACGGACACGAGGCGAGGCCTTACAGGAAAAAGGGTCATTTATTTAGAAAAATGGGGAAGGAAAGGGTTAAAGGCTCTCTGCTGCCTTTTCCACTTCGGCGGCAGTGATGCGAAGGTGGGCTCTACGCGGAAGTGAAGGTGCCGCGGGAGCCCGCGCAGCTCGTTCACGCGCTCCTCTCGCGGAGATCAAAGTCGCCCCCCTTTTTAAAGTCTCTGGGGCGCATCACATCGCCCCGCTCTTGTGCCACTGTCTCTCATAAAATCCATCACATCACAAAGTCCAGCTTCCCGACAGTCAGACCCCGAGCTACACTCCCCGCTGTGTTTTATAGCGCCGGGATCGTTAGAGGCGATAGCTCATGGGCCGTTGCCTCATTCTGCTGCCCGGTATCGGTATCGGTAGCATTTCCGATACCAGGATCGGAATCGGAACAACTTAATGTTACTGAATGATCAGTTTTTGCAAACCAGTAGTTTTATTATAAATTATTCAGTGTTTAACAGTAGTTACCATGTTAAACTTTGTAAGGTTACAGACATCAGTTAATTATATTCTATAAATAAAGATATGTTTGTTTGTGGAAAGTTTATCTTGGTAATTATGTACACTTTACTTTAAGTGGGTTCTTTTCAGAAGCATTCGAGGAGAACAAGAATTTAAACAAAGAAAATGCAGGAGAATGTTCCGAAGTCTCCACTTGGTGATGGGTCGTTCATGAACGATTTGTTCTTTTTAAATGAGACTTTAATGGTGACTCAGAAGAACGAGTATCTCGGAGAGTGATTCGTTCATTTTCTACTGGGCGCGCATCCGCAAATCATCGCAAAACCTCCGCTGGTTATGTACAGGAAACAGAACTGAGCGATTCCTTCTCAATGACTCTTCTACTCTGAGTCGTTCGTTCTTTTAACAAGTGACTCCCATAGACGCTCTGCGGTGCAATAGATTCAAAAGAACAAACGACTCAGACTGGAAGATATAAGAGGTGAGCTGCTCATTCTGTTTATTATAATATGTCCTTAGCTGCATTGTAATATTTTCATTACTGGAACTGTAGACAAAATTCGTGTATGTGGACGTATCGTAAAATAACATTTCATTTCATTTCTGATGAAAATAATGAAATGAACTAAATGACTCAAAACAGATTTGTTCATTTTGATAGACGAGACTCAAAGAACCGAGTCACTAAAATGATTCAAACTTCCCATCACTATTTTCCATGAGCACATCATCAGTCAGGTAAACACCAGCCCATGAGCAAGCTCAAGCCCACCTCTCAACCTTCACACAGTTGGGAATGGAGTAGCTGAATGGTGTATAGATAAATCTCAAATGTTGTACTACATTTTCTTTGTTCCATTAGATATTAAGCAGCTTCAGGAGTTGCAGACTTTGGACAAACTTGTTGGACATCCACCACAAGAGAAGACTGATGTAGATGGTGATAAACTTTTCCAGCTCTGTTCCTGTAGCCCTTACATACAGAAAGTAACCAATTTTCCCATCTCCATTTTGACTGATTCTTCTCACAGGAAGATCATCACAATGCTGTGGACTTTGTGTAGCTCCTGTATAAATCATACTTTGAGTTAAACAGTGCGGCGATATCTTTGTCAGGTTGGGTGACATTTTGTATTGTTTGGTGTCTTGATTTGCAAGATTTTGCTGGTGCCTGTTATATTGTGTAAATTGTAAATGTATAACACAATAAAAACTGTATATTGAATTTTGCACATCTAAGTTTTTCATTTATTTATTTATTTATTTTTACGCATGGGCTCGATTTACAGATTAGTGGTAATAGTAAACTGTAATATGTTTAATATTGTTAACCTGCTGGTTTTAATGTTGTGGGGGACAGAGGTCAGTATGGACACTGACTGGTCTCAGGTGGTGTTTATTGTGGATCATCACTGTATGCTGTTAATTGAGCATTTTTGATATGTTCAATAAAACTATAACATTTCTCATGTGTCTCTTGTGCTTCATGCTTAAGCAAATGAGCCATAAGCATATCATAAAGAAACATATATATTTAATCAAATTCAATATGTTATGACATATATTGTTAAATATAAAATTACATACAGTATATTAAGATATATATTTACATTTATTTCTCAATATATGAAAAGCGGCAATTCCTTATGTATTTTCAATATTAATACAATATATTATTCCATATATTGTAAGTATATTTAGATCAGAACACTAAATCATTCAAAATCCTGTCAGTTAATATAGAGAAATATATTTTCTTTCCGTAAGAGGAGCTGGCATTGTGGGTCTTACCACGGTATCGTTATTGCTGGATAACGGTTTGCGTCTCTTAGTTCTGTAATGCTACACTATAAATTCTCACTATTGTGAAACAGGAAGTAAGGGCACAAGCTGAACCAATCAGGATATTTACCATGTAGCGCAGGAAGTGGACCACCTTCACACAACCACACCCAAGTTGTCAGAAAGTGAAAAAATACAGCCTTGCTCAAGTGGTTAAAAAAGTCATCATGATGAGCCAATGATCAACAAAAATCTGATGATGAATTTCATCATTGCTATAAGTGATGCAGTTACAAATAGGTCCAAAATAAAAAAAGAAAGAAAAAAAAATCTTTCACTGCGTTTCTTACCCATTCTGTGGATCCTCTGGAAGTCCTTGAACTCCCTCCGTCCTCGTTGTTTTCTGGCTGCTCTCCTTCACTCGGAGGTCCCTCACGTATCACAATTCTCTCTACAACACAGAATTTGCATTGTATTAGCTTTTTTTGAACATCCTTTAAAAAATAAAATAAAATAGAGTCGAATCTTGGATTACGAGAATAATTAGTTTTGGAAGCGGGTTCGCATTCCAAAACACTCGTAAACCAAAGGGAACTTCCCCATAACAAATAATGGAAACTCTAATTATTCATTTCACAGACCCAACAGGGGAGACGATTACCCACAATTCCGCAGCACAAGAGAGAGGAAAACCATTGGCTCAGTTGTGATCAGTTGTGATCAAAACAGGAAGCGCATGCATGATACATGGTACTCGGCACTCGCAAACCAAGACTTGTTCGTTTTCCAAGTCAAAATTTATCTTTGATCGTCTTGCGGAACACTCGCAACCTGCGTTACTGACAATCTGAGGTTCCACTGTGTTTCAAACACTTTTACTTGATTCTGTAATTAAAATTTTTTCTTTCAGATCTCTTGCCTTCAAACATCCTTTTAGTCCCATTTTAGTTCTTTGTTGGTTGCCAAAGCAATGACTGATTTTCAATGACATTACTCACCCAAGAAGTTGAATTTCCATTGCATACTTAACATACAGTAACTGTCTAAATTGGTTTTTATTAGGCATGTTACTAATTAGGTGCTCTACATAATTAATGTTTAGTTCTGTATAATAAAAATAATTTACTTTGTTTAATTTCCCACTTACTATAATTTATACTATAATATAAATGACCAATATTATCTAGCTTTGAATGAGTAGTCTAATACTTATTAGTATAATAATAATAGCTAGATAATATTGATTTTAACCATTTATTTATTATTATAATAACTTCATATAAAATATACATAAAATGAGTAACTATTCATCTGTAACCTAATGTTTCATATTTTACACAAGAGCATAAAAATAAAAGCAATATCAGCTAGACATCTTTAGGTGTATATATGTAATATAAAGTATAACATGTTGTGCAGCTGTTGTATGAGATTATAAGAACAATTCAATTAGCTAGACGTTTTATTACAATGCTGTGATTTTTATTACAAACTGAGTTGTACCTGATTGTTTGGAGCTTCTTTTCATCATCCACACAGTCAGACACACACATACCAACAGAATGACCACAGCCAGGGATACAGATGTCCCCAACACTGGAGCCGACATCTGTTCTCTGATCTGAGATGTGTTTGAACTGCACTCAGTCGGACATGACCATGCATTATCTGTATCTATAAATGGATAAAAAGATGCAATTTTTTTTTAATTAAAATATATATTATGTGTTATGAAAGGAATAAAAGACTCGTGAACATATTGTTATAGAGAGAGAGAGAAAAAAAGGGGTTCCCAAATGTCTGCAATATAATTTATTTACAAAACCTCTTCTACACCCTCGCCACTTCTTTTTAACTTCTATCATCTTTCCCTCATTATGAGCTCATCTTGACACATTTGCTGTTATGCATGTAGCACATGTAAATGGAGATTTTTTAAACCTGGTGTTGCAGTAATTGCAATTAAAAATGCAATAATCCCACATGAATAACTTTTAAATAAATTACTAATTGTTAAATTTATTATTATTTATTTTCTTTAGAGTTTTTAAAAATAAATTTTATAATAAAACTCACCATTGTCTCTGTCATATGTAACATTTGTTCCTGCTCCATTTACCTTCTGCAGACGAGGTATGTCTTGTGTAACTTCACAGATATAAAAGCCAACATCTCTATCAACATTATTTAAAACTAATATTTCACAGTTTTTGTTTTTTGGACATTTGATAGTTTGGTTAATTTCCTGATTGTCTTTAAACCATTTGACTTTAACTCCGGTGATGTTGATGTTCCAGCTGCAGGTGAGATGGACTTGTTCTCCTTTCCTCAGTGTCACTGCGGATGGAGTCTGAGTCACAGAAAAATTTGAACAGAAACCTGGAACAAAATGATAAAATCATGATGAGGGAGAGAACTTATCTTCAAAGTTAACTTAAAGAATATTATTGCGGACTAAATTAACACGCTACTGTGTTACGCTACTGGAAAATGAAAAATAACTTAAAGAATAAATATATAAATTTATTGTCAGTATAAATGTGTAGAAAAACACTATATTGTTGTTAACATCACTACATTTTCATATTCAACTTTTGATCATTAACTATCTATTATGCAATTCTATCACTATCATTACTGTTCACTACACTGTATAACGCCAGTGTCTACCGTAAACCCCACATTATTGTATTTGCTTTTAAATTTTGTGGTTTTTTTTCTCTTCTTCATCTTTTTCATCTTTTTGAATATTGAACCAAGCAGCTGCAACAAGACAAAGTTATGTGGCGCTGCAATTAATAAAGATTATAAATTGAATATGAATTAAACTGAATTCCAATTCAAATTTAATTTAAATATTTTACTGGTATAGTGTGTGCTGTGGCCACTTCTGTAATGTTACGATTATAAATATTTAGCTGCAATGACGGCACTAAGAGCATTGTTTGTTTGTTTTTTAGCATGGAGACTTCAGTGTTCTTTGGAAATTGAAAATGCATTTTTTTTACTAAATCAATCAATTAATTAATTAATTGATTTGATCATTTATTAGTTTTTAACTTATCTATTGAAGCCTGCTGGCTCCTCTCTAGGTCCCTTTACACTGTACGCTGCACATAGTAGTTTTAGCTAAACACTTTCATTAGCTAGCTAGTTAGCTAAAACATATGTTATATTAATTGGGGTTTCATGCACTTTTTGCAGTATAGTAACTCCTAATTAATCACACACACACACACACACACACACACACACACACACACACACACACACACACACACACACACACCAATGTAGCATTTCATTACTGTTGAAAATAGTGTTAAATTAGTAACTTTCTTTATGTAACAGTTTTATCTACAGAGCTGTAGGTCCAGGAAGCACGTGTAAAATTCACGTGTAACAGTTTGTACCGAAACTAATATTAATATTAAATATATATAAAATGGAAAGTTTTTTTAAGCAGTTGAAAGCCCTTAACACAGATCAAGTTCTGTGCTGTATTGTCACACAACATATACACATATACACATATACCAGGTGTGTTTAAAGTATATATATATCTACACATGTTAAACTACACATTTTATTCGTTCACACTCACCCCAGGAACAGAGGCAGGAAACGAGAAGCCCACAGAGCGTAACGGAGAGACGCTGCATCTCTGAAAGGCCATTACACTCTGAACGCTGCCTCAGGTCATAACACACACATATATCCGCATACACACAGATGATGACTTACTATTCACACCCTATCACATCAAAGTGAAACACAGTGCTGATGTTTTCCGCTGTCACAAGCACATTGAATGGCGGCACTTGGCACGCACACACACACACACACACACACACACGAGCAGGAGCACACCCACAAAACCTTGTTGATGTTTTTCAATGAAATCTGACACAAGCACTGTAACAGAATGGCATTACGTACAGATAATCCGTGTAAACTTTATTGTAAACATCTGGGGAAGGCGAAAGAAATTTACTTTTAAAAAATTGAGAAACATCTTCAAGGAAGCCAAAAAGAGGAAGACAATTGTCTGAGAACAGCCTCGCCAAAGTGGGCCTCATCAGCATCCAGTTCCAGCACAAAGACCACAGACAGACCAGAGAACCAGAGTCAACGGAGGAAGCTTGGAATTGCTTACATGGTGTGTGTGTGTCTGGGTAAATTAAAATGATGTTTGGAAGACACCAGACACTCGTCCATCCAAAATGCAAGATGTGCAATATAGAGGAATGTGTTGAAGATTGTGCAAGCTCTATATTTGGCGAAACCAAATGTATGATTCACACAGGAGGAGCAACAAGTCAAGGAACAAAGTCAGCGTTGTAACTTCATCTAAAGGACAATGTACACATTGTAGATGGAGAGGTTGGAAATGGTTAATCTGGAGAAGCTGCAGAGATCCACAGCTCAGGTGGGAGAAACTGTTCACAGGACAACTTTTAGTCGTGTTCTCTACCAAACAATTCCCGTTGGCTGTTTGCGACAAGCAACTACAAACTAGACGTCTTATGGCTTTTTTAACAATGACTTTCTTCTTGCCACTTGTCCATAAAGGCCAGATTTGTGGAGTGCATGACTAATAGATTCTCCTACCTGAGTTGTGGATCTCTGCAGCGTCTCCAGATTTTTCTATCTCATAAAATCCCAATAAAATACAATTACGTTTGTGGTTGTAACGGGGTATAAATACTTTTGCAAGGCACTTTATGCAGAGAGACTGGTTGAACATGCACTCTAAAAAATGATTCTACGGCCTTGTAAATTTCACAGTAATAAACAGGTTATGTTACCTTAATAAAATCTCTAAAAGTCACATACATGATTGTTTGAGTTAGACAAATCAAAATAAATGCCTAAAAAACCTACTGTTCTGTTTGTCTTAAATTTACACTATAATTTAAGTTTATTTCACAAATAGAAATTAGTATTTGACTAACTGAATTATATTTTTAACAGGCACTTAATATTTTTGATACATTTCAATCAAAATATTTGGTAATGGAGTAATTAATGCTGATTAGTTTCAAGAACTACAATTATCACTCATTCCAACTCAATATTCTTTATGTTTAACAAGAAAAACTTAAATAATTGAGTAAATTGCCCTGTGCAAGTGCTCATGGGAAATCTGGTGTAACATCAGAGACCAGAAGGCTGTGAGGATGTGAGAATGGACATGAAGCTCCTGGAACATTCTGGAACATTTCTTATAAATCCTGGTGAGTAAACAGCTAACACAAGTTACTGAAATAATGCCTCTGTCTGTCTGTATACACAACTTTATAGTGTGTCAGTTACTGTTCTGAATCCTGTCACAGCCGAGCTACATAGCTAACGATAGCTAGCAACAGCTCAGTCCTGGGGTTCAGTGTCATTTTACTTGTTTGTTCCAACCACCGAACTGCTCAGGTAAAGCGGCGTTAATACAGACACTTAAAATCTGGTGTAAAAGGAGAGATTTAACACCGAGCCGCGTGCGCGTGCATGTCCGGGTTTCTCGGTGTAACCGGCCGCGGTTGTGCCGCAATATTTGAATTTCTCCCGCCGAATGCGGTGATTTTGCGCAGCCAACCGTCACTGTGGCGATGATATAAAACTAGCGTGTTCAAATAATTACCGCGTGTGTACCGGGTCCACCTCACACACTGAACCGCGAGTCTGCTCGGTTCACTCCGACACTTTAAGGAGGAAACGCAGAACAAAGCAGATTTAAACAGCAGAAATGAGGTGCAGTGTCCGGACTCTGGCACTGTTTACACACCGGGAGAGCAACAGCTCTGAGTCCAGCACAGCTCCAGTCATGATGTACAGCACTACAGACAGGCAGTTTGATTAGCAGTATAATGGTGTATAGCTTTGTTTAAAACAATAGAACTTCAAACCTTTTACTCAAGTTAAAGTCATAAGTACATGCCGTTCTAAACTTCTAATGTATTTGAAGTACAAAAGTTCTACAAGTACTTCACAAACATAACCGTGTACTTAAACATTATTAAAATGGCTGTTGATGAAATAAATGTTCTAAGTAAAAGTACAACATTTCTCTCAGAATTATAAATGGGAGAAATAATATAAAATTAAAATATTGAAGTGAAATATGTTATGTATGTTGTGATATGTAAGTATTTTTAAATCATTTTCGTGAAACGTTATATATTTTCAATATCTCTTTCACAGCACCAACACCACTAAAGAAGAGAAGTTGAATGGAGATAAAACATGAGGTAAATGTCAACTTTTTAAATGTTTCAGAAGTATTAAATGTGTAACCATTGAATCCAAGATAGAAATTTAAACAAGGCTGGAAATATTTCACTTTACCTATTTTTAATCCAGAATATATTGAATCCACTAGAATATACAAGATTTTCCAGTAACCAAAGTAAAAAAATTATATAGTTGATTAAATAATTTATACAAGGGACATTCAAGTCAAAGCGGGACTTTTAATTGTGCTAGGGTAGCTCAGTGGTTAAGGCATTGGACTACAGTTCGGAATATCCCAGGTTCAAACCCCACAACCACCAAGTTGCCACTGTTGGGCCCTTGAGCAAGGTCCTTAACCCTCAACTGCTCAGATGTATAATGAGATAAAAATGTAAGTCGCCAAATGCCTAAATGTAACAGAACACACTTATTAGAATAAAAGCTCCCTTTATTTCTCTCTATATTTCTGTCTCTATATATGAGGTTGTGCATTGTTCTGCAAGAGCAAAACGCCTTTGGTGATCAAAGCAGTCTGTTTTTTGTAAAAGCATTCCACTGAAATATTCACCGGAATTTTACCAGCAATGGGCTCTGTAAAATTCCCACTTTGACTTGAACACCACTCATAGATCAATGTGATGATGTATATAGTAACAGTCACACTTGTACTTACTTGTATACTATCATTCCTTTTTTAGGTGCCAGCTTATGGGATAACGGTGTAAGCTCTGCACATGTGTTGCATCATCAAAAGGAATTTCGATCATTATCGAGTGAAGCATGGTACTGTTGATCAATGATATTCAGTGTCCTGTCTTCATTTAGACTGTCATTGCTTCTTTAAGACCTGAGAATGTCTGCACACATTTGTATGGATCCCACAGTTTGCAGGAAACTGAAGTGTGAAGGTCTGCAATCTTTCAGATGTAAAATGTGACTGTGATTCTATTCTAATACAAAAGTCTACTTTCCACATATTAACTGTATAATATTTGTGGCAGAAGTATTGTTTGTGAGACTGTTTAATAATGAGATCAATTCAGCTCATTGTTTATGATCTTGTTACATGTCATTTGCAAAGTAAACCAGATTGAGTTTAGACGTCATGTCTTGTCAAATTTGGCAAATAAATGTTTAATTAAAATGGTAATGTGTGTATTGTGTCTTTGTTTATAATTAGATATGTCATTAGATACATTGACCTAAATTGAACAAAAAAACTTGATTAAAAGCTAAATATACAGTATTTAAAAAATAGTGTAAGGTATTAATTCTGTGATAGACCAGTATGAATTAAATTAATTTAAAATAAGTAAATGTAGCACATTTGTTTGTTAAACAATAGTCTAATTTTCAGTTTCTTCTACCTTCCATTTCAATCATATCTACTCAATTATTTTACTCATTTCCACTTAGGGTAACCTTGCATTAACTTATGATTTTCATTACATTTACTCAATTTTGTACATTATTGTACTATAAAAAAGTTATTCAGGTCTACTTAATTTTTTTACTGAATTCATGAAGTATATTTTACATGATTTTTTTAATTTTTAGATTGATATTGATATTTTTAAGTGTAAAAATGTTTCACCAAAAAAATTGAGTACAGCACAGTTTTATTTTTTAGAGTGTGGTGATGCAAAAGACTATTCTGGATGATACTGGTTGGAGATGTTTTTTTTCTTCTGTGAGATATCAGTGGTGAGATATTCTTGTTCTACAATCACTTTGGCTTCATCTGAATCTGAATATGTTTGTGACATGAAGAACACAAAGCATTAAGTTCTGAACATTGTGACATTGTGGTGGTGTTAATATCATCCAACTTAAGAACATGGAGAAACAGTGAAGGTTTGCTTTATTAATAATTACAATAACCATTCTTACAACTGGTAACAACTTGGTGGAGTGTGGATTTGACAGTCGGGGCAGTGAGGGAAGTGAAAATCCTCCCATGTCAAAATGGGAATATGAGTTTCCTTGATTTTCATGTGAATAACAGGTGACCCAGTGTTCATTCATTCATTCATTCATTTATTCTCTATAGTACATACCCTATACACAGAATCACTGAGACTCTGGTACGCCCTGGACATGGTGCCAATCAGGGCACACAGAACGAATGAGGGAATCAAACCAATTCAGACCCGGTCGATGTGAAGCCATTGGTCTAACCACTTCCCTACCGTACCGGTGTTGATATGAAACGATAAACCATGATTTGAATGCGAGGTGCATATACTGCATTAACACCGTGACTCATATGTTGTATACCAGGTGATTCCAAAATAATAATAAAAAAAAAATACTTCAGTTATAACAATTTGACAACATAATTGATTCACAGAGGGATGACAAATGACACAATTACATTATGCATAAAAGTCAGCAGGTGGCGGTATTACCACTTCAAAGTGCTACATCCCAATGGTTTTATATAACACTCCATGCAGAAATGTATTGAAATAGAAAGTACAGCTACAGTATCCGCTGTATGATGATACAAATTGAACCCAAACTATTGGTATCGTCGTGGTTCAGTTGCTGTAGGTGCCTAACTATGTCCCACAGACCTGAGGTGCAGCCATTTGATTACACAGTTTCTGTTGTCACAAAATCTGAATTTTTGTGAATGAGCCCTTCAGATGATCCTTGAAATGATGAACTTCCAGAAATTATTTATTTATTATAAAGCCATGATTTTCCACTTTCCTGCTCCCATGCAGAGATCCTCTCAGTGTGACATACAGTTTGCCTGCTTGGCTTATTACTCATAAATTTCCCTTCAACTGATGGCAGCTGTGCATCCTAAACCATCGAAGACACCACACATACCCAGAATGCAATGCACCATGAACGGCCATTCTCAGGTCCTCAGATCTGCAGTATTCCAGATCATTATTACGGATGTACAGGACAGTGTTCTCATTACAGAGCTGCTCAGGCCACTTGTTATCATTTATGAATCAGTCAGGTGACGTGTGTATGTGTGGGTGATTTGTCGTACCCTTATCTATCTAACTCCAAGCCCTCGGTCTTCCTTCCCTCACCAATGATGGCGTCTCAGAGATGATTTGTCTGATTCAGCATTTGTTAAAAATAATTACTTTTGGTGTCTTGAATTACAACATTTTTAATTTTTAACATTGAAATGTTTATTTTCTCAGATTAATTACATAAACCTTAGGGGGGAAAACAATTATTCAAAGTGTGAAGTCATTGTGCAAAAAATAAGTATTTCTGATGTCTTTTTGTCATAGTGTAAAAATGTACACAAATAAGGGCTGAGTTAAATATTGCATATTAGGAATAAGCTTACTTATTAATTCAGGAATGTCTGATTAAAGGATCAATATCTAGAAAATTTTTCAGCTGCTAATATACAAACCGGATTCCAAAAATGTTGGGACACTAAACAAATTGTGAATAAAAACTGAATGCAATGATGTGGAGATGGCAAATGTCAATATTTTATTCAGAATAGAACATAGATGACAGATCAAAAGTTGAATCCGAGAAAATTTATCATTTTAAAGGAAAAATATGTTGATTCCAAATTTCACGGTGTCAACAAATCCCAAAAAAGTTGGGACAAGTAGCAATAAGAGGCTGGAAAAAGTAAATTTGAGCATAACGAAGAGCTGGAAGACCAATTAACAGTAATTAGGTTAATTGGCAACATGATTGGGTATAAAAAGAGCTTCTCAGAGTGGCAGTGTCTCTCAGAAGCCAAGATGGGTAGAGGATCACCAATTCCCACAATGTTGCGCAGAAAGATAGTGGAGCAATATCAGAAAGGTGCTATCCAGCGAAAAATTGCAAAGACTTTGCAGTTATCATCATCAACTGTGCGTAATATCATCCGAAGATTCAGAGAATCTGGAACAATCTCTGTGCGTAAGGGTCAAGGGCGTAAAACCATACTGGATGCCCGTGATCTCCGAGCCCTTAAACAACACTGCACCACAAACAGGAATGCTACTGTAAAGGAAATCACAGAATGGGCTCAGGAATACTTCCAGAAACCATCGTCAGTGAACACAATCCACCGTGCCATCCGCCGTCGCCAGCTGAAACTCTACAGTGCAAAGAAGAAGCCATTTCTAAGCAAGATCCACAAGCACAGGCGTTTTCATTGGGCCAGGGATGATTTAAAATGGAGTGTGGCAAAATGGAAGACTGTTCTGTGGTCAGACGAGTCACGATTCGAAGTTCTTGTTGGAAATGTGGGACGCCATGTCATCCGGACCATAGAGGACAAGGACAACCCAAGTTGTTATCAACGCTCAGTTCAGAAGCCTGCATCTCTGATGGTATGGGGTTGCATGAGTGCGTGTGGCATGGGCAGCTTGCGTGTCTGGAAAGGCACCATCAATGCAGTAAAATATATTCAGGTTCTAGAACAACATCTAGTCATCTCTTTCAGGGAAGACCCTGCATTTTTCAACAAGATAATGCCAGACCACATTCTGCATCAATCACAACATCATGGCTGCGTAGGAGAAGGATCCGGGTACTGAAATGGCCAGTCTGCAGTCCAGATCTTTCCCCTATAGAGAACATTTGGCGCATCATAAAGAGGAAGGTGCGACAAAGAAGGCCCAAGACGATTGGACAGTTAAAGGCCTGTATTAGACAAGAATGGGAGAGCATTCCTATTTCTAAACTTGAGAAACTGGTCTCCTCGGTCCCCAGACGTCTGTTGAGTGTTGTAAGAAGAAGGGGAGACGCCACACAGTGGTGAAAATGGCCTTGTCCCAACTTTTTTGGGATTTGTTGACACCGTGAAATTTGGAATCAACATATTTTTCTTTTAAAATGATACATTTTCTCAGTTTAAACTTTTGATCTGTCATCTATGTTCTATTCTGAATAAAATATTGACATTTGCCATCTCCACATCATTGCATTCAGTTTTTATTTCCAATTTGTTTAGTGTCCCAACTTTTTTGGAATCCGGTTTGTAATATACTTTTTTTGTATCCTTGTCCAAGTCTCTTTCTTGACTATTCACTTCATTCACTGTTTTCTCTCTCATTCATGGCTTGTACTGTATGTTCATGCCTTAGTTACACTCCTCTGTGGTTTTCCATTAATTCATTCACTGTCTCTGTATCTTCTACTCCTTCTTGTCCTGTTGGGTTATTCCACTTTTCCACTTCTCTTTCTGGCTTTGTTTGTTCATCCCTCTCTTCCACTCCTCTTTCTATTAATGCATTCACTGTGTACAATTTTCCATCTTGTATTTTTTGTTCATCCCTCTGTTCCACTTCTGTCTCTTGCCCCAGTTGTTCATCATTCTTTTCCACTTCCCTTTCTTCTTCTGTTTGTTTCTCCATCTTTTCCACCTCTTTTTGTTGTGCAGTTTGCTCATCTCTCTCTTCCACTTTTCTATCATTTTTTGTTAATACATTCACCACGTCCAACTTTCCTTCTTGTCCTGTTTGTTCATCCCTCTTTCCCACTTCTGTTTCTTGCTTTGCTGGTTCATCCCTCTCTTTTATTTCTATTTCTTGCCCCATTTGTTCATCATTTTTTCCCACTTCCCTTTCTTGTTCTGTTTGTTTATTTTGCTTTTCCACCTTTCCTTTTTGTCCCATTTGTTGGTCCACTCCTTTTTCTTGTCCCATTTGTTCTTCCTTCTTTTCCACTTCCTTTTTTTGTCCCATTTGTTCATTCCTCATTTTCACTTCTTTGTCTTCCTCAGTTTGCTCATTCATCTCTTTCACTTCTCTTTCCGTTCCCTTTAATTCATTCACCATCTCCACTTCTCCTTCTTGTTTCAAATCGTTATCCCTTTTTCTCATTTTTCTCCTTTGTCCTGATTTTTCTTCTCCCTCTTCTTGTCCTTTTTTGTCATTTTCCTCCTCTATGACTAAAGCTTGCTCTTCTTCTTTGGAAATTCCTTGCAAAAACAAATACACAGCAGTTTATCAGATAGATTATCTCATGAACTGTCACATCTTTGGCATTTACAGTTACAATATTCTTTTCCCTTTTAATGTCACAACATTACCAGGATCTTGAAAAATGGAAATAGGCCATATTACCACTAGGAAACAATTGAAGAGAAGTTGAAACAACTACTTCAGTTAGTTTATTATTAATAGAACTTTTTTCTCTCTATAGAGTTGCCAGTCTGAAATCTCGGTTCCCGATAACGCACAATCTTAGCGCTCTAAGAAGACTCTTAAGATATATCTAACATAAAATGATAACTTTTTTTCTCGAACTTTCCCTTAGGAGTCTTCTTAAGTCGCTGCCTCTTACGTCCGACGTTACACGGTGCTGTCTACAGTGAAGGTCCTGAATTAGCGGACATCTCAGGGATGTCAGGAATCGATTTTTCACTCCTTTTGCATGACAGCGTTAAGAAAGACGGCACTTTCAATACAAACTAAACATTGCACAAAATTCTTTTAATAATGTTTATTTCGACATGAATTAACTTATCAATAGCATGCCATAATAGGCAAATATATAAATTAAATCACCAAACTGTCGCTAATATTTTCATGTAACCTGTAGTGGCGGTGAAATAAACCGGGTATACAATCATAGTTGATGGACAAACAGCGGATAACACTCTTCACCAGCTTCAGTAACAATGTGAAACATGTCAGTGGTTGGGGTTGTATAGCGCACTTATGGAATGAATATGATGAGATGACAGAGTGGAGGTTTAATACCCCTATCTCACCTATGCTGTTCATCATGATTGAGTGCGAGTTTTGGTGCCGTGATTACGTTTCCATCTCACCAAGTGAAAAAATTAAACATGTTTAACATGTGAAAGCTCACGGACCTTGCAGATCGTCGCAGAACGTCGGGCGGTCACTTGAGGCGGCTCACGGTGCCCAATACCCCTATCTCACCTGTGCGGTTTGACTCACAGTGAGATGCGATGTTAGGTACCGTGAGCTGCCGTAATTGCCGTCCAACATTCTGGAAAGTTCTGCAAGGTCCGCAAGCTTCCGCGAGGACCGGCAAAAAAATTAAACATGTTTAAACATTTTAAATTGTTCACACGGAAAGTTGGAAACTTCTCAAACAGAATTTTTTTTTACGATGAATCATGATGAACCCTACTTACGGGCACCGCATGAATTCGCGTAGGTGAGATAGGGGTATACAGTAACACCGCCTCTCACAGCGAGTCAAACCGCATAGGTGAGATAGTTGTATTGCGCATTTCAACCACTCATTTATGGATGAGGGGTTCGAAACTCCCAAGGTTATTTTCTCATTTAACTAAATCAAATTTCATCATAAAATAAAACGTGTCAAAAGAAAAGTCCATCCAGTCATGGATGATGGCTAATGATCAATGAAACATATTTTAAACAAGCAGCTGGACATCGGGACGTGGATCGTAAGTACGACGCGTTGGTCTGGCAAGTGCAGGTCTGAGCAGCTCAAGAAGCTCCATAATCTGTTGCCTTGGAAGGCGAACATTTTTTTTAAAATAGCCACCTCAGGCAAAATATGAAAAGGGCTGAAGTTTTGCCTAAAGGAAAAATGTACATGACCCACACGGCTCCATGAACAGCGCCGCCTTCAGTTTAACACAACACCACGCTGTATCGCTGCCTAATTGTTCGCCACCTGTTTAATATTAATAGTGATTGCCAATTTTAATGCATTAGTCACATTATGAAATAGGCTAATTAAAAGTCACTCTATTAGTTCTGATATCAAATAAAATAATATTCTTAAACAGGTCTACAGTATATTCCATCATTAATACGACTTTGATAACGTGCCATAATGTGCTTCCATACACCGCTGATTTATAAAGACTGCTGCTCAGTGGCGGCCACTAGCGTCTCGAGCTGAAACTACGCTAAGAGTGAGGTCAGGACCAAACTTACGAATGTGTGACTTATCTAAGAGATACTTAGAATATGAATGTTTTGGGAAATGCGCCATAACGTTAAGAGAGAGGTTAAGGTACAACTTAAGAACTAGCGATAAGAGGGTTTCAGGAAACTGGGCCCAGCTCTTCCATTGGTGTAGCTAGCTAGATTTTTCTGAAAGAAAGCTTTAATGTAGCTAAAGCAACACTAACTAACTCTTAAGGCAATAAGATTAATACTTTGGGAATTGATGGGCTTTTGATAGCTAGGCCTAACCTTTATATTAAAATGTTTATGACTGTTTTTTGTTTTAGACAAAAAACTTCCTGCTTTTGTCAGGAATTTTAAACCTTCATCATGTTAATCACCTGCTTTTGGGCGGTTGTTCTTTGTTTTTGGTCCACCTCTGCTAAGAAAGCACACGGCCAGCAGTAACGTGATGAAGGGCACACAGCGGATTGCAAAAATGACGGGTCCATCCTCATAAACCTCTTCAGCAGCTCCTAAAATAAAAGAAATCTGAGATTTACTGTTTACATGTACAAAATACATAATCCAACAATGATTTTATTTAATCAGTTAATCCATTTCAATACAGTTGTCATATTGCATTGAATATTGTATGTATTCAGGAGATGAAATCTTGCACAGCTAAAGATTTAAAGTCTTGATTCAGATAAAAAAATAGATTGTTAAATAATTTGCATAATCCATTAACTTACGTTCTGTACTGGGGATTGAGTGAGAGTCTGGTCTGACATTATCTGCTTAAAACAATAAAATATCATATTAATAAAAAATATTTGCCTTTGCAGGTTTGTTGATCATTGTGTTTTTAGGACCATGGTAGGACCACTATTCAAAATACATACGACTGAACAATATTAATACGATTACTATTACACAATATTATTATATGATGTATCATAAAATATAATACATTCATTTATGATCACTAATTATACTACAGAAGTTCTGATATACCTTGGGTTGCTTTTGCAGTATTTTTTAGACCACCTGCACCATTACTTCATATCACTAAATATACTGATACATCATATCACATAACATCATATCACTATAATATATAACAACTCTGCACTAGGGCGGCACGGTGGTGTAGTGGTTAGTACTGTCGCCTTGCACCTCCAGGGTCTGGGTTCGATTCCCGTCTCTGTGTGCATGGAGTTTGCATGTTCTCCCCGTGCTTGGTGGGTTTCCTCCGGGTACTCCGGTTTCCTCCCACAGTCCAAAAGATATGCAGGTTAGGCTAATTGGCGTTCCTAAATTGCCCGTAGTGTGTGTGTGTGTAGTGTGAATGAATGAGTGTGTGAATGAATGAGTGTGTGAATGTGTGTATGTGTGTGTGCCCTGCGATGGATTGGCACCCTGTCCAGGGTGTACCCCGCCTAGTGCCCGAAGTCTCCTGGGATAGGCTCCAGGTCCCCCGCGACCCTGAACACAGGATTAAGCGGTATAGAAAATGAATGAATGAATGAACTCTGCACTATTAGCACCACACTACTATAGAGAGCTCTGCAGATATTATTCTATTCATGTTGTACAGTGCCACATAAAAAGTATTTTTAAGTATAAGTACATCTGGATTTCCTCTATTTTTGCACATTTATCATATCAAATGTTTCAGGTCACAAAATGCATTTAACGTAAGACAGAGAGAACTTAATGAAACACATTTTTGATCCCAGCTTTTTGCAAGATGCTATATTGTGAGAAAAAGACTGTGATGTCATGTACAAGACTTTTTCTTCTTCTTCCTACACTGTTAAAAATTGTTGTTAATTCACGGCAAAATTTTCACAGCACAATCCTGTTATGCTCAAAAGTAGTGCATTGCTGTTTTTTTTTTTTTTTTACGGTTGGTGAAATTTAACAGGAATTTAGCGTATTTATTGCACGAAGGGAAAAAAACTGTACTTAACCGTATTTCAACGGCAGAGCACAAGTGCATTGAATATTGAATAGTGTAATTATTCAGGAGATTTTGGATTCCAAATGTAGATGACGGCTAGCACAACTAAAGATTTAAAGTCTGGATTCAGATAAAAAAAAAAAAAAAGATTTTTAAATAATTTGCATAATCCATTAACTTACGTTCTGTACTGGGGATTGACTGAGAGTCTGGTCTGTCACGATCTGCTTAAAACAATAAAATATCATATTAATAAAAAAATATTTGCTTTTGCAGCTTTGCATAATGATCCCCAGGCTGAGAGACAGAAAGTGCTGGTCACAGAATGTGGAGGCCAATGTTGATGATTGTATTTTTACGACCGTGGTAGGACCTCTATTCAAAATAAATACGACTGAACAATATTACTACAATATTACTACTATACTACTACACAACATTATTATGTGATGGATCATAAAATATAATACATTCATATATGATCCATTACTTTGTTTCATATCACTAATTATACTACATGACTACATGATACACCTTGGGTTGCTTTTGCAGTATTTTTTAGACCATCATGTACCTGTACTCCATATCACTAAATATACTTATACATAACATCATATCTCTATAATATATAACAACTCTGCACTATTAGAACTACACTACTATAGAGACCTCTGCAGATATTACTCTATTCATGCTGTACAGTGCCACATTAAAAGTATTTTCCCTGTCTGGATTTCCTCTATTTTTGCACATTTATCATATCAAATGTTTCAGGTCACAAAATGCATCTAACGTAAGACTGGTAGAACTTAATGAAACACATTTTTGATCCCAGCTTTTTGCAAGATGTTATATTGTGGGAAAAAATCTTTGATGTCATGTACAAGACTTCTTCTTCTTCTTCTTCATCTTCTTCTTCTTCCTATGATTCTGCCTGTATTACTCATCTGAAAACATAGTCATCTCTCTATCATAGTTATTGCTTGTGCCATCTTCATCAACAACAGCTGCAGCCAAATGCCTACAGAAACTGGACATCATCTTCCATCAGTCCATAGAAAATTATCCGAAATTATAAGAAACATAAAGAACATAACCATAGTTTTTGGTCAATAAGTGACGAGTGTTTATGTATGTTATTCGGAGTCAGCTGTTCTTTTCAGCGTGCCAGTGGATATGATTCTGTCACCTGAAAACACGCTAATAGTTGAGTCACGAATATTGACCTTATATTAGGCAGACAAGGAATGCAGTTAATAATTGTAGGTTTTTGCCAGTAAACAAACACTTATAAAAAAAAGTATAAACTTACGTTCTTTACTGGGTATCAAGCGAGGGTCTGGTCTATCACCATCTGGTCACAACAATAAAAATATCAGATTATCACTAATATCTGTCATTGCAGCTTAATAATCTGCAGGAACAACAATCTATCTAGAATTGTGGTATAAAAGCTGTATTGCACATGCAATCATGCTGCGGTGATACAGTATATATCAGTGAGAGCACAATTCACTGATGTTAATTACAACAGCACTCTCTGCTCATACAATATTGTAGGATGCTATTAAACTTAGATGCTATTTTATTAAAACTATACCACCATAGATAATCGTGTCGTTCTACCTGTCGACTATTACACAATGTCGCTACATAGTACTGTGATATATTATAATTGCATAAGAGTACTAAAATCACTCAATGTTTGCACTCGACCAGTAATATGTAGAAATCACATCTGACCAAAAGTGGGGGAAAATAGATAAATTTTTGTTAACAAAATAGTATTAGCTATTGCGATTATCAAGAGAGTATTGTATTAATAAAGAAATAATTATAATAACAGATGTATGTGTATATTATTATACTTACATTCTCTAGTGGGCGAGAGAGTAGTGGCTAATGTGTCAGGCTCTGGATAAATCAATACAAATCATAATATATTAAGCAATGCATTTTACACACACACCAATTTATAATACAATTACAAAACAACTTACAGTGTATCTATAGATACTATGGCCTTTAACTGACAACATCCTGATTTGACTGTTGCTTTACTAACAGAAACTTGTATCATATAACCAGATACAGTATATGAGACTGAGAAGAGTGTTGTACATCAGCGCACCCATTCGGCCTGTGTGTGTAACAGCTGTTCAAGGTGCAGGAAACTTACCGATTCTTCAATACTTTTCAAATGGTGCTGTTTCTCACATCACCAGTGTTTCTTAATTAGTTTCTTAATTCCTGCTGTTAGTTTTTGTTATTAGAAGTTTTACATTATAATGTGTTTCTAAGAAGCACACTCACCATTTTCTCTCTCGTAAATAACCTTTGTCCCTGTTCCCTGTATCTTCACCAGGCGAGGTATATCTTGTGTAACTTCACAGATATAAAAGCCTGCAACATTTCTATCAGCATTATTTATCACTAATGTTGAACAGACTTTATTGCTATTGTTGATTTCTATCAGATTGGTCTTTTGGTTAAATCTAACTTCCTGGTTGTCTTTTAACCATCTCACTTTTACACCAGTAATGCTGATGTTCCAGCTGCAGGTGAGCTGGACTTGTTCTCCTTTCCTCAGTGTGATTGTGGATGGAGTCTGACTCACACCAAAACTATTACTGAAACCTGGAAAAGACAAAATCATTAAGAATTTATTTTCTTCAACACTAGCATGTCACAGCAGAGACCACCACATTATGCCGATTTGTAGATATAACACTTACAAAAATCAGATATAAGACTAATTCCAATAAAATATTAATATAATTATATTACTTAAGTACCTGAATATATGTACAGCATGTACAAAATATAAAGTGGAATGAAAAGAATGAATATTTTAAAAAAATCTGAAAAGTCTGATGTGTATATGTATTCAGCCCCCTTTACTCTGATAACCCTAATTACCATCCAGTGGAACCAGTGGACGTCACCTCATTAGTAAATAGAGTCCACCTGTGTGTAATTTAATCTCAGTATAAATACAGCTGTTCTGTAAAGCCCTCAGAGGTTTGTTAGAGAACATTAGTGTGTAACGCTTGGATTATTATAAAACCTTTAGTTACACAAATACGGATTCGGGAATCTAGGTATGAGCTGGTAAACACCACTTCCGGTATTGCGCAACCGCGGCGGGACAATAATAGACGCAACACAAGAGCAAGTAGTGAAATAAACCAAAGTGTATTATACAAAAACAAACCAACAACCAAACAAACACGGTGCACCGAAACCAATATATACAAATATAACACAAATATAAACAAAGTGTGTGATGTATGCAGGGGTGTGTGTGTGTATGAGTGGAAGTCCAGAGTGTATTATATTGCGGGTATGTAATGATGAATTGGAGAGATTAATCTCGACCTCACCGGGAAAGATGACAACTCCGGGGGCACGAATAATGGAACGAGAGGTGTATTGTGAGTGTCCAAGAGATAAATCCAAATAATGGCAATCATCTGCTAGGAAGCAACAAACAATCTCTCTCTCAAAACAAACAGCGCGCTGGGGTAATCTCTCCGTGCCGGCTACCTCGCCGGTTCCGGCTTTATGCCGGCACACGTGATCAGTTGCATCCGGGTTCCCTCGCGTCGCGATCGCGCATGCGCGTGGGAGCGTGCCCGGTGACTGTCACTGTCATAGGGGAAAATATAAAACGGTTCGGGCACATCTTAGGCTACAGGTGAGAAGCATTAGCTCTTCAATTATTTGCCTGTATATAAAATCTCCCTTTATGTGGCCGCGCTACATAGACCCCCCCCCCCAAGCTTCCGGCGTCTGAGGAGAACGTCCGTAAAAGCGCTTCATGTTTACCACATTAAAAGTGTAGTTTTTTTGTGGATTGCCCCAAGACACAGTGTAATTAATTGGTCCTCGTTTCTTTGTAATTTCAGCTGGTCCTTCCCACTTAGGCGCTAGCTTGGCTGAAAACATTTTTGCTGCGGAGGAGAGTGGGTGAGTTTTAATCCAAACTAGATCTCCTGGTTGAAAGTGCGCATCTTTCCTCCGGGCATTGTAGTATCTGGCTTGTTTGGATTGTTGTTGTTTCACTCGTTGTTTCACCTCCTCCGTGATCCGTTGTTGCCTTTCAAGAAGTGAATAGGCTGTGTGATTGGGTGTTGGAGGGTGATTTAAGAGCCTTTCCAGAGGACCCTTAAGTTGTCGCCCAAGTGTGAGTTCGGCGGGCGTTTTCCCAGTAGTTTCCTGTTGGGCTGTATTGATGGTGAATCATAGTTCAGGTAACCATTGGTCCCAGTTTTGGTGGTGGTCCCCGACATATGAAGCGATCATCACCTTTAAAGTTCTGTTTACTCGCTCCGTCGTTAGCTTTTGGACAGTCCCCCAGGTTTGGCAGAGGTGTGCCAGCAGCTGAGACGTAAACTGGGGTCCTCGATCGGATACTAGATATTTGGGCACTCCCCATCTAGTAAAAATTTCCTCTCTTAGGACTTTTACCAGCTTTGGTGTTTTTACATCCCACCCAATTGGTGAAATAATCCACCACCACCAACAGATACTCATTTTGCCGTTTACTTCGCGGAAAAGGACCCATGATGTCCAGTCCCACGGTGTGTCCCGGCTCTGGAACCACGGTACTCTGTAGTAGCCCACCAGGTTTGGTGTTGTCATTTTTGTATTGTTGGCACACGCTGCAGGTCCTCACATAATGCCAGACGTCCTTTCGCACAGTCGGCCACCATGCCACATCTAATAGCCTTAGCAAGGTCTTTAGTTGCCCCAAGTGTCCTCCCAGTGGATTGCCGTGGTAGTAGTGAAGAAAGTCTTTGATTAGTGGCTGGGGGACAACGAGCTGGAATTTTTCTCCGTGTCTTACTGGCACCCGGCGATATAACGCGCCCTGATGATGTTCGAAGGAGACCCTCTGTTCTTGTATGCCTCTTGGGTGATCTTTAGAGAGCAGCTTCGAGATAGTTGGGTCATTTTGTTGTGCTTGGGTTAGCTCACACAGGTCATTTGGTAAGTCATTTGGACGAAAATTTTGTGGTTGTGATGGCAAGGCATGGAGCGGTTCCTACTTGTAGCGCCCGGGAAAGCGCATCAGGTCCCAGATTCAAGCAGCCTTTTCTGTGATGTACGGTAAATATGAACTGCTGTAGGCGTAACGTCCATCGGGTGAGACGAGAGCTGGTTTTCGGGCAGTTGAAGGCCCATGACAGGGCGGCATGGTCTGTGAAGACCTCGAAAGCGCGACCTTCTAAGTAGTGTCTCCACTTTTCTACAGCCCAAACCACGGCCAAACACTCCTTCTCCGATGTGGAGTAATTCTGCTCCACATCAATTAATTCAAGTAATTGAATTAGTACTGGTGGGTTTTGAAGGGCGTGTTTGATGTTTTCCATGGCATTCTGGCATTCTTCGGTCCACTCCCATTTTACTCCCTTTTTCTTCAAATGATTTAATGGGGCTGTCATATTGGCAAAGTGGTGAATGAATTTATGATACCATCCGGCGAGACCCAGAAAACGCTGAAGAGATTTTACGTCTTGTGGAGGAGGATATTCAGCCACCGCCCTGGTTTTCTCTGGGTCCAACTGCACGCCTTCTTCGGAGATGATATGGCCTAGGAACTTCAGCCGCCTTTTGAAGAAATGACATTTCTTCATGTTGAGGGAGAGGTTGGCCTGGGTGAGTTTGAAGAATACTGCATTAAGGTGTTTGATGTGCTGCTCCTGTGTTTGGGAGTAGATAATGATGTCATCTATATACACAAAGCAATATTTCCCCTTTAGTTCAGCCAAAACTTTCTCCATCAAACGCTGGAAGGTGGCTGCGGCGTTTCTGAGTCCGTACGGCATGGACCGAAATTGAAACAGCCCTTTGGTGGTGATGAAGGCGGTCTTCTCACAGCTGTCATTCTCCATCTCCACCTGCCAGTAACCCAATTGCAGATCCGAGGTTGAGAACCAGGAGGCGCCATCCAGTGATTCTAAGATGTCATGTATTAAAGGCATTGGATAAGCATCAGGTTTGGTCTTGCTGTTTAGCTTTCTATAATCCACACAAAAACGGTAAGTCCCATCGGGTTTAGGTACTAAAACAACAGGGGAAGACCAGGGTGAACATGAAGGCTGGATGATGTTATCCTTCAGCATCTGGTCTACTTGATCTTCTATAATGGTCTTCTTAATGGGTGATACTCTATAGGCTCTGGATCTAAATGGTGTGTCGTCTGATAAAATGATCATGTGTCTCACTACTGCTGTTTTGCCTAGGGTGTTGGAGGTGGTGTGTGGCCAAGCAGCCATGAGTTTCAGCAGCTCCTCCTCATTGTCGGTGTCCCATGATGTCGTGATCTCAGGGTTTTTTTTCGCACATCGGAGCTCGTCGGGTGTCACCGGCAGGGCGAGGTAAAGATTGGCCGTTGCTGGGAGCTGAATGTGTCTTCGTTGCGTCAGCATCGATGGTACACAGTGGGGTGGGGACATTATAAATGGATGGTAAACGATCCCCTCCTCTGTTTTCAGTGCGTACTCTCCCCCAGCGATGTCCAAGATGGCTCCTGTGGCTTTTAGGAAGTCGAGTCCCATCAGAGAGAAGGCCAGGTGAGCGTCCCTCATGATGAAGGTCTTAATCTCACATTTGGTGGTGTGCTACTTGTACTGTAACAAGGCGTGTGTTTGAGCTTGATGTACTTTCCCATCCGCCATGACGAACTTCTTGTTCCACTTGGTCCCACTTGGTCCTCCTGATCGTTGAGCGTCTGCCACAGATGGTTCCTCATCAGCGTATAAGAACTTCCCGTGTCCACCACCGCATTCACTTTTCTTCCTTGCACCGTCACTGGAACCAGGAGGAGAGATGGAGCTGGTAGAGGTTGAGCAATGGAGAGTCCTGTTGCGAACTTTGAAGGAGCTCGCTCACCTGCCTTCTTATGACTCTTCTCCTTGTTCTGCTGAGAGTCCACCTTCTGCCAGTAGTCTTTGGAGCTCTTGCAATCTTTTTCCACCCTCGAACCTATCTTCACGAGCTGTTCCACGGTGGTCACAGTTCCCCTCAGACATCCAGCCACTCTGGGGTTGATATTGTTCAGACAGAGGGCGCGATAGTCATAGGCGAAGTCCCGCAGGCGTTGACCCGGCTGCTGTACCAGCGACCTTAAATTTTCCTCCACTTCCGTGAGGTAGTCATCAGGTAAGAATGCCGCCATTTGAAAGACATCCAGTCCCACCTTGCCTTTCTCTGCCTTCCACCAGCTCAGAGCAGGACCGCTTAAAACAGTGCTGAGGGTTCCTAGCAGTTCTGGGCTGGGCAGTGGTCTGATCTCCAGATAGTTCTCACACTGTTCGATGAAGTGGAGTACATCTGCGGTCTCTGAAGCTTTGCCAAAGGCTGGAAACTCCAGGCGGATGGGTGGTCAACCATAAAACGGAGAAACTGAGGAGGTAAGCTGAGCAGAAGAGTGTGTTGGAACACCAGGAGGAATGTCATACATTTCGTGAATGATGGATGGCTTTACCTTTGTTATAGATGTCGTGATTGGAGTGCTGGGAGAATGTAGAACAGGAGATTGGAGTGATGCAGGGGTGTAGGCCTGTAATCTTTGGATGGAGGGCGTACTCGTGAAGCGCAGTTTCTTCATCTGGTTTTCCCAGATCAACGTCGGAGACAACAGTCAGTGACAGCTCTTTCCAGCTTCTCTAGGGCCTCTTGGCAGTAGCGCTCCAGCCCTTCTAAGCCGGCGTCCACTGCCTCACAGAAACTGGTTTCTCTGTTTAGACTGCTGTTTACGGATTGTCTAAAATCCTGCTCCAACTTGCTCACTTTGTCTGTGAGCGCCTCCACATCCGCCTTGCATTGATTTAGTTCATTGTTCATTGTTCATTGTTTGCACAACATTACATTTACATTTACATTTAGGCATTTGGCAGACGCTCTTATCCAGAGCGACTTACATTTTTATCTCATTATACATCTGAGCAGTTGAGGGTTAAGGGCCTTGCTCAAGGGCCCAACAGTGGCAACTTGGTGGTTGTGGGATTTGAACCTGGGATCTTCCGAACCGCCGTCCAATGCCTTAACCACTGAGCTACCTCTGGCCCATTAATATCATTAATTAAATACATTAATATCAGACACATGAGCAATAACATTATCATCGTCATTATCATGTCTATCAGATATATACTGTGAACTAATCAATGATGTTATTTCAGCAGTTGGGTTACGGCCTGTTACAAATGCATCATCTCTCTCCATCACATTACTATCTATAGCAAAGTCGGCCTTCACAGCACCACTAGCGTTAGCATTAGCACTAGCATTAGCATTAGCGTCCATCTTGTACAGCCACGTCACACAAAACTGGAAAATATCCAAAATATAGATTCCCCGTCCGGGCCACCACTATGTAACGCTTGGATTATTATAAAACCTTTAGTTACACAAATACGGATTCGGGAATCTAGGTATGAGCTGGTAAACACCACTTCCGGTATTGCGCAACCGCGGCGGGACAATAATAGACGCAACACAAGAGCAAGTAGTGAAATAAACCAAAGTGTATTATACAAAAACAAACCAACAACCAAACAAACACGGTGCACTGAAACCAATATATAAAAATATAATACAAATATAAACAAAGTGTGTGATGTATGCAGGGGTGTGTGTGTGTGTATGAGTGGAAGTCCAGAGTGTATTGTATTGCGGGTATGTAATGATGAATTGGAGAGATTAATCTCGACCTCACCGGGAAAGATGACAACTCTGGGGGCACGAGTAACGGAACGAGAGGTGTATTGTGAGTGTCCAAGAGATAAATCCAAATAATGGCAATCATCTGCTAGGAAGCAACAAACAATCTCTCTCTCAAAACAAAACAGCGCGCTGGGGTAATCTCTCCGTGCCGGCTACCTCGCCGGTTCCGGCTTTATGCCGGCACACGTGATCAGTTGCATCTGGGTTCCCTCGCGTCGCGATCGAGCATGCGCGTGGGAGCGTGCCCGGTGACCAACACTGTCATAGGGGAAAATATAAAACCGTTCGGGTACATCTTAGGCTACAGGTGAGCAGCATTAGCTCTTCAATTATTTGCCTGTATATAAAATGTCCCTTTATGTGGCCGCGCTACAAGTGAACGAACAGCATTATGAAGCCCAAGGAACACACCAGACATGTCAGGGATAAAGTTGTGAAAAAGTTCAAAGCAGGGTTAGATTATAAAAAAAAGTATTCAAGCTTTGAACATCTCACGGAGCACTGTTCACTTCATCATCTGAAAATGGAAAGAGTACGGCACAATTGCAAACTCATCAAGACATGACCTTCCACCTAAACTGACAAGAAGAGCATTAATCAGAGAAGGAGCCAAGAGGTCCATTGTAACTCTAGAGGAGCTGTAGAAATCCACAGCTAAGGTGGGTGAATCTGTCCACCGGACAACTATTCATCATGCTTTATTTAGGAGTGGCAAAAAGAAAGTTAGTGTTGAATGAAAGCCATAAGAAGTCCCAATTGCAATTTGTGTCAAGCCATGTGGGGACACAGCAAAGAAGGTGCTCAGGTCAGATGAGACCAAGATTTAACTTTTTACCTAAAAATACAAAATGCTATGTGTGGCGGAGAACTAACAGTGTGCATGGTCGTGGCAGCATCATGTTGTGGGGAGGCTTTTTCATTGGCAGGGACAGGAAACCTGGTCAAAGTTGATGGAAAGATGAACGGATCCAAATACAGGGTAATCCTAAGAGAAAACCTGTTAGAGTCTGCAAAGGACATGAGACTGGGGCAGAGGTTCACTTTCCCGCAGGACAATAATTCTGAACATAGCCACAATGCAATGGTTTAGATCAAAGCATATTCATGTGTTAGAACGTCCCAGGCAAAGTGCAGACCAAATCCAATTGAGAACACACCTTTAGAGTTTTCAAGATGGCGCTGGTGCACTTGGCATGCCGTCTGCTGCTCTTTTGGTTGCCTGTTTGGCTGTTTGGTTTACCTCTGTCCCTGAACTGCTGCACGCTTTTAACTTACGACCGTCAAGCACTTTTGGATATCCGCAATTTGGTTGCTGATATTATGACGATCTACAACTCAGAGGTGGACTGCTCTTTAGACAATTCACATGAGTCGCTTCGAACGGATTTCCCGGATTGTGTTCGCCGTTGGCCCCTTAACATCTTGTGGAGAAAGCGGAGGAGGAAACGAGGCAATCGTGGAGGGTACATCGTAAAGCTGAAAGCCTATTGGCGGGCTGGCTTTCTATGGGTTCCCTCCCGTGCATCATTTTACGGTGGCTCTACTATCTGGCGCCCGCTGGATCTGGTCTACCGATGGCTTCGTCCGGTTTTCCCCCTGCATTTGAGTCCGGTTTTTGGTACCGGTGTCCGTCGGGTTGGCCTCGGCTATCGTCAACGTGGAGTAACGCACGGAAATCTGCGCTCAATGAGTAGAGCGTCCTCATCCTCTGTTATTATTCTCGTACCGAATTTGGCATTAATAAATGCTCGCTCCCTGGTAAACACGACCTTTTTATTAATTGATTTTTATTCTTCTCACAACCTAGATTTTATGTTCATCACGGAATCCTGGATACAGGTTGGTGATTTAACTCCTTTCGCGTATTTGGTCCCTGTTGACTGTACATTTATTAACTCCCCCTGCTTATGTGGGCGTGGGGGTGGGATTGTAACTATTTTAAAGAACTCTTTTTCTGCACGCTGTAGGCTGGGACCTGTAACGGCCTTTTCAAGTTTTGAAGCTCAGCTCCTTTACTTAGACTGGAATGGGCCTGTCGGTTTAGGGGTAATTTACTGCCCGCCTCACTCCACTGAGGATTTTATACAGCAGTTTACTGAATTTATCGGCAATATTGCCACAACCTGCGATCGTTTTGTGTTGGTAGTCGATTTTAATATTCATGTCTGCTGTTCGTTAAATCCACTCTCAAGTGATTTCCTCAATCTTATTGACATTTTTAATCTTACTCAGTGGATCAACAGCTCTACTCACATTCAGGGTCATACGCTGGATCTTGTGCTCTCTCATGGACTTGATGTGACTTATATTGTGCTCTCAGACTTTCTGCTTTCTGACCATAAGCCTATATTATTTTCACTGTCTCTTCCTGAACTTTCTCACTTGTCTAATGCATCTGCTACTCTGTCTCGGTTCTATTCTCCAAAGTTTAGCTCAAACTTCAACTTTTGCTTTACTGAACTTTGCTCAGAGATGCACTTGGATCAATCATTATTGGACTTGGATGCTGATCAACATCTTAGCCTCTTGAATTCTGCCTGGCTTGAGGCAGCTAATGTAACTGCCCCCCTCAAACCTCATAAGCAGAAACCAAAATCTGAACTGTGGCAAAACTCTGAGATTCATCTACTAAGACAAATCTGCAGAAAGGCAGAACAAAAATGGAGAAAGGACAGGTTGCATATTTCCTTTCAATTATTTAAAGATTTGCTTACATCTTACCAGTCTGCTGCTAAATCTGCAGAAGCTGCATATTTCTCTAATATAATTGAAACAAATCACTCTAAACCTAAGGTTTTGTTTTCAATTATTCAGTCTGTTGTTAATCCTTTTGTTAACACTTTGCCTGTCGCTTCTGATGCTGTCTGTGAAGGCTTCTTGAGATTCTTTAGTCACAAAATTACTACCCTAAAACTTGGCATTTGCCCTACCTTAACATTAAAGGACTCACATACCTTTACTACATTACTACATTGTCTTTACTTTTTGGGAAGTTTTTGAACCTATCAATGTCCAGGTTTTGAAGCAGGTGATTGACAAGCTTAAACCCTCTTCTTGCTCTAATGATATCATCCATCCAAGATTCCTAAGTTAAATTCTGGATTCGATTGGGCCAGGCTTGGTATCCTTTATCAATAAATGTCTTCAAACGGGCTGTGTTCCAGCCAATTTTAAGGTAGCTACTGTTACTCCTCTGATCAAGAAGCCTTCACTGTTATTCCACTTCACTCCTCTGCCCTAAAGAATTTTCGGCCAATCCCTGTCTTACCTTTTGTTTCTAAGGTTTTGGAGAAAATTATGCTGGACCAATTACAATGTTTTGTGACTAACATGGGTATTCACGAGGTTTTTCAATCTGGTTTTAAGTTTGCTCATAGTACAGAGTCCGCCCTTCTGAGAGTGCTAAATGATATTTATGTCTCCACTGTCTCTGGAGACTCTGTGATTCTGCTTCTCCTGGATCTATCGGCAGCCTTTGATACTGTCGATCACTCTATACTACTATCTAGATTAGAGTCTTGGGTGGGTCTAAAAGCGAATGTTCTGAAATGGTTTCAGTCATATTTGTCTGATAGAAAGTTTTTAGTAAAGATGGGTAATTTCACTTCTTCCCTGGCACCTCTGGCCTGTGGCCTTCCACAAGGCTCTATTCTGGCTCCATCTTTGTTCTCTCTCTATATGCTACCTCTGGGTTCTATTTTATGGAAACATGGTGTATCTTTTCATTTCTATGCAGATGATACTCAAATTTATCTTCCCATCAAAAGAAATAACATTACTGCTACCACTAATCTTGTGCAGTGTCTAGAGGAGGGTAAATCATTGCTCGCTCAAAACTTTCTCTCTCTAAATTAAGACAAGACCGAGGTAATTGTTTTTGGTCCTAATGAGAACTCTCAGAGTTTTAGCCCTGATCTGGACATTTTATCTGTCTTCAGATCATCGCAGGTGCGTAACCTTGGTGTTCTCATTGACCAGCATCTAAAATTTGATAAACATATCGCCTCCGTTATTGGATCCAGCTTCTATCAGCTTCGACTACTTGCTAAAGTGAAACACTTCCTCACCCCCAAAACTCTAGAAATGGCGGTTCATGCATTCGTTATTCGTTACTGCAATTCATTATACTGCGGTATTTCCAAATCTCAAATTGCTCGCTTACAGCTTGTACAAAATGCAGCAGCAAGATTTCTTCATAAATGTCATAAACATGAACACATCACTCTGATTCTGAAAGACTTACACTGGCTGCCAGTCTCTCAGAGAATTCACTTTAAAATTCTCCTCTTTGTGTATAAATCTTTACATGACGTAGCACCAGTTTACCTCTCTGAACTTCTTCATCCTTACTCTCCTTCTAGAACACTAAGATCTTCTGATCAGGCACTATTAGTAGTCCCACACGTGAGGCTCAAGCGTAGAGGGGCACGGGCGTTTGCGGTAGCAGGGCCTCAACTTTGGAATATTTTGCCTTTAGAGATTAGATTGGCACCCTCTCTGTCCTCTTTTAAGTCCTTGCTCAAAACCTATTTTTTTTCTTTAGTGTATTAATTTTCTTATATACAGTGGTGTGAAAAACTATTTGCCCCTTCCTGATTTCTTATTCTTTTGCATGTTTGTCACACTTAAATGTTTCTGCTCATCAAAAACCGTTAACTATTAGTCAAAGATAACATAATTGAACACAAAATGCAGTTTTTAAATGAAGGTTTACGTTATTAAGGGAGAAAAAAACTCCATATCTACATGGCCCTGTGTGAAAAAGTGATTGCCCCCCTTGTTAAAAAATAACTTAACTGTAGTTTATCACACCTGAGTTCAATTTCTGTAGCCACCCCCAGGCCTGATTACTGCCACACCTGTTTCAATCAAGAAATCACTTAAATAGGAGCTACCTGACACAGAGAAGTAGACCAAAAGCACCTCAAAAGCTAGACATCATGCCAAGATCCAAAGACATTCAGGAACAAATGAGAACAAAAGTAATTGAGATCTATCAGTCTGGTAAAGGTTATAAAGCCATTTCTAAAGCTTTGGGACTCCAGCGAACCACAGTGAGAGCCATTATCCACAAATGGCAAAAACATGGAACAGTCATGAACCTTCCCAGGAGTGGCCGGCCGACCAAAATTACCCCAAGATCGCAGAGACGACTCATCCGAGAGGCCACAAAAGACCCCAGGACAACATCTAAAGAACTGCAGGCCTCACTTGCCTCAAATAAGGTCAGTGTTCACGACTCCACCATAAGAAAGAGACTGGGCAAAAACGGCCTGCATGGCAGATTTCCAAGGCGCAAACCACTTTTAAGCAAAAAGAACATTAAGGCTCATCTCAATTTTGCTAAAAAACATCTCAATGATTGCCAAGACTTTTGGGAAAATACCTTGTGGACCGACAAGACAAAAGTTGAACTTTTTGGAAGGTGCGTGTCCCGTTACACCTGGCATAAAAGTAACACAGCATTTCAGAAAAAGAACATCATACCAACAGTAAAATATGGTGGTGGTAGTGTGATGGTCTGGGGTTGTTTTGCTGCTTCAGGACCTGGAAGGCTTGCTGTGATAGATGGAACCATGAATTCTACTGTCTACCAAAAAATCCTGAAGGAGAATGTCCGGCCATCTGTTCGTCAACTCAAGCTGAAGCGATCTTGGGTGCTGCAGCAGGACAATGACCCAAAACACACCAGCAAATCCACCTCTGAATGGCTGAAGAAAAACAAAATGAAGACTTTGGAGTGGCCTAGTCAAAGTCCTGACCTGAATCCTATTGAGATGTTGTGGCATGACCTTAAAAAGGCGGTTCATGCTAGAAAACCCTCAAATAAAGCTGAATTACAACAATTCTGCAAAGATGAGTGGGCCAAAATTCCTCCAGAGCGCTGTAAAAGACTCGTTGCAAGTTATCGCAAACGTTTGATTGCAGTTATTGCTGCTAAGGGTGGCCCAACCAGTTATTAGGTTCAGGGGGCAATTACTTTTTCACACAGGGCCATGTAGGTTTGGATTTTTTTTCTCCCTAAATAATAAAACCCCTCATTTAAAAACTGCATTTTGTGTTTACTTGTGTTATCTTTGACTAATAGTTAAATGTGTTTGATGATCAGAAACATTTTGTGTGACAAACATGCAAAAGAATAAGAAATCAGGAGGGGGGGCAAATAGTTTTTCACACCACTGTAGTAGTGAAAGAGAGAAGAGAGACTTCCATGTCCTCCTTTATGTTTAGTTATTTCACGTCTTTTTGAGTTTGTGTGCAACTTTAATAAAACTGTCTTTGAAGCCTGCAGCTGCGTCTGACCCTTGACTAACGGGAACATGACAGAAAGGTGGTTCTACAAAGTATTGACTCAGGGGTATAAATACAAATGCATGCCACACTTTTCAGATATTTATTTGCAAATAAATAAATAAAAAAACATTTATCATTTTCCCTCCACTTCACCATACTGTGCCACTTTGTGTTGGTCTGTCACATAAAAACCTAATAAAATACATGCATTTTTGTGGAAAAGTTCAATGGGTGCGAATACTTTTGCAAGACAATGCATAAACATGAATAAATATATACACAGGGTTATATTTATGTAGTATTATAGTATATACAATCATCTGAACTATTATTGGCCCTTGATGAAAATAAGAAATAATAATAATAATTTACTTTGCCAGCAAAGCTTGATTTTCAACACATCTGATAACAGACACAGCTACATAAAATATGGAATCATTTTTGTTTAAGATTTCTTTAATCTGTGTTTTAATCTGTTTCTCAAGTGTGCCGATAAAAATGTATAAACATTTTTTATATAAAAAATTATAATAAACTATGGGAAAATCTTCAGTCAGCTGTTTACACAGTTTACACACCTCCATTTCTTTTGTCATAACTGAATGATTGCTTTTAATTTACAAACCGGATTCCAAAAAAGTTGGGACACTAAACAAATTGTGAATAAAAACTGAATGCAATGATGTGGAGATGGCAAATGTCAATATTTTATTCAGAATAGAACATAGATGACAGATTAAAAGTTTAATCCGAGAAAATGTATAATTTTAAAGGAAAAATATGTTGATTCCAAATTTCACGGTGTCAACAAATCCCAAAAAAGTTGGGACAAGTAGCAATAAGAGGCTGGAAAAAGTAAATTTGAGCATAACGAAGAGCTGGAAGACCAATTAACAGTAATTAGGTTAATTGGCAGCATGATTGGGTATAAAAAGAGCTTCTCAGGGTGGCAGTGTCTCTCAGAAGCCAAGATGGGTAGAGGATCACCAATTCCCACAATGTTGCGCAGAAAGATAGTGGAGCAATATCAGAAAGGTGTTACCCAGCGAAAAATTGCAAAGACTTTGCAGTTATCATCATCAACTGTGCATAATATCATCCGAAGATTCAGAGAATCTGGAACAATCTCTGTGCGTAAGGGTCAAGGGCGTAAAACCATACTGGATGCCCGTGATCTCCGGGCCCTTAAACGACACTGGACCACAAACAGGAATGCTACTGTAAAGGAAATCACAGAATGGGCTCAGGAATACTTCCAGAAACCATTGTCAGTGAACACAATCCACCGTGCCATCCGCCGTTGCCAGATGAAACTCTACAGTGCAAAGAAGAAGCCATTTCTAAGCAAGATCCACAAGCACAGACGTTTTCATTGGGCCAGGGATCATTTAAAATGGAGTGTGGCAAAATGGAAGACTGTTCTGTGGTCAGACGAGTCACGATTCGAAGTTCTTGTTGGAAATGTGGGACGTCATGTCATCCGGACCAAAGAGGACAAGGACAACCCAAGTTGTTATCAACGCTCAGTTCAGAAGCCTGCATCTCTGATGGTATGGGGTTGCATGAGTGCGTGTGGCATGGGCAGCTTGCATGTCTGGAAAGGCACCATCAATGCAGAAAAATATATTCAGCTTCTAGAACAACATATGCTCACATCCAGACGTCATCTCTTTCAGGGAAGACCCTGCATTTTTCAACAAGATAATGCCAGACCACATTCTGCATCAATCACAACATCATGGCTGCGTAGGAGAAGGATCCGGGTACTGAAATGGCCAGTCTGCAGTCCAGATCTTTCCCCTATAGAGAACATTTGGCGCATCATAAAGAGGAAGGTGCGACAAAGAAGACCCAAGACGATTGAACAGTTGGAGGCCTGTATTAGACAAGAATGGGAGAGCATTCCTATTTCTAAACTTGAGAAACTGGTCTCCTCGGTCCCCAGACGTCTGTTGAGTGTTGTAAGAAGAAGGGGAGATGCCACACAGTGGTGAAAATGGCCTTGTCCCAACTTTTTTGGGATTTGTTGACAACATGACATTTTGATTCACCATATTTTTCCCTTAAAATGATACATTTTCTCAGTTTAAACTTTTGTTCCGTGATTTATGTTCTATTCTGAATAAAATATTGACATTTGCCATCTCCACATCATTGCATTCAGTTTTTATTCACAATTTGTTTAGTGTCCCAACTTTTTTGGAATCCGGTTTGTACAAGTTATAACTTTAATTTAAGCCAACAAAAATAAAATAACTGGTGTTTACTAAACACTACTGATGGTATGACCTAGTGAAGTAGAATGAGGACATGCTTTTGATAAAGACTAAACGCTGCAAATGTAGGGTTTATATTAATTAGTCATCTTAAGTGCAAAATTATAAACACTCTGTAGCACGAGCAGTAAACAAACATTCCTCCAAATTGACAGGATTTTTATAAGTATTAAATTTCCTGTATAAAGCCTCATAGAAATGATTTATTCAGACAAATTTGATCTCTATTGACATTTTAGCAATGGACCGTGTCAAATACAAATTTTCTCTAAGGAGCAAGCAGGAGGTGAAAACAAACAAACAGAAGAACCAGACTCTTCAGGGTGAGATATGATTTCTCTTTCGTAACTAAATACTATATAGTTAAAGAGTGTCAGGTGTTAAAGGAACTTTTTCAAATTCAAATTTTATTGGTCACATACACAGTCATACACAGTACGATATGCAGTGAAATGCTTACACGACCTCCAGTGACCTTAAAAAGAGAATTAAATCTTACAGTAAGAAATAAATATGAATAAAGAAATACGATAGGAAAATTTTAACTTAACTAGAATAAAAATAGAAATAAAAATAAAAACAGTGGTATACTGTACATAAAATAGAAATAAAAATTGAAATATACTGTACAATAGAAATTTTCTTTCTTTTTTTTTTTTTTTAATTGAAATTTGGTGGAGGAAGTATGGTGTGCAAGTATGCATAGAAAAAAGTGTCTTAAGGTGCCTTATTAAAGTGTCTTTGTGCAGTGTGTCTTATTAAAGTGTCTTTAATGTGTGAGCATTTATTTCTGAATTCAGCTTCTATCATACCCGAGTGAACTTACAGACTTTTCACTAGTCAAGACTAGAGTGTAAATATTTAGTCTGCCTGCATAAACAAGAAAAAATAAAAAATTATAAGAACATTGTCCACGCAGCATTTATCATCTATCCACATCTATCATAGGCCATTTATATTCAACCAAATACGTGAAGCAACCAAATACTTTCCCCCCATTATCTTTAGGGTGCGGTAAATATCGACTTAACTAAAGTCAGAAAAAAGTTGACTACAAAAACAAAACTCCTGCAGTGACACGGGTTCAAAGCAAAATTAATAAATAAATTAATCAATTAAAAAATAATGAGTTGGAGTACACAAACAAACTATAAAAAAAATAAAATCAACTAAACAACAAACAAACAAATGCTATGTTTTAAAAACAATGGCAAAAATAAATAAATATTCTTATTAAAAATGTATTTATAACAAATTTTATTATATAAAAGAAATGATTTACTGTTTAAGTGAATACTTTATAGTAACAGACACAATGTGATTAATTTGGCAAACTAAACTTTTGGAAAACTAGACAAGTGAGTATTTAAAACGGCATTTTAATTGTGCTGTAGACTGAAGCCAAATTAACTCAAGGAAAAAAATCTGCATTTAAAAAAATACAAAATGTGCAACACAATCAAGGAACATTGCTAAACTTTTTATTCAGAAAAAAAATATTAATTTGATATTTACTTATTAATGTTGATAAGTGTCCTAATACTACTGCGCTACTGTTAATGATGAATAGTTTTAATCATGCCTTAATCCCAGAGGATAAATAAATACAATTATTATTATTATTATTATTATTATTATTATTTAAATTACAATTAAAATAGCAATTTTAATTACATGATAAATATATATGATTCATATTTTTCATATATTCTACTTAAGAACAGAATATGAATCAGTTAAAATTAAAATGTCGCCCTCTGGCTTGCTCACCAGGGACTATCTGAACATTTGATTCATACACATTCACATTCCATACAAACTTAAATAATTCTTTTGATTGTGTAAAGCTGTTTTGAGACAATGTCAATTGTTAAAAGCGCTATACAAATAAAACTGAATTGAATTGAATTAAAATTAAACCAGATGTGACATTATATGTTGCATTTTCTCAGACTCACCGCAGTAACAGGAAACAAAAATCCCCCCGAGTAGAACAAAAAGACGCTGCATGTTTGAAAGCCCATAACAATCTGATATCACACAGTAATGTATGGTTTCATCTCACTCAGGTCATCTCTCTCTCTCTCTCACTCTCTCTCTTTCTCTCTCTCTCACACACACACACATACACACACACACACACACACGTACACACACACACACACACACACACACACACACACACACACACACACACACACACACACACACACACACAAACACCACACACACTCAAACATACATGCACAGACACACGGAAACTTACACACCAGTAATGCATTAAATATTATGCAAACACTTTCACAATAACAAAGGTTCAAACGCTGGGCCTCAGGGTCGACCACAAAACTCAGTGAAGGCTGAGTTTTGTTCCTGTTTCTCATTCACATTGAATACAATTCTGTATGACCGCACAGGTTTTATTTAATGTACAGCCAATAATTCTTTTTTAAATGAAAAAGACACAGAAATAAGCAGGTTAATTAGTGACAGACCTCTTGTAATATTTTTATAATCTTTTTAATCTTCTTTACTATGGGGACCAAGTATACACAAACTAGGACACCCTTTTTAGCACAGTCTAGCTGAAACTAACCAACTAACCAATAAACAAATGATAAACTCATCCACTAGGTCAGTCTGTCTCTGTTTGTCATTAAAGACTCAATCTGCCTCCTACCTTCCTCTGCAACTGACATGAACAGGAGAGAAAAGCACAAGGTGGTAGATAAGACCACTTCAACCTTTTGTAATGGGGAAGGCAACAAGGCCAGCAATCCAGGATTAACGTGGAGGAGTAACAACAACAATGGGCAAGAATAGCTGGTGAGTGGTGGTGAGAGAACTGAGGGAACTGTGACAATGGGAAGGTTAAAAGAGAGAGATGGCTCATCCCTGAGCTGATTGAGGCCAATCTGTCCCAGGAGACGCAGGGCACTAGATGGGAAACAGTATGGATGTGGTACCAGTCCATTGCAGTGTACAAGCACACTACAGGAAAGTTACAAGTGCCAATTATTCTAACCTAGATGTCTTTGGACTGCATGAGGCAACCAGGGCACCTAGAATAAACCCACTAAGCACGAGGAGAAGGTGCAAACTCCACATACACAGACCTGAGGTGGGAATCGATCCCCAACCCTGAAGATGCATGGCCTATCACTACGCCACTGTGCCGTCACCGAGTACAGTCAATTCCTCAATTGTTATGTTCAATTCTCTTTGCTGTTCTGTTAATTTATTTGCTGTGTCTGCCATGCATTGTCCCTCTAATATTCTCATTCCTACAGTAATCCTGTCAATTCTTGTCACTCCAAAGCAAATTGCAAAATTTTCAACTCTGTTACCTCCAGCTCAGCTTCCTGGAAACATTGCTGGTATCACTACCATCCTGTAATTTTTTCCTTTCATTCTCGTCAATTTCTTTCTGTTACAGTATACTCTTCTCCACCCATTCCACACTGCCTGGACTCTCTTCTTTACTTCTCTAGCACACTCCCCATGCTTTGGACAATTGACTCTAAACATTTTAAAATCCTTTCCCGTCCCTAGCACTATTCTACAAGGTTGCCAAAGACACCACAACGATCGTTGCCGATTCTGCATTTGCCAACTAGCTGAACGCATTCTTCGCCCGGTTCGAGGTTAGCCAGGTGGCTAATGCTAGCAGCCTGGTGACTGAGAATGATGACATCATCAGCGAGGATTGCGTCATCAGCATCGCAGAGCACGACATTCGCACGGCGCTGAGGTGGGTGAACACCAGGAAAGCGGCGGGTCCAGATGGCATCTCTGGGCGCCTGCTGCGCTGCTGCGCTGACCAGCTGTCAGGTGTGTTCACCTGTATCTTTAATGAGTCCCTGGCGAAGTCTGTGGTCCCGGCGTGTTTCAAGAGATCCACCATTGTCCCCGTGCCCAAGACCAACAAACCCTCATGCCTGAATGACTACCGGCCTGTTGCACTGACATCGATGGTCATGAAGGTATTTGAGGGTCTGCTAAAAAACATCATCTCCTCCTCCATCCCCAGCTCCATAGATCCATTTGAGTTCGCCTACCACCCCAACAGATCCACAGAGGATGCCATCTCCCATGTTCTGCACACCACTCTCAGCCACGTGGACAAGAAGCTAGGTAACTATGTGAGATTGCTGTTTATAGATTACAGCTCTGCTTTCAACACAATAGTGCCTAACAGACTGTTCACAAAGCTGAGAGATCTAGGACTTATGGCAGAAGATACAGAAGATATGAGCACATCACCCCTATCCTATCTTCACTGCATTGGCTCCCTGTGAAATTTCGCATTGATTTTAAAATACTACTTTTGACATGTAAAGCATTAAATGGTCTCGGCCCGCAGTATCTGAGCGAACTGCTAGTGTCTTACGATCCGCCACGCCTACTTCGGTCAAAGGATGCAGGCTGCTTATCAGTACCGCGTATTATGAAAACTACAGCTGGGGGCAGAACTTTTTCTTACAAATCCCCAAAATTATGGAATAGTCTTCCAAATAGTGTTCGGGACTCAGACACAGTCTCAGTGTTTAAGTCTAGGCTAAAAACCTATTTATTTAACCAAGCATTTTTATAAATAGATTTGCCATAAGGTAAAGGAGCAGATCTGGGGGACTCATGGACGTAGAGTATTATGGTGAACTGGTATGTTTAGATGCTGTCTTCCTCACTCTCATTTGATCACTCAGGTTTGTTGACTATGAGGTGATTGTTTGCTTTACATCTCAGTTCCCCCTCATGTTTGTGTTTCCTTCTGGCTCTCCCTTTTAGTTATGATGTCATAGTTAGTCCTGCCGGAGTCCCTGCTTGCACTCTACAGTAAATATACATTCACATTAGACATTGTGACTGTGACCATACCTAATTGCAATCTCTCCTCCTCTTCTCTTCCTCCCCCTCTTTCTCTTTCCTCTCTCCCCCTGTCTCCCCCTTTCACTCTTTCTCTCTCTCTCTCTCTCTGTCGAGCTACACATGTGGTTCCTGAGCTGCCAGTGATCCAGACTCCCTCTGCCCTCCGGACCTGTCTGATCCATCCTGGTGCCCGGTTTCTGGTTGGAGGTCTCGTCGCATGGATGCCCCGTGTGTCTCTTTAGGATGCGTCTGGTGTCTGGGGATGATTCTATCTACTTAGAAGATGGTTCTGGCCTCGACTGGTGTTGTCAGCTGTTTCTCTGAGGACTTGACAATTCGATAGTTCAGGACTGGAACTTTCTACAAGTCTATCTGAGTCTCGAATAACTACTGCGAATGACTCCATTTTACATCAACTATTATAACATCAATTAACATCAACTATTATAGCTGAACCTAACACTTAACACTGTATAAATGCAGATCATTTCCTGCTATCTGTTTCACCCAGATGAGGATGGGTTCCCTGTCGAGTCTGGTTCCTCTCAAGGTTTCTTCCTATTACCATCTCAGGGAGTTTTTCCTTGCCACTGTCGCCCTCGGCTCGCTCACCAGGGACTATCTGAACATTTTGATTCATACACATTCACATTCCATACAAACTTAAATAATTCTTTTGATTGTGTAAAGCTGTTTTGAGACAATGTCAATTGTTAAAAGCGCTATACAAATAAAACTGAATTGAATTGAATTGAATAGGACTTAACAAACACTTGTGTGCCTGGGTGTTGGACTTCCTCTCGGACAGATCTCAAGCGGTGAGAGTGGGCAAGTGCTTCTCCAGCAGCATCACCATCAACACAGGTGCTCCACAGGGATGTGTTCTCTCTCCACTGCTATACTCTCTTTACACTTCAGACTGTGTGGCCATGTTCGACTTCAACACCATCGTTAAGTTTGCTGACGATACGGTGGTGCTGGGCTTCATCTCCAACAACGATGAGTCGGCCTACATGGATGAAGTGGAGAACCTGGCACTATGGTGTGAACAAAACTGCCTCCGACTGAACGTCAGTAAGACGAAGGAGCTGGTGGTGGACTTCAGAAGGGGACAACTGGACCACAAACCCCTCATCATCAATGGAGCTCCAGTGGAGAGAGTGAGCAGCTTCAAGTACTTGGGCGTCCACATCTCCGAGGATCTGACTTGGACTGAGCATATCTGTGCTCAGACGAAAAGGGCAAAGCAGCGTCTGTACCACCTGAGGCAGTTGAGGAAGTTTGGGGTTTCCCCTGCTGTCCTTAAGGCTTTCTACTCGGGTGCTGTTGAGAGCATCCTTACACAGAACATTTCATCCTGGTTTGGGAATAGCTGTGCACAGGACAGGAAAGCCCTCCAGAGAGTGATCCGGGCAGCTGAACGCTGCTGCAGGTTAACTCTCCCCTCCATGCAGGACATCTACACCAGGAGATGTAAAACCAGGGCAGCTCGAATCATTAAGGACTTGTCGCACCCCAATAACGGACTGTTCAAACTTCTGCATTCAGGCAGAAGGTTCCGGGTCATTATGGCCAAAACGGAGAGATTCAGGAGGAGTTTTTATCCACAGGCGATTAGACTCCTCAACCATGATGGGCCACTCTCCCGTTCATAAGACTGTACCAGTTCACCCACACACTGCTGTGCTGACATTCCACACTGCACACTACACTTTAGTCTGGACTGTAAGCATCACTTGCACTAACATTTTATCCTGCTCATATACACACTTTATTATTATGTTTACATTTGGACCTTTTTTTTTTTCAATTTCTATTTATAGATTATTTCTTTTGTTTCTTGTCATTTGCACAAAGTAGGAGCGGTTCAGGATACATTTCACTGCGTGTTGTACTTGTATAACTATGCATGTGACAAATAAAGAATCTTGAATTTTGAATCTTTGCACCTTTTCCCCACTCTCTCTCTCTCTGATTTACACACATGTAATCCTTCTTGCTCCTATTGACCTATTGGCCATTTCTCTCTAGTGCATCCCTTCACCTCTCTAGACTCATCTCAACCTGCTCTATACTCTTGCTGCTAATCACAATATCTTGTCTAACCTTATCCATCAACCTGTCCATTACCACTGCAAACAAGACGGGACTAATAGCAGATGCCTGGTGCACTTCCCACCTTTAACTTAATCTGGTTAATCCTACATAAGGTACACCTTACTGTTGTAACACTGTCCTTGTACATATGTTCCACCATCTTTGCATACTTCTCTGCCACTTATGACTTCCTCATGCAATTCCTTTCTAGATCTACAAACACACATTGAAACACATTGAGACTCTTTCTGACTTTCTCTCTACTTCTCCAATAGCATTTTCAAAGCAAACATGTCATCTGTGGTGCTCTTTCTTGGATTGAAGCTATACTACTGATCACAGATTGTCACCTCTTTTCTCAAACTAGCTTCCACTACCTTTTCCCATAACTTCATGGTTGTCTCATCAGCTTTATGCCCCTGTCTTTGTTGTGGCTCTCTGCATCTCCCTTGTTCTTAAAACTTGTTCTTGTTCTTGGAACTAAAACACTTCTTATCCACTAATCAGGCTCTCATTTTCCAAGATCTTGTTAAATAATCTGGAAAGCAAGTCCACTGCCATTGCTTCTAAACACATTCTTGCCTATACACGAATTTCATCTAGACCACCTGCCTTTCCACTTTCATCCTCTTCATAACATCATAACAGTCCTCAATTAATATGGGTATTAATTCCCTGTACCACTTTCACCTCATCCAACCTTCTCTCCATCTCATTTTCTTCATTCATCAGCTCCAAAAAATACTCCCCCCACCTGTTCAAAACACTCTCTTCACTTGTCATTACATTTTCATCTGCATATTTCATCACCCTAGCCTGTAGTACATCATTCCTACCTTGGTCTCTCTGTCTGTCCAGTCGATATTATACCATTCTCCTTCCTTTGTGTTTAGCTTCTCATACAAATTGCTATAAAACTGTTCGTTAGCCTTTATTATTTCCCTTTTCACCTTATATCACATCTCCATATTCTCCTGTCTACTCTCCTCATCTCTCTTACGATCCCAATCCTTGTTTGCAAGCCTCTTTTTCTTGATGCTGTCATGTAATTCATTACACCACAAAGTTGCCTTATCTACCTTTCTCTGTCCTAATGTCATGCGAAATACCTTCCAAGCTGTCTCCCTTACCACTTCTGCAGTAACTGAAAAGTCATCGGCCAGCATCTCTTCACCACTACCCATTACCTGACACACCTCTTCGCTGAATTTCACAGAAAAATCTCAACAAAATTCCCAACTTCCACCATATAATCTTGAGTTCAGTCCTCACTCTCATTTTCTTCTTCTGTACTTTCAAAGTCATCCTGAAGACCACCATCCGATGTTGACTAGCTAAAATATCAACTGAAACTACCTTACAGTCTCTAATCTTCTTCAGATTGCATCTTCTACATACAGTAGCAGATAGTCCACCTGAGAATGTCTTTCACCACTCTTATATCGCACCCTGTGTTCCTCTTTCATTTAAAATATGTATTCACCACTGCCATTTCCATCCTTTGTGCAAAATATACACTAATCTATAGGTTTCCTTCTTACCTAGAAGATAGATCATATGAGGTGACATGGAGGGGATCCACATCTGCCCCACGCAGACTCTTTACTGGTGTCTTACTTCTATGCTCTAATCACACCACGCATTGCACCAAGTTCCCTCAGATCCACCATCTCTCAGGCATCGAGGGAGACTCTTTTTTGTTCTGGCACCTAGGAACTTCCTCTACATGTCCATACAGCGGAGTCTTTGACAATCTTTAAACAACGACTCAAGATGTATCTGTTTCTTCAAGACTTGTACTGATCCATCAAAAATTAAATAAATAAATAAATTAATTTAATAAATAAATAAATAAATTATGGGACTTAATTAGTAACCTGACAGAAACCTCTAATCCATTATTTCTCCCTCAGATCAGAGCCTACCTGTGGAGAGTATGCACTGCTGATTTTCATCATTACCCATTTAACTTCTAGTCATTCTACCCATTCTACTTTCACAATCATCACTCTATCAAACAATCTCTTCACTGCTACTACACTCTTGGCATACTCTTCCCGTAGCCTTAGACCTGCACCATTACTCTTATTATCTACAGTACATCTTAGTAAAGCAGTTTGTATCCTTGGCCTCTTGGACGCACAGTATATCTACATATTTCAGGATCATCATATCAGTTAGGTCTCCCTTTACCAGTCATAAGTCCAACATCTAAAGTTCCTATAATCCCTATGCTTTTACCCCTCCTTATTTCCCTCTTTCTCTAGACACCTCTGCCCCCTCTCCTTCTCTTTATTCTTTGGTCAGCAGTAGCCCAATTTCTACAGAAGACGCCGACGGGTGAGAGAGAGAGAAAGAGAGAGTGTCAAGCAGTCGTGTAGCATCCACTCTCAGGTCATGTATAAAGTGTACATATAACACAAGCCCTCTCTCTCAATAAATCATCGGTAAGGGCATAAAAGTTTTTAAAAGTTAAAACTTAAAAAAGATAAAAGTTTTTGTTTTGTTTTCCAGAGCCCCGTCTGTTCTTACGTAGACAGCGGAGCTCTGTTCATTTTGTGTTATTAGTTTTCATTTGTTTTCTTTTAAGTTTCCTTAATTAATAATCCCACGCCATCTCCAAATGGAAAGTACTTCCGGGTTTCCATCTGGCTCCATTCCAGAGTCGACTCGCGCCCCCGGATCAGTGGAACAACTACCCCATCTGATGGCCGAAACTCGACGACCATCTCCACAGCCGCATGCAGGTGAGTCAGAGAGTTGCAATGCCTTCATCCTGCAGTGCTCACTAATTTTCGAACCTTCTCAATTTTGCAACCTTCCCAATTTCCACCTGAACGGGCGAAGGGTGCATTTATGGAGTCTCTGCTCACAGGCAGACTGTTGTAGGCTTGTGGGCTACTGCAGTGTGGCAGCACGTCCTCTCTGAACACGCCACCCTACAGTAAGTGCCTTCGTTGAGGCACTTAGGGCCACTTTTCACCATCCGCATATGGCGAGTAGTGTAGTGTCGCCCTTCCTTTCCATTCTTCAAAAGAGGCGATTGGTAGCTGACTACACAGTCGAGTTTCGCACCCGGGCCGCCAGCTCTGGGTAGAATGACGCAGCCCTTATGGGGCCTGAGGCTTCATACCCCGTCCCTGATTTTGAGCCTGAAGAAGAGATAGATCTGGAAGACATGGGAGAGCCCATGCAGATGGTGCAGCAAGCCACAGATGGGGCCACCCCAGGAAGGGGGGGTCAGGTCGGACCCAAAAGTCAGGACCGAGTCATGCAGTACTCTTCCTTCCAGCCACGCTTTCATGGACCGGGATCCGGAGAGACCGAACGGAGGCGCTCATTGATTCAGGAGTCATGGGAAATCTTAGTGACAGGAGGCTAGCTGCTGCACTGGGCATTCCAGTATGCCTGCGCTCTTCCGCCATTCCGTTGGTCTCCCAGGCTGGCCAGCCAATTAAATCGGGGTGCATGACGCAGAGGACCGCCCCAGTCATACTACTGCTCGGACGTCACCACGAGCAAATCTCTTTCCTGGTAACCCGGGTGCCAGAACAAAGAGTAGTGCTTGGGCTTCCCTGGCTTCAACGTAATAACCCTCGCATTGACTGGTCGACCCGCTCTGTTTCGAACTGGGGATGTCAGTGCGCCCTAAGCTGCCATAAAGACGCCCAACCACCAGTTCCAGCGCCTCCTGCCCCAGTAACCCCTAGTACTATCCCTCAGGGATAATGGGATGTAGAACCGTATCAAAGGCCCATACCAAACCGGCGTACTTCACGCACATTATTCCCCCCCATACACCAACCCAAGGTGACCGAGGTAATGTATAGGTAATGTCCAAGGTAGTGCAATCCACATATTTAAAGTGTCTTGTGCAGTGCAAACATGCTTAAAGTCATTTATTTAAAGTGGCTTGTAATAGAGTGATTTAACTAATGACCACGAAGTGTAGTCAGTGCAGTGGCCACTAGTGTAAATGAATGTCCAGAATGTCCAGAGTAAGTGTTACCGTATCGCCTGCGAGAAGAAGCTCCTCCTGAGTCTCTCTGTGTTTGCCTTCAGAGAGCGGAATCGCTTTCCTGACATCAACAGAGAGAACAGTTCATTGTTAGGATGGCTGAGGTACTTCACGATCTTACTGGCCTTGGTCCAGCACCGCCTGCTGTAGATCGAGTGCAGGTCAGGGAGCTCGGTGCGGATGGTGCGCTCTGCTGATCTTACCACCCTCTGTAGAGCTCGTCTGTCCTGCATGGTGCTGTTGAACCAGGTTGAGATGTTTCACGTCAAGATGCTCTCTATGATGCAGGAGTAAAAGTTCCTTAGCACCTTGGAGGGCAGTCTGAAGTCTCTCAAGCATCTGAGGTGGTAGAGACACTGCCAGGCCTTTTTCACCACGTTGTTGATGTGACAGGACCATGATAGGTCCTGCGTGATGTGAACACCGAGGTATTTGAAGCTGTCCACTCTCTCCACTGGGCTGTCATTGATGACAAAGGTCTCGTAGTTCCTCTTCTGATTAGTGCTTAAGTCCTTTGTCTTACTGACGTTTAAAATGAGGTTGTTCCTCTGGCACCAGTTCCCCAGATTCCTAATCTCCTTCAGGTAGACCGTCTCATTGTTATCAGAGATCAGGCCCACCACGACGGTGTTGTCAGCAAACTTAATGATGGAGGTGGGGCTGGTAGTGGCCACACAGTCATATGTGTACAAAGAGTACAGCAGGGGGCTCAAAACACACCCCTGGGGGGCTCCTGTGCTGAGACTGATGGAGGCTGAGACATGTCCGCCCATCTGTACTGCCTGTGGTCTGCCAGAAAATTAGAAAATTCAAAAATTTGAGGTCCACTGACACAGAGATGAGCTGAGTCCCAGGTGCTCCAGCTTGGTGGTTAGTGTAGAGGAAATTACGGTATTAAATGCAGAGCTGTAGTCGATGAAGAGCATTTTAACATATTTCCCCCTTCTAGTGTCTAAGTGAGTAAGTGATGTGTGGAGGAGATGAGAGATGGCATCATCAGTAGAACGATTTGGAAGGTAAGCAAACTGTAGTGGGTCCAGTGTGTCTGGTAATGAAGTACTGATGAAGTACTTGACCAGGCATTCAAAGCACTTCATAACTACTGAGGTGAGGGCTACAGTGTGATAGTCATTAAAAGAAGCAAGATGAGGTTTCTTTGGAACTGGAACAATGATGGACTCTTTGAAGCATGTGGGTATCACCAACTGAGATAAAGAGATGTTGAATATCTCTGTGAACACAGGTGCCAGCTGGTCTCCGCAGGCTCTGAAGATACTGCCTGAGATGCCGTCTGGTCCTGCTGCTTTCCTGGTGTTCACTCTCTTGAAGGAACTCTTCACGTCATGCTCAGTGATGATGAACGCGGTTCCGGTGCTGGCAGTGTCTTCCTGTCTGCAGCCGTTAGCGCCACTAGCATTAGCATAGCTAGCGTCTTTAGCTGCAACCTCGAAGAGAGCATAGAAAGTGTTCAGCTCGTCTACCAGAGTCACGTCCGCGTTCGTCATACCGGATGCTGGTGTTTTATAGTCCGTAATTGTCCTTAGTCCCTGCCACAGACTCCTAGAGTCACTCTGTTAGAGTTGTGACTCTAGTTTCCACCCGTAGTGCTGCTTCGCCTCTTTCACCGCTTTCCGGACGTTCCGGACCATGTCCCCCGACACAAGTCCCGTGTTGTAGGCAGCGGTTAAGATCTCAGAGCGTTGTGGATGGTTTTATCCACCCATGGCTTCTGGTTGGGAAATGTTCGGATAGTATTTTTCTTCACTGTTTTCCCCACAACCACTTCCGTAAACACGCTGACATCATCATCGGAGCTGTTTCTGAACATGTCCCTGTCATCGAGTGCGTCCAGTAACATGGCCACCGATTGGTCCATCCAGCGCATGACCTTCCTCTGAACCAAACCTTCCTGTTTCAGCCTTTATTTGTATTTTGGCATGAGGAAGATGGTGGCGTGGTCGGATTTACCAAACAGTGGACGAGATTGTGCCATGGAGCCGTACTTGACTGTAGTGTAGTAGTGGTCCAGTGTCCTTTTGCCCCTGGTGGGGTAGGTGATGTGCTGATAAAAGTTTGGCGCTGCGCGTTTGAGGTTGGCACTATTAAAGTCCCCCGCCACAATGAGCACAGCGTCCCGGTGTTGTGTTTGTTGTTGTGTAAGTGCCTCATGCAGCTCGCACAAGGCAGTGTCCGTGCCAGCTTGTGGTGGAATATAGACGGCACTTATTATGACCGATGTGAACTCCCGAGGTAGATAAAAAGGACAACACATGATGGACAGTAGTTTCAGATTTGGTGTGCAGGAGCATGTAAGAGGAAAAACGCTCCCGCTGTTGCACCAGCTGCTGTTCACCATTAAATACATGCCGCCTCCCATTGACTTCCCCTGAGCACCGTGTCCTGTCCATGCCGTGAACCGAGAAGAACTCGCCTGGCTGGATGGCGTGATCCGGCACCGCTGGGTTCAGCCATGTCTCGGTGAAGCAGAGGAGATTGCAGTCCCGAATGTCTCTCTGGAACTTTACTCTGGCCCTGAGATCATCGAGTTTGTTCTCCAGTGACTGGACGTTGGCGAGCAGGATGCTACTGTAGGCAGATGTGTGCTGTGTGCACGAGCTCTCAGCCTGTTCCTGACGCCGGCTCGTTTCCCTCTGGGTCTCCGCTTCACATCTCGTCCTTTGTTCTCCCTCAAGATCTCACTCGGCCAGCTCGGATACAGAGTTTCACTTTTAAGTTTCCTTAATTAATAATCCCACGTCATCTCCAAACGGAAGGTCTTCCCGTGCCTGTCATAAGCACTCTCACAGCCTCTTATTTCACTGATCCCCTCTAAAGTCCTGTGTCAGGGCTCTTATCATTTAAAAACATCTCGTGGTGCGGCTCTTCATACCGTGCCACATAACATTGTCTGTATGTAACATATAGTAAAAATACAGTACAACATCTCGAAAGTTCTATTATCTTATCCCAATATAGCATTTGCTTTACTAACAGACACATACAGTATAGCATATGAAAATAAATAACAGGAGTGTCATGAGTCTGAGCAGAGTTTAAAAAAAGTTTTTTGTTGGTGCATCAGCACACCCGTTTGGCCTGTGTGTGTAACTGCTCAAAGATTATTCAAATGATGGTGTGTCCCTCACATAACCACATTTCTGTAACAAAAAAAAACAAACTGAGTAATCATAAAACACTTCTTAGGCTGGTTTTACTGATCATTTGTTAATTCTGTCACTTAACTCTGATATTGTGGTACAGCAGTCCACGAAATCAGGATATATTCCCTGGGAATCATTGTAGGAGATTTCAGACAGAAATCAAGAAAAGACACCACAATGTTAGGTTATCCTTTTATTAAGCTCCATTTCTAACAGTAACAAAAAGAAAAAAAAATAGAAAATTAAGCAAATAGACAGAAATTCTTGACGGTACAATTCAAATGTAAGTGATAAAATACTGTTGTAGGCTTGTCCATTACATACAAATACTATAAGGTGACCCAACATGATACTTTCAATTTTAAAGGCTGATAAACTCAGCTACTGGGCAACTTCTGTCACACACTGTGGAAATTCTATTTTAAAGCTGTGACCCTTACTTTAAGTGTTTATACAAAAACAAGCATGTTGCTAAGCATTCTGCGGTTGCGAGTGATGCATGTCACTTCCTTCACTTCCCTCTGTACCGTATCTGTTCTATGAGTGAGAAAAGAACTTGCTTTTCATCTACGTAGCACCCCAGCTCCAGTCTCCAGGAACAGATTAGTGATATAACAGGAGTCTTCTCTTCTTCATGTTTTGTGAGCCTGACTCACAAAATATCTGTTACAGACAAATTAATAAAAAAGTAATTTTCTTGTGGCAAGCATGTGTAAATGCTTGCCAAAACCAAACAGTAAACAATTTCCCCTTGGATTTCACTTTGAACTTGTGAGTGTATGCTGATCCTCAGTGAAGTTAAAGGGTTTTCCCAACATTGTATGTACAGTAGTCACACCCCCAAAACTCCATTAAAGGTTAAAGAGGACAGACAGCAGGGAACATGAAATAACCAACCAACGTAAAGTCTGAAAAACAAGTGGAGTATATTTTTTCTTTTTTTATCAATAATAATAACAGTAATAATAATCTATAATAGTATTAATGATAATAATATCTTTAGTGAGGGTGGTTCATTACGTGGTTTAGTTTCTGCATTTCTCTAAAATAAAGTTTTCTGCATCCATCCATAATTTCTACACTGTAACATTAGCTATTAGTCCTAGCGAGTGAAACCCCTAATAACCCCTTAATGTCATGTGGGTGTGTCCCTCTCATTACCAGTGTTTCTTAATTAGTAACCAGCCCATGAAAAATAATGACTTTGTAGGTAAAAAAGCAAATTGTGTAATCGTAAGACGCTGATTTTACTGTTTTAATTTTGTCACTTACAATATTTACAAAATGATACATTTCTGAAAAACACACTCACCATTTTCTCTCTCATAAATAACATTTGTCCCTGTTTCATTTACCTTGACCAGGCAAGATACAGCTTTTGTAAGTTGAAGCCTAAATTTCTATAAGCATTATTTCTAACTAATATTGCAGTGTCTTTATTGCTTTAGTTTGCAGGTTGTCTTTAAACCATTTAATTTTTACACCAGTGAAGCTAACGTTCCAGCTGCAGGTGAGATGGACTTGCTCTCCTTTCCTCAGTGTGATTGTGCATGGAGACTGACTGACTGAAACCTCAAACATATATACAGTATATACACTACCGTTCAAAAGTTTTAGATCACTTTCTAACTCCATGATGGTTCCTGATGTTTATTTCTTTCTACATTGTAAAGTTTTGCTGAAGGCGTCCAAATAAACTGCATGAATCTCCTTTGAACAGTTGATATTGAGACGTTTCTGCTACTTCTGCTCTGTAAAGACTCCATAACGCCTCTAATCTGAGCTGCTGTTAATTGGTCATTTTTCAGGCTGATAACTCTAAATGAACTTCTCGTCTGCAGCAGAGGGAGGTTTTGGTCTCGTCCTCCTGGGACGGCCTTCATGAGAGACAGTTTCATTATGGTGCTGGACGGATTTTGCAAATGCACTTGACACAATACTGTTCTTGCAGGAACTATTACAGAAAGGCCGACCTCTGTGTCTTACAATAACAACTAACTGGTGTTTTTCTTGTTGTTACGTAATTACCTAATTCCATATGTGTTATTTTATAGTTTTGAAATCCACAGTATTGTTGTAGAATGTAGAAAATAAATCACTAAACAAAAACAAAGAAACTTGCAAGTGACCCCAAACTTTTGAACATATATATACAGTATATACTGTTCAAAAGTTTGGTGCTGATTTTTAACACTATCTGTGTGAGCCAACATCAGCAGCATTTATTATAAAACCATTTATGTACACCAAAATAGAATGACCCATATTACTTAGTAATTATTTTATATAATAACTTTTGTCCATTATTTTTTATGTTGTCATAGTGTCTACAGTTGACTGTATAAACAAAACTAACAAATTATTATTATTATTACTACTACTCCTACTACTACTAAGAATAATACCAATGTTTTTACAATTTGTTTTTACAATTAATATGAACAGTTAATTCCAGCTCTTCCTTCTTGATCTCCATAATGTGTTATTATTTACATTTAGGCATTTGGCAGACGCTCTTATCCAGAGCGACTTACATTTTTATCTCATTACACATCTGAGCAGTTGAGGGTTAAGGGCCTTGCTCAAGGGCCCAACAGTGGCAACTTGGTGGTTGTGGGGTTTGAACCTGGGATCTTCTGAACCGTAGTCCAGTGCCTTAACCACTGAGCTACCCCTGGCCCTATTTATTATTATTATTTATATATGGCCTTATTATTTATTTTGTCCATGATGAACATAGATATCTAAATTTTATAATTTTCATTTTATCACACATTCACTTAAAACAGAACATCACTTTCTTAAGACCAGAAAATTAATCAGTATGAATTAAACCAAGTTTGAGATTATGTGTTATTACACTTGCCCGACTCGCAGTAACAGGAAACCAAAATCCCCCCAAGAAGGACAAAGAGATGCTGCATGTTTGAAAGCCTACAACACTCTCATATCACACAGTAATGTATGATTTCATCTCACTCAGGCCATTTCACACACATACGTACATACACAAATAGATGTATGCACACCTTAAACATAGGTCCCTTTTATACATTATGGCTCAAACCCTGCACATCAGGGCCACCTACAGTCAAGGCAGAGTTTTGTTTCTGTCTGTTATTCACACTGAATACAGTTTGTTTGACCACCCACAGCCAAAATGACCCCTGGTTATAGTTTATAAACAACTAATATTAATTATTTACTTTTTAAATAGAAAGACACAGAATGAAACAGGTTTATTCAATTAAATTCAATTAAATAAAAAAAAAAATTGTATAGCACTTTTAACATTGTCGCAAAACAGCTTTACACAATCAAAATAATTATTTAAGTTTGTATAGAATGTGAGTGTGTATGAATCAAGATGGTCAGATGAGCAAGCCCGAGGGCGACAGTGGCAAGGAAAAACTCCCTGAGATGGTAATAGGAAGAAACCTTGAGAGGAACCAGACTCGACAGGGAACCCATCCTCATCTGGGTGAAACAGATAGCAGGAAATGATCTGCATTTATACAGTGTGATTAGGTGGCAGCCAGTTCAGCTATAATAGTTGATGTTAATTGATGTTAATATGAAGTCCAGGTAGTTATTGGAGACTCAGATAGACTTGTAGAAAGTTCCAGTGCTCACCAGGGAATATCTGAACATTTTGATTCATACACATTCACATTCCATACAAACTTAAATAATTCTTTTGATTGTGTAAAGCTGCTTTGAGACAATGTCAATTGTTAAAAGCGCTATACAAATAAAATTGAATTGAAAATCTAAACTATCGAACTGTCAAGTCCTCAGAGAAACAGCTGCCAAAACCAGTCGAGGCCAGAACCGTATTCTAGGTAGAGAGAAACATCCCCAGACACCAGACGCATCCCAAAGAGACACATGGGGCATCCACGTGACGAGATCTCCAACCAGAAGCGGGGCACCAGGATGGGTCAGACAGGTCCGGAGGGGAGAGGGTGTCTGGATCACTGGCAGCTCAGATTAGTTCACCATGACAATAAAAAAAGGTTCCCACAGTTGACAGTTCATGAAAATTTTCTGCTCCTTTGGAAGAACCTGATGGTCACTCTGTCAGAGCTCCAGGGGTCCTCTGTGGAGAGAGAACCTTCCAGAAGGAGAACCATCTCTGCAGCAATCCACCAATCAGGTGGCCAGAGAGTCTCATCAGACCTGAGAATTTTGTTTCTCATGGTCTGAAAGTCCTTCAGGTGCCTTTTGGCAAATTCTAGGCCGGCTGCCATGTGCCTTTTTACTAAGGAGTGACTTCCGTCTGGCCACTCTACCATATAGGCCTGATTGGTGGATTGCTGCAGAGATGGTTGTCCTTCTGGAAATTTCTCCTCTCTTCACAGAGGACCTCTGGAGCTCTGACAGAGTGACCATCTTGGTCATCTTGGTGACCATCTTGGTTCTTGGTCACATCCCTGACTAAGGCCCTTCTTCCCTGATCGTTCAGTTTAGATGGCCGGCCAGCTCTAGGAAGAGTTCTGGTGGTTTTGAATTTCTTCCACTTACGGATGATGGAGGCCAATGTGCTCATTGGGACCTTCAAAGCAGAAGAAATTTTTCTGTAACATTCCTCAGATTTGTGCCTCGAGATAATCCTGTCTCGGAGGTCTACAGACGATTCCTTTGACTTCATGCTTTGTTTGTGCTCTGACATGAACTGTCCACTGTAGGACCTTATATAGACAGGTGTGTGTCTTTCCAAATCATGTCCAATCAACTCAATTTACCACAGGTGGACTCCAATTAAGCTGCAGAAACATCTCAGGGATGATCGGGGGAACAGGATGATCAGGGGAAACAGGAGGCGCCTGAGCTCAATTTTGAGCTTCATGGCAAAGGCTGTGAATACTTATGCACATGTGCTTTTACATTTTTTTTTTTTTTTATAAATTTGCAAAAACCTCAAGTAAACTTTTTTTCATGTTGTCATTATGGGTTGTTGTGTGTAGAATTCTGACGGGGAAAAATTAATGTTATCCATTTTAGAATAAGTCTGTGACATAAAGTATGGGAAAAGTGATGCGCTGTGAATACCTTCCAGATGCACTGTGCATTTACATTTAAGCATTTGGCATTTCTTTACTCATCCTTCACCTTCACTTCCTTGTAAATGCACTGTTTACATGCTCACATAGTTTCATTTTCGACCAAAATCACTATAAGCTGATTTTATATGGATTTATAACACGTTTTGTTTAAATGCAAAAATTGTTCCTTTTCTAATTTAATCATTATGTGGGAGATACAACACTGCGATAGTATATATTCCTGTACATTAAAGTTTTTATGGAATCATTTACATCCTGTGACTGTAAAAAGTCGTTTAATTAAATCAGCCACAAGAGGCCCTTACAGTACCTGTTACTCACTGTCACTGGTGCTATGTTATGGTTAATATAACATTAAGTAAAATAAAGATAACTTAAAAAATATATAAGAATATAAAATAAAATATAGTCTTCTGTCAGCAGCATGGTGGTGTAGTAGTTAGCAGTGTCGCCTTGCACCTGCAGGGTCCGAGATACGTTTTTGCCATGTGTTGTTTGTGTGTTTATCTGTGTATGTGTGTGTGTGCATGCGTGCATGTGCAGGCCATGTGCGCTGTGATGGATTGGCACCGCATGCAGGTCTCCTGAGATCCTAAGGATAAAGCGGTATAGATGATAACAATGAGAGTCTTCTGTAAAATGGATTATAGAAACACAACCTAACAAATTATTATTATTATTATTATTATTATTATTATTATTATTATTATTATCTTCATACAGTAGGAAAATAGAAGTATATAAACACACACAGAAACCTGGGTTTATTCATTTGTATAATATTTATTTATTTTAATATAATTTGTTTATAACATAATTTTTTATATAATTTATTTTTATTTTTATAATATTTATTTATATAATATTTATTCATACGTAATGTATTTATATAATTTATTTTTACATTTGATATACAGATGCAGATATACACAGACAGATACAGAGACAAATATATAGACAGGCAGAGAGACAGATAGATAAATAGATAGACAGACAGATAGACTGATAGATAGATAGATAGATAGATAGATAGAGACTGATAGATAGATAGATAGATAGATAGATAGATAGATAGATAGATAGATAGATAGATAGAGTACATTGAGAGTGTGTGTGTGTGTGTGTGTGTGTGTATCTCCCACTCTGTCTTGTCTGTATAACCCCCCCCCCTCTCTCTCTCTCTCTCAGTGTGAGTACATCACTACCCGTCGTCGCTCGCGCCTGGTTTCTTTTTTCCTCTGTAACGTGAACTCAGTCTCAGCGAGATCTCGCGAGACCTCGGCGCTCCTCCTCTGCGCTTCACGGAGGCGGACGAGGGAACCCGAAGCGCTCCGCTCGCGCTCCAGCCGGCTCGCGCTCCTGCTCGCGCTCTGCCCGCGCTCCGCCGCACCGGGGAGACACCGGACCAAGTGCACCGGGATTTAATATACAGTACACAAAGAAATAATATTAGTAATTAATAATAATAATAATTAATAATAAATAAAAGGGAATACATCTCCGGCACCATGATGTCACTGGACCTGAACCTGCACGTGCTGACGCAGGAGCTGTCGGTGTATCTGGAGACGCAGGTGCGGGTCGGCGGGCTCCTCGGCTCCGGGGTCGGGCTCGCGCTCGCGCTCGGGTTCGGCGCCGCCTACGCCTGCTACTACTGGACCTCTGTCGCCAAGGTAACACACAGGCACCCGGGTGATGTGTGCGCGCGCGCGCGCGTGTGTGTGTATCAAGGTCAGGACACAGGGACTAACCGGCGCCCGGCGTGTGTGATGCGTCCGGGAGATTCTCCAGACCTGCACACAGTATACACTACACACACACACACACACACACTGTATATATACTGTATACACACACACACCGGCATCGAGGTCTGCACATAATGCACTATTATTACTATTATTATTATTATTATTATTATTATTATAGAAGAGCTGCACCATACTCCAATAATATATATATATATAATCCACATTAATCAGTAACTAATGTATCAATTAAATCTCTCAACTTCACTTATACATCACTTTCTGATCTTGTTGCTTAGTAACACACCGCTGATTGGCTGTCTGCTTCATGTGTGTTTTATATATTTGTTGCATATTTATATACATGTGTGTATTTAGATACAATAATAGTAATAATAGTAATAATAATATGTTGTAAATGTTATTTTCTAAATTTTTCTTGATTAGTCATTGATCTTCGTGGCAAGTTGTTACATTTCCAACTGCCTCGACTATTGTTAAAATTATTATATTTAACACTCATATAGTGAGTGGCGGCGGCGCGGTGGTGTAGTGGTTAGCACTGTCGCCTTGCACCTCCAGGGTCTGGGTTCGATTCCCCGGCCAGGCTCGATTCCCGTCTCTGTGTGCATGGAGTTTGCATGTTCTCCCCGTGCTTGGTGGGTTTCCTCCGGGTACTCCGGTTTCCTCCCACAGTCCAAAGACATGCAGATTAGGCTAATTGGCGTTCCTAAATTGCCCGTAGTGTGTGATTGGGTGTGTGAGTGTGTGTATGTGTGTGTGCCCTGCGATGGATTGGCACCCTGTCCAGGGTGTACCCCGCCTAGTGCCCGAAGTCTCCTGGGATAGGCTCCAGGTCCCCCGCGACCCTGAACACAGGATTAAGCGGTATAGAAGATGAATGAATGAATAGTGAGTGGCACAGTGGCGTAGTGGCCAGCATTGTGGCCTTGCACCTTTACATTTACCTTTACATTTGGGCATTTGGCAGACGCTCTTATCCAGAGCGACTTTCATTTTTATCTCAAAGGGTCCGGGTTCGATTCTCACCTTGTGTTTGTGTGCATGGAGTTTGCATGTTCACTCTGCGCTTGGTGGGTTTCCTCCGGGTACTTTGGTTTCCTCCCTAATCCAAAGACCTGCAGATTGAGAATACATACAATGGTGACCATTGGCCTCTACAATCCCTAGTTGGACTACAGTGGTTCCCTCATGGATGTAATAATAATTTATGTTACATAATTTTGTTGCTTAGTAGTTGATCATAATGTAACACTTTATATAATATATATCATATTTAACACTCGTGAAGAATTTAATTCTCAAGCCAATTAATGATCCGCAGTGTTTGGTTAACTGCTACGACAATAAAAAATATCCCCATCACCACTGCATTAACTCCTCCACCTTGTGTTAACCCGACTGAATAAGATTAACCCTAGGCAATAATATTTACATATATTTATAACAATGTTGTAGGAATACAAAAACACACGTTAAGTTTTTGCATTGTTAAAAGGGACCACTATAGTCCCGGTTTAAGTGAACTTGTTAAAAGGAATAACTCCGAGCTATCAGTAGTTTATCGCTCCAATAAAGACAATCGTCTCAAAATGGCTTTTAAACGAGCTGAGCTTAGCCTTGCTACGTAAACTTCTTTAATGCATGGTTAAAGCCAAGTCTTGGAGTGAGAACAAGCAAAAAGCAGGATAAGACTTCATACAAAACGTCAAGCACACAGACCAGGTAAACATTAAGGATCATCGAGCCAGGACAGACTCGAACAGAAACAAAAGCACACAAATGATGTTATTTGAGTAGCACTTTTAATAAAAGCCTCTATCACAAAACAGCTTTACAGAAATATATAAACTTTCTGGGGACCAAACAGGTGAAAGTCTGATGTCCCGAGATCAGGACTATAGGAAGGATGCTTTAACACCTCCAGACTAAGTTTTTGCAGAGTGTCGACAGCATGGGCAGAAGTGTGTGGACGTACATCGTCATGTGAGATCACGATGCCTTCAGGTTATCGGTCCTCTGTGTTTAATCTGAAGTTTAGTCTTCAGCTCTTCAATAAGCGTCTCACTGTAACGAGCGCTGTTGATTGCTGAACCTTTTTCCTGATAATGTTCCAATACTTCTGGCCCTTGAGAATCCCAGAAAACTGTAAGCGTTAATGAATTTTCCAGCTGATGGTCGAAATTTGAAATTTTCCTTGGTTGGCGATTGAGGATGTTTCCGTTCCAAACTCTGCCGTTTACTCTCAGGCTCGTAGTGATGAATCCGTGTCTCGTCACCAGTAATGATTTTCTTCAAGAAATTTTCACCTCCCTTAGAGTATCGCTCTAAATTTTGTTTGCGGTAATCCAAACGCTTCTGGTTATGCTCTACTGTGAGGTGTTTCAGTACCAGGTACACCCTCAGACTACAATAAAAGAATTAATTAGTGCACGCTGCTCTTCTTTGGTGCAAATCACAAGTAGGGTATCCATTTTTGCTCACACCGCAGTTACAAATGAACTGATGTAACACATTCATGCATGCACAGCCTTGCCTGGAAAGCACTGAAAAAGTGTTAATATAACCAGAGTGCGGAAAATTTTTGACTCACATAAATATTAAATGTACCATGTAGTATAGAAACATATTTATCTTGGCTAAAACCAAATAAGGGGGCCAAATGGTCTAATTAATAGAATGCTTGACAATATTTATTTTCCACCTCAAATATAATAATACAAAAAAATGGATACCAAACTGTTAGCAGAAGTTGCAGTCGTAAATACATCATGGCAACCACAGTGGTAAAGTAGCTCTTGTAAAAACATGGTTCATACAGTATCAGTTGCAGACCAAAGCCATCTTTGTGTATCCAATATGCATCAGTACAGCTGGTTTCATCACTAAATCTGGCCACAAACACTGTCTGAAGTTTACATTTTTTCAGTTAATTTTTTTGCTGGACTCACAGACTGACATCTATCGACTAATCAAAATTCGAAAATTTGTGCCTAGATAAGTGTTCAAAAGTTTGAATCAGACATGCAGTGGAATCTGGATTGCTAGCTCCGTACAAATCACAATGCTGTGTTTAATTGTTGCTACCAATTTTGTCCTGTTCTGGTCAACACAGGTTAGGAGTGTATGAGGAGGAACACAGACATAGCCATAGCGATAACACCACAAAACATTAACACTGATAATCAGTTATATACCCAGTAAACTTATGACAAGATCATGTCCCAAGGCTCACGGATACGTGTGGGCACCAATGTCCAGCTCGGCCAGTCGGATCCCACAAAAAGGCCAGTGCAGCACAACTCAGTGAAATAAGTCATTTCTAGCCACTAGGGCTTCCAATGCACCACAACCCACCATGCACTGGGCCCAAGGCTGCAAACCAAGCCTCCAACCTCCTAAGATCCAAAGCGCCAATGTGATGTGCTAAAGAAATAAGTCTGATCCATGGAAGCACCACTCCGTAACCCGCAGCACCCAAAGGATCGATTGCTAACGTCTTGATGCCAGACACCACAGCACACCACCAGAGTCATGCCTCAATGGGTCAGAGCTGCCCAGGTGGCAAAAGATCAACCCACACAATACTGGGTGCATTCAATCTTTTGCATCATAAGGTTATGCCTGATCACTTACTTATGGGTAAGTAAGTTCAGTCTGGTGGCATCCTTGAGTTACCTGCAACAATCATCAAACACAATGATGATATTTAGAGACTATTAAGAGACTTGTTGTTTAAACAAGTGGTGAGCCACAAAGAGCCACATGGTGGCATCAATGAGGCCGCATTAAACTACAGTGGAACCTCGGATTACGAGCATAATTCGGTCGGGAAGCAGGCTCGTATTCCAAAACACTCAGAAACCAAATAAAATTTTCCCATAAGAATGAATTGAAATTCAAATTATTCGTTCCACAGCTCAAGAAAAAAAAAAATAAATAATTAACACAAAATAGGAAGTAAAAATAGAACAAATTAACCAGCACTTTACCTTAAAAAAAAAAAGTAAAAATACATCCCGACAGATAAGTGTTTCCGTTTATGTGCACAGGCACTGTGTGTGTGTGTTTTTCTGTCACTTGCGCTGCCGAGTGTGTGTGTTATGTGTGTGCGTGCGCATAATTTGACACCATGCCAGTTGTGTGTAAGTGAAGCACCACCTCCCTGCTTCACACACACACACACACACACACACACACACACACACACACACACACACACACACACACACACTTTATAAAAGTAACACACACTAAAGACGAGAGAGAAAGAGTGTGTATGCGCTCCCTCAGCGCAAGAGAAAGAAAAACACACGCACACACACACACACACACACACCCACACACACACACACACACACACACACACAAATGTTGATTATACCAGTAAGAGACGAGCACTAAGACCCAGCAGGAGAGACGCTTACCCACAATTCTGCAGTGTAAGAGAGAGAAAAACCGTTGGCTCAGTTGTGATGACGTGACGCTCGGCATCAAATCAAGAAGCGCCTGCGTGATACATGATAGTCCGTGCTCGTTAACCGAGACAACGCTCGTTTTCCAAGTCAAAATTAATAAAAAATCTTTGCTCGTCTTGCAGAACACTCCTAAACCGCGTTACTCGTAATCAGAGCTTTTACTGTATATGTAGATGTATCGCTAATTATTAAAAATTTAGTATTATTTACAAAAGAGCACAAATTTTTTAATGTATTAAACGCTTTTATTATTTGATATGTGCCAATCCAATTATGCAATTCACAATGGTTATATTGAGTTATCTGTAATGATGTTTCATTATGTGACCGAGCCAGTGACTGAGGCTGGAATTGCATGGGATTCATTACGATATCATACTGGGCATTGTCAACTCCTCAGTTATTTAATGGTTTGTAACTATAAACTAAAAAAGTGGTTCTTCCTCTTTTCAGCCCTTACACACATTGCCGGCAGAAACTATTGATTTAATGTGCTTTAGTTTTGTAATTGGAAGTACTTTTGTTGAATAAAAGAATAATTCATTATGTGAAAATACATTCTTTTGTTGATAACATTTACGTCGTACTCATATGAATTTAAGACATCATGCTTATTGTTTTATTCTTCGCGTGATCTCTCTTTCTTTTTCTCTCTTTCTTTTTCTCTCTCTCTCTCTCTCTTTCTCTTTTGCAGAAACCAAAGCTTGTATCTGGAGGGAAGAAGTTTTATGAGTTTCTAAAGGACAATTGCCCCGTGGTGACGGAGACGTATTACCCCCCTTTCTGGTGCTGGGAAGGTCGCGTACAAACTCTACTGCGGCCGTTCGTCACTGCCAAGCCTTGGGTCTCTTATAGGAAGTAAGGTTTTATCATTTGTCTATTAACGTAGCTAAACTGTGAATTATTCATGTGCTGTGGGCCATGGTCTCTGTGTCAGGAATAAACGCTTATGAATTTGGTCTCCTGTGTTATGGGCATCGGTGTTAGTTTTCCCAGTGGTGCCCACAGTTTTAAGTTTTCTGTAGCTGAGCAGTTTCAGTGGAATGTTTTGTGTTTGTTAAGCCACACAGTGTCCTATGAAGCGTTCCAGTATAAAAACATCTAACTTAAAGGATGAACCAGTGACAAACAGGTGCAGATGATGACAGATGTTCAGGTGATTAGTACAGTATACTGATGATGCTGAATGCTGAGAGGCTCCACACACGAGTGGAAATGCGGTCGCTGCTGAGGTTCTTACAGTACATAAACAAACAGTTTTTAAATTTGACTTCAGGCACTGCAGCCTGTCACAATAAAATGTTTGTTCAAAGTTTTGATTTAATTTTAATTAATATGATGAAATGGGAGGTCAAGACTTTTGCACAGTACTGTACATCCAGAAAGTTATCTTCCAACCAGAACAAATTTGACCACGTAGTTTTAGGTGGACTTGGATGTTTATTTTTCTTACTTACTTACTCACTCACTTACTGTAGAGGGTGTAGAGGGCTTCCCTCTCCTCCCTCTACCCCTCTCAGATACAAGAAGTGACCAGTACTTTCGAAATCATTCCTGCAGCTCCCTTGAATGCTGCTGCAGGTCTCTTGGCAGCCTTCCTGATGAAAGGTTTTCCTTTTATTAGATTTGGAGGGACATTCTGTTCTCTGTTATGTCACCATCGTGGCCTATTTACTCCTAATGTTGATCACAGCTTTTACAACGTTCCATGGTACATCTAGGGCTTGGGAAATTCTTTTTTGAACCCCTCTCTTGATTGATTTCTTTCCACAGTACCTTCCTGCCTATACTTTGCCAGCTTTTGAGCACTATGCTTTAGCAAGATGAAGCCAATGTACTGATCAGGCTTATTTGCGGCTAATCAGAATTGCATTGTTAGGGGTAGCTCAGTGGTTAAGGCATTGTACTACGGTTTGGAAGATCCCAGGTTTGAACCCCACAACCACCAAGTTGCCACTGTTGGGCCCTTGAGAAAGGCCCTCAACTGCTCAGATGTGTAATGAGTTTAAAAAAAAAAGTTGCTCTGGCGTCTGCCAAATGCCTAAATGTAAATGCATTATTGGTAACAGGTGTTCGATAATCACTTCTGAACATGAGTTTAAAGGTGGATGATTCATTTTGAACACAGTCACATGCCTCATTATAAAACGGTGTGCATGCAGTACTTATGCAACCATAACCCCCCAATACACCCTCCCCGCGACCCTGAATAATTCAGGATAAAATGATATGGACAATGAGTGAGTAAGTGAATGTGTGTGTTCATGAGCAGGACGTTAAAACATACAGTATGTCTAAGAGGAATCCAATCCAAAATGAGGAGGTGGAAATCAGAGAATCTATAGATTCTTTTTAAAAAATAACATGGTGTCCAACAAGTATCCATATTAGGCCCTTTTTTATTCAGGTTTTGTACAGAAATAATGCTGATTTGACATTCACAAATAAATAGCCTGCACCAACCTCTCTTATCTTTCTCTTGACATTAATAGGACAAAAAAAAAAATCACTGCTTGTCATGAAACCAAGAAACTTCAATGAAAGACTTCGAGACTCATGTTACATAAATAATTTTCTTTCAAAAAATAAATATATAGCTGTAGAAGTCCCTGAGAATGAGGTGTTACTTTAGAAATGCTAACAAATTAGAATGGGTGCATTGATATTGTATAAACCTGTCATTATACTGTAGAAATGTAATAAATGCTTTAAAAGCAATCAGATTTAAGACAGCACCGTGGTTTAATGCAGTATTGCTTGAGGAGTTTAGCTGTCGTGCGTCATTTAGCGGTGTGGTAATTACACGGATTTCATTAGTAAATTCCTGGGGCATACCTTTTGTTCCCTGGATGTGCTTTATAACCCAGAATTAATCTTCAGAGCTCATACTCAGGACTGAAACGGGCTTTTTGTTCGAGGGATTTATTCACACACAGCTTGCAGAGTTCTACCTTCAGATTAAGGGTCAGTCGTTAAGAAGCTAGCTTGTAAATTTTCCCTTTCTTTTTTGTGCAGTTTGCAAAAAGCTCATGACATAATGATAGGTCATTATTACATTTACCATTTGCCGGTTGGTCGTCTTGGATCATAGCCATCGGCCTACTCTCAGACCTTTATTGGCTGTTCATTAAGCTAATTCATGGCTGAAAAATGAGCTGACTGAGGAGTTAGCCCGTTGCTTGAATTGCATGTATAGGTATCAGTGATGGATGCAGGGATCTTCTGTAGTCATAGTTCATCTTTATAATGAGGTCAAAGGGAAAATAAAACGTATTCGTCTTGCTTAGATCTGATTAGTAGCCTTGTTCTTGGTCCTCTACTGCTGGAACTCAAGGTCGCCTGGGTTCGAATGACCAGACAGAGAAATGCCTTTGTGCACGGTGATGTCATCCACCATGTGTGTGTGTGTGTGTGTCTGAAGAGTCGAGTGTGAAATGGATTGTAATTCCGTACCAATGAGGCAGTGTTTAACCAGTATCAAGTTGTTTGCAAAAAAAACAGTGCTGCTATACCTGATACACTCGATTGAACACTCGACTCACTGTTATTTCAGTGTCACTGTGTCACCAGCGTACTTTCTTACGCTAAAAGAGTAAAGATTTAGTCACTGATCTGATTGCACCAGGATTCCAGCTCATTATTTCGTTCACTTATTTGTGTCAGTTTTAACTGATAAGTCGCACAAGTTTTGAGAATTCACTTATTTGCTCACCATGCGACAAGTGAAAATACAACAGGTGTTCCAGGCAAATTGGTACTTATGATGAAATTTCTGGTGAATGGGTCGAAAAGCGATTGACATTCACAGAAGACTTCAAGCACAGTACGGTGATGAGACTCATAAAACATGAGACGCAGGAAAACATTTGAATGATGCAAAATTTGGATTAAAGAAAGCAGTAAATCTGTGAATGATGAGCCTAGCCGTGGTGGCCCGGAGTCCACTACAGTCATTCCCGCGAACATTCAGCGAGTGAAACACCTGATCCTTGAAAACTGACAGATAACTTGTCACCAACTTAGATAAGAGACGCATCCTTCTGTGGGAACTCTGCACACAATCACTCACCAACACCACTTGCACATCACAGGAGCTCATCTGGGAGTTTATTGTCACATCCCTGACCTCGCTCCAAGGGATTTCCACATTTCCACATGTTTGGGCCATTAAAGGAGTTCCTGGGAGGCCGGCATTTCAGACGTGAAGCAAGCAGTCCGACTAAGAAAACTTTCTACCTCAATGGTATCCAAGCACTAGTGGGATAAGTGCATTTGTGTGTCAGGGGATTATATAGAGAAATAAAGGGATATTTTCCTCTCAGAACTAGGGCTGCACAATATATAGAAAAATTATCGTTATCGCGATAATGGTATACACAATATCTGTATCGCAAATAATTGCGATACACGAAATTGATGAGTGTACGGTTACACGTAAATAAAAAGTAATGTTTATATTGTGTCGGCAGGTTTATAGTAACAGCAAACCAGAAGTCAGAATATCTGCTGAGGGTTTTAAGTCATTCATAGTGTTTTGAAGTCTAAATATTTTCAACGTCCTTGACATATAGTTTCTTTTTAGCCTGAATTAGATTTAATTACATTAGATGAATATCTATTACTTGTTTATTTTGGTATGACCATTACATATAAATGATTAAAAAAATTAGGCAATAATAATAATAATAAAAAATGCATTTCTCTAGGGAAATGTTATATCGCAAGAAATATCGTTATCGCAATATTCAACAACAATATCGCATATTTTCCTAATATCGTGCAGCCCTACTCAGAACTTTGTTCTGTTATTCTGCGTTGTTAAATGTACTGCTTTGACTCGAACTATCCCTGATAATGAATAAACGGGGCCAGGGGTAGCTCAGTGGTTATGGCATTGGACTTCAGTTCGGAAGATCCCGGGTTCAAACCCCACCACCACCAAGTTGCCACTGTTGGGCCCTTGAGCAAGGCCCTTAACCCTCAACTGCTCAGCTGTGTAATGAGATAAAAAAAAAAGTAAGTCGCTTTGGATAAGAGCATCTGCCAAATGCCTAAATGTAAAATAAACATATGCCTATTTCTAGACTATACAATATTTATTTTAAGTGTAGCTTTTCCCCCCCGTTATATTAGCGGTGAATTTGCTTATTTCTACAACTTATACAGCACATTATAAGTAATACAGTATATTGCCAAAAGTATCACCCATCCACATCAGTGAAATCAGGTATTTCAATCACTTCTGTGGTTACACATGTATAAAAGCAAGCAAGAAGGCATGCAGATATCTTCTACCTATGTAAAAGAATGGGTCGCTCTCAGGAGTCTTTTGGCTGCTCCTGCAGAGCACCATAGCAGACCAACTGACCTGCACAACAACTTGCAACAGGTTTTATGCTGGATGCCCTTACCAATGCAACCCTCCCGCTTTATCAGGGATTGGGACTGGCGCTGGATCCAGTATATACTGTATATATATATATATATATATATACACCAGTTTAACATCCCTTGTTCATTTGGAAATAACATCAGCGTTTATAATTAAAAAATTTTTTGCATCTTCATGGTTAGTTAGTTTGTTGGAGCTTGTTTTTGAGTGGTACACTGGACTGGAAAGTGGAATTGAAATGCTGATGTATTCATCATCTCACCTTGTGTGAGTGTGTATGAGAGAGTGAGAGAGAGAGTGAGAGAGAGAGGACTGATCTGTGAGGGAAGAGGAGAACGGAGAGGAGAACGGAGGCTGATGTCAGACTGCGTATTCAATACCTGCTCTGAAATTACACACTCGTTCTAGACTAATGCAGAGAGCAAACCCAATCTGATGTTCCAGTCATGCTTATATAAAACTCCCGAGTGCATACTGTATGTATTGATTTGAAGCTGACTGTCTGAGCCTGCAGAAATTAACAATGAAGGGCATAGAGGCCGTTCCAGCTTGAGATGATCTGTGAAATACGCAGAGGCAGACGGAGATGGTAGCATATACTGTACAGCGCCTTGCATTTGCAGACAGTATGATGGGTACAGTATTTCTGTTTCGGTTCTGGCTGCATTCCCAGATCAAGATGAAGACGAAGGATGAAGGGAGCCAAGGGAAAGACTGATGATGTCAGTGCTTAGTGCAGGTCGGGCCAAGACTGTGCCAGATTGCAGTTTCTCTCTCTCTCTCGCTCTCCCTCTTACTGCTGAGCATCACCATTTTCATCATTGCATAACAAGTCATTTGTTCAGTTCACCTAAGAGCTTCATACTGCAATTTCATTTATATCAGTGCACAAGTTCTAATACATTATCATTTCTATAGGATCTCCTCATTCAAAGATGCTCCAAATGTCTATAAGTAACATTTATGGAAGGAGTCTCCAGTGTCAGTGCTTTATAACACTATTTGAGTTTCAAGTTTTCTGTAACGGAATTGCGTGAGATAAACTAACTTGGGTGAGATAAAATGGTAAGGTTGATTGTTTATAAAATAATTGTGTTAGAAGTCATGCTGTAATAGGAAAATAATCAGCATCAGGATGGTACCAGTAACTGGGCTTTGTCACATTTGTCAAAGCAGAATATGAAAGACTGGAGGATGTGAAGAGATTAATCTCCTGGTCAATTCTACAGCTCTAATCTGGACCTAATAAATCCTGCAATGTTCACACCCTTGGCAAAGACTTCAGCTGTTAGAGGCGATGCTGAACACTTTGTGCACACTTTGTCTCCTTCATCTCTTCACTCATTTTCACGCAGCATGTTGTGGCATGCTGTATTAGTGCTGCAAAACACCTGACCACCTTGGAATTTGTCATTCATACTGGATGCAGATCGTAATGCTCAGATGGATACATTGTAGCTTTGGCTGGAACATGAAGCTCCGTCCCAGCTTCAGTTCTCTCATTGTGATGTATTTATCTCCATCTATCTCACCCTCAACTACACTGAGTTTCCCAGTACCTTCTAACTGGTACTGGTTACCATCACCGCAACATTATACTACCCATACCATACTTCTGTAGCCATGGTTATCTCTGGTGCTCCATCAAGTGCATCTTAACCGTGTTTGAACCATGTCCTGTCCTTGACTTGTCTGTTTGATTATGATACTGTTTGTTACTTCTCCTCAACTAGATGTTGGAAACCTCTCCACCCACCCATCCATCCATCCATCCACCCATCCATCCACCCATCCATCCATCCATCCATCCATCCATCCATGTCATTTAAGGTTGGAATTATGTAGAATTGTCACTGTAACCAGAAAATGACCTGATTATATTTTGGAATTACAGTTACCCCAACAGCGTGAAGGTCATAACAAGGACAAGGTCAAATGTCTGAAGTGCTTTTTATTGAATACTTCCCATCATATTTGAGGGTTTTCAGACACACATATTAATAACAAAAATATCTAGACTTCCAGGTGGTGGAGGCGACTTGTTTCTCTGAGAGGTTGTGGATTTTTCCAGGAACAACGACTCTCTGCACAGTGGCCTTTTTGTGGTGATTGTGAGCAAATTCAAACAATACACTCATTTGATGACTCAGGGTAGCTGGATATGACAGATGTGATGATGTGGGAGGTAATCCATGAAGATAAGGTTCAAGGCCATTGTTTCCATTCAAAAAGCAGGGACACCTTGGCTTTCTTGTGTTGTAGGAGATGGACAACCGACGTCTAGTCAGGAGGTAAAACTCTGATAGAAGAAAATTGTTCACAACCCAGGAATCAGCTGAGATTGCAGCTCTTCTGAATGAATCAGTGGAAAATATGTTCACGGTGCCAGCGACAGCAGCGGCAAGCTGTTCATGTTGTCATGACACCGATGATCCATTCATAGATCCTTAGGAAATGGCTAATTACAGAATGCAGGAGAGGGTTCGCTTGGAGATACAGTTTCTTTCTTTCTTTTTTTTTCACATCCAGCAATATTTTTTGAACATTTGAATAAAAATGAAAAAAAAAAAAAAATCTATGATGAATCTTCTGTGTAGCAGATTTGTGTTACATACAAGTGTGTGTGTGTGTGTGGCAGTGAGCTCATCAGAGCACCAGATGGAGGTCAGATATCTCTGGACTGGTTTGATAACGAAGACAGCCTCTCTCACCCCGACTCGTCCACCCGCCCCACCGTCCTGCTCCTGCCAGGTCTGACTGGAACCAGCCGCGAGTCCTACATCCTGCACATGGTGCAACAGAGCCGGGAGCTCGGATACAGGTGGGTTACAACAACCTCTGGTTGCCTGAGGAGCAGGGGCAGAAGAATAAAAACACTGGTATGTTATGAGTTCTTTCCTAGAGGGATCTAGGAGGGCACATGTACTACAGAAGTATGTCCTCACCTGTCAGTGAGTCTATAAGGAACTGTATCAGATATTCTTTCTGAGCAATTCTGCTCCTCACACACCACGATTAACACACAACCCAGAGGGAATTGTGGGTAATGTGTTGGGGAGGTTAGTGTTTAATGCCCCGTCAGCATCTTCCTGTTAGTGTCTGTCTGTAATACTGAATGGATTAACACCCATCTTTATATTCAGCACCACACACATGAACTACGTTAAAGGTTTTAAACTCTACGCACTTTATGCACTCTGCTCCAGCTTCATTAAACGTAAAGAATAAATACATATTCATCAATGTTTATAAACATTTCATGTCAACAGGATGTGCAGATTTGTCTCTTATGTGTGAAGAAAGGGTGGTAACTTCCAGGAAACCGTATATGTGTGTGTGTGTGTGTGTGTGTGTGTGTGTGTGTGTGTGTGTGTGTGTGTGTGTGTGTGGTTTGCGGAGAAATCTAAAGGCCGACATGTTGTTTTTCAGATGTGTTGTGTTCAACAACCGAGGCGTCTCTGGTGAAAAGCTGCTGGTAAGTATGCAACTTCCTTTACTTTTGGGGTGACAGCGGTTAGATTTTCTATGTTCCTCTGCAAAACACAAACCAAAACAGGTGCATGCAGCCACCAGAAAGGGGTGGGGCTTAAGAGACAACTTATCTTTTAATGTTAAAAAGAATGATTAGAATAAAATGCAGATTTTTTTTTGGAAATAACTAGGCTAACTAGTTATCATCAGACTGCAGAAATTGGTAGTGGAACAATTTGGGTTATTTTTCAAAGTCAGAATTACTTTATTGAAATGACCTTGGACCAGCGTTGACTACATTGCATGGTTATAACTTTGAACTAACAACCTCAACATAATGCCGCAAATACAACTTCCAAAAAACATTTATTTATATTTCTCAATTAACATGCATCCTTGAAAAGCTCATAGTGCTGATTATTAGTTCGTTTGTTGTCCCAGACTCGAGCTTAAACCTAGAGCATAAACACTGTAAATAAATGTTAATCTTCAGTTGTTTCAAGGTTACATTTGCAACATTGTTTTATATCATTTTATGAAATCATTCTAATTTTCAAAAACAACTATACGACACCCCTCCTTGAACCACCACCTTATCGTGGTGGAGGGGTTTGCGTGTCCCAATGATCCTGGGAGCTATGTTGTCGGAGGCTTCATGCCCCTGGCAGGGTCACCCATGGCAATCTGGTCCTAGGTGAGGGAACAGACAAAGAGTGGTTCAAAAGACCTCTTATGATGAGTAAAAACCTTGGAAAACGTTTTCCTCGCCCGGACGTGGGTCACCGGGGCCTCTCTTTGGAGCCAGGCCTGGAGGTGGGGCCCGATGGCGAGCGCCTGGTGGTCGGGCCTGCACCCATGGGGCCCGGCCGGGCACAGCCCGAAGAGGCAACGTGGGTCCCCCTTCCCATGGGCTCACCACCTGTAGGAGGGGCCAAAGAGGTCGGGTGCAGTGTGAGCTGGGCGGTGGCCGAAGACAGGGGCCTTGGCGGTCTGATCCTCGGCTGCGGAACTGGCTCTAGGGACGTGGAATGTCACCTCTCTGGCGGGGAAGGAGCCTGCGCTAGTGCGTGAGGTTGAGAAGTTCCGGCTAGATATAGTTGGACTCACCTCGACGCACAGCTTGGACTCTGGAACCAGTCTTCTTGAGAGGGGCTGAACTCTCTTCTACTCTGGAGTTGCCACCGGTGAGTGGCGATGAGCAGGTGTGGGCATACTTATTGCCCCCCGGCTCGGGACCTGTACATTGGGGTTCACCGCAGTGGATGAGAGGGTGGCCTCCCTCCGCCTTCAGGTGGGGGGACGGATCCTTACTGTTGTTTGCACTTATGCGCCGAACAGCAGTTTGGAGAACCCGCCCTTTTTGGGGTCTCTGGAGGGGGTGCTAGAGAACGTCCCTCCTGGGCACTCCATCATTTTGTTGGAGGACTTCAATGCTCACTTGGGCAATGACAGTGAGACCTGGAAGGGCGTGATTGGGATGAACGGCCCCCCCGATCTGAACCAGAGCGGTGTTTTGTTATTGGACTTCTGTGCTCGTCACGGAGTGTCCATAACGAACACTATGTTCAGGCATAAGGGTGTCCATATGTGCACCTGGCACCAGGACACCCTAGGCCGCAGTTCGATGATCGACTTTGTGGTCGTGTCGTCGGACTTGCGGCCACATGTCTTGGACACTCGCGTGAGGAGAGGGGCGGAGCTGTCAACCAATCACCACCTGGTTGTGAGTTGGCTTCGTTGGCGGGATAGGATGCCGGTCAGGCCTGGTAGACCCAAACGCATTGTGAGGGTCTGCTGGGAACGTCTGGCAGAGTCCCCTGTCAGGATGAGCTTCAACACCCACCTCCGGCAAAGCTTCAACCACGTCCTGTTGACGGGGAGGTGGGGGACATTGAGTCCGAATGGACTATGTTCCGCGCCTCCATTCTCGAGGCAGCCGACCGGAGCTGTGGCCATAAGGTGGTCGGCCCCCTGCGGTCGTTTCTGTGAACATTCATCAAGTGGTGGAACATCTGGATATCTTGTCATCGTCTTGCAGAAGAGACGCATCTGTCTCTGGTAACTGGACACAAAAGCATTCACCAGCACCACTCCAAGCCATTTCTACTAAAGGAGTTCCTGGGAGGCTGGTTTTTCAGACATGAAGGAGACAGTCCGATAATGGCTCATGTACTGAGAAAACTTTCCACTTTGATGGTGTCCAAGCAATAGTGAAACGCTGGGATAAGTGTATTAGTGTGGCAGTATGGAGAAATAAAGAGTTTTTTACTATCAGAGCTCTGTACTGTATATATAATATACAGTATATAAATGACTGCTCAACAAAACCAGAACATGATTTATGGGGACCAGATAGCAGTGTGTGTGTGTGTGTGTGTGTGTGTGTGTGTGTGTGTGTGTGCATTATAGAGTGTAAGATCTTATGCTTCTCACAGCCCCTATATGTAAAAATAGAAGTATACTTAGAAATATCAAACATGACACACAAACACACGCACTCTAATTCCCTGGACAAATGTAATAACCCCACCTGGAGTGTTTTACCTTGAATCTGAGGTCAGTCGCAATTTTAAAACGTGTGCATGCGTGTATTTTTAGACTCCTCGGACATACTGTGCAGCGAACACGGAGGATCTGGAGATGGTGATTGAACACGTCAATAACTCTTACCCGACCACTCCCATCGTGGCTGCTGGAGTCTCAATGGGAGGGTAAAGATACACACACACACACAAGGACACACACATTTTCTTAAAGTAAAACACAACTGAAATAAATACAACGCTATTTCTAATAATGTTGTTTAAAACACTTTGTAATGTAACATAGTGCACTTATGTAGGGATTAGTGAGCTTGGTGCCAATTAAGACAACAAGTGCACTATGAAGCGTAAAGCGATGTTCTAACCTACGCAGTGATTTAGTGCACCTCTATCGGGAACAGGGCGCTAAATCCCAAATTAGACGTACGTAAGAGCACGTAGCATGTAGAATCCATTATGTATCTATTTAGCGCACTTCTGTAGGGAATAATGAGCGGAGATTTTATATCAAAGCAGAGGACATGTACTGTATGTGTTCATTCTCCTGGACGACACCGACTGGACATTTATGTCGATCCAACAGCTCCATATTTCACATCATTGCCGTTCCAGCGATGATGTATGTGGCAGCGCAGCAGTAATGTTTTAGCACCTCTGTACACAATCCACTGCGGTCCTCATTTATTTCCCGTCTCACACTGAATGAAGTACGACGTCTGTTTCTACAAACTCAGCATCTGAACACGCAGGACTGAAGAGCTGGCCTAGCATTCTGCCGCAAACACACACACATACACACATGTATTAGCTTATAAAGAACATATAGTACAGTATCTACGGCTCTGTTTAAATGCTACACAAACAGTGAGTAAAAATAATATTCATTATAAAATAACAACAACGAAAAAAAACACACACACAGTACTTTGAGACAGCACCCCAGACTGGCCACATCATATACATTTTTTACCAAAATTATTTAGTTTATTTTACTAAATTGTTTCCACACGCTATGGATTTACATAGATTTTTTTCCACAGTTTTGTTAATGCATGCACATGAGATACAATTTGTTTACATATATCAATATTTATTTTGTGCACAATATTCAATTTGTTTTTTTATCAATGTAAATGATAAACAGTCCTTCATACATTTAGTTTTTTAAGTTAATCTGTGCAAGATACAATTTGTTCAAATAATTTTTTGTTTGTTTGTTTTTGTTACATTTTGTGAGTAGGATACACATTTTGGTTAATTTTTCCGCAAAAACATACAGATTGTTTCTAAGATTTGGGTAGGTTTTCTGCATAAAATACCATTTGTTCCTACATTTGGTTACATTTTGTGCACAAAATATAGTTTCTCCACACATTCCATAAAAAAAAATTTTGTGCACAAAATACAGTATGCGCCAAAATATAGGGTACTGAAATTCCCGCATCTCCAGACACACCCTGTCCCGAGTAGTGAAGAGGAAGTTGTGTTGTGCAGTTGTTGTTGGAAACGGGTCTCTCGATGGAGGAAATTCATTGTTGAGTATTTTTTATGCTCATGTGGAAGAGATCGTGAATGAGTTTGACAAAGGGTGGCAGAACAATTCCTTCCTGTACCCATCCCACTCCCCCGATCTCGCACCACCTGTTGCCTACTTGTGGGGAACGTTAAAGGAGAGTGTGTTCAACTGTGAAGATCCGCCAAGAACCGTTCCTGCATTTCGCCAGCAAATGGTCTCCTTTTGCACCAACCTGTAGCGACCTTTATTTCGGGATATGTTTGAGAATCTGCATAAACGATATGAACACTGTCTACAGCAAACACCTACATTATGCTTATTGTGGTAAATCAGAACGCTAATAGTGTGTATGTTAGTTTCTTTCAGGAGAAATAAACTCACAGATGACAACAAGGTAATATTGTTAATATTGATCTTTTCATTTCAGTATATACAGTATATTTTGGCGCATACTGGTCCATTTATTTTTCATGTTTTGGTTAAATTTACAAACAAAAGTCTATTTTTTCCTACATTTTTGGGTACATTTTATGCACAAAATATTATTTCCTTAAATATGATTTTTGCTGATTCATGCACGCGAGAAGCAGTTATTCTAACAATTTGTTTTTTGGTTGATTCGTGTGCACAAAATATAGTTTTTTACACACAAAATTATATAAATTTTCATGTTTTAAACTTTGGTTAAGTCGTCCACACAACATTTACATATATGTTTTGTTTCAGTCATGTGCACAAAATACAGATCATGTTTATGTGCATGAATACAATTAGTTTTTGAAGATGCCACCTAGACTGGTAAAGATACAACGATGCAGACACCAGATAAAAATGTAATTAAATGTTCAGGTATTAGGCGGGGTAGCACTAATGGCGCTTTTCCACTGCATAGTACGGCACGACACGGTTCAGTTCAGCTCACTTTTGGGGGGTTTTCCACTGGGAACAGTACCTGGTACCTGGTCCTTTTTTTAGTACCACCTCAGCCGAGGTTCCAAGCGCGCCGAACCGTTACCAAAACGTGACGTGTAAACTCTGCTGGTCACTGATTGGCCGGAGAAAATCGTTATTACTGCGTCACTGAACTTGCGACACGAGACACAACAGAACCGCTATATTTAAAACAGCCAGCGAAGGATCGGACGCACCTTTTTGTATTAACCAAAAATTTTCTTTGGCTGCCATCAGCCTCTTTTGAAACAAACTCCTTCGTCTCGCTGTTAAAAACATCCACATGCCGAGAATGAAGAACACCATGCCGTCGATATGCTCCATTGTTGTGTGTTTGTTTGTGGCGCGTTTACGATGATGTCACGGCAGTAGAGGCGCCGCGACTATAACGACACGTGAATAATCCCGCCCACTCTAAAGTGTTACTACACTGCAGTGGAAGCGCAAACCGAGCCAAACTGCGCCGAACCGAAGTGAGTTGAACTGAACCGTGTCGTGCCGTTCTATGCAGTGGAAAAGTTGCAAATTGAATTGAAAATTGCAAATGTTAAATATGAAATGGCAACTAAAGCTAACTACATTTTACTGGCTAGCTTGAGTTTTAAACTTCATGTGGTCACAGAATGCTAACGCTGTTGTTGTTGTTACAAATTGTAGGATGATGTTGGCAAACTTTCTAGGTCGTAAAGGTGACGCTACATGCCTGAAAGGAGTCGTGGTGTTCTCAGCCGGCTGGGATGTGTTCGAGTGCACCACTTCTCTGGAGAAACCTCTAGACCGCTTGCTTTTCAATTCCTACCTCACCAGCTGCCTCCAGGCCTCCGTACACCGGTACCAACATAATGTCCAGAATTAACTGATCGTATGAATTCCTGCTTGAAAATTAACTCAAGTTTTGGAAAAATGTACTTTCTTATAAGCTACATTTTATTGAAACAAATTCCTTGTTGTAGAGATCGCAGATGCTAATTTGCTTGCTAGCTTAAAGAAATCTTTTTAGACCAAAAGTCAGAATTTTTTGTCCTATGTAATGTATGATTATTGCACATTAAAAAGAAATGCTGAGTATGTTTGAAATAACCAGAAACGTCTGTAGCTGTATAGAGTGTGTCTCTAGAGATTATCACCAGCATGTCGCTAAATATACTAATTAATGTATTTTTCTTTTTTACAGACATAGACCTGTTCTGGAAAGCAATTACGACATTGATCATGTGATGAAGGTGAAAGCTTGCTCATCTTCCTAATCCGACTGTAAAATAAGCACTAATTAACTAATAACTAATTCCTGTATATCTTTCAGGCTAAAACCATCCGAGAGTTTGATGAACGCTTCACGTCAAAAATGTTCGGCTACCCGACGAACGACGATTACTACCGGGACGCCAGCCCCATCCACAAGCTGAAAACCATCCAGGTGCCCATGTTGTGTCTCAACGCAGCAGACGACGTTTTCTCACCCAATCACGGTAAGCAAATCCTCTGTTCGAGTATGAAACGCAAACGTTTGGAATTCTTATTCAGTATTTCTCTCTGCTTTGTGTAGCCATCCCTGTTGAAGTAGTGAAGCAGAACCCACATCTGGCGCTCCTCATCACCTACCACGGCGGCCATATTGGATTTTTGGAGGGCTTCTGGCCACGTAACAGCACCTACATGGACCGGGTTTTCCGGCAGTTCATCAAGGCGGTCGTTGAAAACGGCAGCGCGATCACCGACCTAGCAAGCTAACACAGCGAAAACCTGTTTAAAGATACAGATACAGCGCCCCCTACACCCAGAAGCAAAAAACAACAACAACAACAACAACAACGATAACACCACAGCTACATTTTGTTGTGATCACATCATCACTTGTGGATTCTGTTTATGTGTTTCTTCCATTCTGTAATTATTTCTTAGTTTCTATATGTAGACATATACAGTAGATATGTGCCTGTGTGTGTGTGTGTGTGTGTGTGTGTGTGTGTGTGGCTCTTAATTCAGGTTGAGAGAACATTACTTTTTGCATTATACTGTGTATATTTTTAAGTACGCGGTTTTGACCAATGGATCAACTGGAAGAAAAAAAAAATAGATTTTGTGATTTTTTCCAAATCATCCAATCAGAATTGGTTTATTTATTAATTTATTCCTGCTCTGCTATAAACCAGCGCCTAAATATTTGTCGCTTTCTGCTCCCGATTAATTCTGAGGTCTGCATGCAAGCTTTTCTACAACCTGGCAACCCACTGAGGGCGAGACACTACAGATGGAAAAGGTCAATTCAAATTAAGATTAAGCAGGAAATTAATAAACAATGAACAAAGTGTGACAAAGTTACCAGACGAACTCCAGCACACTCAGCGTTATTTTACTCGCTGGACTGTGGAAATGTCTAATAATGCAGACATGATGAACATATATAACAGCATTTGTAGTAAAGATAATACGGCGCCTTACCGTATATCAGAAAACACTAATGTGATGTTCGTGTGATGTGGGCTGAGCTAATGATTCACGTTATTGCAAGCTGACAAAAACTACATGAAGTGTAGTCTGGCATTTTCAGTAGTACAGTTTAAGTGAATGAGTATGGTATAGATATGTTTTTTTTTTTTAATAAAAAGAAAGAAATGTCTGACTGAGTTAATTTCCAGCTGTAGTGTCTCGCTCGTTATAAACATCGTTGTGCTTGCTACGTCATCATTTTTTGAGAAAACCAGACGGGTACAAAAACCAGACAAGACATGTATGTCAATTTCTTGTTTTGTTTGTATTTGTAATAATGCTTGACTATGTATTCGTTTCGATATTTGGTGCAGTTGTGATTTAAATTAAGAGGAACCTTTTTCGAATACATTCCCATTCCAGATGCATAATATGACAATAGTAAGAATGCTGCTCTAAATTTACCCCGCATGCATATTATTAAACAACGTGCACTATTCAGACACACACACGCACACACACGCACATATGCATAATGAACAACCAAAATGCAGTTTCACAGGCAATCCCTCTCAATAGTAGAGATAATGCGAATAAACCAGCAGCATGAGTGCTCGTATTAAACGCCTATTTCAAGAGTAACATTTGTAGAATTTTAGACTTAGAAATTTGTTGATTGTCTGCTGAACAACAAATAGCTAAAATTTAAAAGCTTTCTATTCTATTCGGATTGCGTTACTTATTGTTAAGTATGTTAGCTTAACATAAGTATCTACTGTATCAAACAGCAGGTATTATTCCTGTAAATAAGAATAATTATGTATGAAATATAGCTAGCTGGCTAGCATTACACCAGATGTTTATCCTGGATATGAATTAGCTGCTTTGCTACTTATAGCTAGCTAGTTCGACATTAACTTAAACAGTTTCCTCGGGTAGAGAGGGAGGGAGGGGCCACGATTGTGTAAAAAATAAAAATAAAAAATCATAACGTGAAAGCAGCATTTTAAAATGGCTTATTATAGACCAAAAACAAAAATAATCGGACTTATTTTGTGTAATGTGAATGTACGTAGAGTGTGCTTTCACTACATGTTACACTTTGACGGATATGATGAATTCATTAACTGCATTTTCTCCTTAATGTAAAACATACAGTATGTGACAGTAGTGTGTAAGAAAGCAGCAACGATCTGAGATTTTATTCCACGGAATTAGGACAGGGGTCTCTGTTCACTATTAGTTAAAAAAAAATTATTCACATTTGTGTCACTGTACTGTAATATATTTATAATTTATGTGATTATTTTGTGTGTTTTAAAGTCAGACACAACATAATTCCTCAAGCTGCTTCATTGAGAAATTGACACTTTTCTTCAGCTTAACTGACCCCACAGCATTTAAAGTCTGGACCCCTCAACAGCCAGACTTTAAATGTTCAACAGTCGGCACACAAGCCTTCAGTGAGAGCAACTGATCTGAAATCAGCTAGAGACATTCAGTAGTGAATTCAGAAACCGGTTTACTCTTGTTAAAGCTTGTTTTTGGTCGTCCCAGGTGTCTTCGTGTGGATAATTCCCTTGCTCATTAATAGCTATTCTTATTCTTATTCTTCTTATTATGGTTATTTTATTTTTCTTTCTTTTGCCTGAAACTTCTTTCTTTATTCTGTCATATCTAGGTGGTGTCCTTGAATCTGTTTAGGCTCTAGGTAAAAATTAGGGGTACGGCAGAGTTCTGGTTAGCACTGCATCCTCACACCTCCTCAGGACTGTGTGTGTGGAGTTTCCTCTGGGTATTCCGGTCCCCCCCCCCTCCCCCACAGACCAAAGATTAGGCTAATTGGCATTTCCAAATTCCCAGAGCTGAAGATGTTGTGGTTCTCTTTGGGAGTGACAAGGATGGATAGGAACAAGAATGAGTTCATCAGAGGGACAACCCATGTGAGATGTTTTGGAGATAAAGTCAGAGAGGCCAGATTGAGGTGGTTTGGACATGTTCAGAGGAGAGATGGTGAATATATCGGTAGAAGGATGCTGAGGTTGGAACTGCCAGGCAGGAGGTCTAGAGGAAGACCAAAGAGGAGATTTATGGATGCAGTGAGAGAGGACATGAAGTTAGTTGGTGTGAGAGAAGAGGATGCAGAGGATAGGGTTAGACGGAGGCAGATGATTCGCTGTGGCGACCCCTGAAAGGGAACAGCCGAAAGACAAAGAAGAAGAAGAAGGAGTATTAGTGAGTGTGTGCTGGTGCCCTGCGATGGACTGGCATCCCGTTTCGAGGTTACATCTCCTCCTAAGTGCTATAGAGAGCAAGTAAGAGATTCACGGCATTCATCACCCTTATTGTACAAAAATAAGCAAGTGTGTTTGGCTCACAGGGGTGGCACGGTGGCTTAGTGGTTAGCACTGTCGCCTTGCACCTTCAGGGTCCAGTTTCTTTTCCTGCTTTGGGGTCTGTGTGCACGGAGTTTGCATAAAGTTTGCAAAAAGTGCTACTTTTATTTTCCAGTATTTGAGACTCTTGGGATTTCACTATTAAGCAGGTAATTCTTTTTGTTTAAATTATGGATGCTATATTAACATTGTATCGAGACTATAGTATCAAAATGTCTGTTTCTTGTCGTTAATCATTCCTTTATCCCTGTCACGAAGCTAACTTTATAGTCAAGACAAACATTTTTTCAGGGTTTGTCCATTTCTCCTACCTCTAAAGTGTTTGAAGTAGACTTGACCACATCTCAACAATCCAATAATGAAAATAGATGTAACAAGAGTAATGGATTCGAGGTTAAAGCCTGTTATCCCACTCAGCAGCCCTGTACCGATTAGACCTGCGTATACTTTACCTGCACAACCTGCATAAATGCTTGTGTTAACGTATAGTGTCAGCAAAGACGGCATCGCTTTTCCAGCTAGCAACGATGCTAAGCAATTAACAGCTTTGAATGGGGAAAAAAAATGTAAAGAAGTTTTATAGTTGATGTGATGTACTTGAGGATGTAAAGGTTTAACGTGACATTCTTGCTGTACTTTATTTTATTTTTTTTACAGAGCGTGTTGTGCTAATCTCTGCATTTCAGTACTGTTTAAACAAATCATGCTAGGTAGCTATCAGGGTGAATAACAGAGTTGTATTAGCAGTGACGTTAAGTAAAATGGAGACAAATTATGACATCTGAGATGATTTTTGATTCCATTATCTGACAAAGGTAATAAACTAACATAATCGACCACAACCTGGACTGGATGGTGTAAAAAACAGTACCGGGATGCAACGTTCATGTGTTTGGGTGAAAATTGTGTTTGATTTTAAACAGTATTTATTTCCACATATAAGCGAAGGACCACAGGCTACTCTAACAGAACAGTAACCGTTAGCAAACATCTGGAGGACATTGTCCTATTAGCAGAAAAAAACATCATACATGACATAACTCAGCACAACAGACATGCTTTTTATCAGGAACAAGTGTTGTGTTGCCTTTTATACATTTATAGAAGGATGTTCCTGTTTAAACGTGTTCAGCAATAAGATCAAAAAAAGAAGAAGAAAAAGAAGAAGAACCGTGGATGTAGATAAAGCCTATGCACATGTACTTGTATGGAAGTGCATTTGCTGTCTTGAATTAAATGATGTAATTAAAACTTATAGTCTGTGCTTATTCTTTTAATCGGCTGATTTACCAAAACAATAAATACATCATTAGAATGTGTTCTGTTCATCATCAGAAATATTAAAGTCATTTTTTTGTCTCTCAGAAACGTGCATGACTTGCGACATTGCAGCTTCCTGACTGTTGTAATTTCGCCTAAACTGTCTCAACGTCTGCATTTTTCATGACCATGCATGATGTGAAATCAGCAGGTTCTATCCAGGCCGCTCATGTTTAAGATCATTTGTGTGATTTGAGATCTTCATTAAGCCGTCAAGGCACTCGCAAGCCATCGCACCGATTAAAGTCCTCACCACCTCCACAGCTCCCTGCACTGCTCGTTCATCTGATCTGCCATCTGTCCGTCTGCATACTGAGAAGATTATGTTCATGCAGAACACGCGTCACATCAGCGACTTTCATACGGAAGTATAGCAGTGCCAAAATATCCTCGGACCAAAAATAATAACGAGTGGCTTTACACAGTCAGAAATGGTGAGATTCCAGTATAAAAATGGTCTTATAACTACTTGAGTCAACATACGAGGAATAAAACTATCAAAGGATACAACCAAGCTAAAGTTTAACCCTGGTCAAAATGACATCATCACTGAGGTTCTCAGCTTGCTGTGGATTCGGTTGTCTGTATCACGCGAGGTGTGTGGTACGATCAGACTGTTTGCATTGTTATAGTGATACTTCTGTGACTCACAATGTGCTGTTGTCTTCTATCTAAACTAGCGCAGAGGTCAAAGGCTCTCTGTGGGACAGTTCGAGCCAGCTGATCTTCAGTGCACTCTGATACACACACACAGCTGTGGTAAAGTGAACGAGTGCACATCATGCTGCAGAAGTGGGTGAAAGGTAATTACGCTGTGAGAGGGATTGTGTGAGAGGTTTTATATATATATATATATACAGTATATGCGCTCTAGTGGACAGAGCTCACTAAGGACAAACTTTATTGCTGGTGTGAGCCTGATATACAGTACACTGTCGATCTGTTGCACAGGATAAGCAAAAGCCACGGCATGTTATGTCTTAACACAAGACCTGTGAGGGTCGAAGGTCATTCATAATTGAGGTACTATGTTATATAAATTCAGCTGGTGAGAAATTACAGATCAGCTTTTTAAAAAATTCTTTTAAGCCTCGGACTTTACTTAAATGTACGCAGTGAGGACTAATTAAAACAGAGTTGGGTCTGGGTTAGGAACAATCCTGACCTTGAACTTAAGCACATTTCTTACTTAGCATTAAACCCCGACACACCCTCTGACCTCGATCGCATTCTCAAATTCATGTTAAAACGTCTATGGAATGTCATTCAAGTTCAAAGACAAATGCGTACACTGTATATGACACTGTTATGCAATTAAAGGTACGATGATACCATGTGCATTCTCCAATAATTTTTGAGTTACAGTATGTCAATTATAAATAAATTATTTTCATTAACATTTACCATATAGCCAATATGTATTAAATGACTCATTAAGTGTGCCTACTTAAATGACTCCTAAAATGGCTAAACCACGCCCCCATTACACATACATTCTGTGTGTTGACTGTGGACAGTTCCACTTATAAATAAATAAATAAATAATAATATTTTATTAGAATTATAATGTTATCCATAGTTCCTTACATTTCTTTTACTTTTTTGTTTATTCTGTAAACCAGCTTTGCAGCAGTGGACATTGTTAAAACTGCTGTATAAATAGGATTGAATTTAATGGAAGAAATTCTGCATGTAATTAAGCAATAATACCATCTACACTTCATTCTAAATTATTACGCAAATGATATCTTTCTCAGATTTTCATAATTAGTAAATGCAAATGACAGTCAGTATAATTTTCAACTATTAGGGTATAATTAGAATTTTATTGAACAAACCTCCTAATGATAACAATATTTATTTTAAAAATAAAAAACTGAAAACGCACTGTTCCAAATTATTCTGCACAACAGAGTTAAAACATTTTATAGATTGTAAAGAACTGAAAATAGGCTTTTGTTGAATTTGCAGCATTATGAGGTCATATTTACTGAAATCAAAAACTATTTCAATCAAAAACATCCTAACAGGGCTACATGTTACATCTTAACATAGGACCCCTTCTTTCATATCACCTTCACAATTCTTACATCCATTGAACTTGTGAGTTTTTGGACAGTTTCTATTTGAATTCCTTTGTGGGATGTTAGAAAAGCCTCCCAGAGCTGCTGTTTCAATGCGAACCACCTACTTACCAACAAACACACACACACACACACAGACACACACACACACACACACACACACACGTGCAACGGAAACACTTATTGATTTATTTTTTACTTTTTTGAAAGGTTAAGTGCTAGTTAATTTGTTTAATTTTTACTTTATATTTTGTATTAATTATTTTTATGTATTTATTTTTTTGGGCTGTAGAAAGAATAACTTAAGTTTCCATTATTTCTTATGGGACAATAAATTTTTTTGTTTTGGAATACGAGCCCACTTCCGGAACGAATTATGGTCGTAATCCGAGGTTCCACTGTACTTTTCTTGTTAATAAATCACTCAATGGCCTAGGACCTAAATACATTACAGATTAGCTCATTGAATATAAAACTAACAGACCACTCAGATCATTATGATCGAGTCAGTTAGTAATTCACACAAAACAAGGGCAATCCGCCATATTGCTGCCCGTGATTGGAACCAGCTTCCAGAAGAGATTAGATGTGCTAAACCATTAGACTTAAAACTCATTTGTTTTTTTTATGATTCTCATTTATTTTTACTGCTTTTATTTTTATTTTAAATTAAATTTTAAATAATTGTAAATGTTTTATTGCCATTATTTTCCATTTCATTTTATGATTATTTTCTTCCCTTTTATGTAAAGCACTTTGAATTCCCAGTGTATGAGATGTGCTATAAAAACGGGGAGGACGTACAATCTCCATGTACACATTGGCATTACTTCTAGCTTTGAATCACAAAATTGCAAACTGTGTACTTTATTTAGAAGTGGCTCCAACAATTTAATCTTTATCATGTCAAATAAGGTCCTTATTGTCCATAAACCATAAAACAAAAGCAAACAAGTCAAAGTTTGTTAATGTTAATTCTGTGACAATCCAATCATGCTGATGTACAAAAACATCAAGGTTCAGGGTGTGTTTTCATTAATAAATAAAATAAATAATAATAATAATAATAAAATAAAGCACTAAATATCATTCATTCATTTTCTATACCGCTTAATCCTGTGTTCAGGGTCGCGGGGGACCTGGAGCCTATCCCAGGAGACTTCGGGCACTAGGCGGGGTACACCCTGGACAGGGTGCCAATCCATCGCAGGGCACACACACATACACGCACCCAATCACACACCCAATCACACACTACGGGCAATTTAGGAACGCCAATTAGCCTAACCTGCATATCTTTGGGCTGTGGGAGGAAACCAGAGTACCCGGAGGAAACCCACCAAGCACGGGGAGAACATGCAAACTCCATGCACACAGAGACGGGAATCGAACCCAGACCCTGGAGGTGCAAGGCGACAGTGCTAACCACTACACCACCGCGCCGCCGCACTAAATATCAAATTTGTGAAATCTTTATATTACTTATTCACAGTAGATCATATAGGCATTTTTTTTCTTTTGCAAAACACAAAACAGCAGTGTAGTCTCGTTTTTGATATCATAAATGCAGCTTTATTATTACATTCATCAATTCCAGCAACAACGACAAAAACATTTCATTTCTAAGTCACATTATCAAACCCACAACCAAACTGGCAGATCCTGAGGTAGAGCACAGAGATGATTAAACATTCATATACAGTTTGATGTGTAACAAGTTCACATGCGCACAGCAGGAAAAAAACAAAAAAAGATTGTGAAAAGCAAATTGCATAACTTATGTGCACATCAATGTTTATGTACAAAATAAAACACATTCTAGGCGTCACAATACAAGATCTTAAAAAAGAGGTCTTTATTTATTTCTTCATCAAAATCAATACTGGTCTGAAAACATTTAATTCAAAGTGAGACAGCTGGTTTAAACCAGCTGGCTATGGGAAAAAAAAAAATATATATATATATATTTGGCCCTCAGCCACATGTATAGTGCAACTTCACATCCTTTGCTTTTCGACATTCAATATACTGCGGACGTGTGCAAAAACTTAGGCGATAGATTTAAGGATTGCGCTCCCGTCGACATTAGCGGTCATGCTAATCATCGCTACAAATAAATATCAATCCCGCATAAATGGGACCTAGTTTATTTGAAATAATAATCATAATAAAAAAAAACAATGCTGGTGAGAAGGTTCTTAGGTAGGTTCTTTGTGCCTTAGAGTAGAAAAGACTCTCATTCACACGGAGTTTGGAAAGCGACAAAGATTCAATATATATTAATATCAGCACTCCATAAAATCTAAACACTTTCTCAACATTCAAAAATGTCCATGAGGTGCATGCTTATTCACCAGGCTGCTAAAACCTTGACATGCTGTGAATTAAAGCTAGTTCACCTGATTAGGTCTCGGAGCAGAGGGAGACAACTCTCGACTCTCAAATCTGTCGCGGTGCTGTGAGCTTAGCGGCCAGATGCAATCCCAACTGCTGATGCTCGTTTACACTGTATACATTATTTTATCACAGCTTCAAACAACATTCTTTACGTCTGATACTTTGGACAATTTTGAAGGAGGAGAAATGTTGCTAGAGGACAAGAGGAAAAGCTAGCAAAGTAACCTGCAATTTTTGTTTAGTTAAGCTTTATCACATTGTTGATTGGTGTGAAAAGCTATCGCTAATGCTAAACGCTTATTATGATTAGCCAGCTCTACTCACTCCTGATTAACTAGTCACCTTCACTAGTCACCTTCACTTGCTCTCAATTAGTTAGTCATATTTACTGTTGATTAGCTAGTTATCTCCTCTCATTCATTATTATCATCTCCAATCACTCCTAATTAGCTAGCTGATTCCACTCACTCTTGATTAGCTAGTCATCCTCGAACAACCCACTCACTCGATGCTAATTAACTAATTAACTAATCAGTTCCACTATTCTTTAGCTTCCATCCTGTTTCCTTTTTCAGCAGGTTTAGAGTAATGGATTCCGCGGGTGCTGACTGATGGAAGGCACACAGAAAGAGCTTTTTCACATAAGCAAATAATAATAATAATAATTGTGCTAATTGTGATCAAGGTAAAAGGACTGTTGACATTCTGTCATCGGCTGATGTGAGAAACCACATCTGATAAGAACACAGTGGAAAAATATTTCAATCCAGACACATAAATACAACTCAGCGTAAGCTAACAGTTTAGTACTGTAATGGCTTAACTTAATATGCAATGTCTAATTGTCAAGAATTGCATCCGACTATAAGGAGAGATTTGCGTTAGATCTTAGAGTTTCTGGTAGGCAAGGTTCTGTATCTTTGTGGTTAAGTGTCCTTGGTAAATTAGCGAAACTTTGGTGAGCAGCACACAATAAATTGTATGGAAAGAGAGACAAAAGCAATAGCAAGAATACCCTGAGTCTATATTCCATCAGGTCCATAGATGGGGTCCCAAAACAGAATTCGGTTTACAATCGTCTTCTATGGCGCCCTCGTGTGTCCGAGCGAGTCCTTTCTCCATCTACAACATGACAAGAGCCACCAAGGACAATCTTTACAGTTAAGGACAAAGATTCCCTCCATCCATCCCCACACATCCCGCATTCTCATGATGCGTATTTGCGCGGTTCATTTAGCTTTTTTTTTTTTTTGTATGCTCATTAAATGTGGCGTCCCGTAAGGAAGTAAAGTGGGCGATCCTCACTGCAGTTAGCCGTCTGGAATTCGTCTCGTAGGCGGAACTGCCACTCGTCCTCCAGCTCCAGTCTCACGATGGTCTGGCGAAGAGAGCTGCGATCCTGAGAGATCACACACAGCGTCGCACCTACCATCACACACACACACACACACACACACACACATTAAAGAAATTAAAATGCTGGACATGTAGCCAAATATTCAAATAAAGATATATTGGAAACATATATGGAACACTGGCTTGTTAACATTATGGGTGAAAGGGGTGCGGTTTCACCTTGCAGGAAGCGGAATTTCTTTAGAAAGCCAGAAACCACGAAGGAGTCACACAGGTAGAGGAGCAGACCGCCGAACACAACGCCATTGTGGTCCAGGTTCACAGAGTGAGGCCTGGAGCTCATGTAACACACTGACAACTACACACACACACACACACACACACAAATTATTTTAAGCTATTGTGGTGAAATTACAAAAAAAAAATTATCTGTGTGTACCGTGTGTATGTGTGTGTGTTTGTCTGACCTGAGGCCCAAGGTCGAGGTACGTGTCGATGGCGAGTACCGGGTGTGTGTAGCTGTGTAGTGCGTGGGGGAAGAGGTGTGTGCTGCAGCTCTGCAGGAATCTCTCAAGTAGGAGCTGAGCCGGAACGTCCAACATCGGACACACACTGTCTGGCGCACACACAAACTGTGAACTGGACACCACGGAAGGAGACTCCATTGCCTACACACACACACACACACACACACACACACACACACACACACACACACACGAAATTAAACACATGACAACTTCTTGTCTAAGTGGTTGGGCTAATGAGAACAGGCTAGGAGAGCATATATGCTAGTTAATAAGTTAGTCAGTAAAACAAGACTCTTACACCTAGCATTGAATACTAGCTAAATTTCAAACTTAGTTTTTCATTCTATTCTATTCTATTTTATTCTATTCTTAATAGGTTTTAATAAATATCAAACTATATATATATATTTGAAGATCTTCAGTATAAGTAATCAGAGTAGCTAATGATGAATACTTGGAATTTATATACTGTAGCTAGCACATAGCTATTAATAGACATAGTGACTGTGAAATCTCTATCAGACCATTAAAAAAAAAATCATCTTTTACCTCAGAAGTCTTAATAAAATACTAAAAACAGACTTTTTAACAATGAAATCGTATTTTAATTTACCCATAGCATTGACCGCGAGCCAAACTTCAACTTTGATTAGCATGAACTTTAGGTTATTCACTGACATTACGTATATAGTGTGTCTGTGTTAATAATACAAAATCGGAGTTTTGTATATACTGGAAGTTGTCTGATGCGCTGGTTATGTTACAGGAACTGAAGCTAGTGCATGTATATAGCATAGCCATTACAGCTTTATATATATATATATATATATATATATATATATATATATATATATATATATATATATATATACTTTTTATCTAGACACAATGACAACAAAAACTATACCAAACCATCAATAACTTTTACCACATAATTGTTAATAAAATGCTAAGAGTAAGCTTCAATTGAATGAAATTGTACTATAACTGCACCCAGCATTGAATGCTAACCAAAATCAATTAACATCAACTTGATTTAATAAACTTATAGGTGTTCACAACATTGTGTGTATATTATGAATACAGAGAACACGGGCAACTTGGCTGTTTCAGACGCTATGACTGAGGCTAACAATTTATCTTGCTAGCACATCGTTATTGAAGCTTTTTATATAGACAAGTTACAATAAAAACTTTTACCTCAGTAGCGCTGATAAATTACTAAGAAAAAGACGTAAACCAAAAACTACCCTAAAATTACGTATAGCGTCAACTGATTAGCAAACTGATACTCGAAGGAGCGCACTGACTGTGACGGTTGACCCCTAGAGGGCGCCTAACGCCCGGTTTTGGTTTTTGTTTTGTAGTTTGTTTTATGTTTAAGGTTAAACTTCATTTCCCAGTTCGCACCTCGGTCAGGTGACGTAGAAGCTCACCTGAACCGAGGTAAGCCAATTATTAGTTGATTTATGTTTAGTTCTATAAATAGCCTGACTGAATCTCAGTCAGGCGTCTAGCATTAGTCTTTAAAGTTTAGTTTGTGTTGGAGTGCTTATGTTTTGGTTTACTAGCAAAATAAAGAACTTTGTTAAACCGTCAGCTCGCCTCCGCGATCATGCCTCGCACACACCTCCGACGCAGACACCGTAAGAAACGTGACAGAATGCTAGACCTACCCAGAGGCATGGCGGAGGATCTCCTCCTAGGGAATTACTCGGGAGGAGAAATTATCATCTCCAACGAGCTGGCGGAACTGCTGGAGGCCGGCGAGGAGCACGGCGAAATAGAAGTGGAGCAGGGATGGAGAAACGGCGAACACATTGAGCCGGTGAGCTCAGGGAAGGACAGCATGACAGCCAGAGAGAGACAGGCGAGGCGAAGCTGGGAAGGCTGCGGACCCGTCATCCGGCGCACACCGCCGAGAGGTGTAGCGGCCGAGGGAGAGACGGGAGGATTCTGCAGGCAGTGGGCGGAACGCAACGAGGAGTGCATTCATGACCTGCGCGAGCAGGTGCTGCAGCTCCAACTGCAGTTCGTCCAGGTTCGGGAGAACCAAGCTGTAGTCCCGGAAGCGATCCCTCTCTCGGATCTGGACGATGCACTCCTCCCACGGCCACTGCCTGAAGGTGGCGCGGACAGCACACCGGAGCTGAGCACGGAGGACTGGACGCCGCTTCAGCACGGCGACGAGGTAGGCTTCTACAGGCAGTGGGCGGAGTCCAACCAGGAGCGCATTCGTGACCTGCGCGAGCAGGTGCTGCAGCTCCAACTGCAGTTCGTCCAGGTTCGGGAGAACCAGTCTATAGCCCCGGAAGTGATCCCTCTCCCGGGTCTGGACGATGCGCTCATCCCCCGACCACTGCCTGAGCCTGTCGCGGAGGAAGACTGCGCGCCGTGTCTGCGCGAAGAACAAAACGGCGCGTCCATCATCCAGTCTCCGTGCAAGCTAGCGAGCGCCGTGCACGCGCCAACGCTGCAGGAGAGCGCCGTGCACGCTCCAACGCTGCAGGAGAGCGCCGTGCACGCTCCAACGCTGCAGGAGAGCGCCGTGCACGCTCCAACGCTGCAGGAGAGCGCCGTGCACGCTCCAACGCTGCAGGAGAGCGCCGTGCACGCTCCAACGCTGCAGGAGAGCGCCGTGCACGCTCCAACGCTGCAGGAGAGCGCCGTGCACGCTCCAACGCTGCAGGAGAGCGCCGTGCACGCTCCAACGCTGCAGGAGAGCGCCGTGCACGCTCCAACGCTGCAGGAGAGCGCCGTGCACGCTCCAACGCTGCAGGAGAGCGCCGTGCACGCTCCAACGCTGCAGGAGAGCGCCGTGCACGCTCCCACGCTGCAGGAGAGCGCCGTGCACGCTCCCACGCTGCAGGAGAGCGCCGTGCACGCTCCCACGCTGCAGGAGAGCGCCGTGCACGCTCTAACGCTGCAGGAGAGCGCCGTGCACGCTCCACCGTTGCAGTTGAGCGCCGTGCACGCTCCACCGTTGCAGTTGAGCGCCGTGCACGCTCCACCGTTGCAGTTGAGCGCCGTGCACGCTCCACCGTTGCAGTCGAGCGCCGTGCACGCTCCAACGCTGTCGAACCCTGCACAAGCTCCAACGACCAAGACACCTGTTCTGCCGCCGCCTCCCGGCTTCGAGGATAGCGAGCTAGCACGCCAGCAGCCGCTGTCCCATGCACCTGTTCTGCCGCCGCCTCCCGGCTTCGAGGATAGCGAGCTAGCACGCCAGCAGCCGCTGTCCCATGCACCTGTTCTGCCGCCGCCTCCCGGCTTCGAGGATAGCGAGCTAGCACGCCAGCAGCCGCTGTCCCATGCACCTGTTCTGCCGCCGCCTCCCGGCTTCGAGGATAGCGAGCTAGCACGCCAGCAGCCGCTGTCCCATGCACCTGTTCTCCTGCCGCCTCCCGGCTTTGAGGACGACGTGGAACTGGCGAACGCACGGCACGCTCCAACGCCGCTGTCGAGCGCCGAGTACGCTCCAACGTCGCTGTCGAGCGCCGAGTACGCTCCAACGCCGCTGTCGAGCGCCGAGTACGCTCCAACGCCGCTGTCGAGCGCCGAGTACGCTCCAACGCCGCTGTCGAGCGCCGAGTACGCTCCAACGCCGCTGTCGAGCGCCGAGTACGCTCCAACGCCGCTGTCGAGCGCCGAGTACGCTCCAACGCCGCTGTCGAGCGCCGAGTACGCTCCAACGTCGCTGTCGAGCGCCGAGTACGCTCCAACGCCGCTGTCGAGCGCACTGCACGCTCCAACGCCGCTGTCGAGCGCACGGCACGCTCCCTCGCCGCTGTCGAGCGCACTGCACGCTCCCTCGCCGCTGTCGAGCGCACTGCACGCTCCCACGCCGCTGTCGAGCGCACTGCACGCTCCCACGCCGCTGTCGAGCGCACTGCACGCTCCCACGCCGCTGTCGAGCGCACTGCACGCTCCCACGCCGCTGTCGAGCGCACTGCACGCTCCCACGCCGCTGTCGAGCGCACTGCACGCTCCCCCGCCGCAGTCGAGCGCACTGCTCGCTCCCCCGCCGCAGTCGAGCGCACTGCACGCTCCCCCGCCGCAGTCGAGCGCACTGCACGCTCCCCCGCCGCAGTCGAGCGCACTGCACGCTCCCACGCCGCAGTCGAGCGCACTGCACGCTCCCACGCCGCAGTCGAGCGCACTGCACGCTCCCACGCCGCAGTCGAGCGCACTGCACGCTCCCACGCCGCAGTTGAGCCCTGCAAAAGCTCCCACGCCGCAGTTGAGCCCTGCAAAAGCTCCACCGCCGTCGTCGAGCGCAGTGACCGCTCCACCGCCGTCGTCGAGCGCAGTGACCGCTCCACCGCCGTCGTCGAGCGCAGTGACCGCTCCACCGCCGTCGTCGAGCGCAGTGACCGCTCCACCGCCGTCGTCGAGCGCAGTGACCGCTCCACCGCCGTCGTCGAGCGCAGTGACCGCTCCACCGCCGTCGTCGAGCGCAGTGACCGCTCCACCGCCGTCGTCGAGCGCAGTGACCGCTCCACCGCCGTCGTCGAGCGCAGTGACCGCTCCACCGCCGTCGTCGAGCGCAGTGACCGCTCCAACGCCGCTGTTGAGCTCTGCAAAAGCTCCAACGTCGTCGTCGAGCGCAGTGCACGCTCCAACGCCGCTGTCGAGCTCTGCAAAAGCTCCAACGTCGTCGTCGAGCGCAGTGCACGCTCCAACGCCGCTGTCGAGCTCTGCAAAAGCTCCAACGTCGTCGTCGAGCGCAGTGCAAGCCCCAACGCCGCTGGTGAGCTCTGCAAAAGCTCCAACGTCGTCGTCGAGCGCAGTGCACGCTCCAACGCCGCTGGTGAGCTCTGCAAAAGCTCCAACGTCGTCGTCGAGCGCAGTGCACGCTCCAACGCCGCTGTTGAGCTCTGCAAAAGCTCCAACGTCGTCGTCGAGCGCAGTGCACGCTCCAACGCCGCTGTTGAGCTCTGCAAAAGCTCCAACGTCGTCGTCGAGCGCAGTGCACGCTCCAACGCCGCTGTTGAGCTCTGCAAAAGCTCCAACGTCGTCGTCGAGCGCAGTGCACGCTCCAACGCCGCTGTTGAGCTCTGCAAAAGCTCCAACGTCGTCGTCGAGCGCAGTGCACGCTCCAACGCCGCTGCTGAGCTCTGCAAAAGCTCCAACGCAGTCGTCGAGCTCTGCACAGGCTCCAACGCAGTCGTCGAGCTCGGCACAGGCTCCAACGCAATCGTCGAGCTCTGCACAGGCTCCAACGCAATCGTCGAGCTCTGCACAGGCCCCAACGCAATCGTCGAGCTCTGCACAGGCTCCAACGCAATCGTCGAGCTCTGCACAGGCTCCAACGCAATCGTCGAGCTCTGCACAGGCTCCAACGTCGTCGTCGAGCTCTGCACAGGCTCCAACGTCGTCGTCGAGCTCTGCACAGGCTCCAACGTCGTCGTCGAGCTCTGCACAGGCTCCAACGCCGTCGTCGAGCGCCGTGAACGCTCCAACGCCGTCGTCGAGCGCCGTGCACGCTCCAACGCCGTCGTCGAGCGCCGTGCACGCTCCAACGCCGTCGTCGAGCGCAGTGACCGCTCCAACGCCGTCGTCGAGCGCAGTGACCGCTCCAACGCCGTCGTCGAGCGCAGTGACCGCTCCAACGCCGTCGTCGAGCGCAGTGACCGCTCCAACGCCGTCGTCGAGCGCAGTGACCGCTCCAACGCCGTCGTCGAGCACGTCACCAGCCCTGCCACGGCCGAGCACGTCACCAGCCCTGCCACGGCCGAGCACATCACCAGCCCTGCCACGGCCGAGCACGTCACCAGCCCTGCCCCGGCCGAGCACGTCACCAGCCCTGCCACGGCCGAGCACGTCTTCAGCTCTGCCACGGCCGAGCACGTCTCCAGCTCTGCCACCGCCGAGCACGTCTCCAGCCCCGTCACCCAGCCTCCTGGCCAAGAGGTGGAAGGTAGAACATTGGGGTGGGTGTCCGGGGCCTCCGAGGATGCTCCAGAGGAGCATTTTTTTTGGGGGGGGTACTGTGACGGTTGACCCCTAGAGGGCGCCTAACGCCCGGTTTTGGTTTTTGTTTTGTAGTTTGTTTTATGTTTAAGGTTAAACTTCATTTCCCAGTTCGCACCTCGGTCAGGTGACGTAGAAGCTCACCTGAACCGAGGTAAGCCAATTATTAGTTGATTTATGTTTAGTTCTATAAATAGCCTGACTGAATCTCAGTCAGGCGTCTAGCATTAGTCTTTAAAGTTTAGTTTGTGTTGGAGTGCTTATGTTTTGGTTTACTAGCAAAATAAAGAACTTTGTTAAACCGTCAGCTCGCCTCCGCGATCATGCCTCGCACACACCTCCGACGCAGACACCGTAAGAAACGTGACACTGACTCAGTGTTAGCATTGCACATGAGCGTGATTAGCTAAAACTAAACAAAGCTTTAATATTTGTTTGCGTTAATATGAATTATTTCAACTACTTTGAGGCAATATTGATTTTAGTAAAACTATTACTGTGAGATATGCAATCTTAAAAATAAAATAAACAGTATGTTTCTGTATGTGAGATTTATCTCATAGTTTGTTTTCTGGGACCTGAAAACAGCAGATTATCACAAGATGTTTGAATGCTTTTTGAACGTGGTTGTGAGATATGGAATTTCCTTCCCTTTTGTTCTGTCTGTGTGTGTGTGTGCGTGTGTGCGTGTCTCACCGTGAGTTTGGGTTTGATAAGTGTGTGTTGGTGGCCGCCGCTCGGGATGAGTTTCTTCATGATGCTAAAACGATTGAAGCGACACAGCAAGAGTCCACTGCTATTCACCCTTAGGTTAAAGTCCACCTCCTCACACGTGTAGCTGTGTGCACACAAACACATACACACACACACACACACACACACGCACACGCACATCAAAAAGTGAAAATTTAAGGAAATGTACTATACTTTGTTATATAAGTCACATTAATATGTCACTTTTGTCCAAATGCAGCTTATCACTGCCACCTGGTGGTGGTCTATAAGAACTTGAGTCTGATCTTTGTGTGTCCGTCCTCACCGGTTGAGGTCGTACTGGACGTTTTGTGTGAGGTCCACGTTGAGCAGGATGAAGTCGTGGAGATGGCAGCGCCTGAACGCTGGCATGAGAGATGAGGCTGTGGTTTTACTGCTCCAGTTCCTCACTCCACACATGGCATACTGTGAGACTGACGGAGTTGCCTCCATGTGCAACAACACACTCTTCAGTGATACGTTGCGCACTTCCACTGAGCTGGAGAAGGACAGAGAGCGAGAGAAATGTTTTTGCATCCCTCTGTTCTTCTCTACAGAGATTTCATTCATTCAACCCAATGTAGTACACATCATTTTATCTCTTCACATAGCGCTTTTGCTATCCACACTTTGCTTTTCCACCTTCCAACAACCCACATTATCTTTTCTTTATCCTTCCTTCTCTCTATACTTTGATCTATGTCTACCAAAGAAAGAAACAAAGTCAAATCAGAAAACTTTCATTGTTGTCTAAGTTTCTGTTGTTTCAGACCATCATTTCTCCTTTCCTTTCCATCATCCTTTCCCTTCTTTAACACTCCCCACTCTTTTTCTCCTTCTATCTCTGCATCCATCCATCCATCCATCCATCCATTCAACCAACCATCCACATAGTAGAGGATGTAAGAAATCACAGTAAAATTAATTTCTCATTTGTTTTTTGAAAGGCTTTTTTCATCCCTTTTACTTTTCCCTCCATCCCTTTCTTCACCTGTTTGACCAAACTTACCCATCCCTGCTCTGAACATTGGTGTTCCACAGCACGCACGAGTCATCCATGATAAGAATAAAGGGCCAGACATCCTGCCTCAGAACACCCTGCTCCTCTTGCCTGTTCCTCTCCAGCTCCAAGTTGTGATATGACAGCTCTTTAATCATGAAGCGAGCTGCCCCTGATACACACACACACACACACACACACACACACACACAGATTTAATTTAAATATATGAAAATATTAAAATGCAAAAAAGCTAAAACCTTTCGATTATACATTATTCAATGTAGCAAGATGGGCCTGCCACTAGGGGGCAAGAGAGGTTCATCACTACACCACTACTGTATGTCCTCTTTATCCAGCAACACACCACAGAAAAAAATCTTAGCATACATGACTGAATGCATGGTTTTTCCCTCTATTGCTTCCTTACCCACTCCAGAGTTGTTGAAGATGGAGGGTAGCACCAGCAGAACATGATTAGGCCAGAACTTCCTGTACAATGCCATCTCATGCTGCTTGACCACCAGGATATGTAGGTGTGATGCTCCTTCCAGGGCGTGGTGGAGGTTTAGCAGACCCAGATCCTGCCGGCCCATCGTAGGCGTGAATATTGTACTCCTTATCCCGTCCTTAGAAACAAAGAAAGACAGACACCGCAGTAAGCACAGGTTTTAAATCTTCCCACACCCTAATTTAGCCAGTCAGTTCTCTGTTCAGATCTGTGTCACACTTCTGTCAGAAAGAGAAGAGCATTAGGTCACCTGTTCGGAGAGCAGAGGAAGTCTCATGCTCTCAAGCTGGCGGCCCTGCTGGCTGAAGACAAAGTGGTGCTCTTTGTTCTTCGGAATGACGAAGTGGAGCTGCACCTCCTCACCAAGCATGGATGAGCAGAACGAAAAGGCATGGAATGTGCAGTCTGAAAGCTGAGGACAACACAACATGTGCACACTTTACATTTGTTTGTAAAGAGAGAGAGAGAGAGAGAGAGAGAGAGAGAGAGAATGTGACCTAGTACATTTACTTTGTTGTTGTTCTTAAGTACAGTTTTCGTATTATTTATACTTTACTTTTGTTTTATTAGTAGACACATTTTACCTTTACAGCATATATCTTTATACGTCACTATATTTGTGCATGGTGTTATGTTGCAAGTACTTTATAGCATTTGAAGCAGTAGCATAACCATTTGCTGACTATAATTGTGTGATGTGCCTTCCTCCATAAAAAAAACACTCAATGACCTAGCAGTTGTTTGAAAGGGAAAGGGAAAGAAGGCTACTTAAGTAAATACTAAGTACTGTTTCCCATGTACATTTAGGCATTTGGCAGACGCTCTTACCCAGAGCGACTTACATCTGAGCAGTTGAGGGTTAAGGGTCTTGCTCAAGGGCCCAACAGTGGCAACTTGGTGGTTGTGGGGTTTGAACCTGGGATCTTCCGAACCGTAGTCCAATGCCTTAACCACTGAGCTACTCCTGGCCCGTACAAATGTAAATGGAGGTACTCTACTTTTACTTGAGTATTAATTTACCTGGTATATCTCTACTTTTACCCAAGTACAGGATTTGTGTACTTTTTCTACCACTGAGTATGAGACTCACCGGTCGATCAGGGCCAGGCTCGCTGTAATGATGGCACTGCTCACAGTGGTGGAATGCATTATGGGCTGCGAACATGCTGAGCCTGACAGACACGGTCTTCTTCTTCATCTCACCACTTTCGTCATACTCTTCCTGCTTCAGTCCTGCAAAGCAGACAAAAAACATACCTGTATGTATAACATTCTTTAGACTGTGGGTCCGATGACTACCGAGTACCGAGAAGTCTTTGTATGTAAGTAGAGTAAAGAGCATCTTCATAGACGCACCATTTAATCGTGGAGGATTCCTGCCTGAAAACACGAGGCTGCACTGCTTAAATTTGGGGTCACGAGGGTTAAGGTCAAAGGTCATCTTGTGCATCTCCTCCAGGTCAGGCCAGGGTGGGCCACTGGACACAGGGGCATTGGTGTCTTCAGTAACAAGATCTGAAAAGTCAAAACCCAAGTAAAGTTTAATGACGTAATACAGCTTGTATGTATTGTAATGCTTTGTAGAATAGAATAGGATAGTCTCTCTTACCTTCCTCCAACTCTGCCTCATCATAAACATCCACCTCCAGCAGACGGATCAACATCCGGAACAAAATCCGCAGAAACTGCAGATATGCCCCCGTTTTACCCACCTAAAACAAACACAAAAGAAAAAGGAAATATAACATTAAATAGGAATAGAACAGAATCCGCTCAATCATCGCACCACATAAACAATTCACTGTTGAGTCTGTGACCTCAAACCCCAAACAGCACATGTGGTTTCTCAGTTTACAAATAGAAGTGTGTGGTGGGAGTTCTGACCTGTGCTGGTCCACTCAGTAGGAGCCTCCTTGGGTGAGTGGAACCTGCAGTACTGTAGTCAGCATGCTGTGGCCTCGCCTTCGTCCACTGGCGGTAATAGAGCGACTGGTCAGCAGCACCACCCTGATGTGGGACAGGGGGCCGGAGTGCACCGATCCACTCTACGTCACCATGGGGGAGAAGCCAAGCTGAGCTGGGCTGATCCGCAGAGTCAGGTGTGAGGAGCCGATATGCAGCACGGGACAGAACTACTGTGCGGGCAAAGACTCGTGGTGCTGATTTCCTTCCCGCAGATGTCTGAGTGGACTGGCTTGGCCGATTGGAACCGGGGGAGGTGGACGAAGAAGAGAATGAGGAAGAAGAAGATAAGGAAGAGCATGAAGACCCAGCGCACTGGGAGTCACACTCTTGCTTGACAGGATTAGGAGAGGTGCTGCTATTTGTCAGGTCTGGCTGAGAGGAGGAGACAGAACAGGTCTTTTGGGATGAGTCAGGAACCACAGAGGAGCTGACACCATTTTCTGCAAGGGAGCCTAAAGGAAAAGGATACATGGTCATTCATATCCATTCAATGATTTATGTAAAATATGAGTCTTGTTAATGATATTCCTCAATAGAGAAACCTCCTAACAATGTAGATTTTTTTGGAATATTTATTAATTATTTCATTTGTTATTAATCTGACTCTGACCGCTGGCTCGGGTTGCCGCACTGCCATTGCTTGGGGGTCTGTCCAGGTCCAGCTGCAGTTCATCAGACTCTGTTATTCCTCCACAATTTCTCTCCAGGCCGTCCCCCTTTTCCTCCTTCACTGCTTCTCCTTTGTCTGTCATTGTCATGGTGTCTGGAATTACACCACGTGTGACATAGGAGCAGGCCAACCCTACTTCCTGCTCGAGAGCTGTGCGGGTCAGGAAGCTGGAATCAATCAGTCGCAGGTCACAGTACTTCAGAGACCTGTGCAAATGCGTACACAGACTTGTAATTAGAGTTCAAAATGCAGTAGCAGATCCATGGTGGGGCATCGTGTGTATCTTCTGTGACCTTATAATGTAGGAAAAACTGGTATATGTGTGTGAGTATGTACCTGGGGAATGTTTCCCCCAAAGGATCTTTCCCAGTAAGAATGACAATGCAGGGTAAATCTTCCAGATCCTCATAGGTGACAGGAACCCAGTCCTCAGTTCCACACTGCCTCCATGCCTGTAATTAGTATTTACTCTGTTATACAGCTACTCATTTTAAATAATTATTTATCATAAATTCTCATGTTCAAACTAGTGTGAGCTTACTGGCTAAAGAGATATAAAGTAAATATTGCAAGTGACAGACCCTGAGCTGTGTGCAGAAGTGTGCTGTGAGGTTGATCTCATTCGTTGGTCCTCCCAGCACCACGGCAAACCTCCGCTCCAGTCCCAGTTTGTGCTGTGCCTCTTCTAGTCGCTCCCGTGCGAGTCGCGCCAGCTGCAGTGAGGGCACCCGTACCAGGAGCATGTGCCCCCTCCCACTCCGTCCTGTGCTGCTTATCACGTTCTCCACCATGGCCAGCGTCTGTGGCGTTACATGATCCCGCAGTGCCGGACACGCCGTTAGTGCCATCATAGCCTCAGTATACTGCTGAATCAGCAGGTAGCTTCGGATTACCATGCTGTGCAGGTGAGGGTGGCTGAAAATGGAAATGAAGATAAAGGAGTCATTACTAATTGGCTTAATACTTTATTTCATAGTGACTAAGTATCTTATAGTTATTTTCATGCTACACATGATACCACATTAAAAATGTTTGTTTATATTGTATTTCATGCTACAGGAGATAGTGACAAAAATGTAAACATGCTAGATTGATTATTTGTATGTAACACTAGTATACACAGATCAGCCATAAGAGTATGACCCCCTGCTTAGTGTTGAGTAGGTCCCCCTTTTGCTGCCAAAACAGCCCTGACCCGTCAAGGCCTGGGCTACCAACTCAACTAGGCCTCTGAAAGTGCTGTATGCTATGGTATGTACTGTAGCACCAAGCCATCAGTAATAGATCCATGGTGGGGCCTTCAAGGATTGGATTTGTTTTTCCAGCACACCCGACAGATGCTTGTTTTGGCCTAAAATCTAGAGAATTTTTAATCCAACTTATTGTTGTGTTCCTCAAACCATTCTTGATCCATTATGCAGTGTGTCAAGGTGCATTATCCTGCTGAAAGAGGCCACTGTGATCATGGAACCTTGTTTCTATGAAGGGTTGTACTTGGTTAACAATAATGTTTAGATAGATAGGTGGTGGATGTGAATGTAACATTCATATGGAAGCGAGTGGGTGAGGCAAAAAAGCTCTACTATTGGATTGGACTAAATGGGCCAGCCCTCACTACCCACATGCAACAATGATTTTTGGCTGTGTGACTGCCCATGACCTTGTCACTGGTTTGTCTGCCTTTGACCATTTTGGGTAGGTCAGTATTACTGTAGCACCCTGACTGGTCTGCAGCTATGCCCCATATGCAACTACTGTAAATGTGATGTTCTGTGATCTGACTCCATTTATTCGGAACCAAGCATGAAATCTTTCAGCAAGTTGAGGTATAGTAGCTCTTCAACTGGACTGGATTGGATTGACCAGCCTTTTACCCACATGCATCAATGAGCCTCTGCTGTCACTGTTTTACTGGTTTTACTTCCATTTACCATTGACCACTTTTGGTAGGTCCTGATCCCTGCACAAATGGACCATCACACAAAAGTTACTGTTTGAAGATGCTCTGACCCAGTTGTTTAGCAATTTGGCCCTTGTCAAAGTGACTCGAATTCTTACTTATTGTTTTTTGCTTTAAACACATCACCCTTTAGGGACAAAATGTTCTCTTGCTTCCTAATATATCCCACTCGCTTCCAGGTGCCGATGTAATGAGATAACCAACATCGTTTACGTCACCTTTCGTGGTCATAATGTTATGGCTGATCACTGTATGAATATATTCATGGAATGTAACAATAATACATCATGATGTAAGTTTATAATACGTTAAGTGTCTGATGCTGGATTCTGACCGTTGAAGCAGTGCGTTGACCATCCTCTCAAAGGCATCATCACAGCGCAGGATGGGACTGGAGACACCCCACTGAACTGAGCGCTGGTACTCATTTAACCCAAAATAAATCAGGTCTTTTGAAGAGAGTGCCTCCTGCAGACAAAGACACACATTTGTTAATGTTGACATGGTAAAATGGAATTGTTTATGTAACATTTATGTAAGTGTTAGTGTCAGCGCTTTGTAACAGTAAGAGGTTTAGACCTCTTTAGGAGTTTATGCTTTGCAAATAAGTTCACATTTGGGTATGTATTTAAAAAAAGTGAATGAATGGAGAAGGTTTGCTAAATTACTGACCAGTCCATGGTTGCTGGGCCAGTGCACTTCGTTGTGGATGCTAATGCGCGAGTGGCATGACTGAAGGGTGAATGGGAAGGAAGTGACCTGAAGAAGCAGCAGATTCTCAGCATCTAAAACCTCCTGCGAGTTCACCACACGATCAGCCAATCCTTGAAGATCACCATGAGAGACCGAGCCAGACATGGCACTAGGAGGGGCAAGAAATGATAAACAAAATCAATATAATTTGGTAGCATTGTTTATTGATATGTAACAATTTATAAAAGAATATTGTAAATGTATAAAATATGATCAAATTAGTTCTATAAAACAGAGTTTTATGAACAAGTGTACCTGGCCAAGTCAATGTGTGAGTTGTCGTGGATGAGGACGAAGAGTGTGTATGGATTTTGTTTCACTTTCCTCATGAACACCTCCATTTTGGCATGTACTTCATTGTCGAGACGTACAACATACTTATCTGCCTTTTGTTGGGCTGAAGAGGACTCTTCCATCCCCAGGTCCACCAGCACGCCTGTAAGACAGATATGTAACTCAGGTTCTATGCGGTACATTGTCTTAATTTCCTCAGAAGTCATTTCTCAGATAATATTTCTCGGATAAGCTTTCTCAGGTACATTCCCTCAAGGTACAATTTTGTCATACATTTTTGAAATGTAAACAATTTTCTCAGGTAAACAATTAATGTCTTTCATGTACTGTAGCTTCACTGAGCTAAGTTATCTTAGGCATTATTACCTGATATTTTTAGGTAGTCAGTAGGGCCAGGTGTAGCTCAGTGGTTAAGGCACTGGACAACGGTTCGGAAGATCCCAGGTTCAAACCCCACAACCACCAAGTTGCCACTGTTGGGCCCCTGAGCAAGGCCCTTAACCCTCAACTGCTCAGATGTGTAATGAGATAAAAATGTAAGTCGCTCTGGATAAGAATGTCTGCGAAATGCCTAAATGTAGTATTATTCAGTTTATCTCTGTAAGATGTCTCTGGAAAGTTCTTTTAAGCATTAATTCTCCAATACATTCTCTCAAGTAATATTTTTTTGTAAGGTCCATCAGGTAATATTTGTAAGCAATGTCAATGTAGGATATTTTGTCAACATCCTTCTACCAATATGTTCACAATCTCTCCTCTGAACATGTCCTAACCTCCTCAATCAGGCCTTAATCTCTGACTTTATCTCCAAAACAGCTAACATTGGTTGTCCCTCTGATGAACTCATTCTTGATCCAAACTATCCTTGTCACTCCCAAAGAGAACATCAACATCTTCATTCCTGCTACTTCAAACTCTGCCTCCTATCTTTTCTTCAGTGCCACTGTCTCTAAGCCGTAGAGCATCGCTGGTCTCAACACTGTCTTGTAGACCTTTCCTTTCACTCTCGCTGATATTCTTTTGTCACATAACACACCTCACATTTTTCTCCACCCATTCCAACCTGCCTGTACCTGCTTCTTCACCTCCTTTCCACATTCTCCTTAAGTCCTACACCTTCTTTACCTCTGCTCCCTGTAGCCTCACCGTTCCTCTTGGGTCCCTCTCATTCACACACATGTATTCTGTCTTCCTATGGCTAACCGTCATTCCTCTGCTTTTCAGAGCATACCTTCACCTCTCCAAATTTCCCTCCACCTGTTCCCTGCTCTCGCTACACAGCACAATGTCTTCTGCAAACATCATTGTCCATGGAGACTCCTGTCTAACCTCATCTGTCATTCTGTCCATCACCAGAGCAAACAAGAAGGGACTCAGAGCCGATCCTTGATGCAGACCCACCTCCACCTTCTGTCACATCTCACCACTGTCTTACCACTCCAGACTTCCTCATACAACACCACAGCTCCTCTCTCGGCACCCTGTCGTACGCTTTCTCTAAATCTACAATTCACGGATAAAATATATGGTAATATTTCAAGTTTTCTTTTGTCTGGAAAGTTCTTTTAGTCAGTAGAATAAGCATGACTAAAAAGAATATGTCTCTGCCAGGTAACACTATTTTATGTAAGCTCTCTCTTCTATTATATTTAATATGTCTTTTCTGTGTTCTCTCAGGTAATATGTCTCTGGTAAGAAGTCAGAGAATATTTTTCTATGGTCACTGTCTCCAAAGTATGCTTCAGGTCACAGGTTCTCTAACGTGTCCTCAAGTATTTTCCATCATGTAGGTTCTCAGGCTGCTTATCCTAATGACTCATTCAATGTTTCATTCTATAAAAAGTTTTTCCTTTTAACTTCTTCCTGTTAACATTTTCATTTACCTTACACATATTCCCTCAGACATGCTCTCTAGCCTCACCTGACTGACAGATGCGTCTTGCTGTCTGATGAAGAAGGACATTTGATGGAGGGACAAGCACTAGGAAGTCGACCTTGCAAAATCGACCCAAGTCTAGGCTCTGGCTGTTAGAGTCTGCGATGCCGCACACCAGAGAGAGGAGACTCCGAGCCACAGTCAGTTGCGGGGGGTAAATTTGAAACACCTCACTCAGAGCCTCTGACACACACAACGGGACATCAAAGCTATCATTAGTATTTGACAGATAAATATAAAATGATGAAAAATAAAAATTGTGAAAATGAGAAAAAGTAGTTGTCTAACCTGTCCCTGGGTCAACTTTCATGTCTGTTTCTTCCTGTGAATGAACAGAGTCACTGTGCTCGGCTTGCTGTTTCCTCCTCCGCTGGTACCGCACCAACTCTTTCTCCAGATTATCACCTACACACACACACACACACACAAACACACACACACCCCTTAATATGATCTTATGATTTACCTAAAATATAAATGTAGTGTTGTTAAGTCAATTAAACAGCACAATGAAACAATGACAAGACATCTCAGGCAAGATTCCAGGCAATTCAGTTTAGTTTCAGGTAGTTTTTTTGGGGCAAGTTGTCTCTGAGCTATTTACTGCCGTTTATTCCTCCCAGGTAGCATCTCTAATAAAAATGTATCTCTTTTAAAATTCTTCATTCATTCATTCATTCATTCATTCATTCATCCATTCATTCATCTTCTATACCGCTTTATCCTATGATCAGAGTCGCGGGGGACCTGGAGCCTATCCCAGGAGACTTCGGGCACTAGGCGGGGTACACCATGGACAGGGTGCCAATCCTTTAAAATTCTTTATTTAAGTAATTTCTTTCAGGTGAGATCTCTTACATAAATTACACTGACCTAATGATGTGTTGTTGAAGTGTGAAGCCAGGACGGACACCTTCCCCGTGATGAGCTCATAGCTGATCTCCTTCAAAAACTCGTTCGTGGTAAGCATTCCCTCAGCCAGTGCCCTCGACTGGTATTTCCCTGATATACACAAACGCACATGATCATATAAGCACGACACTCACACACTCAAGTGTATGTTAGATGGTGATGACAAGTGGCCTTCTGCTCACCGAGCACCATGACGCAGAACTCAGAGGCCCCGGTGGTGGCCGATGTGTGGATGATCAGTACATAGTTGGGCAGCCGTTGCATTTGTTGGTGTTGCAGGTGTGTGTTTTCACTGAGTGAGCGTAGTGTTTCAGCAATTCCCTCACCCAGAGAGTTCTGAGCGAGTAGAACCTGAACACTTCCACCTGATACACTTGCCTCGACTCGTGCCAACCAGGGCAGTTGGACAGCAGTGATGGGGGGGACGGCGGCCCCACACACTGCAGCCTTGAGCACGATCTGCTCAAACTCCTCACGCATTGGGATCTGCTCCGAACCTATGATTATGACAATCATTGTGTTCATCAATAACTTCTCACCAATCGAAATCCAGATTCCTTTAGTATTATTATTATATGCATGTCAGCATGTTACCAAGGCATGCAAGGTACTGCAGTGTGAGCAGGATGAGTGTCTCTGAGGTCGGGATTTGGCTTGGTGACATTCCCAGCGGCACCAGGCTCTTCTCACTCAGCTGGCTGTAGTTATAGCAGCTGACCAGCAGGGGGCTCACCACAACATCACACACATTGCCGAAGAAATACGGCATAGCACCTTGACCTGCAGGGGGAGAAGGAGTACAGGGTGAGGAGTCATCTCACACACGTGTTTGTCTCAATATCCTTAAAATTATCTAATTATTAATTCTACTAATTAATGCTCAGCTACCAAAGCCAATCCTTAGCCTTATCCTCAGTAATAAGTAACACGGTTAAAATCAGTATGTTACTCTGTGTTTGGAAGTGTGTGGGGAAGGGAATCACCAACGAGAATGATGGGTCGAACGCCACAGGTGTTCAGCAGGTTATCGGGAACGATCACAGTTTCTCCTGCTGTGATTGGCTGAGGCTGTATGACACCAGACGCTGACATAGATGCCTGATTGGTCAGGGAGAGCAGCGAACCTGGGACTGGAGTGCAACACAAATCTGTCATGGCGTCCATGGTAAAAACAAAACCAATAATAATAAATATATCAAAATTAGTTTCATTAATATTAGTAATATAATTAAATTATGTACTGTGGAGTGGAATGAGAATGGTCATAAAGATCACACAATGTCTGTAGACCAACCTGGACCGCATGGATGTGGACGAATTGCAGGAACTGGGACTGCAGTGGCAGGAACAGGCATTACTGGAGGTGGGTGCCAACTACGATGACGCTTTTTTGGAGGCCCTGATGCCATGGCAGAGGATGCTGCAAAAATTATGTCAACATAAATGTCAGAACACCGTATTTATACAGTATGTCCACAGAATACATGAGACATTATGACAATCTACCTAATGTTGAATAGGTAACAGAAAACAGTTTTGCACTGTGTTTTGACTCTTTTCTATCAGAACCAGCACTACCTTTTCATCAGTTTGAGCTACAGTAGCTCTTCTATTGGATCAGACTACACAGGCCAGCCTGCACTCCACATATGCATCAGTAAGTCTTGGCCACCCATGTCTGGTTTTCCCTTCTTGGAGAATTTGTGACCGGGAGCTGCAGTTTTGGATTTTCTCTGAATCAGTCTTTTAGACATCACAATGTGGCCCCTCGTGGGCTAGAGTTACAAATCTTAGTACAACAATACCTGGAGGTGGGTGGCAAAAATTAGGCAACAAATGAACATTGTGTCCCTAAAGTTGACTTGTTGGACGCAGTTGGACCAAGTTGTAAGGTCTAGATGACTGGATCAGAGCAACGCCAAAACTACAACTCCTGTGGGATGTCCCATTCTGCAGTGGTCAGGACCTACCAAAAGTGCTCCAAGGAAGCAGCTTATTGATGCATATGTGAACAATAGTGGCCCATATAACATCATATTACATTTTATATGTATATTCCTAAATCCATTATGAATTGGGGTCACATCATTACTCAAATGAATGTGATTTGTTTTCAGGCTCTCACCTGGACTATCCCCTTGTTTGATTGGCCGGTAGCCATGTGTGGGCGTGGCCAGTGGGTTTGAGTGGCTGGGGCTTAGCAGAGTGGGCCTGCTTTCCACACCTAATCCATTCGTCAGGCCATTAACACGCAAAGCAGTGGGTACTAAACACAGACACACACAAACACAAATTGATTTCCAATTCCTAATGCATTGTTAATGGACCTCTCCCTTATTTTCATATATTCATGAGTGTGTGTGTGTGTGTGTGTGTGCATACCTATAGGTAAAGGTTTAGTGGTGTGTGGTGTTGTACTCAAAGGTTTCAGGAAGTTGCATTCGCGTGTGACTTCTGGAGTCCCAAAAATTCCTGGAGATGAACTGGACTGCCCTCGTGCTGGAGGGGAATCTGTTTTAAAGATTACATACACACATAACGTATTAGTGTTTCTTATAGTTGCTGTAAGAAATGAGAGAGAATTACATTTCATACACTCACTCAGACACACACACACACACACACACACACACCTGAGAGGGAGAAAGAGGACGGGCTGTGACTGTTGGCACCACCGTTCTCTTTGCTGCTGAGTGAGGATGATGAGCTGGGTTTGGATGAAGACACGCTGGAGAACTGCCTCATCTTACAGTCTGCAATAAAGAACACACAGTAAAAAAAAAAAACAATCATGAAAATAATTTTATTTGTGCTGAAAGGCCAAAGATCAAGAGAGTCTCACAACAGGACAATGCAGCACATATTTCCGGTTTATACCTAAAGTACTTAAGAATTTATTCAACAACATCTTCATTTCATTCACTTACTGAATGAAGCCAGATAATACAAATAAAATATAAGGAAAATAAATAAATGTGTTACTACTTTACAGATCCATATACAGGTAAATAAAAAATGTGATCATTTGACTGAGTGAACAAAGGAATGAATAGGTGCATAAATATATAAATGAAGCAATGAATGAATGAACGAGTAAACACGTTAATGAGTTTATGAATGAATGAATTAATACGTTAATTAATATATGTTAGTGAATTGAGCAAGGCCTCGCCAACCCTCTGATGTATAATAAGATCAAAATGGAGCCTCATAAACTAGGATGTTTATAATGTGAATGTATAATTTCACCACTGGCTGAATGACCAAGTGCTCTACCTTTCCAGCAGATGACTGTGCCTTTACACAGCGCCCCCTGCGGGTTCTTCACCAGGTGGTACTTTAAGTGCTTCTGCTTTTTGGGCTGCGTGCTCAGCTTCAGGTTGATGTGGTTGGAAAATTCAGTGAAGTAGCGGAAACCTTTCTCACCACAGCCCACACAGCTCCCCGAAAACCCTACACACACACATACACACACACACACACACACACACACACACACACACGGGAAAATAGTAACAGACATATTACAATTTTATATGTGTTTCGTTTTTTTTTTTTTTTTTTTTTTTTTTAATAAAAAAAAAACTTTGACATTTCCCGCTAGAATTCAAATTCAAGTGCTGTAAATTATATCTTAGTTTAAGTCATGTGCACAACCATGCACAATATGGTATGCATTGAAATGTTTATACAACTGCTGTGGAAATAGAATAAGAGGTAAAAAAGAGATCAATTGCACTAGAATTTACATTTAAAATTAAATAAAACCTAATAAAAATGTAACGTATAAAATGTATAAATTAAATGTAACCCTAAGTGTGTTAGAAGGAAACAGATGGTATGCTCATTATTATTTAATAATATGTTTGATGTCTGTTAGCATGTGGTTTCTTGTTAGCATTCAACTTTAATTTAACCCTTTCCGTCCGAAATGGCTCGCACCTAAAAGTGCGTTCTTCCCGTTCTCGTCTGGCAGGAAGCGCTTGTCCACAGCGCACACCAGGATGTGCTCGGGAATGCTGGGAGATTTTGCGCCGACCAGCTCGAATCCGGGCAGAACATCGATGGGCTCCGTTGCCATGGAAACCAAACGGAGGTCCTTCCCAGCCTGACAGAACCCTGTGGAAGAAAACAAGACAAACAAACATAAAAGGTTAAAGAAAGACAGCACAGAAGTTTGCTTTTAGTTTTTTCTTAATTGATTTAACCTTTAACTGGAAATCACAGCTTTGTTGTATTGTGGCAAAAATTAATTAACAATAATTCAGTCAAATCGGGTGTTGAAACCATAACCCGTACACACCTTCCCCATAGTAAGATATTTAATATTTGTTAATTGATTGATTAAAAAAATAAATATAATTGTTTAGTGAATTTGTATATTCTTACATACAATATTGATATTATATTATCAAACTCATTTTCTTTAAGTCATTGTTTGTTACCATCCATGGTGCAGCAGCCGTCAGGGGCCGGGGCCTGCAGGTAGGGGAGCGGAGGACTGCTGCTCTCTGATTCATCATCATCATCCATGTCATCAACGCCGCTGGACGATGGGCAGTTCACCAGGACATGACCACCTCCATCGGACCTGAGACTCAAGTCCATTTTCGACTTAATATCTGGGGGGAAAGAGGCGGTTAGAGTCACATGACAGGTTACGTGACCGTTCACATCGAAACAGCTATAGAAGGAACCTATACTTCCTCGACAGATCAATTCTTCTCTCGGGTACAAGCGTTACGTTTAAAAGTCTGGTTCATCCCTCCTGCTTGTTCTCACCGTCCAGGTTTGGGGTGTACTGATCCGGCTCCAGATAAAGCTGTGTGAAAATGGGCTGAAGATCTCCATTGCTCGAGCGTAGTGAGGCCTCGATGGAGTTGTGTAACGCCTCCTCGAAGCGAGATGACTTTAGCTGTCCAGCGTATGAATTCCCCATCTGAAAAAAAAAAAACAACAAAACGTAACGTCTCATCGTGTAAACGTTCAGCTTGAACTTTTTGGGGTTTAACAAAAATATATCAGTAACTGTTGAGGGATTACAAAGTCTCTCCATTTGCAAGCTCCAACATAGGAAATGGTAGGGTTGTTTTAAATGCTTGGATGCAACACCTTTGCCGTCAGTAACCGCTTGAAATGCGAGTCCCATGTATATGACACATCCTGAGTTTCCTCCTTCAGCAGGTCAGCTGAGTTGAGGTCAAGATGATCGACTCTGCCATTTAAGAACACTAACTGAATCTTAGCAGAAAGTAGAGCTCTATACACTCCAGAGTACATCCTGCTACTTCTATCCACATCAATAAACACAAGTGAGCCAAGTTCCACTGCAGCCCTGAATGCCCCAACCATAAAACTGCCTGCACCATGTCTAATAACCATGTGGTGTGTTTTGGAATATAAGCCCTGCGTTTCTTTCTCCATATTCTTCCTTTCTCTTCATTCTGGTGCAGGTTATTCATTTAGGTTTCATCTGTGCAAAGAATCTTGTTCCAAAACTTTCTCATCTTTTTCAAACAAACAAAATCTGTCCGTTGTTGAGTGTTCCCAGAGGTTTGCATCTTGAGCTAAACACTGTGTGTATACACTTTTCGAGCTCATGTGCTCCTTCGGTTTATGAACATACCAAATTGGTGATTTGTCCTCCAGAACGTATTTCTGTTATAGATCTGCTTTGTTTGGCACGCTGTCCAGGGTGTGTACCCTGCCTCGTGCCCCGAGTCTCCTGGGATAGGCTCCAGGTCCCCGCGACCCTAAATACAGGATAAAGCGGTATAGAAGATGAAGATGAAGGATCTGCTTTGTTGTTTCAGCCTAAACAGGCTTTCCTTATTTGCACCTCTTTCGCCCACATACTTCCCATCAACAGCTATCAAGGACAAGATTAACACTTGGAAACAAATCAAACCTCAATTTGTAATAAAAACCACTAAGAAACTGCTTATCAATCAATTGACAATTACCTTTGAATCCGTGAAAAATGCTATGAAACTTCCCATTAAAACTATGTGAAGGTTTTATTAAATGAAAATTTTTGAATAAATGAAAAACACTTAAGTATAAGACTGTATCTGAATGCAGTGTTTGGCTTCAAGGCTGCAGGCTAAACACACCAGAGACACAGGATAGGAATCAGGTGTTTGTCCTTGAGCTCCATCTGGCCGTAAGCTTTAGGTGTCGAACACGGAGAGGAAACAAGATGGAGATGACCTTGCACTGGTGCTAACTGTTCCAGCTGTGAGGTCGGACCAATTAGCTTTGAGAGATTCGCTGATTTGAAACGTGCTACGACGTCTAGCTGCAAATCATGCTAGTTAAAATGACTAGCATGGTTAATGAGCCCATGCTAGCGTAAGAGCTTTCTCTGCTTGCTAACATTGTTATGCATAACAACTCCCTGGTGATGGATGGATGGATGGATAGATAGATAGGTACTCCACCTTAAAATGTCACTTGCCAGGAGTGCAGAAACTGGATCACCTTCTCTCCATTGCTGGTCAGACTGGAAATGTATAACTCTGGCACCTGTCCATCATCACAGACACCACAAATACACCTGTAACGGTGGAACAACATTAACACCTATGTCCTCAACTATGTCCATACACACACACACACACACACACACACACACACACACACACACACACACACACACCTGTGCAGGTATAAAACGGAACATTTATCACACACACACACACACACACTTAAACACAAACCTGTACATGTACAACAGTAACATGCTTCAGTGTTAAAACATTGCATAATATCAATTTTAAGAAATTCAAAATTGGAATTAGCTATAACATAGCTTTCTCTGAGTGATTAGCGCCCCCTGGTGCCCTCCTGCATTGTTCCGAACACTATCTCGTTCCTGAGCATTATTTGTCATTTCATCAGGTCAGGATGGACAGCACGATACTGAAGCTGTATGTTTAAATTAGTGTTGAGCAATATGGCAAAAACCATGATATCAGTATGTAATTATATCACAGTATGGATATCATAATCAGAGCGTCCGGTGTGTGTGTGTGTGTGTGTGTGTGTGTGTGTGTGTGTGTGTGTGTGTATACATGTGGCTGGTTTAGGAATGTTGGGTCAGTGTGTCGGGTCAGTGTGTGGTCGGATGTACAGTACAGGAGCTTGCAGAGCCTCTGTGATGTTTGACATGAGCGCGGTGTTTAGATGGAGCAGCAGATTGTGGAGCACTGTGACATGTGTAGCTGTAGCTGATCAGACAGATGGACGGGGAAATTGCATCCCATATGCCCCCCTGGGAATACACACACACACACACACACACACACACACACACACACACACACACACACACACACACACACACAGGCCACATTTTATCCCTCTAAGTAAAAGTTGTGTAAGTACATTAGAGCTGGAGTGATATGATAAACTCATGGTGTAATAACTGTCTGAAACAGTATTGTGGATTTTGTTATATTGCATTATGAGGAACTTTTGTCATTCAAGAACGTTCTTTAGAATTTGTATTACAACTGATTTGTTTTTGATGCAATTTTATATACAGTAACATAGAGATGCAATTTTCTCAAAATGTAACTTTTTATTATTATTATTTTTTAAATATCTAACTGCTCAAGATGTAAATAAGAACTAGTGCTAAAACTCATGTGAATAACAATTTAAGGTAAAAACAAAAATGGCCACACGAACAATGACTCGAACAATGACAAAAGCTTTTGTATGTATTTTATGATAAATTACTTGCAAGTGTATTATTATGAAGCACTTCCAAGTTTGTCAATTAAAATGACCATTGATTGTAATTATATTCATTCACTTTTTATACACCTAAAATATAAAACAATTACAAACCAGTTGTAATATTATTAGTTCTATTTCCAGACAACTGTTGCTAATTTCTAGGATAAATTTCTTTAAATGTCTTATTGTCAGATAATTTAGCTTCAAAATAAATGGTTAAGGCTAACACAGTTATCTGCCAAAATAAACCGAAATTTACGCACACATGTAATAAAATGTATGTGGAATTTCCTTAATGATCTTAGAAAATGTAAACAACAAATGTAGTAAACAAGTATAATCTTTCCACTTACTATCACTTTTGTCTACATTTCAAATAGTAAAAAAAAATCTTAAATTCTTATTTGTACCTGATTTCTTGTCAAATGTTCCTGTGATTGGAAAATAATCAAATAATCAAACTACACTGTAAAAGAATCCGCCAGTAGAATAAGACATTTTTTCCCTAACAATATTACCTCACCCGTTAGAAATAAGCTCGACACCTTAGATTTGATATTTGTTGCATTGCTATTTTAAGAAACTATAGATATGTTTGGCTAGATTCAAGATATATATATATATATATATATATATATATATATATATATATATATATATATATATATATATATAATTGATAGGATGGAAAGATGTAAAAAATAAAATGGTGGTCTATATCGAGATATGATTTTAGATCAACTATAAAACAAAGCAGCAATCAAGAACTGAGGGATCCATCAAAAGCCCAGACATTCTACACAGAAAAAGGGAGAAAATACTGTAGAGCATGAAGCTGTAATTAGCAGCAGCTGCTGTGTGCATTAACACTCCCCAGCACCTTCCCCTCCCACTGAGTCACAACATGGCTAATCATGGCTGATCAATACTCAAAGCTTCCACTGACTCAGTATAGTGACTATTGTAAGAACATCGCTGTGTACTGTAATAGATACAGTAATCATACAGTAGCTAAAACTTGCTTTATCTATGCCTGGGTCTCACCACGGAGGACTTTCTTTATTCATCAATGATCAAAATTCAAACATTACAAATAATACAGACTCAAATCCAGCTCTTTTGCTTTTTTTTTTTTTTTTTTAAATAAGCACTTGAATGTCTGCCTATAATATCAGTTTTATTGTGAAGGAATATGTGTGTTTGTGTGTATTTGTGTATTAAGTTACATATAAGCTTTTAGATCATTTTTATTTTATTTATTTTTACAATTATTTAATGTAAAACCTCTTTTGCCACAATGACCATTGTTAAAAGTGCTTTACAAATAAAAGGAAAACAAATAAGTGAATAGTATATTCTCTACCTTATATCTACAATCTATAATAATTACTACTATATTAGATATATATATATATAAAGAATATGAAAATCATTGCATAAAATTCGAAGCACAGTGGTCACATGGGGTGGTCTCTGAGTTCCCCAGACCTAATCCCATTTAACTTTATCCTGTGGGGGCAGGTGATGGCCTCGGGGTAGCAGGAAAAGATACATTGGAAGTACAACAGTATAACAAACATGAATTCAGTATAAGTGGGAAAGACATCTCCATATGTGTTTACAAACAAAACTGAAATCACATCGAGATGGTTTAATCATAAAAGTAACTTTTTTTGCCCCCCCAAAAAAAATGTTAAATTTCTTTTATTTATGTAGAATTCTGGGACAACCTGTAGTATTAAGTGGGTTGATTGACATGCTAAAACCCCTTAAACAGCATGTTTCTTAAACAGCTTTCGAAATGGATTTGTCATGTTTTAACATAAGGTTAAGTGTTGAGTAACAGGGTGTGTGTGTGTGTGTGTGTGTGTGTGTGTGTGTGTGTGTGTGCTGCCATGCCCTGGGGAAGAGCACGGACCAGTCCAACTGATAATGACTTTTAAACACTGTTTTCAACGGAGCCTGCAGGCCAAGTGGACTTCATCTGATTGTCCCGACACACACACACACATTCTTTCTCCAAACACACCTGATTCGCCTCATTGACAATCATCCAGTTATTTATTTTATTGGATTAAGAGTGTGTGGAGGAAGAGGAAAGAACTGAAATCTTCACCAGTATAAATACTGTAATATGCAATCGTACACTAACGTCATGCTTCGTTACTTACGCAAAAAGAACAAGATTCGAATAGCACAAGCTTGGTGACGGGTTCAATTAGTAAATAAAGTAAGTAAATAAAGTAAGTAAAGAGTTTGAGTAACGTGCTCAGCCTTTATAGTGTAATAAGCGAAAAACGTCCCTTTTGAGGACCAGGAAATGAAAACATTAAATGATCTTAGCAGAACTGATAGAACCTGATTAATTATTAGTAGATCATCATTAAGATTATTTTTTATCAAGACGTTGTATTTTTAAAAAGATGCAACAATGTCAAGCAATTAAATCAATCAGGTTTAGTGTGTTATTTTATTTCAGGAAATTTCAAATTCTGGAAATTATTTGGCTCTGTAGTATTATTATTATTATTATTATTATTATTATTATTATTATTATAAACCTCTGGAGTACTATGTTTAATGTTTAACTACTGTACCTGCTAACATGTAGCAGTTGATACGGTTTATATGAAATTAATTAATGCTACAACTTGCTATTTCACATTACTAAGGAATTTGAAGCTTATAGGCCAAAGTGACAAAGTTTTTTTTTTTTTTACATAATCTGGCAAATATTCTTAAAACACTAACACATGTTGATTAATCCATAGTTATTTGGTAGGACAACATGGTTACGGAATAGAAGATAAAAATAAGGACATAGTGACCTGGAGACGGATACGAAATGAAACCCAAAGTAGACACAATATCCTGAAATACACACACACACTCACACACAGACAGAACAATAACATCTGATAAACAAAATGAGTTTTTTAACCATTACACTTGAAATTCACACAAAACTCTGTATGTCTGTACGATTATCGATTCTACGTTATATCCTGATATTTATGGTACACAATATCAATATTAAAGAATATCTGAATTCATGCTTTTTGTTCTGGATCTATTCTGTTTCACACGTTACAATTTTAGAGAAAATTGCTAAATCTAGACAAACTAAGTGTTTTTTATCTACATCGACAGTTTTATCATAAGTATGCCATCTTTGTATGTTTTATTTAATTTAAATTAATAACGTGTAAACCTATTTTTAACCTAATATTTTTATTACTTCTTTTTCTTTTTTCTTTTAATACAAGATTGTAAACTCTACTTTAGAGAAAGTTATCCCACTTTTGCATTTTTGATGACAATTGGAATAAATGTGAATAAATTAAGTTAGAAAAAAACAATTATTCAAAAAATTATGTCTTTGCATAACAAAAAGAATCTGAAATCTATGCTTATAAGATTTGATGAACGTGTCTATAAACAGGCTTAGCAATCGTATTGTAACTTGTGCAAAGAAATATTCAATGAATTTGAATAAATTAATGAGCATTTTGTTCTATTGACATTTAGAGAAAAAAATACTGTTTATAAGTAGCAAAACAACATAAAATAAATAAAACAAACTATTGAAATCTGATTAAAAGTTTAGTAAAGTTTGTCTGAAATAAATTTTGTTGAAATTGTCAACATTTGAATAAATTCAAGATATCTTCAGTTACTAAATGAAAGTAGTTGCTGGAATCTCAACAGTTTTTCTGCTGCTCTTTTGAGGAATTTCTGAGAAAAACCTAATCTATAGAATGCACCAAAGTTCAAGTGTTATTAGCGGCATTAAAACGCTAAAAGGCAACGTGTCCCCTCTCCCCTCTGCCTCCATTCCCTTTCAGCCTCCTTTCCTTTTGTCTTCCTTTATTTATCTAATTACTGAGGGCAAAGGCAGCCAGCAGCGCTAAACTTTCATCCCCCTCTCACAAGACTGAAATCAGCCTGAATCATTAAACGTTTTTCTTAAACTTTACAAAACAGGGGATTTCAGTGACACGTGCAGGCTAAGGACACAAAACACCTATTTATGACTTCTCACGAGGGTGTTTCTACAACACATGGTGGAACCGACAGTACCGGCACTGTACTCAGGACCTGAAAGCACCAAATCAAATCAAATCAAATCAAAAGGAAAACAAACGCTCTAACGTGCAAAACCTGATTTTTGGATTTTAATTAAAGGAAAATTGACACGTTGGAGAATTTTGGTGACAGAAATTTCGAAAATGTTTCAGAAAGTAAGATTTTAAGAAAAAAAAAGGAAACATTCATTCTACACTTAAAAATAATGAGTTATTTACTAGGATTCGTATGTAAAAAAAAAAAAAAAAAAACTGTTATTATCAAATTTGCTTGTTTCTTGCTTTTTAAGCATAAAATTCTTTAATCAAATAAAAATTTAAAATAAAACAACTAAGTACATACATTAATTAAAGCAAGAAAAGTTCCTGTGATTCTGAATAAAATTTGAGATCACATTTTAAATGAATAAATAAATAAATAAATAAATAAATAAATAAATATTTGCTTGTTTGTTTGTGTTTGTGTTTATCCTGTCCTATAAATGAAGTTCCAAATAATGACACAGAGAATCTTTTTTCCACTCGAATTTCAAATGTCAAAATGATCCCAAAAATGTTAAAATAAATTAATAAATTTTAAAAAAGCAGCAAAATAGACTAAAATGTTTTTTTTTAAAAGAAACATACTTCAGCTGTTGGAAACCTCTTACAGTTTGTTCCTACTAAGATTAAAAGAAACAACCACATAGTAAAGCTTTTTTCAATTCATTTAAACCTGGAGATCTCTCTCTCCCTCTCTCTCCCTCTCTCTCTCCCTCTCTCTCTCTATATATATATATATATGAGTGACCCTATTCTGCAACCCAGTGGAAGTTCCTCAGCGTTCCCGAGGTTAACTGAGGACGTTCATGAGCTGCATGGAAAAATCCAACATGCTCCAGAAAAAGCCAAGCTTGTGTTAGAGGAAGCTGCGCTAAAAATAACTAATAACATCTCCAGGTGCTAAAGAGCCTCATTGACTCCACGTTAGTCAGAGTGAACAATCTAACATCATGCGGAACCTACCTCTAATAGGTCTCTATGCCTCCTTTAAGTCAGAGCAGAAATCCAGGCACAACATCCATGCTGTCCGTGCAGAAGCAGTGTGTGTGTGTGTGTGTGTGTGTGTGTGTCCGAGTGGACGCCCAAAAGGTATTCCAGTTAGAAAAAAGGGAGAAGATCAAGTCAGTCCTGCAGCTCCCAGAGCCGTGCTCATGATAGTCCTGAAGCCACTGTTGCTCTGTCCCTGACTGAAACATTAGCTCTATCTGAGCCACACACACACACACACACACACACATGAACCCTTCCCCCATGGCCTCATGTCCCCTCCCTCTTTTCAGCCATTTGCTCAGAGAGGCAAGTTCCCAGAAGACTCATTCATCTTAGACCTTGCTGCCCCCCTGGGGTGACAGATGTTCCTCTATATGTGTGTGTGTGTGTGTGTGTGTGGGTGTGTGTGTGTGTGATGAGGTTGATACCCCCGGGGAGATCAGGGACGTGCGCCACGCGTGCGCCACACTCGCTCCATGATCGCCCACCACGCGCAACACGCAGATGCCCTGCTGTTGCTGTGACACTGGAGATGATCTGTGTGTGTAAGGGCCTATCAGTTTGTATGTGTGTGTGTGTGTGTGTGTGTGTGTGTCTTCATGCACTCACAGATGGAGGGACACGGACTCGGCCACTCCCAGGTTTTATTGGACCCAATCTTAGGAATGCAGGGTCAGACCTTGCATTTTGGCTCTTGGCCTTGGGTTGTGTACATACACACACACACACACACACACACACACACACACACACACACACACACACACACACATGCATACATACAGACAAAAACATACACCCTCCCGCTCTTTCATCCACCCGATCACATCCATTTAACTCAGTATTGGTGATTATTGAGCGTGAGAATTTCCTCTCAAATTAGATCTATGGACAGACAGGAAGTCAGGAGAACCCCAGGACAGGAAGTCAGGAGAACCCCAGGACAGGAAGTCAGGAGAACCCCAGGACAGGGAGTCAGGAGAACCCCCGGACAGGGAGTCAGGAGAACCCCCGGACAGGAAGTCAGGAGAACCCCAGGACAGGAAGTCAGGAGAACCCCCGGACAGGAAGTCAGGAGAACCCCCGGACAGGAAGTCAGAAGAACCCCCGGACAGGGAGTCAGGAGAACCCCCGGACAGGAAGTCAGGAGAACCCCAGGACAGGAAGTCAGGAGAACCCCAGGACAGGAAGTCAGGAGAACCCCCGGACAGGGAGTCAGGAGAACCCCCGGACAGGAAGTCAGGAGAACCCCAGGACAGGAAGTCAGGAGAACCCCCGGACAGGAAGTCAGAAGAACCCCCGGACAGGAAGTCAGGAGAACCCCAGGACAGGGAGTCAGGAGAACCCCAGGACAGGGAGTCAGGAGAACCCCAGGACAGGAAGTCAGGAGAACCCCAGGACAGGGAGTCAGGAGAACCCTCGGACAGGAAGTCAGGAGAACCCCAGGACAGGAAGTCAGGAGAACCCCCGGACAGGAAGTCAGGAGAACCCCCGGACAGGAAGTCAGGAGAACCCCCGGACAGGAAGTCAGGAGAACCCCTGGACAGGAAGTCAGGAGAACCCGGACAGGAAGTCAGGAGAACCCCCGGACAGGAAGTCAGGAGAACCCCCGGACAGGAAGTCAGAAGAACCCCCGGACAGGAAGTCCTCCATCGAGTACTCCCTGTTTCTCTAGAGATCACCGAAATCTTCACCTACTGCTTTAATCATGCTTGGGACATAAGGATGGTGATTTAGTAATATAGGAGTTTAAATGTAATACATGTAATAATTTCCTAAAGTTTCGTACTTTAGATGATTAGAAGATGATTGGACACTAATACATCGAGGTAGCTGATGTATACTTGGCTAATATTAGCTATAAGATTTTTAAATATATTAAATATAAGATTTTTGACCAGAAACTGGTGATGAACAGATAGTGGTTTCCATGGGAATATATTTTAAGTTTT